>JAHRBU010000001.1:0-674725 GCA_019677095.1 Aureobasidium sp. SLJ-2021a | reverse complement strand
CAACTCTGGCAACTCTGGCAACTCTGGCAACTCTGGCAACTCTGGCAACTCTGGCAACTCTGGCAACTCTGGCAACTCTGGCAACTCTGGCAACTCTGGCAACTCTGGCAACTCTGGCAACTCTGGCAACTCTGGCAACGCAGGCAACGCAGGCAACGCAGGCAATTCGGACAACTCCGGTGGTTCTAATGGTTCTGGTGGTTCTTCCAGCGAACCAAACCCAGGAGACTCGAATCCAGGAAACAGTGGTGGTTCTGAAAGTTCATCATCCAATGGCAATTCCAATTCTGGAGGCGCGAATCCAGGAAACAACGATGGTTCCGGAACTTCACCAGAGGGGTCATCAAACGACGGCTCGCAAAATAGCAACTCTGGTGGAAATCCAGGGGGTAGTGGTTCTTCGTCTCCTGGCAACGGTGATCCCAACTCTGGTGGAAACTCAGGAGGTACTGGCGGCTCTGGATCGAATGGCGGATCGCAACCTGGCGCCGGCGGTGGATCAGGCGGCAATATCATCATACCCGTGCCTGTTGTCATCACTATTGGCTCTAAAAAAGCAACCATTAACCCTGGATCTTCGGTTATCATCGGAACACAGACACTCATGCCGCAGAGAGCAGCAGTCACAGTCGATGGTACACCTATATCTATTGGGCCCACAGCCGTCATTGTAGGAGCCGAAACCCACGCCTTCCACGACTCTACATTCCAAGCAGCAGGACCGAGCGCCCCTACAGCCATAACCTACGGCGGTTCAGTAATCACACAAGCCCCCGTACCTGTATACAACGTTGGAGGGACAAACGTTCATGCAGGCGAGGTTGTGACCATCTCAGGTACCATCGTATCTGCTGCTCCCAGTGGCGGGATGCTAGTCATTGGATCAGATACCTTGACTGTCGGCACACCAAATTCTCCGATCACACTGAGTACTGCTGGTAAACAAGTTATCGTTAACCCAACGCCTGCGTTCGTCGTTGGTGGTCAAACCTTGGCAGCTGGAGGCCCGGCAGTAACTGTAGACGGCACTCGGCTGTCTCTGGCTCCTTCTGCAACAGCAATTGTAGTCGGCTCTGAGACGTCACAGATCGCGGCACTAGTCGACCCGACTCGAGGCGCACTTCTTACAGTTGGTTCGAAAACCTTCACCGCAGATGCTTCGACACGGTTCTCAATCGCACCCGACGTCACTCTGGCACCGGGCGGCTCTGCTACGATTGATGGAAAGACAGTCCATCTAGGCCCATCCGGTTTCCTCGCGTCACTTGCCGTAGTAGATGGTGTAACCCAAACTCTATCGCCTCCTCTTATCACTCCCGCACCTGCCTTCTATATGGGTGGAAACGCTTATGGAACAAACGGCGGAGCGGCATTTGTAGTAGATGGTCAGGTTCTTACACCTGGCGGAGCGATTACAGTCTCGGGTACTCCTGTATCCTTCGTCAAGGAAGGTACAGCTGTTGTTGTCGGCGGCTTCACTCAGAGACTTCCGCAAACTCATGCCATGGCAGCCCCTGTGCTCAACTTTGGTGGTCAGATCTATACTGCGCAGGCTGATTCGGCTTTCGTGGTAGATGGAAAGACACTTACGCGTGGAGGTGTTATTACGATATCTGGAACCAAGATCTCGTACGCCAGCCAAGGCACAGCTGTTGTTGTCAACGGCAAAACTCAAGATCTAGCACAGGTGGCTCCAACCTCGGCGCCCGTACTTACCATTGGAGGCCAAGCATATACGGCTCGCACTGGATCGAACTTCGTGATCAACGGTGCTACTTTGATACCGGGTGGTCAAGTGACCGCCGACGGCACGACCATCTCGCTTGCAAATGGAGGAACTGCGGCAATCGTGAACGGAGTCACCCAGACATTATCACAAGGGACAGGAGCCTCAGGAGCCGTACTGAGCATCGGCGGTCGTACATATACCGCTGGAAGTGGGCCCAATTTTGTGATTGGAGGTCAAACTCTGATTCCTGGTGAGGCTGTCAATTTCGATGGCACATCAGTATCTCTCGTACCCGGCGGAACTGCCGTGGTCGTGAATGGTGTCACTCAAACGCTATCGTATGGAAGCCCAACACAAGCGGCAGCCGTCTTGACTATCGGAGGTCAAACATATACTGCCCATTCTGGAGCTTCATACGTGATCGGAGGCCAAACACTTCTACCTGGTAGTGCGGTGACCGTTGACGGCACAACTATATCACTTCAGAGCGGAGGCACTGCTGCCGTCATCAACGGAGTTACTCAACCTCTCTCGCAACCAACAGCAGCGGCTGTGTTGAACATTGGTGGCAGAACTTACACCGCTCAATCTGGTTCCTTTGTGGTCGAAGGCAAGACTCTGAAGCCAGGAGCCGTGATCACGGTCGACGGTACAACAATATCGCTGGATGCTGACAAGACTGTTGCCGTCATCAACGGGGCAACGTCAACATTAGCTCAAGTCACGGCACCTGTGGCGTTGACTTTCGGCGGCCATACCTATGCAGCCCAGACAGGATCCTCTTACGTGGTTGATGGAAAGACATTGACGCCTGGAGGAGTTGTAACTTTGGCAGGTGGAACCACGGTCTCCCTTGCCTCGTCTGGTTCGTTCGTAGTGATTAACGGCGTTACATCGAGTATCCCGCGCACAGCACGAGCGACCCCAACGTCAGTCCTAACAGTCGGCGGCAAGACATTTACAGCATCTTCCGGGTCATATGTGATTGATGGACAGACTCTCACTTCTGGCGGAATCATCACTCTCTCAGGTGGCACGACTCTTTCCCTCGGTGCTTCCGTGTTGGTCGTCAACGGACAAACTTCTAGTTTGCCGACTGCACAGTCAATCTCACCGGGGGTCATCACGATTGGCGACCAGACTTTCACTTCCTTGACCGGCGGTACGGCCGCACCGAGTTACATCATAAACGGGCAAACACTTCGGCCATCTGGCTCAAGAATCACAGCCGCCATGTCGGGAACAACCTACATCATCACTCTCAGCGCCGGAGCCTCGACCGTCGAAATCCAGGTGTTGGGACCTGGAGGAAAAGTCGTTTCCACAATCTACGAAACACTGAGGGGTAGCGGTGTTGGAGCAAGCACCGTGACCGCAACACAGAAGGTCCAAGGCGGTGCTGCGGCATCACCGACTTCGCCGCTCAGCTTGACAGCAACGCCGACTAAAGGCGCCAGTTTACAGAATGCAGCGGCGCCCAGAGATGGTGTTGTTGGCGTCAGCGTCGCTTTTGCTGCCTTCGTTGCTGGGGCTCTGGCAGTTTTGCTGTGAGACTGAGACAAAAGAGGAGGTACTTATCACTTTATGGCTTTTTACGAATGTGTATGAAACTGTGAATTTGTTTGGGGCAATGCGGTCCCTCTTTTTTTTTTTCTGCTCGGCGTTTTGTGCAACAGCGGGCGTTCTGTGCGGAAGGGATGTAATATGGCTTGAGGTGTAGCAACAAAAGTGGCTGGTCTTGAGCTTCTGATATTTCTTCTTCTTCTGATGGGCATTATATAGCTTGAATACACCGATTCGCTCTTTCCGTGTCCTTCTTTTTTCTTCTTTCATGTCGTGAGAGGAATCGTTTTCTTCATTACAGGCGTGCAATTCACCTAGCGGGCACCTCAACAACCTGATCGATACCCTCGTATGGCGGAACATCCAGATTGTATTTCTCCGCCATATCCCTCGTCAAAAACCTCCCACCCACAAAATGCCTGCCCTCGAACCACTTGACCAATGGTTTGGGCGCGGTCAGACTGATCAAGGCATCAGGATTGTAATCTTTTCCCGGGCCTTGCTCCGGAGGCCCTGTCTCTATGTTCCAACTGCTCGGGGCGTCGACAGCCAAGACGGGAAGTTTTGTAGAGGACAGGGCCGAGATGACGGAAGGGAAGGGTTCGCGGACCTCGCCTTCGAAGGAGAAACCGAAGATGGAGTCGATGATCAAGTCCGTGTGCGAGAGCTGCGAGACGAAGTCGGAGGTAAAGGGGACATGGAGATCGTGGAGTTGGGTGGTGAGACGCTATCCCCTCGTCAGCCTGTTCCCCCCTCTCTCTCTCCCAGGTAGCAGGAAGCCTTACCTCATACAATTCATTCTTGGGCCGTTTAGGATAGTAAACAGTAGGTTTGTAGCCATAGTGCCAGAGGTGTCTGGCCGCCACCAAGCCATCGCCGCCATTGTTGCCGGGGCCGACAGCGATCAGGACGCGGGGTCCGTGGGCGGGAGGTTGGAGTTTGAAGGCGGCTTGGGAGACGGAGAGGCCGGCGAGTTCCATGAGTTGATCGAGGGAGAAGGCGCCGCTGCTCATGAGTTCTTGGTCGAGTGCCGCGGCAGCTTTGGCGCCGAGTGTGCGGAGGGCCATGGTTGTGGATGTGTGTTTTTGGCTTGGGTGGGGTGTGGTATGTGTAGGTGTGTGGTGTGTTGGAGGAAGAAGAATTGAAATGTCACGGCGAGGAGGGGTGATCGAGATGTACGTCACGATCACCCGAGTGGAGCTTTTGTCAGGGTTGCACTCGATACAAGCATTTCGATCGTTCCCAATCGTGAGATCAACACAACAGGGGTTCAGGGAGTCACGTAAACCAATATATCAATGCCAGATACATAGTACGAGGGTTGCTGTGTTTATGTAAAGGTCAGTGGACCAAGTCTAGAAGTGGAGTTGCTGGGTTCATTCATCTTTACCACAAGGCAAGAACAATTGGGAAGTCGCCAGCATCAACCCCTGCACTCAGTGACAATGCTGGGAATAACAAAAATGCTTGACCCGAGTCGCGTGATGTAAAATTTCTAAAAACGCTACCTGCCCACTCCTCACTCCGTATCCTATGTACAAGTCCTGCCGACCAACTTTGTCCATTTCGGTCAACAAAATGCCCAACTTCTAGCTGGGTCTCCAACGCGAGCGTCAATCACTTCTTAGGAACATTGCGGCTCGACTCCTTTCGCTCGTGGAGCCACTTCTTGACGGGGTTGGTGTCTTTTTGCAGCGGAGCTGGTGGTGTGTGATCGTGCTTGACGTTGGTCGGCGCGTTCTCTTCATATGACACTCTTTGACAGCACTCCATCCTGCGCACTACATCCGAAGAGAGCGCTTCGGCGATGCTGATACGCTTTTCCGGGTTGGGGTTGAGCATTCTCAAGACCAGACGTTCCAGGGAATTGCTGTTGAGAAGGTGGAAAAGCTTACCGCAGTCTGGGTAATCGTCTGACCCAGCTTCGATGATTCCGTCAGGATGATCTTTCAGCCACTTGTTCCATCCGTTGAGATACTTCTTGTAGTTTGTGTTGTCGGGTGTGGCTTTGACCCATGGGTGCACACCAAAGACCATGCTCAGGAAGTTGATACCGCATGACCAGACATCGAGACCTCTTGGGTCGTAGGCATCCTTCGCGTCCATGACTTCAGGAGAAATGTAAGGTTGGGAACCAAAGATGGCCGGTTGCGAGTACCTAACGCGATCAACCTTGAAAGCCTCGACGTCCATGCCTATGCGGAAACTGGGGTGCGGACCACTGAAGATTTCGCTCAATCCAAAGTCGATGATCTTGACACATCCATCCCTCGTAAGCATGATGTTCTCGGGCTTCAAGTCGCGGTGAGCTATCCCGTGGTTGTGAAGATAATCAACACCGCGCAACAGCTGCTTGAAGAAGCAATACTTGTCGTTGATGGTCAAGTACTTCTTCTCGAGAAGACCGAAGAGCTCTCCGTTGTGGCAGTATTCCATGACCTCGCTCCATATGCCGTGTGAGAAGCAGAGACGGACGGGCTCGATGATGTTGGGATGGTGACAGGATTTGGCGATGCAATACTCTGACTTGACCTTTTTCACGTAATCGTCCTCGGTCTCCCAAGAGTCGCGCCCACGGAATTGCTTGACGGCGTAGAGATGATCCGGGGTCTCTCCTCGCCGCCTCATAAGCTTGACACATGCATAGCCACCTTCACCGATCTGCTTTGGTCGTCGGAGTGGCATCCTGGAGGAAGTTTTGAATTCCTTCTCCAGAGGACAGCATTCTATCGGAAACTCGTTGGGGATGTTTGTCGAAAGTCTGCGAGATCTCGTTCCCATGCCCTGGTCTGCGGTTTGTGTGAAGGAGGGTAGAAGGCCAGGGGAATCATCCTGGTAGGTTTGTGCTCGCTTGACCTGAGCGCGTGGAATCTCGGTGCTGCCGGAGCGACGTGAACTGAAAGACTCATTACGAGTGTGCCTGGGATGTTGACGGTGTTGGAACTCGAGTTTGTTGGTGTTGCGGCCAACGGATTCCAAGTCGGTAGCAGACCTATACTTAATACGTCTGTCGCCTGGATCCTCTTCTTCTTCGACGGCTAGATGTCCTTGCTTGGAGGACGATGTAGAAACAGGATTGGGGGTGGATGCTCCAGTAGTAGGCCCGCTCGCACTTAGAATGGAGAAGATGGCATCACCACTGGACTTGGACTTTGAGCTTCCGGGAGCAGTCGCGGCCGAGTTTACTGACGAGGCTGCACTGTCATCACTGCCGTTCCCGAATTTGGAAGCTCCGGCTGTCGTGGGAGGTGCTTTGAGATGGTGATCGTCAGACCCGGAACGCGCTGCATTAGAGATGTCCATGTCGCTCTCGGAAAGACTCTTGGGAGGAGGAGCAGCAGGTCGTTGCGAGTCTGGAGTTGTGTTCGCAAAATCTGCAGTCCCCACACCCCCAGCAGAAGAAGCGTCTTGCACCATCAGGTTGTGTGGAGGACCGACGTAAATGTACGTCGATGATTCGGACAAGTGCCGCGGGAGGATGCAGACTCGAGGTGAAACGCGTTAATTATCTTGTCTCCGACCGCGAGGCAGACGGGCGCGAAGACGGGGAGAGACGAGCAGCCAGCAGGCGCTTATGGCGCGGATTAAGTAGACGGGCTAGAAATCATTTTCGCATGGATGCTGGCGGTATCTTTGGGGGTCGGCGAAGGAGCCAGCCTGAGTTTGTCAGTGGCTTGCTTGGCACCGACCTTCGCAATCGCGGGGCTCTCGACATGCCCATCATTGGTTACTTGGGCAAAAACACCCGGCTCTTGGCCATAATAAGCGTCCAACTTGATGACTTTGACGAGTAGAAACACGTTCATTGAGTAGACAAATGCGACTACGATGAAACCCAAACTCCACGCTGCGCAACTAACGCTGTCAAAATCAACAAATCTCGTCATCTCACTGCGGCCTCCTCGACCGCGTGGTCTTTGCTTTGCGCTTTGTCGTTTTTAACGTCGGCCCAGTTTCCCTGCCTTGAACGTCTTCCTTGTCCAGCCACCCTTCATCAAGAGCGAGCACAACGAGATCGCTGGCGCATCTGAGCCCACTTTGTGGCATCTCCTCGGGGTCCAGTAGCTGATTTACTTTGAGTAGGGCTGCCTCGAGCTCTTCTGCTCTGTGTGCTGCCTCGCTGTCTTCAATGCCATTACCCGAGCTGGGCCATTCGATCTGTTCGGCGAGCTTGTGCAGCACAAAATGTAACCACACAAGATTCGTCTGTGGGTGGTATCCTTTCCAAGTTCTCCCCGACTCTTCACCTTCGTCCCACCTCTCCCAAAGATCACCGAGAGGCTCACCCAGATACATGGCCGAACGCATGTACCGGTAGATTTCGTACTGGTATTCCTCCTCGGCATCGCCTTCGAACAGTGCCAGATCTCTCTCAAGATCAAGATATGCAACATCCTCCTCGTCTTCCGAGACGCCCATCTCTGCTCGAGAAATGGTGTAATCGATAAGTGTCGTTTCGATGCCAGTGAAGCCGAGCTTCTTGCTTGAGCTTGCCGGAACGTAGTCCGCTTCGCGACAGTGTGTAGCGTTGTTGAGACCAGATACACAAATGTTACCCATGTGCAAATCTCTGTGCTCAAACCGAGCTGCTTCTTCTCCTTTGCCCAGTGCTAGCACGACTCCCCAGAAAATATCCCAAGCAAGCCAGACATTGGCGACCTTTGTGTTTTCGAGATCTGTGCCGGCGTCTTGCATTTCGATGACGGCCCACAGCTGGTCTTCCGAGTAACTCGCCTTCTTGCTGGGGTCAGGGAACACGCTAACCTCCTTGCCCTTGGCCTCTTGAGAATTGTTCCACGACGACCAAGCTGCTGCAAAAGCATCTCCAGGGCGGCCCTGTAGAACACAAATCTCGCGGAAGTTGGTGAATCCAGGTGTGCATGTCATGCGCTGCATCAGGCGTACTTCGGCGGCGACATCTTCAGGATCGCTCATCATCTCGGTTCGCTTCTTGGCCGCCTTGCTCATCTTTCTCTTTGTTGATGTTGGTGGCTTGAGAGCGATGATTTTGAGTACCGACTCATCAGTCTTGCTCAAAGCCGAGTGCGCTTTGAGCAGCGAAAGACGGTAAACTTCACCAAAAGACGCTTCGGCAATTTTGGTGACTGCAAAGTGCGAAGACAGCTGATCGGACCAGATGGAGAAGGAAGTTAGGTCCTGAGAAGAAAGTGACAATAACGATGCGGCGTGTTTGGTGAATAGGTTGGAGATGCGTGGTTTGGTTATCTCCAGAGCGGCCAAGTCAGCTTCGAGTGATTCCACTGGTGTTGATTCTGTGATTTGCGGCGGCGACGCGATCTCAGCCACTTGGGGCTCTTCGGTGACAGGTTCGGTTGACATGTCTAATGTTGCAGGTTGTGGCTCGTCGCGGGCAGGATTCTTTGGTCGCTTGTCTGACTGGGTCTTTTTGGGCTTTGCATGTTTCGTTTTTCGCTCTCTTGGAGAAACGGATCCAGTGCTAGTCACGGATTCGCTACTCGTTGTCCTTTGTCGAGCCATTTTGACAGGTCTTTCGGTGTTTGCGATCCTCTCACAGAGCGCCTCTCGCGCAGGAGACATCTCAACATCATTGGTCGGGAATTTCGTTTGGACGGTCAGCCGCGAAAGCTCTTCGGCAACCTCAATGACTTCGAATGAAGTCGGCTCTTGTTTTCGTTGTTTGACAGGACTCTGGAAGCTACTGAAGCTGGAATACAGATGCGACGGCTTGCCGTAGACTGCTTTACGAGGCATTTTGGCGGATTATGGTTTGCTGGAGAACGAATGTTGGTAGAAGAATGACAATGGCTGACAGGCTTGGACTTGTTGTGCTTTGCAAACAAACGACGTTGTCAGGGCAAACTCAATTTCGACCGTGCATTCCATCCACCAAACCATGACTCGAGTTTCATCTATCCTACACACACGGCGACTCTTGAAACTTGTCAGGATAGTCCAGAAATTCTAATGGAGCTGGTCTCCATCACTGCTTGACTTGCGTTTATCTGAAATATTTTGTTCGAACCATGGCGCCCAAGGAAGCTACCTCGCCAGCTCCGCCGGCCAAAGGCCCCGAGTCGGAGCCTTTCCTCTATGTCTTGCGGGCCATGTGTATACTGGAACTGGCCGCCATATATTCACCTTTGTCACAACTCACCTTGGCCCCTGTGTACGGATCGATACCATCATCTGTTTTCCACCATGAGATCACCTCCGTGATTGTCCTCTTGACTCTCACTCGAAGTAGCCTCCTTTCACGCTTCATGCCAGCCAAAGTCGAGTACTACATCCCCATCTTGGCCTCGAGCATCCCCCTCATCCAATCATATCTGTTCAAGTACAGCACCAATCTCGGAGTAGACTTCGGACCTCTTATTACCGAAGGTCTCACCTACTATCCTCTGCTGTTGATGAGCACATATTCTGCAGCTCGCCTACTCCTGGACGCCAAGATTGACCAATACCTGCATGCTGCCATGGGATCTACCATACTTGGTCTTTCGACTTACGGCTTTTTCGTTCTGGTTCGATCAAAATCCAGTTTCTTGATTTCTCAGTTCTTTGCACTCTCTGCCACATTCACCAGGGTAAGCCTTCAATGCGTCGTGGGTGCACTGTTCACAATCTTGTCGCCATCGAAATTGAGTCTTCTTGCCATACCTGCCATGATCCACACCACCTGGTTCAATCCTCATTTCGTGTCATCGCACACAGATGCTCTGGCCAACTCCACCTTGCAAGCGAACCAGTGGAACTTGTTGGAGCGTGCGGAATCTAATACTGGTTACATCTCGGTCTTGGAGAACCTGGATGCTGGATTTCGAGTTCTCAGGTGTGACCATTCCCTGCTAGGTGGAGAGTGGTTGATTACGGATGAGAGAAGAAGACAAGGCATCATCACTTCTGAACCCATCTACTCTGTATTTGAAATCTTGGAAGCTGTTCGTTTAGTCGAGACTTCCCACAGCAATGTTTCCGACAATGAGAAGAGCGCGCTTGTAGTGTAAGTTGACTCGTGATGCATAATAGCTTTACGGCTAACAATGTTGTGTAGAGGTCTAGGCATCGGAACTGCACCCAAGGCTCTCATCGCGCACGGCATCGATACGACAGTGGTGGAGCTCGATCCCAAGGTTCATGAATACGCAACAAAGTACTTCGACTTGCCTACCAACCACATTGCTGTGTTGGAGGATGCCGTTTCATGGGTTCAGAACGCATCGACAAGCGCCACCAAGCAGTACGACTACATCATTCACGACGTGTTTACTGGTGGAGCAGAACCTCTTCCTCTCTTCACAGACCACTTCCTCAGCAACTTGCGCTCTCTGCTGACACCTGATGGTGTTGTCGCTGTCAATTATGCTGGCGATCTTGCCGACTCATCAACAAAGCAGGTCATCAATACCATCAACCTGGCGTTCGATCGCCAGTGTCGCATGTTCCGTGATTCTGAACAGTCCTCCGAGACAGGAGCAACAGACTTCCTCAACATGGTCATCTTTTGCAAAAACACTGCTAGCGGTGGCAGCAATTTAGAGTTCCGCACACCTGTCGAGGCAGATTACTTGGGCACTGTATCGCGCAGACACTATCTTGTGCCCAAGGAAAAACTCGAGTTGAAGTTCCCTACTCAGGAGGAAATGGAAGAGGAGAAAACACAGACACTGACGGTTGACAACCTCAGCGATTTCGAGAAGAAGCAGATCGAATCTGCCAAGAGACACTGGAAGATCATGAGGCTGGTCGTACCGGACTTCGTATGGGAACTGTGGTGATGGTTTTGGTATTCGTACACTATCCATGCATATTGAATGCTTACTATACCCCGTGAGGTCTTTTAGCGATGTTATGATACAAAATTCCGCGTTCGGACCCCAAACTTATTTTCCACCTCATTCAACCTCAGCTTCTCCACACTAGAATGATATCAAGCAGGAACTTCGACAACTATTATCAAACGAACATAAGAGTCATATGTGGCAGCCTAAACATATGAAACTTTAGAGCTTGCGACCTCCGTCAACTTTCCATTCCAAAATCACCCACTCTGGTGCTCTCGATCACAAACAGCAAAACATCCATAACGCAGCACACTCTCATCGCAACATGGTCAACCTCTATACATTCACCAAAGAAGAATGCCGCACAGTGCATCCCGAGACTATGCTCCGCCGGATGCTTTCGATGAAAGCAGTGCTGCCAGCCTCCGAGGGCCCAAAATCACAAGTTGCCTTGAACACTCAAATCGGCAGAGGCCAATGTGGCACAATCTACACGCACACGGAACATCTAGTCAAAAAGACACCAAATTCGACGAGAAAGATTGCCGAGCTGCGACGCGATTTTGAGCTTCACACCGCTGTCCGCGAGGCTTTCGACAACGCTCCGGATGTCTTATCTCACAAGGCCCATGTTCCGAAACTGCAGACTTCGTTGTCTCCGCCGGATGAGGATGATGGTTTGGATAACTGGATGCGTGGGGATGATGGGGAGATTGACTATTCGTCGGTGTACAATTATGGGCTGTTTTCGGAGCGCATCTACCCACTCCATGATTCCATCCCGGAAGCTTTGTGGGAGACACTGTGTCCCACGATGACGGCCGCACACATAGAGGTCTGCTCGGCCGACCCGGTAAACAACAATTGTCTGGTACGCCTGTATCTCGGCCGTCGAGTGGGGGACAGAGATGAGTTGAAGGCCAGGGACTTGAGGCTACGTAACTTCCCTCTGCACGTCGATGAGATGGAGCGACTGTGTCTACCAACAACCACGTACGCAACAACAATGGCAGAGTCCTTGGCTCTCATGCACTGGAAAGCCGGTATCGACGCCAACGATGTCGAATTCGTGCTCGGCAGCTCGCGTCAGGACGATTACCACACCCAAGGCCCTTCGGTCTCTATCTGGCTACTGGACTTTAATCAGTGCCAAAGGTTCAGCCACGATCAAGCTGGATTGAAGCAATTGGTCGATGGATTCTGGTGGAACGATCCGTATTTTCCTCGTCCGAGTGCTGCAAATTCAAAAGACAAGGAGCTGTGGACGACGTTCCTGAGCAAGTATTTGGATGCGAGTGCTTTGTTGACAGACAGCAAGATGCCGAGACAGTTCATCCAGGCGGTGGAGGAAGAGGGCTATCGTCGGCAGGTGAGACCTTCGCTCTTTGGGTAAACGAAGGTGATTTCAACGCCCAACGAGCTTCCGTGACCTGTAATGATTTATCCTTACGCAAACATCCAGACGAAGAACTTCTCAATACTTGATGAGATATCCTAGGTTAGTCTTCAATTCGAAGTAGAAACTATCTACACGTTACTGTCTCCCAACTTTCACAAGAACATGAATGGATCCAGCATTCTATTCACTAACAGCCACGATCTCCATATATCCAGCAAGATTAAAGCCGTGCAACGCTGCCTCGGTCAAAGGTTCGGTTTGTGAGGAAGGGATGCCCAGTCTCAGCAATGATTCTGATACCGATGCTCCAAGATTTAGAAAATAATAATGATTGCAGTGACTCAGTGCTTATAACTGGCGCTCTGGCCGAGTGGTTAAGGCGTTTGACTCGAATTCCATTCTGATATCAAATCCTTTCGGGGGCGTGTGTTCGAATCACACGGGCGTCGATATCCTTTTGCTTTTTGGACGGTATAGATACTGAGAGGGTGTTAGTTTTGGTCGGGAAAGAGGTTGGGAGGGAAGAGATGAAGTTGTGGTGGATAAAATGTATTTTTTTGGTGAAGCTTCATGCGGTTCTGGGGGATTTGACGATGGGTGTAGTGACTTGACATGTGACAGACTCGAATACCAGAGGTCCAATGATTCAGGGAAGCAACAGTGACAGCCGTGATGGAAACAAGGAAACAGCGGCGATGTAAAGAACAGAGGCATGTTCTGGACAGGGTTGGATAAAGAATGGTCGGATGTCGAGGCTTCAAGAACGCCGAACCTCGGCATCTCCGGACTGTCGTCCAAGAAATATTTCTTGTAACCACCTTGGTTCTTTCTGTCGATTGAGCGCCGTAAACATGTCGGCAGCGCAGCGCATGCCCATCCTTGGAGGCACACTTGCCATTGGAATCAGCGGTGCAGCCATGGCTCTCATCCCATCCTTCCGCGAGGCCGTGGCCCGCTACCTGGGCATCTCAGCCCCTGGCGGTGTCTGGCGCATCCTAGCCATCTTCTTTGCCCTGCTGAGTATCAAGAGCCTGCCCTTTGTGTGGCACGTACGTACCTACCTCTCCCTTCCAACCGCCGTTATCTCTATCTAACACACACACCCACAGTTCCGCGTCTTCAAAAACCTCATCTGGCACCTCTACCTCCAACCACACCACCTCAAGCCCTCGCACCTCTTCGCCCCCGTAATCACAACCTCGCACAACTCAATCTCCGAGTGCGACTACAACTTCCACAAGTCAAACTCGACATACTTTGCCGATCTCGACGTCAGCCGCGCCGCCTTTGTGGGCGTGCTGCTCAAGAAATCCCTCGCGCGCTTGAATGGCGGCGATCTCACCGGTCTGCCTGAAGAGGCAAAGACGGCAAAGGGCACTTATATCGTCGCTTTGGGGGGCGTGGGTTGCGTGTTTAGAAAGGAGATTCCTCCGCTGGCGAAGTTTGAAGTGTGGACTCGACTGTTGGCCTGGGACGACAAGTGGATCTACATCGTCAGCCACATTGTCAAGCGCGGAGCCGCGAAACCCTCCAACTACTTCCTGCAGTCTTGGAGGAATGGCAAGGGTGGGAAGAAAAAGGCAAACAGAGAGGGACAGGACAAGATCAAAAGCATCTACGCAACCAGTCTGGCAAAATACGTCGTCAAAAAGGGAAGATTGACCATCGCCCCCGAAATCGTCCTCAGGAGAAGCGATCTACTCCCCGAACGACCCGCCAACCAACCTGCTCTCACCACCATGTCGGAAACACCAACCCCAGAAGGGGAGAAACCATACATGTCAAGTCCCGAAAACCTCGTCGCGCAAGTGATGGGCCAACTCCGCGCAGAAAACATGTTTGACAAGGAAGACGCAGCAGCAAAAGACGGACAGATGACGTGGAAAGAGGTCGAAGCAAAGAGATTGAGAGGATTGGAGATTGCACAGCATTTCGATGGACTTACTGCTTTGCATGCAGAGTGGAATGCCGATGACGATGAGGTTATTGGCGAGTATGGCGATTTCTTCTGGTAGAAGCGGCGACGTCTTTGGTGTGTGGTGCTGCATATAGAAACACATAAAGGATACAAATGATACCCCTCTTCTTGATAGACAAAAGAGAATTTGGTGAAAAATCTCAGCTATTTACAAGCCGATAGACTTCTGTATCTGTCGATGTGTTGCTCATGATACCGAAGGACTGCACGAATTAATACTCATGAGTGCGGTTGAGTAAGGCGAACTCTCGACTCAAACCCCGATCCTTGTTTTTCAGTTAGAGTAGACGAGTGTTTATAGAGGAAGGATTTGAGTGTTTGAAGTCGATTGTGTTCTGAGGGGAAAGTGCTTTCTTCCAATTTTTGTTTACGAGAGAAGTGAAGATGGAACGTGCTGAACTTTGAAAGAGTAGCTACTGTTCATGACATGCAAGCACATTGGTCTCGAGTTGATTGAAAGATCAATGTCTTCATCGAACTCGTCTCTCCTTAGGGGACAATATACAAACGCCTCGACTCCTTGCTAGACATGGTATTCCCATGCAACTGAATGATGACTCCCGCTCGAAGATTCTCCGTGTTCCGCTCTCGCTCCCAATACATCGATCCGTCTTGTACTTCTGCATCATCTTTTCTCCTGCCTTTCCATCATGGCCGTCACACCATTGCTCACAAACGCCGCATAGCATCGTCCACAGATATGAACCTCGCACCATAAACAGGTCATGAAGTCGTCGCCAGGAGGTTCGTATCCATCGCAGATGGCACAAGCGACTGGATGTTTGTAGTTGGAGCCCATACGCTGCCAGATGTCATGGCCTCGATAGCATGATTTTTGCGAAGTTCGTAGTGGAAGAGCGTGTGCGACGTGCTCTTGAGGGGCATCCTTGAAAGGGTGGTTGGGATTCGGCTGCAGTTTAGGCAACAAGTTTGATTGATCAGGTGTGAGATTTGTCTTGTCGGATAGTGGCAGAGAAGGCAAACTGTGGGCAAACGGTTGTGTGGGATTTGTGGCGCCGGATTTTGCTTGGTCGATTGGCAGTGTCAAGGTTGCAGACCTTTGCTGAGTAGCGGCGTGCTGTGAGCATGTCAGTCAGGCTGTACAATAGAGAGACAACTGATAATCACATACCACGAAGAGGCCAGCACCAGTCATCTTCTGCCGCTGGGTGGCCGCCATGAAACGATCAGGTGAGGGAGAGTGAGTAACGCGCAAGCCATACTTTGTAGGACTGTCCTCGGTCAAGAATGGAGGAGTAGGAAGCTGGATCTGAGGTGTCTTGGGTGGGCGAGGCGGTACGGGTGTGCTCATGCCACTCGGTTCGTCATCTGCGCCAAAGACGATGACTTCATCGGATGGAGGAGTCACACGAGTAGCTGTTCTTGTTGAACTAGCATCCGACTCGAAGCTGTCATCCTTGATGGTGTCGAAGCGAGTCGAGTGCACAGAATCGCTGAGTGTCTTGACAGTCGATTGTGAGTCCGAGCGGCGAGCAAGAGATATTCTGGTATAATCTGCCTCTGACTCGGAGACTTCAATCGTCGTCGTATCCAGACTGGCCGAGGGTTGAGTGGCTGTCGAAGTCCGCACCGCAGTGTTTGCAGAGAGGGTGCGATTGCGCTTGAGGAGGTTCATGGAAGACGACCGAGGTCTCAATTTCTTGTGCGGTGCCTCGTTGACGCTCGAGGCAGCCTTGGACGGCATGCCACCCATGGCTGTCTTCTGCTGGGTAGTGGCAGGTTCTGACGCCGGAGTCGATTGACCGCGTCGAAAGCTGCGATGGGTGAACAGAGCAAAAGGCGCCATGTTTAAGTTGTATGGAAACAAAATTGGCAGGAAGGAGGGCGTTGGTGATTCCTTCTCTCTGATACAGACACACGTGGAGACCACGCAAATCGTTTGCAGCCAAGCTCATGATAGGGAAGGAGCGTAGCAAATTTGGCTCGGATCGCCCTTGCATTCAGACCGAGACGAACGACGGCCGCAGGGTCCGGCAAACAAGACTTCACTAACACGAAAATGCCCAAGGAATCGCAATAAAGAGCAACAAAGGTTGAGACACGATCATGCTCGAGCCTGGACAATGTGCAAACTGGTGGTCAGCCGTGTAATCATCGGCAGGTGTGCACAACACAATGCTCCAGGAAGTCGCAGCTCCCCACCTCCGATTGGCGCGCGGCAACATACGGAATGCACCTTGCTGCCAGGGTGCAGTCGACGTCTCGTCAGCAACCAAGTCACCGATTCGATGTCTCAGCGACGACTAAAATACTAGATGACCTGGATTACGACACGACATGGATGACTTAGAAGAAACCAGGTCGTCGAGCAGCAGGTTGGGGCTGGGCAGGGGGGGCCTGTGAGACCATCTTGGGACTCTCGACTGCTGGTGCTTGTTGGGCTTCAGCTTGAGCTTCTGCTTGTTGCTGCGGCTCGCGCGGGGCCGTCTTCTTCTTCCACAGGGTGTTGTCCGACTCGAGTTCTTGCATGACTTGGTCCCATTCTTTCTCCTTTTCCGGATCACCAGTTCCCAGGACGCGTTCCACGTCAACGTCTTCTCCACGGTGCACGCGCTCAATCGTCTCCCTGAGAAGAGCGATTTTCGCTTCCGTCTTGCGTGTGAAACCCTGGCGTTCGTTTCTCAAGGCAATCATCTGGATTGCATTTGAGCCGATCAGAAGGGCAATGACGATGAAGAAGGTGGCAGGGTTCCAGTCCTTGGACTTCATGGCTTGGGCCTTTTGGCGCTCGGCGACAGAGACGGGGTCATTGGGTTTTCTGAAGGCCTTGGGAATGACGGATTGCCAGACCGAAGCGACACGAGGTACTGAGGTGTGGGTCGAAGCATGGCTGGCCGAGCAAGAGAAGGGACGGCGGGATAGCGCCTGGCGCAGAGGAGCGACGACGACTCGCATGTTGGTGGTGGTATGAGAGATGTCAAGGATTCTTGTTGCGCTGCAATTATTTCAAAGTCGCCGGCTCTGAGATTCCAACGCTCCGAGCATCCAGGGCACGGCCGCACCACTCGGCACATTCGGGCCGAAGCGGTTGCTGCAGAGACAGGGCCAGAAAAGGCATGTTTCTTTATCGGTCCGCCTGAGAGCAGGTAATCAAGGCTGACATTTACCGCTCGTGCGCTCGAAACACCATGATGGCACATTAACATGCAGCGACAATCCGACCAAGAATGCCTCCCATGACAAGTCCGGCCGAGGTGGTGCGCAAAGCGATAGCGGCACCATCTTCCTGCTCGCCAACTACCACGGCTACGCTGCAGTCCCTCCTGGCTCCAGCACAAGATGCGCAACCGAAGCCTCCGAAAACGCCGGCAAAGACAACCGCCACTCGCATTCCACCGCCCACGAGATCAACTAGAGCAAAGGCAGCGCCGAGTGCTGCAGCCGAGCCAGCCCACACATTGACGCCTCAAGAGCGATACAAACTGGCCACGCATGTCGTCAACGTCTCTCTAAAAGTCTTGAACGATGCGACAAAGACATCAACACCCTCGCCCTCGCAATCGCCCAACACCAAGAAGCCACCGTCATCTGGCTTGAACACTGTCGCCGAGTGCGCCCGCATCGCCTTCTCGCATCTCCGCTCTGCCCGCCCTTCGCATGACGAATCCCTACAGCTGGAGACGGGCATGCTTGCCCTATCCTCGAAACTCATCACGCTTGGAATGGATACCTTGGCAATGAAAGAGCTGCGCATACTCAAGACGTGTATACATCGAAGATCCGAAGGAGCCAGCCCGGTATCGTCTTCAGAAAAGGAAACACTTGCTACGCTGTTACACCTCGAGTGCCACACATCAGATGTCAAAGTCCTGTCGCTGGCCATCTCCTACCATATGCACGTCTTGCGCCTGCTTGTCAACTCTGGCCGACCCGCCACTATCGAGGCCTCGCTTCCTCACATCTTGCTTGACAATCCCGTTTCTGCCGCCGCACTCATACTACGATCTGTCGAGTTGTCCGAAGACAGGGCCAAGGCTGCGAGGCAATTGGACACCCTCTCAAAGCTCGTCCTCTCCATGTGTTCGTCTCCTTCATCCTCGGCGGACCATGCTTCAAGTCCCAAGACACACGCCTCTCCAGACGTTGCGTTCCGGCTTCAGACCACTGCACTTCTCATCCAGACCAAATGGTGGCCTTTGGCTGGTCATAAGGCAAACCTTCAGAAAGAGATTCACGAACCACTTGTTCGATACTTGGACGCTTACAGAAGGCGTGCCGAGGAACCAGGATCCCAGGCTTATAAACAGGCTGTCGATTGTGTAAGCACTCTCGTCGACTTGAGCAAGCCCGAGAGTGCTGCCTCATCTCTTCCCTTGGCTCTATACAAGTCACTGAGTGCGCTTGCTGAATCTTTCGGTATGCAAGACGAGGCCTTGCGATACAACGCATTCATGTCGCCAACTTCAGGCAGTGCCTCAGCGTCCAATATGACACTGCACTGTACTCTTCGGTCCATGGCACTCTGCCTCGATCGTGACCATCACCCAGACCTTGCAATGCTAAGCAGTCAAATCACGTCTTGCAAAGCTCAGTTGGGGAACAATCCTAGATCGTCTGCACTGTCAGTGGATGACATGCTGGTGGAGCTCGCCAAACTGCGCAAGACAACCATCAAGCTATTGACGCTTGATTCAAAAACAGAGGCCGGACCCGAGCCAGATGAGCGTATTTTTGTACTGTGTACAATCGTTTTCCTCTGCACTGACATCCTCATCTGGTGTTTGCAATACAGCACGAATGGCGAGCCATCTGGGAATGTAGCGTCAAAATTGGTCGTCTCTTTTGTCAGTTCCAATATATTCTCTTGCAAACTATTGGTCTCATCATGCGATCACGTAGAGGCTGTTCACAAAGCTCTTGATACTTGCGTCCGCTTGCTGGATGTGCATTCAGATCCTGAAGCGGAACATCTTGTGGTCAACATTTCCAACTTGCATTGGCGCTGCTTTCAGCTCTCAGCTTCCAACACGGGAGAAACATCTTCGCAAGCCACAATGTACCTCCAAGCATCGGTCGATATACTTTGTAATCGACCGTCCGTACACCAAGAGGCAGGGTTCTTAGCATCAAAGCTAGAAAAGTTTGGCAGCATTGTCAAATCATGTTCCATCTTTGCTGAGTCGATCAGCGTGCAGCTTCGCTCTGGTGTTTTACGTGAATTGGCGCAGGCCACCAATTTCAAGCCACTTTCCATCGCCTTGCAACTAGATCAAAAGGTCCAGTTGTTGAGGCGCATCCTTCACGAATATCATACATCCGCAACCAAGGATTCTGCAAGTGTCGCTTTCTTCGACGATGATTCTCAGAATCCATTGGAGCGCGCGACTTTGCTCGAGATTCAGCTAGCCTTCTTCGAAGAAGATTTGTTCAAGCCATCACATCGGAGGAGAGTAGCACCAGATCTGCGACTTTTATGTACCAGACTTCTGGGGCTCTACGCCGAAGATTGTTATCCACTCCGGCGGGCTCGCGTATGCACTCTGGTCCTCAAATACTCGAACGAATTCCCGGGCTTGATAGACGACAAGACTGTGGAGAGTGTAATGGCCTGCAGCATCGTGCAGAGCTCTCTCTATCAGGATGATGGCTTGACCAAATTCGCGCCTTATCTCGACATATCACTCTCGCTGGCACAAGCACTTCACACGAAAGAAACCTCGATCAATGAGGTCACGATACTGGTGCGGAAGTTGTCATCTGTGCTCAAGCCATTGGACTCGTGGGATTCAATTCTGAAGGAAGTCGATGATGTGGATGCCTTGGTATCGGAAATGCAGTTCGTGGTTTCCTTTTTAGCCATGAAGGGCCAAGACAATCTACGTCTCGAAACACTCGAAACACTTTCGCATGTCCAACATCTTAGACCTGTCCAGGAGCCATCGGCTATACTGAGTACTTCAGCGCAGCTTGCCCTGCAATATCTACATCTGGGGTACTCCTTGGAAGCATGCCGTATCCTCGAACGAGAGGCAGCCCTGCTGAGTCAACCCATTGTTTCGACTCTTGCGAAGCTCGAATGGCATCTTGCTCAGACAGAGATCTGGACAACTCTAGGACAAGCCAACCCTGCGACCAAGTCGATGGCATATGCGACTGAGTGTATGCGCACATTCCCTACAGTGGATAACGCTACGAAATCTCATGCCCAAATCATTCGAGCACGTTTTGCTTTTGTGTGTTCGTTGTACTCAAGAAGCATAGGGCAAGTAAAGCAGGCCATGGTCCATGCAAAACGCTATGTCTTGTCGTGTCAACAGACAATGACCTTCTTAGAACTTCAAAATGCTCCGCAAAACAGTTCCTCGCTATCGTCCGCGACGCCCTCACAAGAAGAACTCGTCAATGCGGTCCATAGGCTTGCAATCGCAGACTCCGACGAAGCTTCGTCATCCGAGCTGGAACCTGCTACCAACCGAGGCGCTGCATTCTCGGCTATTCTGCCAGATCTACTGAATAGCTTCTTGCATCTTGCAGAAACCTACGCACACCAAGGATTACGAACCGAAGCCTCCTACTACCTTAATCAAGCGGATGCTTTGGTTACTAGAGTTGGAGTGCCTGAGCTGCGTACCAAGATCTCAGTCCAACGGGAAGCCCAGGCCCACATCGAGGGCATCGAGACCGACAATGTTGTGGATGATGGTGATGTTGTAGACTCCATTGACCTGGTGAGATTGGGGATTACACGGGGCGACATTTACGCGGCAGACGAAGAAACTTGGGATAGTGCACAGCAGGAGTACGAGAGGGCCGAGTCTATGGCTACTCGACTCGCAAGCAAGAGCTTCATTGAAAAACTGGACGCTTTGAAAGTTCAACCCGACAAGAGCCAGATCGCTAAAACCGCGCCTGTCCGAACTGCCAAGCGAGTTGTGACCAAAACTCCATCCAAAGTGCCACCAACGAAAACACCCAAAACTGCAAACACAAAGGCAAAGGTTACCACTGCCACTACTGCACCGAACCAGGAGAATGTTCCGCTATCAAGCTTGTGTGCAGCAGCACTTAGACAACGTGGCCTTCTGTTAGTTAATCAAGGCGAGACTGACCTTGGTCTGGAACTCCTGAAGCGAGCCGATTCTATGAAGTACGACTCGACTCAAGAGATCCTGCAGCAGTTGGCAATGGCAGAAGGACTGCTCCGCAAGTTTGGAGACGAATTGGCTTTGGACTTCACCTTCAATGTTCTGCCTGAGTCGACCATCTCTTTTCCTGCACTGTCCACCACGACCGGCAAGAAGCCGTCAACGCAAACCTCACTCTCGTCAACACCAGTGTCCCTTGCGAACGCTATCACACCAAAGAAGACCAGTCGACAGAAACGTACTGACGACGAGTTTGCTCGTTTCCTCTGTGAAGCACAGGAACGTCTTGTAAGCATTCAGCGCCGGTCTGCAGGCACCGCTGCTATGTCTGTCTTCCACCAACTATGCGGTTTGGGTTTGAAAGCTATGCTGCTCCTTTCAGCGCTCAATGCTAGCATGTCGCTCTCTGAATCGTTGCATCCTACTCGTGCGGCTTGCTCAATCGAAATGTCTCGCATCGAGGCCTTCTCTCGAGAGATGAGCACCATAGAAGCCGAGAAAGAGTACAACAGCCATGATTTTGATGTTCAACTTGCAGCTCAAGACTCCAATGGCCATCTCTCTGCTGCAAGATTCCAGAAGGAATACATTGATATCATCCCCCACAGCTGGACTGCCGTGTCATTGACGCTAAGTGAGGACCACAACGAGCTATACATCGTGCGATACCGAGCAAACCAAGCACCCTTCCTACTACGTCTACCGATGACGCGCAACAAGATGCAGGATATCGAAGACGATGAAGAGTCGCCAACGTTCGATTTTGAGTCTGGCAAGGCCGAGTTGCAAGAGATCATTGACCTCTCGAACTACAGCTGCAGTAAACCTCCTACTGCCATGACGCAGGAAGCCAAGCAGAGTTGGTGGGACGAGCGAGAGGCGTTGGACCTTCGTATGCAAGAACTGATCGTCAATATTGAGAACATCTGGCTTGGTGGTTTCAAAGGCGTGTTATCTCAACATCGAAACGACTCGGCACTGCTGGCTCGTTTCAGGAAGTCGCTGGATGGTATCCTGGATCGTCACCTCCCTTCGAGGCAAGGCACGAAAAGCAAAACCAAGAAGCTCGTGCTTGATGCCAATATTGTCGAGTTGTTTGTTGGTCTTGGGGATGATCACGACGGCGAAGTTGACATGGACGAGCAAGTACTCGACCTTCTTTACTTTGTCATCGATATTCTCCAGTTCAATGGTGAGCGTAACGCGTATGATGAGGTCGATTTTGATGTCATGGCAACCGAGACCATGGATGCGCTGAGGTCCTATCATGAAGCAGCCAACTTCAACGAAGCCGATCAGAATCATCTGATTCTCGTCTTGGACAGGAAATTGCATGCCTTCCCCTGGGAAAGTCTACCCTGTCTCCAAAACGTCAGTGTGAGCAGAGTCGGCAGCATGCTCACCCTTCGCGAGCGCATCCTCGCCATGCGTCGTCAGATGAAGGACAACACCGAAGGAAGGTATTTTGTCAACAAGCAGTCTGGAGCCTTTATCCTCAATCCATCAGGAGATCTGTCTAGAACACAGACTACCATGACACCGTTACTCGACTCGTTGACAGCATGTTCTGACTCGTCTTGGCAATCAACCATCAACAAGATCCCCTCGGAGAAAGACTTCAGATCCGCACTATCGGACAAAAGCATGCTCCTGTACTTTGGCCACGGCAGCGGAAACCAGTACATCCGCAACCGCACCATCAAAAAACTGGACAAGTGCTCCGAGGTAGTATGGCTGATGGGTTGCTCCAGCGGCACGGTGACCGAACACGGCGACTACGAGCCCACGAGCGTACCACTAAGCTACCTCGTCGCTGGCTCCCGACAAACCGACACCAACACCACGGACGAGGAATCCAAGCACCGCAATGACAACAGAGAAGGCCTTTGTATGGCCATCGTCGCGACACTCTGGGACGTCACGGACAAAGATATCGATCGCTTTGCCGTCAAGGTGGGCGAGCACTGGGGTCTATGGTCGTCTGCTCCCGTGCCTTCGCCCAGAGAACTCGCGCCCCCGAAGACGCCAAGGAAAAGGGGGAGATCGGTGCCCAAGACACCCTCCAAGACACCCTCACGCGCACCAGGAAAAGGGAGAAGCAGAAGCCGTTTGGTGATGAGGGATGAGGATGAGGCAGAGAGAAAGAAAAGTCTGTCGGAAGCCGTCATGTTGGGTAGAGATGCTTGTAATCTGAGATATTTGAACGGTGCGGCGACGGTGGTTTACGGTATCCCGGTATACCTGGGTGATTAGGAAGGCAAGACAGCATTGGCATATTGCATGGTCAAGGGGGTTTTGGAACAAATGTGTATATAAGGTTTTTTTTTTTTTTTTTTTTGCATTCAGGACATACAGCCTCAAAACTTGTTTATACCACTTTTCCATTCTCAACATTCAGTGATATGCAAAACCGAATTTGGTGGCCAGGAATTCACGTTAACAGCCTGCATACCAAGGTTATCTTTCTTTTTGGATGTGCATTCTCAGTTCTTTGGTGCCATGAAGACATCTTCATTGTCCTTTGCACCCTCGGAAGTGGCCTTGACGACCTCCTTTTCCATGGCGCCGAAGCCCTTGAGAGCTTCGCCGTACTTTTCAAACACACCCTTGCGGTAGCCATCGGCGACCTTCTTGACAAAGGCATCCTCGTTCCATCGCTCGCCGACGAGTTCCTCGAAAGTCTGCTTGTCGCGGCGCTCGCAGCCCCAGACGGCCTTGTAAGCACCGCCTAGAGCGCAAGCGTTGCCGCCAATGTCCAGTTTGTAGATGCCCTCGGCACCGCCCAAGACGTCACCGATGATGCGTGCGATGGCAGGGTTGGCGGAGCCGCCGCCAACGAGGTACACGCGACGAGGCTGGGGAGGCAACTTTTCGCCGTTGATCTCGTGGCCGGACACCAGGGCCGCAGAACGCAGACGCAAAGACAGCATCTGCGACTCTACAATGCCGCGGGCATCGGCATCCACGCTTTGCTCTGCGGAAATCTGGTTTAGTTTGTTGGAGGACGAGTCGTACTCGTAGCGCCATTGGCCGGCGCGGACGTTGGGTACGATTTCGGGGCGAGGGAAGTAGAGGCCCATGCGCATGGGATCGGAAGAGGAGTTTTGGGCCATGGGAGGGGTGGCGAGGGCGACTTCGTTGAACTTGTCCCATGAGCGATCAGTCTTGTTGCCGTTGATGGCGTCGCGGACGTGTTCGCGGGCGAGGCCGCCGTTCTTGTAGCAGAGCATGAACATGTACAGGCCGGCGGTTGTGGGGTGGTTCATGAAGTGGTATGCGGGATCGGGCTTGTACTGTGGTGTGCTCATGAGGAACGTGGTTGATGTGCCGAGAGAGACCATGGCGTCCGAGGCCTGGAGAGGGAGAGCGAGGATAGTTGCAGGGTTGTCTCCTGTCATTGGGACAATGTTGCAGTCCTGAGCGAAGCCGAAGCGCTGCACAAAGTACTTGCTGATGTGGCCAAAACTGGCACCGCCGTCTTCAGGAACATGGCCGAGCTTTTGTTTGAGCTCAGCAACGCCTTCTGTGCTGCCTGCTGCCAGGGCCAGCAGCTTCTCATTCCACTTGCCTTCCTTGATGTGCCACAAGTTCATGCCGGTAACATCGCTGATATCAATGGGTGCGAACTTGCCGAGGAAGACAGATGCGAGGAAGGATGAGACCAATGAGATGCGGGAAGTCTCCTTGTAGTGCTCTGGGTATTTGGACTTGAATCGCATGATCTGAGGGCCACTGAAACGGTGGTGAGCTCCGCTGCCAGTCACATCGGCCAGAGTCTCGGGGCTTCCGAGCTCGGCGTCGAACAAATCGCATTGCTTCTGAGTTGAGTGATCCTGCCAGTTGGGACTGTCGGGGTGACTGAAGGCGCCCTTGCGCTCATCCTTGTGCGCGCTGGGCTCCAGTTGCTCGACCAGCGACTTCTTTGCGTCCAGGCTTGAGAGCAGGCTCTCGGCTTGTTGACTCCAGAAAACAGTTCCGTGCTGCATGCCCGCTCCAGACACACCCTTGACCCGTGAGAAGTCAAGACCGTCCTCTCTTAGTCTTGACAGCACCAGATCTACAGCCTCGAGCCACATGCCCACGGGCGCATAGATTTCGCCTTCTGAAGGGTTTGTCAAGACACCCTTCTCAATGCTGTACTTTTCGCCAAAGTCGGCGTCAAAGTCGACCTTGGCTTCATGTTGGTGCTTGAGTTGTGAGTCCACAACAACGCCTGTAGTTCCCAGAGTCAATTGACACGTCACAAGTACTCTAAAGGTGATGTCTCCCGACCTTTCAGCTGTTGTGTGGAAAGGTCAAAGCCCTAGCGTTGGAGGTCAGCAAACGGTCAAGCTTTGTCTCTGTCAGATCTCATACCATGTACAAAGGTCCCGTTCCTGCCATGATGATTGATATGAAAGAATAACTTGAGTGTGGCTATTGATTTCCGCCGCCGAACAAGTCTTTCTTTTCAATGATCCACAAAGATAAGTCAGCAAGGGCAATGACTTCAACCAGACCCTCCGGTCCTACTTCCGGGGCGGTTAAATGTGATGGTTAAATTCAGCTCTCCTATAGAAACAGCACAACTTTAGCCCCTAAGGCAATTATTGAATCTGCCTTTCAACCTCACTCTCTCGTGCCTCTTTCCCACGCCTGAATATATGCAAACACATAGTCTCCTTTTTCATTCTGCTTGTTGAGAGCAATCATCGACCAAAATGCTACAACTTGTTGAATGGCGATGACGTAGCCGCGATCGCCGTGTCCCTTTTCCGACCAAGACTCCAAAAGGAGACACCGTCACCGCGAAGAAGGCACCGGCCAGAAGCCATTAGCAAACCGCATTCTTTGTGCGGCAAGTCTCAAGCAGATACGGTACTGGTTTTCTTTCAACCACAAGGCAGTCGCTCAGACTAGGTCCTTCCCAAGACAACCACGGTGAATCCTTCTGCGTTTGCCATCTTGGCTCACCGACACTGTCTGGGCAAGAGCTACAGTATAAGTATGTGTGAAGTGTGCCTTCTCATTCCTCTTTTGCATCAGCTCTGAGATTCTGGAATCAACCTCCAGTCTTCTCTTCCTCTTTTCAGCATCCTCTTCACCCATCATCTACTCATCTTGTGTTTTCCCTTGATCGCCCATCATGGCTTCTCGAGTGCTGCGCGATGTCACCAATTACAAGCGGTCTCAACTGGCCGACCGTCGTAAGGCCTTCGAGGAACGCAAGATTGAGCTCCTCGCCCAGACTCAGAAGAGCAACGATCCCATCCTGACGCTCATCGAGGGCTTGAAGAAGCTCGGTCTCAAGTCGACAACTGCGCAGACTTCAAACGGCGGATTCTCTCTGTCCAACGCCAGTCAGATGCTCACACAGTCTACCTTCGATGCATCCATCCCTTCGGCCCTTCCTTCAGCTTGGCAGGCCGATCTGGAACGTCTCCTTGCTATCCAGTCCAACAAATTCACGTACACTGATCTCTTCTCACGCCTTGCCACCGAATGGGTCGACAAGCCAAACGACGCCAACCTTCTTCTCGATACCCCTTTCGGAGGTGACAGCACTGCGGACTCCTCGGATACCGAAAGCTTCGAATCGGTCCAGGTCGGTCGCGAAGAAATGTACCGCCAACGTCAGGAGTGGGACTCATTCGTCTTTACCAAACGTCAGACAGACACGGATGCCATTGAGACCTACCTTACCAACCTCTTCGTTGATCCTCAGCAGAAGAAGAAGGTTCGTGAAACTCCATTCGAGCAGCTTCACAAGGCCTTCAACGAATGGACTGTCAAAGACTCTACTTGTTCCACCACCGATGTTGAGCTGGCCATCAAAGCTGTGCTCAAGGCCGATCTACTCAGTGGACGCAAGAGAGACGAGCTGATTGCACTCAGCAATGCTGGCAATGGTGTGCTTGCAGAGGTTGCTGATGTCATCAACATGGAGATTGCGAACCTGGACGATTGGTCTTGGAAGCCCTCGCCAACCCCTGCCCAGATGAGAAAGCAGATGAACGGAAAGTACAGAGTCTACATGGATCCGGAGATTCATCAAGCTCTTCTCTTGCAACACATTGGCGTACACTTTGCAGTGTTTACCAAAACCATCTTCAAGTCTTTCCTTCGCTCCAAAGCATGGCCAAAGTCAACTCACAACTCCATGTCCTCAAAAGACCATGCGCGCCTTGCTTTCTATCTCGGCGAGAACAAGGTCAATTTCGACAACTCGGTTCTTTACGCCCGTCGAGAGCAGTTCAGGGACGACTTTTTCTTGACGCAGCTCCCTGACAAGCTGACGGAAGGTAACCGTGACTACAACGCTTCCGACGACTCGGATGATGAAAGTTCTGACAAAAAGTCGCCTCTCGAGGTCAAGCAAACTCTTCTCCGCTTGGCTACCACTGAGCTCATGGTCCAGAGAAAGATCTACGGAAGCTTCACCCTTTGTCAAACTGACTTCAAGTGGTTCGGTCCCAGCCTTCCTCACAGTACCATCTTCACTGTCTTGAAGTTCCTCGGTGTCGAAGATTCTTACATCGAATTCTTTAAGAAATACCTCTCCATGTCTCTCATCTTCCCTCAGGACGGTCCCAATTCCGAGCCTCGTACACGTCTTTGTGGTGTTCCTATCAGTCAGACACTCAGCGATGTGTTCGGTGAGACAACACTCGCTTGTCTCGATTTCGCCGTCAGCAAGGCGACCAAGGGCCGTTGTCAGCTTTACCGCTTCCACGATGACGTCTGGTTCTGGGGTCAGAAGGGAGACTGTGAGGTGGCTTGGGAAGCTGTCAAGAAGTTCACAGATGTTATGGGTCTAGCATTGAACGAGGAGAAGACTGGATCGATTCACGTGAGCGACAAGGGCGAGAAGCCTTCGAGCACTCTGCCTAAAGGCCCTGTGAGATGGGGCTTCCTGGTCTTGGACCCTGTCAAGGGACGCTGGGTTGTTGACATGGCCAACGTTGACCAGCATATCGCTGAGATGCGCCTCCAGTTTGCTCAATGCCGTTCGGTGTTTTCCTACGTCCAGGCTTGGAACAGCTACATGGGCAGATTCCTGGGCAACAACTTTGGTCATCCCGCCAACTGCCTTGGCATCGAGCATCTTGACATGGTCTTCGCCACCTTCAAGTACATCCAGAAGAACCTCTTTGTGGACGACGACAACACTACTGGCTGCGAGGATGTGACCTCCTACCTCAAATCCATCATTGAAGAGCGCTTCGGAACCAAGGACATTGCCAATGTCTTCCTGTACTGGCCTGTTGAGCTCGGCGGTCTTGAGCTGCGCAACCCGTTCATCCCATTGATGACTGCTCGTGAGAGATCTGTAAAGGTGCCTGACGAGCTTCTCGAAGTGGCCTGGGAAAGGGACGAGGAGAGGTATGACGACTACAAGCGAGCATTTGAGAAGGACAGAAGCAAGCACCGAGTCGACGTGCCCCAGAACTGCGACCCCGAGAAGTTCTTCTCTTTCGAAGACTTTGTCCGTTTCCGTGAGGAGACTTCTTCGTTCCTCAAGGTTGCCTACGATGACCTCTTGGACTCGCCCACCATCCAAGGATTGGAGTACACACGCTTCATTGAGTATGCTTTGAACACTCTTCCGATCGAGTTCCGCAAATCCAAGCACATCAAGACCACGTTCTCGGCTATGGACGTCTACTGGCGCTGGACCGTCCATCTCTACGCTGCCGAAGCCATGGACAGATTTGGTGGATTGGGCCTGGGTGAGAAGGAGATGTTGCCAGTCGAGCTGGTCAACCTCCTCAGAAGCGAGAGAGTGCGCTGGCAGGGATGATAGACGATGGTTTGATCGTACTGGGGGATTGCACTCGAGTGAACAGCATCGTGTCGAGCGCAAACAGCGCCACAACAAGCAGCGAATAACGACAGCATGAATAACGAAAGCATAGATTGATGAAGGCATCAGTAGCATTTTTAGACAACAGCTTCCAGAAGCATCAATGAGAAACTCTACCTACATGTTTCAGTGCACGTGCGTCTCTTTGTTTGTGGTTGTGAGCTTCGGGTCTCTTCATGGACCCAGCCTCTCTCGTTTATAGCGTTACTTTTTACGTCTCTAAGCGTTCTTGTAGGACAGAAGGTGGCGGCGATGCCTAAAACACAGCCTTCTCATCCGACAAGAGATTCTTCCTAATCTGCGCAATCTGCTCATCGCTCAAACCAACCACATCCCTCACGTATCCCTCGGCACCCCCATAGACACTCTGAATCATATCAACAGTCGCGGCCATCTTCTCCGGCTGAGCAGAAATCATGTTCCTGACACCCTCCTCATTACCCTCGAGTGCAGGATTCTTGAGCAAGCGTTCCGTAAACAGCGGCACCAAATGCTGCAGTCCCTTGTCGGTGAGCGAGTACTCTTTCGCAACTGTAGAAGCAGGAACGCCGCAGAGAAGGTACAACAGCGCGACGATGACGCCGGTGCGGTCTTTTCCCGCCGTGCAGTGGATTATACACGGTTGAGGGGATGGTTGCGCTAAATGCGAGAGGATGGTTTTGTAGGCGGTGGGGCCGTTTGCCATGATATCTGCGTATGCTTTTACGAAGCCCTGTTTCTTTTATCAGCATCATGCCTCCAAGTGAAACTAGAAAAGGGAAGGGGGAAAAACACACCTCACTCCCACCACTAGCATAATTCCGGAACCTGATGGCCACCTGCTCAGGCCCATAATCCGTGTTTCTAAACACAGGACACCAAATCCTTTCTATCTGCCCCTCTTCCAAAGCCTCTGCTGCTTCATCGCTGTTGCCCTCGGGTCGTGTGACGAATACTTCCTTCTCCACAGCAACACCTGCCCATTCGGGCCCTTGCTTGGAAATCTCGGGTATGCTGCGTAGGTCAAAGACTTTTTTTACTCCGAGCTCTTTTAGTTTTGCTAGGCCTTGGGGTTGGACTTTGCTGGGGTCGGCGCAGCGGTATACGAGGTTGGTGCGGATCGAGTGGGTGGTGGTGGAGGAGGTGCTGTAGCCGCCAATGTCGCGGAAGTTGGCGATGCCGCTTATGTTTACAAAGGGTGGGGGCAGTTCGGGTGCTTTGCTCAATAGTTCGGCCATGGTTGTGTTGTGTGTGTGTGTGTGTTACGACTCGACTGTCATTGGGTACATGTGGCATCAACAAAGACGTGCATGTTGACGACGCCAAGAATCACATGCTTCTGGTGTATATCTCAAGTACGAGGGCTGTCTATGCTAGTAGAACCGTCTATAACAGAAGAGGTGCTTTTGAAGATAGTATTACAGACTAAAGGTAGGCCTTTTTTGAATACAGCGATATCAGGGGGGGGAATACTTTGCGCAACCGACAGAGAAAGAACAACGAAACAAAAAAGCGGACTCTTCCCGCGAGCCCTCTGAGCATAAGCCTCTGCGGCAGACTGGCACTTGACATGAAGGACTTTGTAGAATTTCTTAGGCGGCGCCGGCCTCGGTCGACTCGGTGTCGTTGACGCTGAGCGCGGCGCTCTGCTCTCTGTGCATGCGTGCCTCAATCTCGCGCAACTGGCTCTCTCTGGCCAACAGTTCCTGTCGCTTCTCGTTGATCTCGCGCTGCACCTTGAGTTCAATCTCCTTGAGCTTCTCTTCTTCGCGACGCAGCTGCTCCTCCTTAAGGCGGACTGATTGTGAGGCCAGGTCTTCCGGAGCGAGTGAGTGATCGCTGCCGATACCGTTAGTTCCTGCTGATAATGATGCTATGTCCTGGGTCACGTACGCAGTGGCTCCGCCCTCGACGCTCTTGCTGAGCTTCTCCGTACGGTAGTTTTCGTAGAGGAAGTCGTGTGTGATCTCTTTCAAGTCGGCCAAATGGCTGTGAAGCAGGGCACTCCTAATGGCCAGGAAGTCGCTGTGGCGCGGGTTGTCCACCTCGACCAATCCCCAGGGGTACTGGCGAGCTCTGACGACACGACCTCCGATCTCGACCGTGTCCTCGGATCCGACGATAGCGAATGGCATGAGTCCACGGAGTTCGGCGTTCTCCTCGACAGTGTCTTCGTCGTCCTCCTCAATGTCGTAAGGGAAGTTGTAGACGGGGATACGGTAGTGCTCAATGTCCTCCATGACGAGCTTCTTGGTCTCGGCGAGCTCGGCGGGGGTTAGCGAGTCGGCCTTTCCGATGACGGGGATGACGTTGACGCGAGGTGACAGGCGCTTCATGAGTTCGATGTCGAGTTCGCGGAGACTGGTGGATAGGTCAGAAGCCATCAGCGAGGCGGGCGGCAGTACGGATGTGCATACCCGTGACCCGTGGGTGTGATGAAGTATAGCAAGACGTGAACGCGGTTGTCGCGGAATCGGGGGTTACGCTTGATGCGGGACTCTTCAGCGAGAATATCGTCGTACTGGCGCTCGAGGTAGCCGACGATTTCGCCAAAGCTGCGTGTGCGTGTCAGCTGAAGCCATTGTTCCGTCAAGGCCGAGGGCTAAGCACCTTGATTCATTGTCGACTTGGTCACCGAATCCAGGAGTGTCGACGACGGTCAGCGAGATGCGGGTGCCCTCTTCATCGAGTTCGAGCTCTGTAGACGACTATGAGCATGACGGTAGTGGCGACAGGGTACGTCTGGATATCGTACCAACAGTGACGGGCTTTATTTGAACACCGCCTTCAATGTGTGCGTTGGCAGGGTCGTCTTGCTCGACGCCGGACAGGACACTCTTGCCGCAGAGTGTGTTGACGAAGGTGGTGCGACCTTGGCGCGATTGGTTAGTCGATGGAGGTGGAGGTTGCGTCTTCTTGATTGGGCTCACCAGTGCCGGATGCACCGCAGACCATGATGCAGAACTGGATACCCTTCTTGACATTCTTCTTGCGCCTGATCTGTGGCTGTGTCAGTGGGCGCCATTAGACACGACAGAGACGGCGATGTTGAGCTGGGAGCGCACGCACGTAGGAAGACATCATGTATCGAGGGGTGAGGGATGCAAGTGGACTGGTTGGCGACAAACAACTACAATGAACGAGTGTGGTGAAGGCGAGGTATTTGGATGGATGGAGAGAGCAATTGCTGTCGGGGTTGCTTCTTGTCAAGGTATGGGGGAGGTGCAGCCAGCAAAGGGGGATCCGAGACCCTTGCTCCTGCCGCACGGGCCAAATCCATGAACTCCCTCCCGCCAAGATCATGGGGCATAGCATTTCTTTACATGGCAGTCATCTGTCTTTGCACCTCTCCCAATCACTTCAATCTCGCGTCTCGTGTCTTCTACTGCTTCTTCTGCTTCTTCTGCTTGTCCTGCTTGTCCTGCTTCTCGTCTCGTCCTCGCTTGGTGTACAAGTCCTCGCTGCGCTTGTTCAGTACATCACCCTGAAGCAGTGGGGAAGCTGCGACTCACGTCTTCTGGCCCTTGGTCATCTGCTTGCCCTCCAGTCGTTCAAGAGACTCTTCGATCAGTCCAATGTGCCCTCTCAAGGTTCCCTCGAGCTCGTCCATCCGTGCTTCGTGCTCTTCCAGGTTGTAGATATGGTGGCTTCGGAGATGGTACGTGGCACTGCCAATAGCGAAGAGGTTGGCCAGCCCCATGAGAAAGCTTGGTGAACGGAGCGACATGTTTGGTAGCTCGTGATTGACTTTCACGTCGTTTTTGATCTAGTAGAGAGGCGTGATATGGGAAGAATTGATGAGATGGTTTGAGTACGTTTACTGAAGAAACACCATCTCTTCGATGACGTCTTCGAGTCTCAGCATTGAGTTGTCTCGCGCTCTTCACGATAGCTCTTCTTGGACTCAATGAGCTTGGAAGTTTTTGAGCATTCTCTAGTGATCCAACCGAGGTTGACCTCGTCTGGATTATAGCACAAATCTGCCTGTACGACTGTGTTCACCAAACGAATCTCCTGCGCGGCCAAGAATCATGACGGCGGCGCGTTTCCGTTTCGCGTCCACCTTCAAAAAAGATTCGGCATTGTTCATCCATCCATACAATTCATGTCACCAGGTGCTGCTCTAAAATCACGTACATAATCTCTTCTCGTTCAGACACGACTAGTCGTTACGTCTACCGAACTCCCGCTTCTCCTTCCAACCCATCGCCACTCTACGCGTGACGCGGAACACTCACCCTCATGGATTGAAGAATAGTCATTTAGACAAGGCTGACATGTCTTCGCCAAACTTCCTCGAGTCTTCGCCAGTGTCTCTGAGCTCCCAGCGCCGCCGTAAATCTGCATTCACATACCGGCACTTGGCTCAGCTCGCATCCTCTACCACATCATGTCCACTGCGTGTCATTGCCCATATCGACCTCGATGCCTTTTACGCCCAATGCGAAATGGTCCGCTTGGACATACCGCCGGATAAACCGCTTGCCGTTCAACAGTGGCAGGGGCTCATCGCAATCAACTACCCAGCACGCGCCTTTGGACTAAATCGACACGTTACCATCACCGAGGCAGTCAAGCAGTGCCCAGACCTGATCGTGCAACACGTCGCTACTTGGAAAGAAGGAGACGAGAAATGGGCATATCATGAGGATTCTTTCAAGAACATGGCTACACACAAGGTCAGTCTTGACCCATACAGACTTGAGAGCAGGAGGATTTTGGCTACAATCAAAGACCATTTGCCGCCCACCCCTGTCTCCAAGGTAGAAAAAGCCAGCATTGACGAGGTCTTCTTGGACTTGTCAACTCACGTATACGGTATAATGCTTGAGAGGTTTCCAGAACTGAAGGGCCCTCCGCCGTATGATGACCCTACAGAACAACTGCCTCGACCTCCAACCACCGCTCTGGAATGGCACACCGATGCCTTGGTCGATTTGGATTCCACCGAGACTGAGGACGACGATCCAGACTGGGACGATGTTGCCATGGTTATCGCCTCTGAGATAGTACGAGGTGTTCGAGCCAAGATCTTCGAGGCGCTGAAATACACATGTTCGGCTGGAGTCGCACGAAACAAGATGCTTGCGAAACTTGGGTCCGCTCACAAGAAGCCAAACCAACAGACCATCATTCGTAATCGCGCCGTACATCATTTCTTGAGCGACTTCAAGTTCACCAAGATCCGAAATCTCGGTGGTAAACTTGGAGATGAAATTGTCGCGGCTTTCAGTACGGATACGGTCAAAGATCTGCTTGAAGTGCCGGTCGAACAACTCAAGAAAAAGATAGGCGACGATACTGGTACATGGCTCTACAACATCATTCGTGGCGAGGACCATAGCGAAGTCAATCCTCGAACGCAAATCAAATCCATGCTCAGTGCAAAGTCGTTCCGACCTTCTATCAACGCTCTTGACACAGCTGTGAGATGGATTCGCATCTTCGTTGCCGACATCTTCTCTCGATTGGTGGAAGAGGGTGTTCTGGAGAACAAGCGGCGACCGAAGACACTCAATCTGTATCACAGGCAAGGTGCACAGACCCGGAGTAAGTCGGCTTCCATACCCTTGGGAAGGACGATGGATGAGACTCTACTATTTGACATTGCCAAAGGACTGCTCGCTCAAGTCATCGCGGAAGGCCGAGCATGGCCGTGTGCGAACCTCTCGTTGAGCGTCAGCGGCTTTGAAGAAGGTGTGACCGGCAACAAAGGTATTGGTGGGTTTCTGTTAAGAGGAGACGAAGCAAAAGCAATATCGGCTGCTCTAAGAGAACCATCAGAACTACGCAATCCGGAGACACCTCCTCCAAGCAAGCGCAGGCGAGTTGAGGAAAGCGGTATACAACGATTCTTCGGAGCTAGACAAGAAAGCTCGGGCGGCAATTCAGAAAGAGAAGAACAAGACTTGCACATGAGAGACGAGACGGGAGAGGCTCAAAGTCCCTTCGACGTCCCTCCTTCTGCGCAAATGGCATCAGACGATAGGCCGAAAGCACATGCAGAAGAGCAAAGCGGACGTTCGGATGATGACACTAGTCGATATACCTGCCCTCGATGTAACAGCACTTTACTGGTCACTGAACAGGGCGAGCATGATGATTGGCACTTCGCCAAGGATCTGGCGGCTGACCTCGCAGCAGAGGAAAGAGCAAATGCAGCAGGGCGGGAACAGAGTCGGCCTTCAGGTACGAGTGCGAATACCCAACCCAAGAACAAAGGGCGAGGGCGGCCTCCTAATGTTGCAAAGGCAGAGAAAGGGCAGAAGAAGTTGAAATTTGGTTAATACCAAGACCTGGATTTCCAGAATATTAAGAACTGTTATTGATCATCCTCTTGGATATCCCAACTTCCAGGTTGCCGGTGCTCAATCCGCCATCGAGCACGTTATCACGCTCGCGCACGCGTCGCCGAATGGACTTGCATGCATGATGGTCAAGGTGGATCGGAAACGGAAGGACCACATCGCGAACCTTGACGTCATAAGCATTTGGCGAAAAACGACTACACGTAAGAGCCTCTTATCAATATCATACCTGTGCTATTGTTCCTTTGTACTGCGGGACGGTCTTACCGTGGGTAATAGTTTGGTCTCAGTTTTGTTGATTCGACCCACTCGCTTCCGCAGAATTGGCAGCCAGCATGAAGCGTCGTCAGTAGGCGAGAAAAAACGACTTCGCTACAAGACGTGAGTGTTGTTGCTCGGAAAGGAGATTTATGTTTTCCGAACGAAAGATAGGAGTAAATTTAGCATTGATAGAGTTCTAGGTCAAGGAAGAGAAGGACTGTGAGATGTCAACTTCCGTGGAGGTTCGAGCTGATGGTTTTTGTTCAACCAAGATTTCCAACACCACTTTCAAGTTTCATCTTTGTCGTCAAATGTTCCCATCTTCATACCACACAAATGTTGTCGTGTATACTTCGAGGTCAGCGGCTGCTTGAATCGACAATGGCTGAGCCCCTCAGCCCCATGATGGATGGGCTGTTTCATGCAGGGATGATCCTTAACAACGTCCACTGACGACATCAGCTGAGCCGCAGCCAGCGGCCAGAAATCGTTGAATGATTGAATCGACATCTCATGCCCGTATTTGCTGAAACGCGGTCTCCGTCCTCGAGGGCTATCGGATGCCAATCGGGCTACGACCAACGCTATGTACAGGGTTTTCCAGCCCTGTCGATTGGCAACGGGGCGGCATGCACCCAAATCTGACCCGTCCTTCTCCTCAAGCGATGACCAGCATTCACCCTCCTAACACTGGCAACGTCATGCTGCCTGCTGGAGCGGGATGCCACCTGCACAGGACATCGTCACGAAATCTTAACCCTCCACTCGTTGGCCGTCCTATATCTGCTTGATCCACCCTTTGTCGTGAAAGTGCTCAGCTGTACCACCGAACTTTTGTGAATAATTTCGTCGAACCAACGCCCACCATGCCTAATCAACCTATCGAGAAGCCTTTCGAGACCATGGCAGGAGACAGGAGTAAAGGCCATGTCATCAAGAACCATTTTATCGCTGCTACTGGAGAGTTTGTTGGCACCTTCTTCTTCCTCTACTTTGCCTTTGCTTGCCAACTCATGGCATTCGACCAAGCAAGTGACCAAGGACCGAACGGAAGCAACAGTGCATCGACAGTCGTCTACATTTCTCTGGGATATGGCATGTCGCTTCTGGTCGCAGTATGGATCCTGTTCAGAATCAGTGGTGGACTTTTCAACCCAGCGTAAGTCAGGATCACGCAAACTATCAAGACTGTGGTCGCTGACGAGAATACAAGGGTCACGCTAGGTATGGTCGTCGCTGGTCAATTACCTTGGGTTAGAGGCCTGGTTCTGTTCCCAGCTCAAATGCTTGGAGGCATGGTCGCTGCTGCTCTCGTGAGCTGCATGATTCCAGGTGACATTGCGGCCACTCGTACCGTCCTGGCTCCCGGCATGTCCGAGGCACAGGGTGTCTTCTTCGAGATGTTCCTGACATCCTTCCTCGTCTTTACCGTCCTCATGCTGGCAGCCGAAAAGTCGAAGACCACTTTCCTCGCTCCTCTCGGCATTGGATTGGCTTTGTTCGTTGCTGAGCTCGGAGGTAAGCCATAATTCTCTGATCTGCTTCGTTGCTTGTCTAACAGTAATGCTAGGCGTCTATTACACTGGAGGTAGTCTGAACCCAGCACGCTCTTTCGGTCCTTGCGTGGCTGCTGCCAGCTTCAACCACGCACACTGGATATACTGGATTGGCCCCATCCTCGGCGGTCTCCTCGCTGCTGGCTACTACCGCTTCTGCAAGTACTTCAACTACGAAGAGGCCAACCCCGAACAGGATAATGCCGGTGCAGATGAGATTGTCTAAGCCGGATAAACAACTGATGAGGAATGGCAAGGATTAATGATGCATACTTGACTTGCGACACAAGGGTATAGAACTGGATATGGTGTTTTGGGGCGGATGCAAACTGCAACACATGGGCAGTCGTTGGTTGATAATGTGGAACCGAAGGGATGTTGTACTACCATATAACGAATTTACGATTAGCATTAATAGATGAACTTTTCTCTCTCCCGTCTTTCTACATCTGTTCATCGAAGTTACCAAATTTCCATCTTCTGATTTCTATGTTTGCTGATGTCCTTGCGTGTCTGTGTCTTTGGTTCGGTTTAAGTCTGTTTCGTTGATCCTCACACCCTGACCTGAGTGTCTACTACCTCTCAACAACCACATGTTCGGATATCGATCTATGGACCAACAATACTCTATCAAATTTGATCTATAGCATACATTGCCAAGATCCTAATACCAAGTGCGCTGTTTGATGAGTTGCGTCGACAGTCAGACCCGAATCCGGTTGGCTGGCAGCAAACAGCACACCAAACGCACACGATATCTCAACATAAACATAGAGACGTGAGCTCTTTGTTTTAATCTGTCGTCTCCATTCACTGGCAAAGAGAGATTCTTCCGGAAGGTTGCTCTGTGTTTGTCTGATTCGTCGAGCATCAACTCTAATACCGTCGTCGCTCCAAACATCACTTCTTCATCCACCTGCAAAGCAATCGACGACCAGCCTCAGCATGGCCAACCTCATCACCGTACTTGGCACGGACAGGTTCCCACCCATCTTCAACAACCTCACTGCGCAGCTCCCCATCAAAGACATAATCGCACTCACCCGCACCTGCCGCGCCCTCAAGCCTCTGTACCAGAAGTTGGTGAGCCACTGCGCCTGGAACATCAACAGCCGACTCAAGAAGTTCGTCAAGGACCCGCTTGGATTCAGAAAGAGATTGGCGGAACTCGATGGCATCATCTCTGGCGGCTTTGCTCTGCAGTTCATGGATCGCGTGTGTTGGGATGGCTCGGATCTGGATGTCTGCGTGCAGGTGGGAGAAAAGGCCGATGCGTTCTGTCGCTACATGGAGGAGGTCGAGGGATACGATCTTGCTTCTCGCAAGGTCGGAAAGTACAACTGGACTCATGTCGACATGGTAAGGCTGTGGAAATCGCCGTCGTGGGCATGTACTAAAACTGTTTGTAGGTTCATCAGTACGACAAGGAGGTCGATGGCGAGTTCATCAGGCTGGAGATCATCTTGACTCTCAACCATCCCATCCACTCTACGCTCTCGACTTACACTACTGCGCTGGTCAATGTGATTACGGGCAGCCATGCATTCTGCGTCTTTCCCAATGCTACGTTCATCAAGCGTCAGACGTACCCTACCCGCATACCGGACTACTTCAACGGCGTTATTCTCACGCAAAAGTACAAAGAGAGAGGCTGGGAGTTCATCCAGCGGATCCCTCAGCAGAAGAGGGTGACAGAGGAGCTGGACCTGGGATGTCGTTTAATTGGCGACAAGCATACCTGGAAGATAGCATTGTCGCCAGTCTCGGACGAGGCAGCAGGCAGTGCAGAAGGAGGTGTCGACGGACTCGAGTTTGAGATGAAGAAGCGCCAGGATAACTATGATGGGGTCGAGCTCGAGTGGTTGAGCGTGGCGGCTAGACAGCAAGTTGATTGAGGAGGGATATCCAATCAAGTAACACGAGGGGAGAGGATGCATGTGCAGGGCCAAGAGGATGCGTGTTGCAGGCAAGTCTAAGCATGTACGATGCGAAGGAGATCGGATCGAGGGGGGTTAGCTTTGTTGGTCGATAGGACAAGCAAAAGCAATGGCCTAAACATGATGAACCAAGAGGCATGATAAACGACAAGATGCAAAAACACGTGTGAGCAGCGAGCAAGTACTGGACGCCATTGACGTCTTGACAGGTGGTGGTATGCGTAGGGCAGTGTTATCAGGTTTAGTTTGGGACATGACAGGAGAAGATTAAGGAGGACCAAGCGCCCTCAGTCGAGCCGTGATTTCTTGACGATTTGAGTGCAGCCCAAGACAGCGGTACCTCGATGGCCACGGCAGCTGCGGCTGCGCGTAAACATTGAGACCGGAAGACTCGATATTGCATAGAACAGCAGCAGGAGGAGCACTTCGATAGCAAAAGACGATGCCAGGACTCCGGGCGGCCTTTCGAGGACTGCTGAAGCGCTCTCATAGCACAGGCAGCTCCTCGGCAGAACCCCAGCCGCAGCCGTCGCAGCAGCAGCAAGGCCAAGCGGCAGACAGCAGGAGCTCTTCTCGCGACTACGGCCGCCAGTCGTCTCCGCATATCGCTGCCCTCAGGAGCCCGTCCAAGTTTAGTGTGCAGGACAGCATCAGAGAGGAGGAGAGCGACGACAACTTCCACGACGCTCCCGAGCCCGCCACGCGCCCGTCTACCACGCATTGTCCCGCCAGCAACCGCAACCAGAGCACCAGCACCAGCGCCGCTGTCCCGACGCCCGACGCCGACGCGCATCCTCCTCACAGTGTCGACCTCGACGACGACGACCACGAGAGACATGGGACTTCGAGCCACTCGGACAAACCAAGCCTGACACTGCAGTGTGCCACACCCGAAGCCCGCAAGCCCGTCGACGTCCTCGCCGACTACGAGTATGTCGCTCCCCGTGCAAAAGCAACCACGCTCCCACACGCTGACACTCCTGCGCCCTCCAGCACAAGGAGCCTCCGTCCCCAGTCCGCACACTCGCGGCCCCAATCTCCAGTCTCCGTCCGCGCCCAGCCGTCTCCGAGTCTGCCGTCGCTGCCGCTACCGCTACCGCCGCCGCCCAAACGCCCATCCGAGAACACCATCCGCCGCCAGTCCCTCTTGAGCGGCGCCAACGCTCCCATCATCCGCGCTCTGCTCACCCCCAACACCGTCGCTCAATTCCCTCTGCCTCCCTCGACCCCCCCAGCTACCATTGAAGCCTCGGACTACTTTGTCAACGCCCCCCCCGTCCCCGACGTCCCAAACATTGCTAGCATGTTGACACGAAAAGTGTGGGTCAAGAGGCCCAATGCCTCGCCCACAATGGTCACTGTGCGTGAGGATGACCTCGTCGATGATGTGAGAGATCTCGTCATGAGGAAATACGGCAACTCTCTGGGCAGAAGTTACGACTCGCCCGACCTTGTCCTGCGCATCGTCAGCAGGCCAGACGAGAATGGCCAGCGTGCAGCCGATCGCATTCTCAGTCCAGATGAAGACGTCTGTCGCACCTTGGATGCGTATTACGCTGGCGGTCAGACGGCCGAGGAAGCTCTTCTCATCGAAACTCCTCCGCGCCGCACACCTCGCCCATCTCCTCGCATATACCACGGTGCTTCGTACGCTGCTCTGGATGACTACCGACCGGCAGAGACTGGCACCGACTACTTCCCCCCAATGCCCGCAGTTCAACTTCCCCCGAACGTGCCCGGCCAACCGCCTGTACAACAGACACTACACCCCGAGCAACCTCGCTCAATAGCTGTGCTAAACACTGGCCAGATCCCTGTCTTGCCGTCGCCGGGCAGTGCCCGCCGCCATCGCGACCCCCGTGATCCTCGTCCCAAGTTCAACCGCCAGCACACTTCTTCTCCCACCATCATGACCCACAATCCTCCACCTGCATCCATGCCTCTTAATGCATCCAACCTAGCCGTTTCTCAACACCTGCCTACGATTCGACAGAGCCGCCCAAGAGCCGGCTCCACCGTCTCTGAGCAACAAAGCCACGCTGTCCCGCCGGCGCCGGCTCTTCCAACACCCCCTCCCGCAGAGGCCGTACCGCCTGTTCACCCCGGCAGTACTCCACCTACCCCAGCTTCTCAAAGCCAAAGCACGCTGAAGCCTGCCCGCCCTCGCCGTCAAAGAAAGCTCACTCCCACCGACGGTACGCCGACCGTCAAGTCTCCCAACGCCGGTGCAAAAACAACACTTCCTCCATCCCTGCTCGACGGTGCAGTTCCTCCCATCAACGTGTTGATCGTCGAGGACAACATTATCAACTTGAGACTTTTGGAGGCGTTTATGAAGCGCTTGAAAGTCAGATGGAGCACTGCTTTGAACGGTCAGATCGCCGTCAACAAATGGAGAGCTGGTGGCTTCCATTTGGTGCTTATGGATATCCAAATGCCCATCATGAACGGTTTGGAAGCGACAAAAGAGATTCGCCGTCTTGAAAGAGCTAATGGAATTGGTGTCTTCAGCACCGTTGCCACTCCCGCTCCATACACTGGCAATGGAGAGGATGGAGAGGAAGAGGAAGCAAAGGAGAAGGACGATGACAAGCTGGTGTCTGATGGCGGTCTGTTCAAGAGTCCAGTCATCATTGTCGCGCTCACTGCAAGTAGTTTGCAGAGTGACAGACACGAAGCTTTGGCTGCTGGTTGCAACGATTTCTTGACAAAGGTGTGTTGGGTCCATTCGCATACCAAAACTGCAAGTATACTAACCAACCTCTCTAGCCCGTCAACTTCGTGTGGCTTGAACGCAAGGTCAAGGAATGGGGCTGCATGCAAGCTCTCATCGACTTCGATGGCTGGCGCAAGTGGAAAGACTTTGATGCTGATAAGGCAGCAAAAGAGAAGAAGGCTAAGCGCCTTTCACGAGCCAGTGCCGAAGGACCACCCAGATCTCCTCGTCCTGCAACGACGACAGCCGACGTACCAGCGCAAAGCAACGGGGAAGCTGTCTCTACGAACGAAGCGACATAAAATTCAACATCTTTGCACCTCCTCGACACCATTTTTCATAACGCATTTCCCTCGATGGACAAATTCTTTTCTTTGGATGGAAACGATCAATGGCTTTCTCTCTCTCTCTCTCTCTCTCTCTCTCTTTCATCTAATCGTGTAAGCGCGGCGCATAGAACCACCCGGGTACAACGAAGAAACAGGTCCTGTGTATGACCAAACTTTGTATTGCATATTCATTCCCTTAGAATCAAATGTGGCATTGAAAGGATGCCTCTTTTCCTTCTGTATCAACGGCACCGCCTCTCTCGCACGACAGGGATGTCTGATATGCGACACGTGAGAACGAACGCGCATCGCTTGACGTCTTCCTTTGCGATCCCTCCACCCTTCAACATCCCAGGATTTAGTTTTTTTTCGAGCTTCAGCTCCACACTCTCAAACGACTTCACCGCGAACCAGGATGGGCAGATCGACGAACCTATGTGACAGGTGATGTTCGCGAGATTTTTAAAGAGCGAGGTTGCTCTTTGATGGCTTGCATTGATTTTTGATTTTCCTTTTTGCAAAAGCTCGAGATATTTTGTGCTTATTTGGATACTTGGAATTATCTTGCATATACTACCCTGATTCCTGATTGACCACCAGTATGGCCGAGAAAATTGCACCCCTTTCACCTCACACCAGGGCCAACATGGAGCAGGCCGAAACCCATTTGGCGGAAGAAGTATCGCGCAGCGGAGAAGTTCAGGATGCTGAAAAGGGCGATGCGCCTACCGAGAGTGGTGCTGGAAACAACCCTCCATCTGGCCCTGAGTCGGAAGCTCGCAAGGACAGCGTACCTCAAATCGACCTGACCAAGCATACACCCGCACCCCCGACAAGCGCAGCCCCTATAACAAGCGACCCCCAAGGCACCAAACGCAGCCACGAGGAATCCACCCACCCCCTCGACGAGGACATTGACGACTACATCTCCGACTACTCCATCGTTACCGACAGCTGCCAAGTCGTGCGCAACAAGATCAACCGCTTGATTGACTCTGGCGACATGAAAGTCGGAGATTTCTGCTCGGCGATTGGGGTCAGCAGTAATGCTTACTACAACTTCATGCACAAGCATGGCACTATGAAGGGGGATGAGTGTGCGGCTTACCCTGCCGCATTTGCTTTTTTCAAGAGGAGAGAGGATATGGGGATTAAGGTGCCGACGAAGAAGCAGAAGCAGAAGAAAAGTGAGGAGGCTGGTAAGGGTGGCAAGGACGGGAAGAAGGAGGAGGAGAAGATTGATCTGAGTGATGTGCATCTTGATGGTGAGTACTCATGAGCTGCAGAGAAGGGGTTTCTTGCTAATGGTAGTTGCGTGAAGGCGAGGACACAGATTCAGTCCCTGTATACGACACATGCGAAGACGTTCGCCGTCAAATCACTGCTTACCTCAAGAAGCCTGGCGTCACCCAAGCCCAGTTTGGCCGCGACCTGCTCGCACAATTCCACACCGACAAAGCACCCAAGGGAATCAGTGCTTCCCAGATGCAGTCCTTCAGAGGCAAGAAAGGACCCGATTCCGGCAACACTAGTTCGGTATTCTACGGCGCATACTGTTCCTTCGAAAAGATGCGCATCAAGGAGGGCAAACCCAAGAGCAAGAAGAGAGAGGAAATGGAGGAAGTCTGGGGTCCCGATGGCTTCGATACCGAACATGCAAACAAAGGGTTAGTACTATATTTCTTTTCTTGTTTTCTTTTTCCCTTTCTCCTTCCGTTGCTCATCTGCTGTTTCTTTGCTTGCCATTACACATGGCTCACAATGCCGTCAAAAGGATTCTCCACCGTCAGGGCGAGGTCGTCACAATGGACGAATGTGGCAAGTACAACGTCTACACACCACCTGGACTCGCATGATAGACAAGCATTGAGGGACTTTTTACCCTTGTTGAGCTCGTGTTGACTTTCTTCGTCTGCGCTCAATAGGGTCACTTGTATCCAAGGCTCCAGCGTCTGGAAAGACAAGTATGGCCAGTTCAAAGTCATGTCGCCAGACGGCAAGATGGTCATCTAGGGGTTCCTTCTTCTTCTGGTTCACGCTTTTCCCCCTTCTTCTTGTCCCTCATTCGATGCTTGAATGGCTGGAAAAAACAAGTTGTTGACATTTTCCGGCCACAACTAAGGTTTAATGTGCCCGAGGATGCTGGCGCTGCAAAGACTCGACTCGGACAGTGGAAGATTGACTACACGGACGGCACCACAAGCATAGTGTAGCCACTTCTTTCATCCCTTTACCTGCCGGTTCCTTTTGGGTTTTGCTTGCCACCCACTCCTTCTTCTGCGTCTTCCACAATCTTCACATTTTTCGAGTCTCTTGCTAAAAGCGATGGAACTTTTAGCGTCCTTGTCGGTCGCGCTGGCGCGAAACTCGTCATCGATCCATTGGGAAGACGTTTTGGTGCTATGCCTTGGGAGTTGTGAGAACCTGGACTGGATTATCACTCGTTTTACCCATCCCTCGCTCGTTTTCGCCCTCAATCGTTGGTTTCTGGAGATTTAACTGGCATGAGCAGTGGGAGAGGCGATGATATCCTATGCTCTGCCAATCACTTCCCGTTCAAGGATGAATACGGTCGACACGGTATGATGGACAAAGAGGGAGATATCCTCTGGGTCCGCTTTCCTATCCCTGGCATTGATGTTTTGAACGATCCCCTCGTCACTCTCTCAAGACCTTTTCTTATTTCTTTCTTTCTTTACTTTTCTTCCATTGTCTTCGATGTTGTCGTTTTTGAATGGAAGTTCAGGGGTTGTGTGCTAATGTTATCGATGATAGGGGCAGGGTTATTTGTATGGTTAATGATATTCCTACGATCAACACATATGGGGAGTTGGAGATTGTTCATACGATGAGGCCTGGTCCGTTTGGTTTGCGCAAGGTTCAGCGTTCTCATTGAGGATATCATCTTGCTTGTGCGATTTCAGTGGTAAAAATGTTTCTTTGAGGTTGGAACCATGATGTCTTGGATGTGGTATGTAGCTCCTCGAACTTAGTTTCATCATTGCAACACTCAAAGACAGAAACCCCATCGTCACTTCCAGAACAAACCAAACACTGAAATGAAAGCTTTCTGTTTGCTGTCTTTGTCCGTCCGTCCGCCAACGCCCGTTTTCCGCTTTTCGGGTTTGTTGACGATAAAAGTCATTTATCGACTGTCTTCCTCTCCATCGTCTTGATCTTCATCACAATCACGGTGGTAATCCTTGCCAACAACCTTCGGAATGGCGACCCCGACTACTATCGGACGTCCTTCTGCGGACACGCTCAGGCGAGTCAGAGATCTATCGACTTGTCATCGTCGTCATGCTAATGATGTTTCGTAGGCTCTTGTACGACACGCACATGGTTACCATCGAAGTCGGCGCCGAGAAAGAGCACCTCGTCGTCCACCAGAGTTTCTTGTGCGCCAAATCACAGTACTTTGCCAAAGCTCTCTCCGGATCATTTCAGGAAGGCATCACCCGCTTCATCCAACTGCCTGACGTCTCGCCAGTCCTGTTCAGAATCTTCGTGGCATGGCTGTATCATGGAGACCTAGTCTATCTCCCAGGGGATGAGAGAACGATCGACAAGGGTTTTGAGAGCCTCAAGATCACAGAGGAAGATCTCAAACAAAAGGAACCCGCTCAGAGCAAGCCCCAGCACAGATCTAGTGACAACGATACCGATAGCGTTGACTCGGATGACACCAGATCTGACGACGGTGCCACGAGCCCAGCTTCTGGGACTGCTGCGGTGGACAAATCTGGACATGACGTATCCTCGACTTCAACACCAACTGAAAGCTCTGCTGTTGTCGACAAACCCAAACACCAAGGAGATGATCCTACGAGTTGGCCCCGCGACGTCCTCATCAGGCTCTATGTATTCGCGGATCGATTCGATGTTCGTGAGCTCAGAGCTGATTCTGTAGACGCTCTGATCCAAGCTGTGAACAAATTGAACAAAAGCTTCACCTTCACACCCATCAGTTACATATACATGAACACCCCTGCAGAGTCCAAGCTTAGAAGATACGTGATTCATCGCTCAGCATACCGCCGTGTATTCGACGAACCTTCTTCTGCATACGAAGCCTTCCCAATTGAATTTTTGGCTGCTGTGATGGTCACAAACAGCAGAAGGTTGCCTCAAAAGCAGTGTGAAGGATGTTGCAAGAATGCTTTTAAGGCCCGACTCCTGAAAAAGTCTGGAATCGATGATATCGTTGAGGGAGAAGACATTCCACCGTACGACAGAGACTTGTGCTTCTACCACGAACACCCCAACAAAGAAGAACGCGAGGCTTGCCGCCTCCGCCGTGAAGGCCCAAAGTCTGCTACCTGAAGAACTCTTCATTCTCATCTCGACTGCATTGTGTTAACTTGGACTTTGGTCGCAAGTCTTGGACCAGGAGAGGGCTTTATGGAAAGACGCTCTACGCTCCCTCGATATCCGAACAAGGCAGGAATCCGGGAGACAGATGGCTAGTAGTCTCAAGAAAGCGAGGCCAAGTGTGGCAAGGATGCACTCACGGATGGCCTGAGAATGTAGCAATGGATAACACTCTACTCTTGCAACCAACAGTTATCACGCTTATCTTCAAAACAGTGTTTCATCCTCTGCGTGTCCTACAGTCTGTGACTCCCACCCTCCTCTCACAACAGTATAGAATGACTCGCGTACTGTAAAATAACACCACAGTTTCCAGACCAGAGATGAGTCCAAAAGAGGACTGACCGAGCCGTCGTATCTCCAGGTGCTCTGTTTCTCAGACTATCACGTGTTACCACAGTCATACACCTTTAAGTACTTTAGCACACGGAAAGAATGTAAATTGTTGTCCTCAATCCTCACTTCGTTCAGCATCTGCTGACTATAAAACTCTAGTCTCTTCTGCAGCAACTTCGTCTTGCAATACCACCTGCTTAGCAAGTTGTGCCTGGGTGTGAATGGGCTCGGAGGCGAGTGGCACTTGATCCCCACTGGGCGCAGTGGAGCCACCCACCTCGTGGCAGGCGCAGTGGAGCCATGCACAAGGCTTGATACTCATTCGCTACTGACACCACGTGTATGCCTCCGCCTGTATCCGGTCAGTGATGACTACCGAGGACGCCTGTATTGCCTCTTTTCGATGCCAGATGTGTACTCCGTTGTGGTTTGAGTCAAGGGATCTTGTTTGAGTGTAGCAAATGCTGGCAAGAAGGTAAAGGTGTAGCGGCATCGGGGTGGATCCAGGATGCTACATCGCCTCTCCGCGGAACCAGCTTTGTTCTCCATCGTGTATTGCTTTCATAGATACATATAGCAGTAGCTGGCAAAGGGAGCAAATACTCAACGATATGGGGTGGCTCTAGCAATAGTGCGTTCATATTCGGTCGATAACGTCTGCCTCGTAAGCCATATATCATCTCTCGACGGAGCTGATTATGTTCTCCACTATGTGCTGATTCAGCAGTGGTATATAGCAGTAGTAAAGGAGGGAAGCAAGCATTCAGCTGCAGCAACGGGGCAAATCCAAGATGCTACATTGTGATTCTCCCGGGCTCGCGTGGTCTTCTAGCATAGGATGTAGTCGCTAATCATGGTAGAATTCAAAGCAGAATGAGCAGAGAGAGATCCTGTTGTGGCATTCAACAACAAATCAACCTCGACATCTGTAGTAGCTGTGCCCATAGTGTGTTTTCCATAGTGTAGCAAGTCACAAGCAAAAAGAGTCCTGATGATGATGTCGCGAGAAGGCAGCCTTGGCAGAGCGAGCAAACGAAGCGTTTGCACAAGTCTGCACAGAACAAAACCCGCCACTTCGAAACGCCACGACGCCACCGCCACAACGCTCGGACGCTAACCGTTTTCGTCAAAATGTCCGCCCAGCCACCACCACCACCACCACCACCTCATCATCCTCTTCCTCCTCCTCCTCCTGCCCAGCGGGTCGAGTCGCTCGCTTTCTTGAGCCTGTTTTTCAATGGGCTCGCGGGTGAGTGGCACTTGACCCCTACTGGGCGCAGGGGAGCCACCCGCCTCGTGGGAGGCGACCTTCGCATGAGGGTGTACCTCCGCAACCTGAGCGGGGAGTTTAGTAAGTTTCAACTCATCCTCCGTCGTGTGTTGATCTGTACTGCGCATAGTTATAAAAATGCACGGTTGATTCGACATACAGAGCGTATCCACTGAGAGCCGTGATTTCATCCAGTCTCTATGGCTCTGTCTCCTGTTTGAAGACAACCATGCGCTTTTATGACTATACGCGGTACAGACTAGCATACAGGGAGCATACAATCTTCAATCTTTACTCATAGACCTGACCATTTTGTTCTCATTAGCTCGCCGTTACGGAGGTGGACAGGAGTTCGTCTTCCGGGACCTTCCAGTCGGTTACTCCCTCTGGTGGAAACCCAGGGGCAACAGTGTGAACAGAGATGGCGTTCGCCAGGGGGACTTTTTCCTCTTTGGCCATGCCAACGGGTCCTATAGATCCGCCCGCACGTTTGCAGTCCACTTGCACTACAAACTGAACGAACGGCCTGCCTGGTTGTCAGTGTGGTGTTTGTTGAACACTCACTCGCTCACGATCTCTCTTCACTCCTATCCCGCTCTTCACATTATACGACTCGGGCTTTCACTCTGCGACAACCTTCGACTGATGCCTTTTTGATTCAGTGCGACCAGGTAAGTTCTCACAGCTTTGACCACCGCAGGATAAATACTGATCATTTCTTGAGGATGGCTGTTATCCCTGCGAGACCTCTCGGTTCGCAGACGAGAAGGTTTCTGGTGGCAGGGAAATGGCGGGCGGAAAGGCGTTGTCGGCACTGCAGGGCAAGGACGATCATCAAACTGCCCACGTGCATACCGACAGCGGCAGGTCACCGTCGCCGCAGGTGAAAGATGCGGCTGCTTGCATCGGCACCCATCCATCAAATACGGTAGCAAGGCACGAGTTGAGAAGTTCCTGCCAGGGGAGGGAGGTCAGAATCGATCTCAGGGCTCGCTGTCGGTCAGTTGGTGAACACTAGATTGTCATTGCTCCTAATTTTCCTGAGCCGCGTGCTCAAATGTAGAACAATGGCAAGATGTTCTAGGCGATCAATATTTGGCCAATTGAACTGGATTTCTTGATTGTTTCACATGGCTCTGACAAAGCTGACAGGAGTAGGATTGGATGAGAATCAAAGAGGTCAAGAGGGGCGGCTGATGATTGCTGATTCAGGGCACGTCGATCATTGACCAAGTTTCTCCATGTTTGTCGCACCAAGCGCTTCAAAGTGGGACGCATTGCGCGGCTACTCCCCATCCATGTCCTCATCTCTGGAGAGTCTGTAAACTCGTCCTCTCTCCGACACTACACTTGTTCCTCAACATCTCCATCTCCGAAGCTCATCGGCCCCCCTCGGCACGCCTCATCTCGCTCTACCGGCCCTTGGACGCCTTTAACCGCGCGCCACGGCTGCTTGGCTGATGCCCGTATTGCGACTTGATAGAAGCTGATAGCGCTGCGTTTATTCTTCGTATCCCCCCAAAGGTTCAACGCCCGTCCTCGTACATCGACGACTCTCACAACAGCAACGATGGTTGCGCCCCGACTGCCGCCGCTCTATGTACTCATAGGGCTGAGCGTGCTCACTCTGATCATTTACTTCAGAAGCAGCGTCAGCTCAAACATTCCTTCCTTCTCCGTCAACCGTCAAGGTCCTGCGAATGCGACCTTGGGCTTCGGCGGCTTGTTTGTCGTCTCTGGTCCCGGCAGTCCACGCCGCAACAACCTGATACAATCCGCCAACGTCACCGAGCTGCACTTCACCATCCCGACGCTACCGACATGGACGGAAGAACAAATCATGGCCTTCAGAGGCAAGGACGACAAGTCGACCATCACAAACGGTTCCGTCCGCGCATGGCTGAGCCACAACCTCGTCCTCAACGACTTCCTCAAGTCGGGTCTCGAGACTGCCCTTATCCTGGAAGATGACGTCGATTGGGACATTCGCTTGCGCACCCAACAAGTCCCGCTCGCTGCTACCGCCGCTCGCTCATTGCTGCCACCAGCAGGAGAAGAATACTACTGGGGACATCCAGATGATTGGGAGCTCTTCTACGTCGGACACTGTGGAGACTACTTTACGACCATGGACGAGCCCGTTGGCGTCGGTGTCGTTCATCCTAACAATCTGACCGACCTCACCCACGTCGTCTACCCCGACCAGACTTTGCCTCGTCGAACCGACCTCCACCCCTTCACCTCATCCCTGCTCACCGCCTTCGATGTGCCCGAGAGATCACGCATCGTTCACAAATCCGTCTCGCCGCTGTGCACTTTTGGTTACGCCGTCACCCGCGCCTCGGCCAAACGACTCGTCGAAGAATACGCTCCCGTGGCTGGCGACCGCGGCAACATCGACCACGCCTACGATGTCGCCATCCTGACCGCCTGTCGCGACAAGGGTCTCCGCTGTTTCACCGTCAACCCAGAACTCATGCACCATATGGAGGGCGAGAGTTTGATTAGTAATCTGGACAACAAGAAATGGCGTCCACCCGTCGACATGGCCGGTCTCAAGCAGACCTACTGGCGAGGCGAGACCAGCAACATCGGATGTGGCTTCTGGAGCAGAGACTTCAACTGGAATGGCGACAAAGACAAACTAGATCGTCTTCGAGACGAGGTCGGCCGCCAAGGCCACTGCTTGAAGAAGGATCGTTTACCCAATGGCGATCGAGTTGACCAAACCAAGCTGCAGGCCAGCAGATGATTTCCTTGACGTCGATTTTAGTTTCTCTTTGGTGTTCAGCGTTTAGCGCAAGAAAAGACGAGCATACCCGTGTCAAGGTGGACGATATTAGCACACTCACTAGGGAGGCGTTTTCAGGACTGGGATTCAAACTGCATATTAACAGCAGGAAACTGGCGTTCTTTTTGCTCTTCTTCTTCTCTTTCCTTGCTGTTCTTTTCCTTGACCCGTTTTCTTTTCTATCAATCAAGCGCTTTGCTCTCTTTATTCATGTCACAACTCTTTGTACGTATGGAACCACGCCGCCTTTCTCATTCTTCTTTGGTCCGCCCTTGTAGACTGGCCTTTTTTTGCTTTGCTTTGCTTTGCTTTGCTTTGCACGTCTCAGACCTCTGTATGCTGCGAGGATGGTATAGCACCCCGAAAGAATGCAATCATGATAATTACCCTGAGCTTTTTTTGAACATCAATGTCACCGAAAAAGAGACTTTGAGGCACAAGGGATAAGGGAAAGTGAAACCAGCATGTCATGTATTCCTAAACCCCTAACCAAACACCAATCTGTCCCAGCTCCGTCGAGGATATTGACAATGATAAGCAAAACAACAAGAGGACCTAGCGCTATCAATCAAGCAGCAACCTGTTCGGCACCTTCAGCACCTCCGTTGCCCGAGATGTTCGAGATGAAGTCTCTATATCTAAAGACTTCGCCTCTCTTTCTGTCGCCACCAGCCAGCTCCTTGCCAAAGACACCTTTGGCACCGAACGCCCTCCTCGATGAGAATTGGCTCATGATGGCATCGATTTCGTGCTCGGACAATCGCAAGTCCTCGGAACCAGGCTCGGGAGCGGTGTTGAGCAGAGCGTCCCGCAACTCGTGCTTGTCAATTTGACCACTGTCATCGACATCGAAAGCCGCGAATGCGGCGGCAAGCTCAGATGGCTCGCTGATGTCGGTTAATGGAGCAGATAGCAAGTCCAGGAAGCGACCGAGGCTGATTGTGGAGGGAGTGTTTGGAGGGAAGAAAGCAGCTACAGCCTTGGGCGAGGAGTCCATGCCCATCTGCTGCAACATGTCGGCCACACTGGCAGAGGTGATGGCGCCCGTGTTAGAGTTGTCCAAAACTTCGAAAGACTCGCGCATGCTTCGTAGCAAGGATTGTGGAAGGTGCGAGTATTGGCCAGTGGCCATCTGAACAGGAGCCGAGAAGTTCGGCCTCGAGGGGGCAGTGGAACTCGGTCTCTCAGTGTAGCTAGGCCTCTGAGTGAAACTAGGTCTCTGACTGAAACTAGGTCTCTGACTGAAACTAGGTCTCGTGGCAGCGCTTGTGGTCGAATCACGAGAGGTGGGTCTGCCAAATACAGGTGCTCGGATGGTAGCCTGAGTAGATGATGTGACGGTACGTTGGGCGGTTGGTCGCACGGGTCGGGTCGTGGGCGGGGATAGAACTGGCGAGCGAGGACCTAAGGGTGATGACGGTGCAACAGCGGGCGAGCTCGGTACGACAAGAGGAGATGGTGACGAAGGGGCTCGAGGAGATGATGGAAAGGCGCCATCTCCCGACGTGGGAGACTCTTCAAGACGAGCGGCAGGCGAGGGAGATGGAGGAGCAGAGGGTTCCTCGTCTACTGAAGCCTGTGAGGCATGGCGGGAGAAAGAGATGGGTGGAGCAAGAGAGCCAGAGGACGTGGGCCTTGACGAGGACTCTGCGATGCTGAGACGGCTGGTGGGACGGGCGAAGGGACTCCTTGGACGGTCGCCGGCTGTCAACTGCGAAGGTCGTCGTACAAATGGATTAGATTTTTCGGGCGACAGAGAGGGCGACAGGGGCTTGGTGGGCGACTCGGATCGATCACGGACAGTCGAAGGAGAACGCAAGAGTCCGTCGGAATCGGGACGGCGGAAGGGTGATGCTCGCGGAGAGCGCGGCGAGTTGAAGGACAACTTGGTTGGTGACGCCTAGCACCTGTCAATCGGATGCTCCAAGTTATATACTATGTTGATACTGACCATCGCAGTCGAGACAAGGCTGAGAATGGGACCAAGTCAACAGTGTATGGCAATAAAGTAGCGGTATAATCGGTTGTCAGGCGGGCACTTGAACAAACAAACAAGCCCCGGGGGAGCCAAGCGCCGCCGCCGCCGTCTCCCGCTCCGCGCGCTAAAAACAGCTTCGGGCCCGTGCATGGCTACAGATCGCCCGGCCTTGGACCCTTGTGGAGGAGGAGGTCGACAAGTTGAGGAGACATTCTGATCGAGGCAGGCACGACCAACGTCAACTCAGCACATGGCGTTCCGGCAGTAGCACGAGACCCCCAGGCTCTTCCTTCCCAATGGCAATGGACCGCCAGAACAGCAGTAGCGCCAGCCAAATCGCGGCAATCGCTCCTGCCGCCGCAATGTCAGGGGGTGCTACCGCGTCGCGCCGTCCCTCGCTGGCCTCATTCCCGTCTCGCAAACACTCGTACTACGACGTCATGCCCTCGGCCACCGTCAGACCTCCAATGCGACCTTCGCTGTCCCAGTCGGCTCGCTCGCCCAGTGTGCCTCGCCGCAAACGCAAGCCGCGACCGCAATACCCGCAGGACTCTGCCGAGCGCCATGTCGAATACATCCTGGTCGCCTCGTTCGACATTGACACTGGCTCGGTCATGGAGCATCAATACCCTACTCCCATCGGAGGCGACGAGCACATGTTGGCAGAACTCATGCTGCCCGATCAGACTCATTTGCGTAGCCAGGACTGGACCGTCTTCTTCTTGCACAAGGACCAATCCACAGAGGACGAATTGCAGCAGAGGAGAGACAGACGCAACCAGCAGAGGGCAGAAAAGAAGAGGAAGCGAGCCGAAGCCAAGTCGGACAATGCTGGCACCACTGAACTGGAAGCATACAACGATTCAGACGACAATACAGAAGACGCCGAGTCCGAAGACGACGCTGTCAAGAGTACTCAGGGCACACCCTTGGTCTATGTTCTCAACCTCGTAAACACCAAACACGATGCCAACGTCAAACGTGGTGCTGTCGTCAAGGCCATGGCAATCTGCACCAGACATTCCTTCCTGCACATATACAAGCCACTGCTTCTCCTGGCACTAGAGGATTACTTCCGCTCACCCACCATCGAAACCCTGGCTTCCCTGTATGAATCTGTCAATGCCATGGACCTCTCGCTTCTCCCACGCCTATCCTTCCAGGAGCGCTACATCCTGCAGGCCTCTGATGTCAAGGATCTGTTTATTGAAAAGTTCGAGGCCATGGTTCACAAACGCGTTCAGGAAGACAAGGCCAAAGACCAGTCCGACGACAAACAACTCCAACAGCAGACGCCTCGTCAACGATATGCTCTGCCACGAGACACTCACGAGTATGACACGGTCGTACATTACAACAAGATCCCTGTGCCTATCAAAATCCCCACTGCCTTGTCTCTCGAGACTGTTGGCGACTTCTCCTTCATTAAGCTCATCCAAACATTTAGCACACCGCACTCGGCTTCCCCTCAACCTTTTGCTCACCATCACCCACATCTTACCACGTCTGGCCCTCTGACACATCCTATCATCGTGCTTCTCAATGCACTGCTGAGTCAAAAGCGCATCATCTTTATCGGTCATAACTTGCCTTCGTCTGAAGTAGCCGAAGCTGTGCTAGCTGCTTGTTCTCTCGCCTCGGGTGGCTTCTTGAGAGGCTTCACCCGTCACGCGTTTCCATATACCGATCTCACCAAGATCGACGATTTGCTCAAAGTCCCAGGCTTTATTGCCGGTGTCACTAATCCCGCTTTTGCTACGCATACTCAGTGGTGGGACGTCATGTGTGATTTGCCAACGGGACGTATCAAGATCAGTCCAAAAATCGAACAGGCCCCGATGACTGAAGGTGTGCTGTTCTTCCAGCAGAATGGACACGGAACGCCGCAACCACATAATGCACCAGGCCCCGTTTCATCAGCCGGTACAGCGACAGGTGCAGGCATGAGCGGTTTCCCGTCCATACCTTCCGGAGTCGGGGATCCAACGGGCGATGTAGCCTTCATGTCTAGCGTACTTGCCTCGATCGCCGAGCGCCGCGGTGAAAGTGCCGTCCGTTCGAAATTCCGTCTTTGGATCCTCAAGTTCATCCGTATAGCAGCATCTTTCGAAGAACTTGTCTACGGCGCCTCAGCCATCTTTGCCTACTACCCTCCCGGCTCGCCTATCTCGCCAGCAACTGCAACCATGGACTTCCCTTCACCAATGACAGTACTGGATGCCGCATTTGAGGATCCTGCTGTTGCGGGTCATGGCTACGTGTGGCCGTCTCAAGAAGCCAAGATGCGCGAACTAGCTGCCAATGCTACTCGCATCGAAGGCTGGACAAAGACGCGAAGCTACTACAATTTCATCCAAGATTTCAGCGTCATGTTCTCCTTGCGTCCGATCCAAGATCTTGATATCCAGCATCTGCACGACAAACTGACAAAACTACGTCTCGGCAATGATGCCTCTGCATCGGTTTACCTCGCGCTTTGTGCCAGAGTGAAAACATACGAGCAGATTAACCAGCTGCTCTCTGTATTCGCCTATGGCAGCCCAGCGGTAATGAACGACAGGCAAAACGGCATGTTCTATCTCGCCCTCGGACTCATGCACCCGAGACTAGACGTCCGGGAAACGGTTGCCGACCTGATTGACAAGATCAGAGTGCACGAAGCCGGTAGACACTTTTGGGCTGCGCTTGGTAGATTTGAGCAAGCGGCTTTTGATAGGGTTGTGCTTGCAAAGGCTGAGAGGGAGGATAGTGGGTTGTTGTGTTAAGGCAAGATATGAATAGAGATGAGTATGTGTTGCTTTTTTGGCTTGTTGTTAGATACCACGGATTCGTTTTTGGGGGGGTTTGGGTGTTGCAGGATGTAGATTGGATAGATGCATACATGCATAATGATGATGGTTGAGATGCATACAGGCTTTGGAGCATGTTTTCGTCGGAGTAGTTTTGCGTAAGATATGTATCTCCTCGATGTGAGATAAACACATCGTTTCTGGGTTCTTTGAGAGTCAAATTGGATATTGGACAAAACAAAACTGCAGTGACGAAATTCTAGAATCAAGGAAATCTCGAGTTGTTCTGCAAACATTTTGCCGAGCAGCAGTCACTGTACAACCACAAAGACCAGCTTATCGTCGATTATGGCTCCAGAGCTTCAACGCATTCCACATGCATTGAAACCGGCTCCTGAGATGTTCGCGTACCAGTCTCGTGTAATTCGAAAGACAGACGCATGCACGAGATTTGTCTAAACCGCTTGGTCATAAGATGCCCGTGTGTTGACCCTGCGTCTTTCATCAACTGCACATGTCAACTGATCCCTTGCATGAACAACGACAATTATCCGTCCAATCGAGGAGAGCGGTTCTATACTGGTGCGTATCTTCAGTAAATCTTTTGTACATGTGCATTGTGCTTGGTGCATCTCAACACTTTGTCTGTTCTGCAGATTCGGGCTTCCAGACAATGAGTCTGTGGTCGAAACCTCCACTGACCAACCACTCCTGCTTCTCATCGGGGTTGCCACCCGAGGACACCCAACCGGCACTGAGGCATCTGACCTTGCTACCGGGTTCATGGCCTTTGAGGGTAGCGATGATTTTACCCGTCGTGGCCTCGATGCCGCGGATTGCACCGTCGTCGCTGTTGACCCAGATGCCTGTGCCGTCTGGGCGCCACGTGAGTGCTGGGGTGCTGTAGGCGGTTTGGGGCGCCATGGTCGTGCAGTGGATCAGGATGGCGGCTGATTCGCGGTCTTGCAGGGCTAATGCGGCGCGCGCTTGAGATGCCTGCGTCTCTTCGGCGGGAACGATGGACGCTAGTGAGGCGTCGCCCTCCATCGAAGGAACCATCAAGCGTACGATTAGCAGTTTCATGTGGGGAATGGCGCTCGTTGCAACCGCGAGCAGAGTGCTGTCTGTTGGGCACAGAGCAATCGCAGAAGGAGTGAAGGCGATCCAGGCGTTGCTGTGTGGCGCTAGATTCTGCTTGCCAAGTAGACGTGCTTCGCTGTCAACACTGTAGTAAAAGAGATGAGTCGAGTCTCTGCGTGTAACAATGAGAACCGGAGAATCGTTGTCAGGATGTTTGATGAACAAGAGTGCTTCCGGATTGGTTGGAAGCGAGATAGATGCAACAGGAGGAGGCAGTGCAGGAGAACCGGTGCCAGCGACTTCAAGATTGTAGAGGTGCACCTTACCATCCCAGCCAGCGGTTGCCAGCCAGGTCACGTTCTCAGACTCGTGTATTGCGATCTGCACAACATACTTGGTGTGATCGCGGCGCTTGTCAAAGACCTCACCCTGCAGATTGCTTATGGCCAACTGTCCAGACATGGACGCTGTCAGCAGATGTGTCTGTTTCAGCACAGCAGTTGAGAGCACTGGTGAGTCGTGCATGGCCAACAGCGAATCTTTGAGCGTGCATGCAGATAGATTATGAACATTGAGCCGGCGGTCAGCGGTCGTTGCTACCAGCAGCGGTTCGGATGCATCGCTATAAGCAGGTCAATCACGCACTGTTCCCTTTAACAATGCGGCTACATCGACTTACCCAGCAGTCGTGTTCGCTACCAGTGGCAGCGATATGTGAAGGATGTTGGAACGTGTCGGGCCTGATATCTCGTTCGGCAAGGCGGGCGCTGGGAAGGAATCAATATATTGGGCTTCGGGAAAATTCAGAATCAATCGTCTACCATGCTGGCTCCAACCGTGAGCACCATCATCTGTGCCAAGTCTTTCGAACTGCAGACTCATATCAAAAGTTCGCTTCTCTTCGAGGATCTTCTCGATGGTCAAGTCGCCCTTGTTGGTCGACCCGGCGCTTGGTGGAAGGCCAGCTTCCCTGATGAAGGCGTCCAGAGTCTGACATCGAAACACTTCAGCATGAGATGTCCTGATGATGAAGCTGCGTGGGAATGTTCAAACCTCATCGTAGCTGTTGGCCTTCAGGAAGCGGGCGACGATGATTGCTGCCTCACTCGGGGACATTTTGACCGCAAATTAATCGGATCGTTCGAGTTCCGGTAGGGAGGTTGTATGAATCAGTATGATCGCTCCTACGCCAGGTGTTTGGGACTGTTTTGGCTGGTGGCGGTTGAAATCTGGCAGTTGCACCTCGGTTGATGGATGGACTTCCCCAAGATTTTGGAGCCGACGTCAAACTGCACCTTCTGCACGTCCGCGATATTTGCTTGATATTACCCTTGCCGCATTTGTGTCACAACATCTGTCGTTGAGCCTGAAACCTGGTTGGAATAGCTAACTTAGGTCCTCGCCTAGCATCATCCTCCATGCATCGCGCCTCCGCAGAATTCTTCACGGGATGCGGCACGGTGCGTACGTGTGAGAGCATCTTGTGTAACATTGATCCTCGTTGATCCTCTGTGCCGTGTGCAGGATTCGGTCCTTTCGCTCGAATCGAATCTTGATATGCCTTATGCGGTTGATACAGCCGCCATCGAAGCCTCCAGGAGCCACGATACACGTTGCTTCCGTGGACGCCCACCACCAACAGCCGCTTGATAAGTATGTGCCGTGCCGCGAAAAATGATAGATCACACTTCTTGATCCCTCCATGATCAGGGCGTCTTCTCCATCCGAGTCTGCAAACAACAATCTTGACCCCAACCAGTGGTTTCACCGCTACCGGACTCGCATCAAGCCCTGCATATCAATCTGACCATCTGCGATTGGGCAAACGCTTTGTCCACTTGCAAAAAGAGTCACATCAACGACGGAGAATCGGAGAGTCAGCCTTGCTTCCCCTGTTCTTTGACGGCTACCTTTGGGTCAGCTCTACCCTATCGCCATCCTTGTTCTGCTGGGGTGGTCAATTCGAGTGCATGGCGACATGGGCCTTGTTCAGATGGCTTTCTGCAACCCCAGATTCCTGCTGGGGATTTGACCCTCTCGATCGTCTCGGGTTACACGTCCCCGGCAATCATAGCTGTTTGTTCAGTCCCGCTTTCAGTCGTTGCTTGCAAAACTGTAGGTCAAGGTCCAGACAAGGAATTGGATTTGCGGTTGCAAAGTCACGCACATCATGCATTGAAGCTGTATACTCGGGATTGCTCCTTAATGGCTTGTACAAATAGAACGTCCTTCGACCGATGTTCCGGAGATCCTTTCTGGTTCATCTCTGTTGTTTGCAATCGGTTTCATCTCGAAGATCTAACAATCGTTCGAACAACATTTCTTCTTCTTTACAATCCCCTCTTCTAGGATCATCGGTTACTACGAGCGTCTCTCCAAGTCACACCACAACCTTTCTCGTCTATCCCACCTTCTGCCATGTTGTCCCAGATGCCTGTCATACATTGTCAATATCCTCCGTCTCGAGCAAAGAGCTCTGGTGATGGGGATTTCTTCTTCTATGTCGAGGGCGTAAGTTTTAAGCTCTTACGGTCATGTCAGAACCTAATCTGGAAGCACAGCTCCCGCCGTATTACACCTGGGGAATGTTGAAAGATCTCACCAGGAAAGCTGCACCCTATCCAGGGTGGACAGAGATGGCCTCAAATCCACAAGGCATGCAAAAAGGTCGCGGCTGGATCAAGATCAAAAGGGCCAAAGACGCATTCAACTTATATGGTATGTCGAGTTACCGAGTCGAGGAGAAGTGAAAATTGACCAAACTCAAGGATTTCTGACCAATGGCTCACCTTCCACGAAGCCACTCAAGGTCTACCTCTGGTCAACAGCTCGGTCACCTCCAGAGCTGCTGCGATGCAATGACGTTCCACGCCCGGTACAGCGATTCTCGCCGCCACGGATTGTCAGCGCCTATTCTACTCCCATGAGCAATACACCTATGAGTACCCCTATGAGCACACCAACGAGTACGCCAATGCACAGAAGTCCAGTTTTCCACCACCCACCTCCGGTAGCTCCAAGGAAAATGAGTCCGACGTACGTCTACACCCTCAACCACCGTCCTGTAAACGCCACAGGTGGACTCGTTCAGACCGAGTCAAGAGGCATCTTCATAAGTCAACTGGACTATGCAGTCGATCAGCGGCAACTAGAGGAGTACCTGCGCAGGATTGGATCCTTCGACAGCTGCGAGATCCGACGGGATCCGGCTAGTGGTCGATCACGCGGCATTGCAACTGCCAAATTCGCAACTACAGAAGCGACCGTCAGAGCAGTTCAAGTGCTGCATGGCCAGAAGCTCATGAGTAAGACAATCAGTGTGCGTTTCGACGCCGAGAAGGAGGCAGTTGTACCAACAAGCTCGAGCAAGAGCTACCATGAAGGCCTCATCATTGCCAATGGCTCGAAATAAGACATGGACTAACAAAACAGCCCGAAGGAATCCACCAACCAGGACTTGTGTGATCTGTTATCTGAGCAAAAACCGTTAGCGAACAGCATTATTTATTCACCATGAGCCGTCTACTCTTGCTCTTCCCCGCACCTGCAATTGACCTGCAGCGAGTACGTGACTAGTGCGATGCTCATGTTGTGTAACACAAGAAAGAGCCCCCGACGGGAGAACAAATCACCCCCCCCGCCCTCTTTTCCATGCAACTATCTCATCATCTTCGACGAATAACAACCTTTACCAAATGTGTGTCTTTCAACTGACAAGTAGCAACCTTCACCGAATTGACCCGAGAAACGTAAGCACAGTACATTTACATACAATCTGCGTCTCAAATACGAAGGCGGAGCCGCAATAATCAGGTTTTTGAGAGATTTGGAGCCGCATCTCTCGCAGATGGTCACTGGACGCAATTCTAAAGTCATCGTTGCAATGTTCGCAGCGAGTGTGGTTTCAGCAATCAATACAACTCGGAGGTGCTTCCGAGGCCGATGCAGCTGTGAGGTGTAAATGCTCGTTGGAGACCAAGCCAGGGAGAGTTCCTGTGCTGCCTGTCTGCCTCTGGTATACAGTCTGTTTCTCGTCATCCAAGGTGATGTCTGGATGAAGGAAGTGAGGCGTGATTGGGTTGCTTGCTGTTGATGGTCGAAAGGCTGACACTCTGAGTGGTAGCGAGGGTTGATATATCTACTTCTGTTCAAGCCTTGATGGTTGGGTTTACTGAGCTCCTCTCTATTTATGTTCCTGTGGCTATGTCTCAGCTTGTCAGCTATGTTTGTGATCATATGCTATTCGAACCGAGAACGACCAGTTGAATTTCGGCCACGTCCTATCAAGACAACCATGGAATCGATGAGGAGGCACGATGACCAATCACACTTCTGATCTCAAGCGCACTTTTAGAGATTCACGGCCGGAAAAGGCAAATGCGACTACTTTGCTCGATTGTATACATTATATTTATATATTTGACGAGGCTAGACGTGACAACGACAGGGTCACCCGCGAACCTTGTCAGCCTCACGATTAATCTGTTTCATATCCTCAAAACACGCCTCCCACAGACACCTCTCACAACAACAGTCACCTCCCAGAGCGCCAGCAGCCCACTCGCGACGATCCTTGACGGGCAAATCGATATCGCAATAGTGGCTGAGCACCTCTTCGCCCTTCTTGAGCCCTGCCTTGTACTTGATGCCCCCGCGCATCTCGCTTCCGTGCCAGGTCGGTCGTTCCTCCAGGACGCGGAAGCGCACGTCGCTGGCCCAGCGCCAGGTCACGTTGGGATTGCAGCTGTGGTTTGCGAGGCACCACATGGGGTGGACGGCGCTGACCTCGGGGCCGCGAGCGACGCCGCCGCCTGAGCCGCTCAGGCGAGCGGAGGCCGTGCCGCGGAATTTGGCGTACAGGGTGTTGAAGACCCAGACATCGTACTGGGGGTTTTTGAAAATGTCGACGTCCATCTTCTCGAGCATGTTGAAGGGGAGCACGACGTTGGCTTGGAAGCTGAAGGGCAGGGTGCGTGGGAATGGTGAGTCGGTGCTGTGGCGGTCGTGGGGGCGCCAGTGCTTGGATAGATCGAGGGTGTGGTAGTCGCCCCAGATGAACTTGACATACTTGATGTCCAGGGGGTGGATCTCCTGGGTCTCTGCCATAGCCAAGGATCTGAGCAGCAAGAGAGAGTATAGAGCGTTAGCGGCTTCGGCAGGCGGAACATCCTTTGCGATATCCTCGACACCGCGGTCACAGACGGCGGGATGATATTCCTCTTGAGCAAGGTCGCTGCACTTTTCACTGCAGAAGACGACCTCGCAATCCGTACATGCGACAACATCGGCAGAAGCTGGATCGCTGAGCTCGGGAAGATCGGCACTGCACGCGTCGCACAGCGCGTCTTGGAGACGGTTGTTGGCCGTGAGTAGCGAAGTCTCCGACAACGCAATTTCTCCAGGTGCAATGTCCTCTTTCGCAAAGACACCCAATTGTGTGACGAACTTTTCCACACCATCACCCTCGGTCAAGAGTGGCAGCTTGGTGGCCTTGACCTCGAGCCTCGGTGCAACCTTCTCCATCTCTGCGTTCAGGAACTCCAAGCTCTCATCCGAGCAGCGATTGGGCTCGTGTTCGTTCCAAGGATAGCACTCTCTACGCACCATGCCCTCGTCGGGGAACTGGTCGAGTCCGAACTTGAAGCCGGGCTTGTTGTACTCGTCAGGTTGCGTCTCGCGGAGCCAGTCGTCAATAGCGGCGTGGATGACGTCCAGAGTCGCTTCGATGGTAGGGTCTTCTCCAAAAAGGTCTTGGGCCTTGAAGCAGTACTCGGCGGCACTTCTCTGGCAACCAATCACATGGAGACACTGGGCAAGCAACGCATAGCTAACAGGCGTCAGGAAGGGGGCACGAAAAAACAGGGAGCAGCGCTTACACTTGGAAAGAGAAGAGTCCTTTGGTCCAGACCAAGACTTCGATATCTGATACATCGACATCTACGAGCTGATCCTTGTTCCTCAACATGAACTCAGGGTAAAGATGAGCCAAGATCTCGGCATTCTCCAGAATGTTCTGATGTCTGTATTCCAACGACTCTTTCGAGATGCTCAAGGCCAGCGACTCGATAGCCTCGTCGCAAAACTCGTCCTCGTTGTTGATTGCATCAATAAGCAGCAGAGCCTTGTATGCCGAGCCGATAGCAAGATCAGGGTATCCAACCTCGACATAGGCCTTTGCGATGCGCAAATAGAGGTCGATGTTGTAGGGATGTTCTGGCAAGAAGCTGCAGAGCTCATGGAGAGCATTCAGACGTTTCCTGAGCTCGGGGTTGGTGATGTTGGGATAATGTTCGTCCGTCGACAAGTCCCATTCTCGTGAGAAGAGAGTCGAACGTGGTGCATAAGGAAGATCATCGGATTCTGCGCGGTGGTGGCCGTTCATTTTGCCATTTTTCTCGTTCTTGTAACTGCTGATGGTTGCATTCAAACGGGCCATGGCCTCTTCAATCCTGTGGAAAGAGAAAGCATCTTCGGAAGTCGACATGGTGAAGTGCGTGGTCGCAATGCCTTGCGATTGCTGTATGAAGATTTTTGGTTAACCATGCATGCAGCTTTGGTCGATTTTTCCTCGACGCGGAGAAATCCGTGAGACGCGTCGCGTTTGATTGATCGTTCTTGGACGTGGAGCACGGCGTCCTCTCTCTCTTGCGCCAGCAACGTTCAAGGAACATGTTCGAACAGGATCATGCATCCGATGAACACCTCCTGCTTTCACATCAGCGATAGCTCACCTGCTTCAAAAGTGTGTGAGGCTGGATATAGATTCCAAGAGACCTCCTGCTTCTTCATCAGCGATGCGTCGCCTTCAAAGTATCTCCTGCTTCCATCAACGATGGTTTCGCCTTCAACTCACAAAGCAAGCTTCCATCGAGATGGACCCCTTTCTTTGTGCTGCTCAGATGTTTCCAATAGTATGGTTAAGACACGACTAGCTCGAGATTTCGTGTAAAATACCAGATCGAAAAGATGAATCGGTAGATGGACTATCTGAACCGAAACGTGTGGTGCATGTGTCTAACGCCGTGCCTTAATCGCCGGACGATCGGCCGCCATCGAGTCTTCGAGAAAAACAGAGTTCCGCATTTCTTACAGCACATGGAAAACGTGGCCGCTTTGTCAGATGGCTGCCTCGCACCGCTCACGGGAGCTATCTCCGTCCTTCACCCTCTCCGGAAGACCGGCTTGGCCGTTTGTACTCAAAGCAGTCTGTCGGTGTTGACAAGTCGACTCTGGTAGAGCAGCGCTATTGTGTTGATAGCAGCCGTTCGTCAACCACATTGGCGCGCTTCATCGAGATGGGAACACGCAAGAGTCGTGCGCGTTCTACTTGACTATCACACCTTGTAGTTTCATTGAATTTGATGCCTCTGAGTCGACAAGATACCGATGCGACCACCCAGCCATCTTTCTTTGAGCTCCTCATCTCCCAAGCTCATGCAAGCGAAGGAATCAAGGCTGTGAAAGCCGAGTCAAGGTTCTTGCGAAAAGTCCCTGGGCTAGACGCAAAGAGGCAAGGCGGACACTTTGCGGACACCGCGTGCATTGTTGATCGACGATAGTAGCTCACGATCCGGTGTGGGGTCGAGCAGTTTCAGTGCAAAAAAGGCCTGAGCCAGGCTCTGCCTGCGAAAAAGGAAGAAAGCTTGTTTCAGATCATCTGGCAAGTTGAAAACGGGAATCAAAATTGGGAGAGGAAAATTGTATGAGTCTGAGAAGAGGGTATCTTGAATTCATCAAAAGGAGTCGCAACCAGTGCGCTCATGCAAGAGGGGTATCTAAAAAAAACAATTGACCGGCTGTACAGGAACCAGCGCCGGAATGCAAACAAAGAAAAATAAAACTCCAAGAAATGCTTTCTTTGACCGACCCAGGGTATGCAACGCCTTGAATGAACCCAATGTAATCTGGTTGGAAGTACGCGGAAAGGTTGTGTCATGAGAAGAAACCATGCAAACTGCGCATGATAGTGTCGTTATCGTCGTGGCATAAAGGACCAATGGAATGGTCTTGAAGAACAGGACCGGGGATGAGGTCAAGAGAGGAAGAGAATGGTAGAACAGCAGATGCGTTCTATGAGTGTTGGAAGAAGCCGGTGATGTTGGCGCATCTGAGGCAGTAGAAGGAGTTTAGACCGTAGGCGACCATGTTGGCTGCCGTGCCTGTCACGACGTCGATGCTTTGCGAACGATGGCAGCGTGAGCATCTGGCGACTTCCATAGGTGAATGCGTGGTTCCTTGGCTTGATGATGAAGAATTGCCATCCGACTCGGACAAGTCATCACTGACAGCGAGGACGTTTTGAAGAGGTTGAGGTTGGGGCCGTCTTGGAGGAGGAATGTGTGCGACCTGAGTTTGAAGTTGCAGAAGAGAATCCATTCTTGAGCGAGTTTTGGTGGTTGGGGGAGATTGCAAACAAGGTCGATATGCGAGCAATGGGTTTGATGGATCAGAGACGATGTTTTCACCAGGTGGAGTGAAGGGAGTTGTTGAGGGTGTTTCGTCGTTGTATGAAGAAGACTTGTTGTGTTGGATAGAAAAGTAACAGACGCCTTGGATGGGAGAAGGGGCCGTATTTGAAGTGGACATTTCTGGGACGGGAAGTTGGATCTCAGATGCACGAGTTGGATCGACCAGATAGAGCGGACGCAGCGTACATTTATTCGGTTTGCAGCAGAGCCGCAAAGCATCTCGATGTTCGCCCTCCGGATCGTTGATTGGTCTTGGAATCCCTTAGAACGGACGAGACTGGGCGCTCGCGTCCAAGCGCGCCGCCAATCCTGACTTAGGGCCGTAACTTAAACAAAGCCACCTCGACCAAGGCCAAGACGCAGCAATACACCTTTCAAACCGGACTAAACTCTCTGCTGCGGACCCCGTCAGAGAGATCATGCGATTCATCAGCCTATCGTAAACTCCCAGCCATGGCATGCCCTCTTTTGAATCCCGGCAAAGTCAAAGAGCGATTTTCAACATTTCCATCTTCTTACGGATGCTTGTTCCCCCGGGAGACCGCAGGACTCTCAGCACCAAGACTCCGAGGGCTGACAAACACAACAGTCAGCCATCCAAGTTCCCTCAAGGCTTAAGGTCGTACTTTGCAGACGCCCCACTAACGTTGCTAGAGGTACGTGTACTGTATGCAGCCGGCCGAAGTCGTCTGTTTACCGACTGTTGTCGTCTTTTTGGTGTGTTTTCTTTGTGTTTCACACAAGTCATTGCCTTCTGTCCTTTGAAGCTTCGACGTCGACAGCTGTTTCGAGGCCGCCCGACCAGCTGGTTACAGCTGAATTCTAGACTTGCGGTGCTTGAACACCTCTCCGCAGTTGCGCGCCGTTGCGTCTGCGGGCCTGTCCGGCGCCTTGCACCCAGTCCATCCTGCGCGCTGAGACGCATACTAGTACGGCTCTGGCATCCCGAGATAGCCCACAATAGATCATTCTAGCAGTGCACGAGCATCAGGCACCCAGCATAAGAGACGCTTGCGTGATAGCCCACGCCTCACGCCTTACTTAAGCAGAAACGGTGTTGCACAATCAAACTGATACTGCAATCCACCCGAGACGACCACCGCCGAATCATTGCAACAGGTGTCGGACTCCCTCGGAGCAGTCGAAACATGTGCAAGGGCGAGCTTCACGAACTCCTTCTCGCATTACCCAAATGTGAACACCATATCCACATCGAAGGTGCTCTCACGCCTCATCTTCTCTTCAAACTTGCTGCAAGAAACAACATCGATCTTGCCTCAGCTGATGATCAAGCATATGCCAACGAAGAGATACTGCAGGCACGTTACGGATCCTTTGCTTCTCTCTCTGATTTCATCCGGTACTTCTCATCCGGCAGCTCCGTTCTCATAACGGCCGACGACTTCGAGGAACTAGGCTATAACTACTTCTCTAAAGCCTATGAGCAGAACGTGAAGCACGCAGAGGTTTTCTTCGACCCACAGGCCCATACCAGTCGTGGCGTCACCTATGATACAGTAGTACAAGGGTTGTCACGCGCGAAACAACGAGCGGAGCAGAACTTCGACATGAGTATCGAATACATACCATGTATACTGCGCCACCACGGACTGCAGAGCGCAAAAAGTATGTTCCAAGAAGTCATGGATGCTGGTCATTTTGCAAACGGCACCATTGCTGGGCTTGGTATGGCTGGTGATGAACTTGTACACCCGCCCGGGTACTTTGAGACAGTGTTCAACGCTGCAAGGACAGCCGGGGTACGATGCACGGCGCATGTGGGCCAAGCAGGTCCAGCGACATTCGTATCAGCTGCGCTTGATCATCTCAAGACCGAGAGGGTCGATCACGCATGGATTGCCAAGACAAACAGTCAATTGATGCAAAGACTTGCAGAGACAGAAACGCTCGTCACACTCTGCCCAATCTCGAATGTCACGCTTGGCTTCATAGGCAGCATCGCAGAGGCACCTGTTCGGGACTTCCTAGATCGAGGTGTACGATTCAGCATCAACAGCGACGACCCAGCATACTTTGGAAGGTACATTCAAGAGAACTACTGTGCTGTCCAGGAGGCATTCGAACTGAGTGGCTCCGATTGGAACAAAATCGTGCTGAATGCCGTGGAAGGGTCTTGGTGTTCAGAATCGCGGAAACAAGTCCTCAGAGAACAGGTTGCTGTGGTAATCTCACGCTGGCGGGCTGCACAAGATACATAGCCAGGCCAGGCATCTACGAATCAAGCCCATGCTGGCCGAGTCATCACGGCACTGCTCCGACAGGCAACTCTACAGTACCGTATGTACGTATCCGGGCCACCCATGGACCTCTCGGCCAGGAACTCGCGGTTCCACGCCGCCCACAGCTGATAGCCGATACGTCCGTGTTCGTCTGCAAGCCATTCGTGTTGCGCAGTGCAGTTCGCATGAACTATTCATCTCCATTCACGCTGTCAACTTCTAGACGACAGGTGTAACCGGCTGCAGCACCGTCCGGGAGGTCTGTTTGGCTCCCGACTCCCGAGTGAGGAGTTCTGGACCGTTCCATTTTACCAAAAAGACCCTTTGTTGCATTTTTCGCAAAACTGGTCGTTTGCAAAACACTCATGAGAAAGCTTTCTTACAACTTTGTCGCAAAGGGAGGATGGGCTGTGCAAGACTACGCGGACACCCAAACTCATACCCTGTCTCTCTCAGAGTTTCTCGTAAAGTCCTGTCGTATCACCGTATGCTTGCTTGTTGCCAACAAGTTTGCTAGGCTGGGTACAAAGGCGGGGTATGCGGCTTGGCCAGACTTCTGTCGAACCTTGTTGTTCGTTTCATGTCAACAGAGCCCGTTTCAAGTCCTAGAACCTCTTCGCGACTCAATGGTCTTCTGAAGACAATCAAAAACACCCACAGACGAATGGACAGGGTTCTGGTCCTCATCGTCTGGAAGTGTCTATGGAGCAGATAGGCTGCAAGGTCTAGAACTGAGCAAGCGTTCTATACGGGCTGTCTAGAGTCCAGCACCAGTGCGAGGCTTTCGCAAACAAACCCGTCAGCTCCTAAATTGCGTCGTACCACCAACCCCCTCAAGCCAAGCGCTCACTGCAAAAGTACAATCGACAGTTTGCCCTGACCCCCCAGGGTCTGTTCGGTCATTCACCTTATCTGATGTGAGCAGGGCTGATTCGCAATCTCCAAGTGTTTCGTCGCTGCCTGATGCGCAGCCCGAGCATGAAACACGCAATTCAGAACCATCTCAGGGCAAATCCATCTCGCTCGATACCTGCTAAAATGACCGGCTTCCGGCAATTACGTTGGGAAGCAGACACGACGCTTTGATAGATGCCTTGCGTCCGAGTCCGAGTCCGAGTCCGAGTCCGAACGCCTTGAGGGACTTGAGTCACTTGACAGCCAAAGCCGTGCTGTGCCACCGCCATCCTTCATCCTTCAGGTTCCCTACCCTCGGTGTGAGTGAGTGAAGGATCTGACAGACGCCAGAGGGATGTGAATTCGGACGACGTGGCCTGCCTGAGTGAATCGATTACGTCCTAGCGAAGTACGTTGGCGAGTTCAAGCCATCCACTGTCGTGACCTCCTAGGATCTTGCAGTGCCACGACAGAGGGATGCTACAAAATTTGCGACGTGTCACGTCGCAAGATGCGCTATGTCCGGGAGTCATCCTCGTTGAAGCAGCTCCTCATCTGTCACCGTCGGATATTCAGACGCAAGTTTGACTGTGTGAAGCCTGCGTGGATGTTAAATGGGAGATGTGAGACCTGGACTCCACCTGACCGCAACTGGAGCTGACAGGGTTGTCAAATTTCTAGCCACGAAATCCTGTAGTGATATCCTCTGCGACCACCGTGGCCTTGCTAGCATTGATGTTCGGGTACGTTCTCCATCTACTGATGCCCACCACGACCCTCCCATCACAAGTCACATAGCAAGGCCCTGTTGGCTTTCTCACTTTCGGCGCCGTGACAAGAGTCCGCGTCCAACGGGTGACTGTGGTTCAACAACACAATCAGGACGACAAACGCATAGCTATCGAAAGATGCAATCGCAACTGTTGGGAGAACCCCGAGCATCGAAAAAAGGAAGTCCATAAAAGGTAACAGGGCGGTTGAATACGAATGTAAGCGATGTGCCCACGCAAGTGCAGGATCAGAGCCGAGAACAGGACACGCCCAAAGGACCTGCCTGGGCTGTATGGCAGAATAGACTCTGGAAATCACATCTTCTCACCCTCGCAGTCTAAACTGCTACATTGGCTGTCTCTTTAAAGAAGCAGAGCACTTCGTCACACGCAGGTCTTCGTAAGCACGCCAATCTTCAGTTGACCGTGCAAGAGCAGGAAGCATAGAGAGATGGTGACCCGATGAGCGAAAGGTGAATCAATGGGTGGTATAGATATAGCTAAACACAGAAGAGTCAATATTGGAAACGTTGAGAGCCAACCACCATGTGTCGTTTGTCATGGTGTCCATACCCTATTGTTGGGATGTATGATCTTGACTATACTTTGTTTAGAGGACTGCATGATTCTAAGTGGTCGACGGGAACGAAGACGATAGCAGGTTTGAAACGATGGCTTTCCATACGGACTGTTTCAGCTCCTTTTTGTCTCTCTCATCCTAGGTGTGTTTTGTGTATTTACAGTATGACCACTTCGTAATGCAGCGCTGAAAGATTGATGGTAGGGTCGCGAGTGCTACTAAAGTAAGAGGAAACTTGCTGATTGATCTCAAGATGGTAGCAGTAGCTGTCATCTGATTGGTCAGGATGAACAGCCCAGTCTTGTATCTGGGCCCGCCAGAGAATAAACATTGGATCATCGAGGGATGACCGATCGACACGCCATGAGAAGTCACAAACGCAGCGAGCCGACTTCTAGTGTCACAGTGTGCGTTTCTCGAAGCCGACTGTTCAGCACGGCAAAGGCAGCTCACAGGAAGAGGTGATTGATGCGGCCTGCAAACAACTCGGGTCGAATCTCTACTGGCAAACACACAAACACACATGGCAAACTATGGCATGACCTACGGATTGTGATACAAGGATGAGGCTCTCGCAGAGGTTATTTAGAGTTGACGGCTCCAGCGAGAGCAGCACGTGAAAGGCGTTCAAGAAGTTTGTACTGTACTCGAGAGATAACGCCAAGTCGACAGCACGGAAGTTTGCTCCGAGGAGAAGATTTGTTTCTCCGTGTCGAATGGATTCGAAACAAGCAGACGAAGCTCGACGAAAAAGCGTGCAAATGTCGGTGCAGGTTATTAGAGCATGGTCTGCGATTGAGTTGTACTCGGAGAAGGGAGCGGGTTTGGCATTGGCTAATGGGTGATTGCGAGGGGAGGTGGCAGAAAGGCGTAGAATTGACGGTAATATGGACGGGAATGCCAAGGCTGTTAAGAGCCCCACGTCGGAAGATTGGCAGTGCTCGTCATGGGCAAAGAAGTGGTTTATCTGATAAGTGTCGGCTCCTTCGTCTTGCTGGTCACCGTGTCACATCCGCTCATCACCGCCGTCCACCACACACACCGCCTACCCTCCCAACCCCCGCTGCACGGAATTGAGCATCTCGCGTCTTCTGGCGACACACACCTTTGTCACGACACAGACATCCACCACCATGGGCAAGTCTCCCAACGTCTACAGCTTCCCCGGCGTTGCCGAACTGGCTCCCACGCTGCGCCAGTACGTCCTCGCACAACAGCAGGCCTCGATTGAGCGACACGGAACCTTCAGGGTCGCCGTCTCGGGCGGCTCTCTGCCCAAGACCCTCGCCCAGGCCCTGCTGTCCAAGGGCGACGGCACACCCACCGACACGGTCGACTTCAACAAGTGGGAAATCTTCTTCGCCGACGAGCGCTGCGTGCCGCTGGACCACGACGACAGCAACTACAAACTGCTCAAGGACGAGCTGCTGGACAAGATCGACAAGGACGCCTTTGGCGAGCCCAAGGTCTACCCCATTGAGGAAAAATACCTCGACGACGCTCAAGAGTGCGCCGACCAGTACGAGAAGCAACTCGTCTCCGTCTTTGCCGCCCGCGACTCTGTCAAGCTGCCCCTCTTTGACCTGCTGCTCCTCGGCTGCGGCCCCGACGGCCACACCTGCTCGCTCTTCCCCGAGCACCCTCTGCTGCGCGAGTCCGACGCCTGGGTCCTGAGCATCTCCGACTCGCCCAAGCCCCCACCGAAGCGCATCACCCTGAGCCTGCCCGTCGTCCTCCACGGCGCAAAGATCGCCTTTGTGGCCACCGGCGCCGGCAAGAAGGACATCTTCAAGAGCATCTTCGAGACCGAGGAGGGCCGCGCTCTGCCCTGCGGCTTGGTCAACGAGGGCGCCGGCGACAAGGTCAGCTGGTTCACCGACAACGCCGCTCTCGAGGGCGTCAGCGTGCCCCGCAGAGGCAGCCTGTAGAGCCCTTGCCCTCTCCCACGCGTGAAAAACAAACCCCCTCTCCCTCCATCGAATCGACTTCCTCACTGGTGGAGGACACCATCTTTGCCATGGAGTGCGTGTGACTGGATCACCCCCTTTTCCCCATATCTCTCGAAACTTGAAACGACAAAAACGTATAAAGGACAGGAGCCTTGGGCACACGGGATTTGATATCCGTCGAAAGCAACAAAGTCGAAACTACTGTATAGACATCACCGAGCAAAACCAAACAAGCAAAAAAAACAACAAATATATGTTTGTCGTCCATAACACTTTAGCGCTTTATACCACACGAACAAGAATCGCAAATCTATTCTTCCACCCTTTCTTTCGATTCATTCATCCCTTTTTTGCATCATAACTTTGTGTTCTGTAGCGATGAAGTTCACCAATATCCTTGTTCTACTTCACTCTGAACATATCCCATCCCATCCGAACTCGAAACTTTTGGAGGTTCTAACAGAGTTTGAGACTTTGCACCTCGTGGCACAGACGTAGGAGATCATCGAGTGAGATTTCAGGGGTGCTTTTCTCCGTCTCCCCCCTTTCCTTTTCACAAAGCTCCAGATCGCGATATGAGGTGTTTTCGAGTCTTCGTTTCATTGACACATATGGAAAACGGGGTTCTTTGGGGTTCTTTGGGGTTCATGTGCTTCTTCTTTCTACAGTACAGCTTGGTCATCTCTTCATTCTCGTCCTGGTGTCTTTCCCTTTGATTGCCCCCTGTTGTGTCGTTGCTCGTTGTATTTCGTTTCCATTGTGTTTGGTTCGTCTGTGGTGTTTTGTTCGTGCTTTATTTCTGTCATCTCTCCTCCGTCTGTCATTTCCATCGTCTTTCCTTCTCTCATCAGATCATCACATGTCAGCCAGCTGTGATTGTTCGATTTCAGTCCTCGAACCCCTTTGTTGCAAATTAACGCTGGACTTTGGCCGAAGTCTCTGGCTCTTGTTGCTGCAGTGTGTTCTTCAAGAAATTCCGTAGCGATCCCATTCATCACGACCAGAGTCGTTAGACTTTGTCTTGTCTTTGTTCTTGGTCATTCCGCCAGCAGCACGATGGGCCATGCGCATATGAAATGGGACGTAGTCATGGTATGGGACAGACTTGTCGGCCCAAGCAAGACGGTGCTTCTCGTTCTCCATGCGAATACCGTCGATCTTGTTCTTTACGTCTTGAATGTCCTTTCTGGCGGCTTCTCTGGCAGAGACGAGGTCTGCAGTTGCTGTCTGTCCGACACCCTCAATCTGTGAGATTTTTCCATGTGTCTGTCGGAAGCGACTAACGCAGCTCTCCTGGATGGCAACCAGTCTAGTCAGGTCACTGATAATACGCCTCTTGTAGTTTTCATACTCTGGCGTGTTAGTAATGATGTTGGTAGGAGGGCAGACCTTGAAGCCGTTGATGAAGGCCTTTGCCTGTAGACTGAGAGGAGAGCTACCAGATCCAGGTGTGGCGTCCGTGTTTGGGATGGTAAGATGCGAGTCAGCAAGGACGGAGTTCCCAAGCGTAGGTGCAGTGTCCTCGATCTTGTCGTGGCCTGGCGCAGTCTCAATCTTGTTCGAACCACTGGTTGTGATGGGGGTGAGGCAGTTGTCCTGCTTGGATGGAAGATTGACACTAGACTCGACATCCCTCTTGAGGTCATCCGCCAGCTGTGGGAAGTTCTGCTCGGACTTGGGTTCTGAGAAGCCTGTTGCAACTTGTCCATGAGTGAAGTCGAACCCGTCGGCATGAGAGGATTTGTCGGGATGACTGGGGTCTGAGTGTTCCTGGTTGAAGGTACCTCGAGAGTAGTGGCTGGTTTGAGGGAGCCCTCCTCTCTTCATGACATCTTGCTGCAGCTGCGCCATCTGTTGCACGTGCATCTGCTGCTGCATTCTCATTATCTCCTGTTGTGTACTGTGTCATCATATCAGCGCCTCGCTCGCGAGAAACATAGCTTGAGGAGATACTCACGACTGATCGCTTGGTTGTAAACCAAACTTCTTGGCCATTTCGGGAGACACTGACAGATTGGAACGAACCACGCCGGATCGCATGGCCGCGGGGTTGAGCTTTGCTCCGCAACTGTTAAGCATCTGAGAAGTCAAGTTTAGATTGCTTGGTGGAGGATGGCAAGATTTGATGGGAGTGGAGGGACAAGATTCGACTGCGGGAGCTGGCGGGTTCTGTTCCGACGGCTTGCGATCAGGTCCGTTGACGGACGCAGGTGTTGAGTTTTGCTGGGCTTCGCTGCAGGTCGAGGTTTCCTCGTTTGGTTTTTCAGTCGACGCCGCCTTCACAGATGCTACATCGGCAAGAGACTGTCGCCTTTGACACAAGACTCTGTCGAGTTTCTGCTCGAACTCGCTGTGACGGAGACGGACCAAGATATCGAGCAGGTCTCCGTTGTTGAGGATTTCAGGATCCACATGGCAGGACCTAGAGCTTTGGTTGTAAAGTTCCACTGCCTTGCGCAAAGCGATGCTTGTAGTTACAGCCTCCAAACTGCCGAGAGCATCTTGTTGACGCACATTCTCGAGAGCAGGAAAAGCGTAGTCTTCGACAATGGCACTGCGCATCCAAGACGCGGTGAGGTGCAGAGTCTCGATGTGAGATGCTGTTGTCAAGGACTTTGGGGCACCGAAGAGGAGGATGAGTGATTCACAGAACTTGGCAATGTTCAACTCGCCATTGTTGTCGTCAAAGGTATGCGAGCCATCGATTCTGAGGCCGATGTGGAACCAGCGAAGGGCGGAACCTCTCAAGAAGATCTCGATGTTGGCAATGGACTTTGTAAGACGTGTGCGGTTCACTCTACCAACGAAGCTCGAGACATCCGAGATGGACTGCTGATCGTTGGGGCTGTGCTGACCACGGTTTGGGCAGAAGTAGCCACCAACATCGGCGACAGTTGCAGGTGCCATGTCGAAGCATGGGCGGCGTGGCACGTTGGAGAGCTGGGATGAAATGCTTGCTGTATCAGAATGAGACGAAGTGGATTCAGGTGGAGTGAACAGAGGGTTAGCTAGAGCAAGATGGTCAAGTTTGTCGGACAAAGCAGTGAGTTGATGTTGCAGTGTTTGGAAACGATCTTCCTGTTGGCTTGCGAGTGCACCAACCGTTGCGCCAATGTGTTTGATCTGGTGCATGTTGTCTGCCGCGGCAGAAGAGGAGTGAGCGACTTGGGTCGAGTCGTGCGTCAACATGTTGGATTGTTGACGAGATGTGTTGAGGATCGAAGCAGTACGTTTGTTCATGAGATCAAGCTGCAGCTTGAGCTCTTGGAGCGACGTGTGAAAGTGGTCGTCCATGTTGATGGATTACAGAGGCTTTGTGCGCAGAATTCAGGATGCAAGTCTGGCCATGGGTTTCACTCTAGCTTCTCACAGAAGAGTGAAGCGGAAGGTGAAGTGTTGTTGATTTGAAGTGGGTCATGGTTGGAAGGGAGCCGAGCAAATGATGCAAACACAAAGCTGTTTCCACGGCGTCGTTGTTCACTCGGCGTCAACATCAAAACATCACTCGGCTCTCTGTAGCTCAACCTCTAGAGACGGGCCTGCTTCTCATAATCTAGTCATCGCTCTGTATCACTGCGAGGATTGAAGTGGTAGACATCAATACGTAGGAGCCTGAACAAAGACCATGTCGTCGCGAATGCCCTCGATCCGACGTCCTGTCAGGACAGCAACAAAAGCCGAGGTAGCGTCCTATGGCCACTCAACTCTCCAACAGCGCTGAGATGGTATAGGACTCGGTAGACAATGACGGCACGGTAAAGAAGAGGAGCCAGCTTCCACAGCTGACGCCTCGCTCACTCAAGACGAAAGATGTTTCTGCTTCGAGCCTGCCAATGTCGAGTCCCACACGACCAACCATGGGCATTCCGACAAGAGCAACCATGGGCATGCCGACAAGAGCAAAGGAAGACAAGGCTGCCATGCCACCCCCTTCGGCTCCCCTGGGTCGCACCCAATCCATCCGCACCCGCCCAACACCACAGCCTGCCTCGTCCACCACGGCTGCATCTACAAGATCTGGCTTGGTCGCTCCCTCGCGATCCTTGTCAACCCGAGCACCCGCTTCTTCGACAGGCACCGCTCCAAAGCCCCGCGTCGTGTCTCATTCTCGCACAGCCAGTACATCGACTCTTGCAACCTCGGGCACAGGCGACTCGACCTTGAAGCGCTCTGCCACCCTTACCTCGACTACGAGACATCTCCGCTCGCAGAGCTCGACAACCACACCTCTCAACTCTAGGCTCACTACCCCATCTGCCCCGTCGACTCCAACCTCGACCAAGAGCAGCGCAGAACCCACCAAGCCTCCCGTCAGACGTCTTGTGCGACCAGGTGCTACGTCGAACGTACCGAATCTCGAGCCTTCTACCTCGAGGCCGGCTTTCAATACGCTCCAACAACACTACAGTCCTGCCAAGACCACATTGCCCAAACCACCCGTACCATCGTCCCGAGCTGCGCCCTCTGCCGAAGAGAAGGCCGTGCAATCCGGCGCCGTCTTCGAGACGACCAAACTACAATCCGAGCTGTTGTACCTCTCCATCCTCCACGAATCAGCCGGGCCAAACCTCCGCAGCTACGAAAAGAGCGCCAAAAAAGCACTGCAGACAGAATTCGAAGCAACACAAGAAGAGGTGGAGCAGATACGAGAGCAAGAGCGCACATTCCAAGAACAGGGAAACCTCGCCGCTATAGCAGAGTGGTTGGGTGTCCGAGGAGCACACGCAAGCCCCGAGGCTGCAGAAATGATACAGAGTCTGAGTGGCTGCTTCAACGAGCTCATGGTGCTGTCGGCTCCGGAAAGCAAATACACGGCGCTGGTACACGGCTTCTCGGAGTGGGCGCATGAGGCGACGGAGCAGGATAGGGCGCACATCTTCTCGGGGCCTCTGCCACAGGATTGGCACCATACGCATACTTCAATCACACAGCGGTTGCGACTGGTGGAACGAGAGGTCGAGATGCTTCCGTCAGCACCCTCTCGGATAAACGAAGAGGATTCAGAGTCATCACTGGCCATCATGCTCAAATGCCTGAAGGATTTGGTCTTGGGTATGAAGGAGGAATTGGAAGCCATGGTGCGGCTCGAACGACAGGTAGTGAGTACAGAAAAGCAACGCGTAAGTAATGCCGTGGCTGGACTGTCCATGGATACACTTTTGCGGACCTCTGAAGAGTGGACGGCTGCTTGGTAGTCACATAAACACAATTCGTACATACAGTACTCCTCCCCGTATGCTAGAGGCTCTTCATGGTCGACCCTTCTCCCGTAGTGTTGTATAGTGCCATTGTAACTCAAAAACTGCAAACATCACTTTCACGAACTAGAAAGCTTGGCCATTGTATATACTCTGAGATGGCGTCTTTCCGTGGATACCACGGGCGCTGAACTGCAAGCTCCTTATATGCGTATGCAGTTTGTGTTCCATGAGCGACAACTTCAGCGGCTATGCTGTTCTGCTCTGCCTGTACCTCTACATCTCTTTTACAGACGATGTACTCTTCGACTTCTCGTAGGCCCAAGGTTTGCAGGTATATGCAAGGCAGATGGACATTCCGACACATGGCTGCCAACAGGGTCCTCAAGATATTGGTATATGTTCTTCCAAGAGGGTCAAAGGTTGTAGTCTGCGATGATATCTCAGGCCCACGGAGCAGGCACAAAGGGTCTCGCTATTGCAGAAGGCCCGAGGGATACGGTACCCCTTTGCCCCAACTGCTTCACAAGACTCGGCAGCATGTCTTCGAGAATATGCGCACACCTCAATCCTTCCTTTCCTGTATTGTTCGACGACAAATGGCCGAAGAACTGTTCTTCACCTCTAACACCGCCGATATTGACGATACCGATTGGCATGTTTTGTTCCCTTGCTCGCTTGACCAGCCGCCAGGCAGAGTACGTGGCCAGCGAAGACCCCAACACCAGCACCCTAGCGGCCTCATCGATGGCCTTTTCCGCAGCGACTTTTGTGGCATCAGGAATGCTCTCGCCAAACATGATGACGTTTGGTTTCAGAATACCCGCAGTCGAGTTTCCAGACTTCCACGCACCATCCGCATCCACCTCTACAATATGTTTCTTTCCCTCTGTATCTTTCCCTGGTTTGGCCAAACAGCTCGGACACGCAGGGTACCGGAATGTCGCATAATCCACCCCTGGCACATCCACATCACCGTCTGGATTTGTCTTGAGGCCTAGCCTGCGTCTCTCGTCTGGGTTTTCGGTGGTCAGGGCGCCTGAGGCGAGCATTTCGTCGAGGAAGTCGCTCCATGCGGGATTCAGTTGCGCGAGGTCGTTTTGAAAGAGTTGGCGGTCGTATTCGGTGCGGCAGGTCGTGCAGACGGCGCTGCGCAGGTAGCCGTGGAGTTCGAGGGTGCGGAGGGACGGGTGGGCTTGCGGGTGGAAGGAATCGACGTCTGATTGTTCGCGGCTGTGTCAGTCCTGCTTTGTTCGTTGTCTGTCTTGAGTCTTTCTCTAGGTGGATGGTGTGTGTTTACTCTGAGTGATGACGCTAGACACATATCCCATACGCCCCAGCTCTGCCACTGCCGCATGCGCCGGGTTCGGCTTCGACTTGTTCAGATTGGTCCATCCCAGGAAACTGCGCGCCCAGTAGCGTTTCCGCGCCGCGTGGTTGGCGACGAATTCGTGAAAGTAGATTGGTCGGTACGTCTTGTTGAGTGTATAAGTGCCCTTGGTGCCTCTGTAGTCGGCCAGCCCTGACGCGACAGAGATGCCCGCTCCAGTCAGCAACACAGTCTTGTCCTTGGACTTGCCATGTTGCTGCTGTGGCGTCGAGGTCAGAAACTCGGTCAGGGCGGCGATGGCACCAGACACGGAAGCTGCGGCCGATGGGATGATGGTGGGTGCTGGCAGCGGCGCCGTGTACGGGATTCGCATCAATTGTCCAACCATTTTCTACTTGATCTTTCTTGCTTCCTCTTACAATTGACAGATTTCTGCTATATCTGTTTCCGAAAAAAGGGACTGCTACATATGCTTCTTTTGGAAGTGGTCTGGACAAAGGTTTCGACTACGTCATTGACTTGTTTCGGCTTCAATTCCGCGTCCAACGGCCAGGGTTGCCCTCGTCCAGCCTTGTGTGTGCGAAGACTGTCACAAGGTAACATGGAACTACAGTTATCCAGAAGACATTGATCAGGGGAGAGAAAAGGAAATACAGAGTGTTTGGTTGAATCAACAGCTACTCGTACGAAGATGTACTATGGCTACTCATTTACGAGACGTAGCATTCCACTTGCTATACCCAATAATCTGTCGTGCATGGCCATAAAGTCCTATCAAGTAGGTTAGAGAATTGTAGTGGTGTCTGTTGTAGATCTGCAACATACCCATAGTAGCCATCAAGATCAGATAAGGTGTATAAACAATCGAAAACAAAATCATCATCCAGAAAGTCGTAAACTCAGATCGAGCCATCTGTGTAATCGCAAGCGTAAAGATGAGACAAATGACGCTGATCGTGATGATTAGCACTGCAGTCAATTCTTGGTCAATGTAGACTTACGTTGCGAACAAGAACCACTCAGCCATCGGATACCGGAAGAAGATCAATTTGACAAGGTCTGCTGGGTTCTTCGGCCAGCCGGTGATGATAAAGGACAAGAGCAGGCAGGTATGCTGCGTGACCAGATAGTAACTGATCTCCCTCACAAACAGCAGAGACAGCACACCAAACCTCTCACTCACATTCCTCTTCTTCTCGGGAGGATTGTTCCAGACCAAAGGCATATGGCGAAGCGAGGCCTGGGTCCAGCCTTGTGCCCATCGCATACGCTGTTTCCAAAAGGCAGCAAAGTTGGTGGGTGCCATCTCATACGACAAGACGTTCATGTCGTGTACGGCCTTTTTGCCCTCGCCGTACGCACGCAAAGCCGAGTCGATGTCTTCGCACAACATGTGCCCATGCATCTGATGTCCTTTGAGTAGATCAGCCTTCCAATATCCATTGCTGCCGCAGAACAACCCAAAGTTGAACAGCCGACTACGTCCTGGATGAGAGACCGCATAGATCTTGTCAAACTCGATCGCGATCATTTTCGTGAAGAAGGTTTCGTTTGTGTTGTACACCACACAACGGCCTTGAACGATATCCACCGAAGAATCTTTCATGAATCGTTCGGCGGCCCAACGAGGGTTGTAAGGGTGTGGGAAGTGATCGCAGTCAAAGATTGCAATGATATCGGCACCAGTGTTGAATTTGAAAAAGTAGTTGAGGTTGTCGGCTTTGGACTTGGAGCCTGGGACGTTGGTGACGGTGAGTTGGGAGTATTGCTTTTCCATTTCTGTCAATTCGGATTGGAGAGGCTCGATGGGCTTTGGTGTGTTGTAGACTGGATGTAATTGGTCAGCTTGTGTATTAGGCACCGGACATGAGGCTTACCAAGATTGATTCTCAACTTTTCTCGAGGATACACCAGCTCGTCCAAAGCATAGCATACCTGATCCTTGACGATATCCTGTTCATTCGGAAGATATGCCACAATCACGATATCGATGATTGGAAGCTTGTCGTCAGGTGTCGGGAATTGATTGTTGTTCTGATGATCAACCTCAACGGCAGCTTTTCTGGACTCGCGAAGAGGGGAGATGCCGAGAAAGGCCTCGATAACCGTACACATGGCAATGTAGAAGTTGACGGCCATGTAGATGAAGTAAAACACCTTGATGGTTCCTTCAGAGGCTGACGTGTATACTGCAGTTGAAGCAATGTAGTAAGTGGAGACCAATACGAAAGGCGTCCAATCGAACAACCATGCTGATAGCCGAGCGACGAGATCGTGAATACCCATGCTCAATCGCCGTAACGAAGATGATGCGCTTATCTGTGGACTCGACATCTCGACGGATGTAACACCCATGGCTTTGGACATGCTTCAAGTGATGGTATGGATGGAGATGGTCCAAGGGTATGGATGAAGATAGTGCAAGAGGTATAGGTAGAGATCAAGAGGTAGCTGCAAAACGAAAGAATGAATGCCTGAAAGAGAGGAAGAGACTCGGTGACCGGACCAAAGAAGGTGACATACTCAGTTTCGACCAATGGACGAGATATAGCTATCGTCAGGGCACTTACCTTCGATCGTACGGTCTTCTACTCGTATTTTTTACGACCATTGGACAATACCTTCTCAGGACAGCGCCGGACATTCGTCTCCAATGCACATCGTCGGCAAACGAGCCGCTATGCGGATTTCCGAAACCATCTGGAGTGCATTGCAGATCTCCACGAACAAGCATCAGTGTTTGTTGGGAAGCCACGAGCGATTCCGCATACCGTGTTTCGACATGCCAGGGCTGCATGTGGATGGAAGAAGCTGGACCCACGATGGTTGTTGTCGGCGATCGGTCATAGGGCTCCCCGAGGGTCCGATCGCTGCCAAGACATATTTAGTGCGTCGGGGATTTTGGATGAATCCAACCCAGTCAGAGCGCCACGATATTGGTTTGACTTCCTATCTACTGCAAACCTCGCATAGACTATGTTACTCATCCCCAGGATGCAGAGAACCACCCTTGCCGCCGCTTGCATATTCCAGATGTCTGAACCTTCCAATGTCCGATGGACTAGGAGATTGATGCCGAAGTCAACCACAACGGAGGACCAACAGATTTGAGGAGTGGGTCTTAGATCGCTAGGCGGGCTGAATACCCTTTGTCTAGGGATCAGCGTATTCGCACCTATGCAGACCCCATGAAGGTAGGTGATAGCAGGATAGATATCCTGTGACAGTCTCGAACTTGACGTCTTCTCCCAAACGCCCGAATTTCACTGCAAAACACAATGACACAGAACAAATTTCACATCTCATTCAAGGAGATGTTCTCTTCCAAGGGCTCAACAACCACACAACAGCAGGACTATCTCTATGGTCTTCGCGGAGTACTGGCCATCGAGAGCTTCCTCTGGCTGTTCCTCAAGACCTTTGTTCCAGCAGTGGTCACAAATGAGGTGTCAGGTCCTGCATACCAAGTCATTATTCGCAAAGTCTTCTCCGTGCTCCTCTGGAACGAGAGCCTGATATCTTCTTTCTTCATCATACTATCAGCACGCTCCATCTGTATCAGTTTCCTGCAAGAACCAACCGCCAACGCGTTCGCTCGCTCGCTGGTTACTCGCCCTCTACGCATTGGCATTCCGCTCGCCTTTGCTTTGGCCTTTTCGATATCGATCCTTTCCTCCATCAACACAGTCTACATTGATGTGGCTGCTCAAGCCCTGAAGAACCCCAATCTCGCCGCACCAACCATGCCATCCACCGCTCTGGCATCATTCAACACGATCTGGGATGTGCTCTGGATTGTCCGCGATTTTGGAAAACAGATGGCAAACCAAGCCTTTCCTGGCGCAACGATGTGGGCACCATCGTTGATCTATTCGCAAAGCTATACAATCTACATCGCTATGGTCATCCTTCCGTTCACAAGGGCTTCCTGGCACGTCCAAGCAATCACGATGTTCAGCATCGGATCTTTCTGGTTCAACTCATGGGGTTGGTATTCGGCAGCTGGCCTTTTCGTCGCCGATGTGTCCCAAAACCATGATCTGCGCACACGTTTGGGTCGAGGTATCAAGATCAACGAGAGCGTCAGTTTTCCTTATTGGATACTGGCAATCTTATCTGTCGTCGTGGGTCTCGTTTTGAAGTACTTATGGGTGGCTGCACTCCCTCAGCATCTTCGGGCAGAGCTGGTTCTTCATCCTAGTCTCCATTTGACTTCAGGCTTGACCACTCATACCTTTAGTAAGGATCAAGCGTATGCTCGACTGGATGATTACCTGATCGTGGTCGGTGTCTTGTTCCTTCTCGAGATGTCGAGTCGTATGAGATCGGTCCTCTCATCTAAGCTGTTGGTGCAGGTTGGGAAACGATCACTCAGTAAGTATCAGCAAAGGCCTTCCATATCCCCTACAATGCTAACAGATTTTAGGCATCTACGTAGCTCAGTCTTTGATGCTCTACGTCGTCAGTCTCAGAGTCTTCGTTGCCCTTCACGTCGTAAAGCACATGTCTGTGGCTTCTGCAAACACCGTCGCTTTTATCTCCTACATCGGCTTGACGGCTGCGTTTGCTGAGATTTTTTACTGGACTATCGAAAGGTCGTCAACTTGGTTTGCCAAACACCTCTTCGAGTGGAGCAGAACTTGATGTGCATCAATTTCGGTATTTGTCAAAAGCCAAGGATATTCCCTATGTAAAACTCCTTCCAAACTCGCTACGCTGCTATATCTCATGCCATATTTTGCCGTGCTGTTGTTGTGTTAATCACCGCCCGTGTGTACGACACCGGGATCGTCCATGTCTCGGACAGTTTCCACCCCTCAAAGTGACGGCATTTTCTTACTACTGTGATCGCCCTGCATACGGCCGCAAACATCATTGTTCAATGGTATAGAAGCCAAGGAGCTTGTCTCCGGGTGCAGGCCGCCATCATGACGGGAGATCCCAGAGAAAGGTACAAAGTTTCGGCGCGCCAACGTCACTGCCGAGACTCTTCTCAGCCTCTGAAGCCTGTGCTTTCAGCCTCTTTCAACGATATTTCTGTAATGTCCGCGCCTAAAAGCTCAACCTCCGGTATGCACCATCCCATTCGCAAAGACCAACCTAAAACTTGAGTGTCTGGACGAGTGTGGGCGTTGACGTGATTGATCTTTTCGAAGATATGCTGCGCGCCATGGTTCCTCGCTCTTCCCGCTTGACCCCGAGATAAGGGTTCGAGGACCAACTGGATATGTTCGAACGCAACGACGCGATAAGAACAGATTCTGGCAGTGCGCCGGTCTGGGGAGCCGACACATGCGTACCTGCATTCAACTGCGGGTCCCTTAGATCTCCTGGAAGATCGCTAGGGAACCATCCACTCCACCATGAACGTTTCTAGCCTTCGTCTCTAAACCTACCACTTTGGCACATTGTTTAGCCACACGGCTCGCCTCATCAATCCCTTTGAAGCGGTAATGCCCTGACAGCGTGCCTTGGGCTCCATGGTCGCTTCGCAAAATGTGGCCGTTATGACCATACTATCGTCCAACCAGAAGACAGAGTATGATACACATGTCAATGTGGATGGGATATCCTTGTAGACCTGCATGACACATCTGTCATCACGCTTTGTTGCAGAAGCGTACCTGCTTTGAAACATGCATACTGATTTGGTTATCGCGCAGCATGAAACTACATTGCAGACGGTTCGGACATTTTCAAGTCTCCCAGGCCAATCCTTGTCGTGGGGCGAGTCTTCTCAACGACCATATGGCACCGTGGATGGATTGCGGTTCTGGGTTGGATCCACATACTGAGCCCTATTGATTTTTCGGACGATCAGGCGGCTTCACCTCGACACTACCGAATAAGCTCTAGATGCGATAGAGACGCTAGATTGACTGCAATGCCGCGACTCTGGATCTTCGCTCTCCGGAGAAGAACAACATGGACTACGAACGGACACTGATCTCTCCCACCCAACAGAATTGATAGACATGCATGGCGCCCATTGGCATTGGCATTCTGGCCGGGCAGCCATATATCCCGCATAAGTCGTTCGGTATAGGATACCATTGAACCAGGCGTGGATATCCTCCATCAGCAATCTCCACTGTATTATCTTCTACTTTCCTCATTCCATATCTTTGCATGACATCATGCGTTCGTTTCTGTACTTTCTCGTTGGAGCAGTGATTTTGATAGAAGCCGTTGCTTCTGACTCCTGCGCTTGTGGCTTTTACGATCGTTCTACCGATCAGATCTTTACTGATTCGATCATCGTCTATTTCAACGAGACACAGACAGTTCCGGAGGACGTATTCCAAGTTCAGTCCTACACACACAAGGCCGAGAAAGGATGGAACAGCTTGTATCGTCAAGGTTCTGTTGCTGGCAACAGTTTGATTTCCACTTCCTCGGAAACACAACAAGCTTTGAATCTCTTCGTGGACCCAAGTACGAAACATCACGTCGTCAACGGCGGCTCCATCCAATCACAACGACAAGATATCCTCCATGGCAGTTTTCGTGCCTCTGTTCGAGGGTCAGGGCCTTGGACTGGTGGTTCTGCACTCTCAATGATGCTCCAGTTCAACAAGACAAGCTCCATGGAGATCGACATGCTGAACAACGACGAGCCTGAGAACGCTCGAATCACCACGCTCCTCAACGGTGAGTATCCTTCGCAAGAGTATGGCCTGAACTATACCGCTCTAGAGAAGGGCTCTGAAAGTCTTTCCGCTGTCAACCCGTGGGACTTCATCACTATTCGTATGGATTGGACCAAAGAACACGTCAACTTCACCCTTGCAGAGAACCTCACTCGATCGATCGCCTACAAGAAGGAATCCTTCCCTACGGAGCCCATGCCATTGAGCTTCAAGCACTGGTCTACTGGCGACTCTCAGTGGATGCAAGGGCCTCCAAAGAACCGCTCAGTCGCTAGTGTCGCCTGGGTCCGAGCATTCTTCAATTCTTCCGTCACTACCACTGCACAACAACTGCAATTCGATGCGCAATGCAATCTTGCTCTGGCATGTGATGTTGATGACGTTACTCTGAGAACATCGACAAACTATACATCTGCCTCGCTCAAAGGATGGGAAGAGCCTCCCAGAAATGGAGAGTGGCAGCTGCCATCAGGCATCGTCGCTGGTTCCTCCTCTTTCTTTGGTATCGTTGCTCTTCTCAATGTACTTTTCCGCAGAAGGCCATGGGAGAAGCTTTCTTCGAAAAATCAGACATCTGAAGAGAACATGCAAAAGCAACTTCCGTCTGCGAATAGCAATGACAAACTTCACATGGCTCGGTCCGTCTCCAGCTCAACTCTGGGTAGTGTTGGCGCCACGAAGTCGAAGTGGGACTACAAATGTACTACTGCCGAAGCATCGTCTTCAAACGTGACAACACCTTGGGAAGCAAGGACACCCGCATTGTCCAGAGCCCCAAGCACAGCAGATTTCATCGACATGGCACTGCTTCGCAAGAAGATGACTGAAGACTGCCCTACGCCGTTCGGTGTTCCACTCAATCAGACCAACTCGCTACGGCAGAGCCCTTCTACTGGCAGCGACGGCTGGTCCAGCAATGGCCATACGCTCGTCTGCCCTACTCCCGAGATCAACTTCAGCAAGCCGATGAAGAGTCCTGAAACGATCCGAGAATCTGTAGAGATCCGAGTGCTTGAGAGAAAATCCCTCGAGTCCAGCGGGAAGCTCAAGGAAGCTATCGTCACTACACATGAGGTGCCCAGCCAGTCGACACTCGCCACAAGTTCCGCTCTGCCACCTCGCACGACTGCTCCTCCCAAGCGTATCGACTACCTTGCCGGACTTGTCGCGATATCGTGTCTTGGTGTCACTCTTATCCACTTCACGCTCACATTCATTCCTTACGCCGGTGGTCTGGGCTACGGAAAACACTACAAGTCAGAGCTGTACTCACGTTGGTCGGCCACGCCCATTCTCTTGAACCCTATCTGGATTGGTCCATTTTTTACCACCTCTACTCGCTTCTTGGCCCAAAACTTCCTCCGTACCGGAAACCTCGCCGATGTGGCCAAGAAGATGTTACTCAGAGCGCCTCGCATGGTCATACCCGCCATAGTCGTAGCAACCCTCGAATACTTCTTCATCGAGCTTGGTCTGACTGCAAAGTTAGAGTGGCTGCCTTCCATCACCTGGTCAACATGGCCATGGGTCACCAGCTACCCCAACTTTGGTTGGTTCATGAACGAGGTTCTGGAGCTCGGGTATTTGATCCCGAATAAAGCTCCTGGCATTATCAACCACTACTGCGTAGGAGTGCTGTGGACGATTCCTGTGCAGCTACAGTTCAGCTACACCACACTACTCGGTGCAGTCATGGTCCGTGAGATCAAGTCTCGCTACAAGCGATTTGCGTTTTACTTCTGGTGCATTGCCGTAAACTGGTACTCCATGAACTGGGGCAGTTGTTTCTGGGTCGGTCTACTCATCGCTGATCTCAACGTTACCTATAACTATGTACCCTGGCTGCAAGCACGACCCAAATACCTATACCCGACCTTTGTCATTCTCTGGGTATTGGTTATCCAAGGACCCCTCTGGACCTTTCTCGAAGATCGTGGCTTCTACACCCTGATGACACGTGAACGCAACATCCACCCCAATATCGCGACAGGTGCACCTCAAGGTGAAATCGAATCGATGTATCCAGCCTACTTCGAGCCCCGCCTCAACACAATACTCTTTGCCGGCGCCGTACAAATGATGACAGAACTGTCTACCTCCTTCCAGTGGTTCCTATCACTGAAACTCTGGATCATCTTGTTCCCGCACACTTTCACCATCTACCTGATTCACGGCTTTGTGTTTTGGTCTTTCGGAGCTTGGTTGTGCGTGACACTTGGCTCCATGGAAATCTTGCCTTATTGGGCTATCTGCTTGATTTTGTTTGTGTGTTGTTATGCAGTCATTGGTCTCGCTGTTGTCTGCATCACACCGTTTTCGGAAGGTGCGGCAATGGCATTGTGCCGGAACTGTTGGAGGTGGGCTAGTGAGGAGCCGGTTCCTCATCGCAAGACTCTGGAACCTTTCCGTAAGGATCTGTTCTTGAACAGGAATGGGGCAGCAGAAAAGGATGAAGAAGCGGTGGTGCATGGAGTTGTGGAAGTGCTTGACGAGAAGAACTTCGGAGAGGAGAAAGATGAGAAGGGTGTTGGTGAAGGCCCGTTCGATGATGTGAATGAGGTTGCTTCTTCGTCTTCTGGGTCTAGACCTGTTTCTGAAGCTGTGCGGAGCAGGCAATCCGTTGAAGATGCAATCACACCCGTAATTGTTACGGAAATCTCTTCAAAGGGTTTGGGTATTCACTTTGATGAGAAGAAGTAGACAGTGGACAGCTTACAGATATTTTCCTGTTTACGTTATTGGTGACTGAGCACTTCCCTAACTCCGAGCATTCTCGCAATCGCTGATTGTTGTGAAACATCGATTGATTGAAAGAAGTTAAAGAGGGAAACGCGAAGGAGAGAGATGACCAAGAAGAACGTTGCAGTTTCCTTGTGTGTGATTTCAAACTCTTGGGACTACTTGCCATCTGCTTGACTCCTTGAATCGAGGTGGCAAATTCTCCGAATCCGCATCATTTCAGGTTCTGACTCGGAATTGTGTAAAACAAGATAAATCTAGAAACCTTGACTCCTACTGACTCCTATCCCAGAACAAAACGGGTCTATCTTTAGCAAAAGAAGCATCTCTCTATACCATGAGTTTGCCTGCCACGAGATCTTTCAAAGTCAGATTTCCAAATTGTGAAACCGCTTGGTAGATCGCAGTCAACCTCGAATGGTCCAACCCAAGCTCATGGCCGTCTGGATACGACTCCTTCAGCTCCTCCAGCATAACGGTCCATCGTTTGGCCACTCCTGCCACAAATTCGGGCGTCAGCTTCTCGTTATCTCGAGCCTCGCGGACCATTCCCAAAGTTGTGTTGAAAGCCTTCCTTCTCTCCTCAAGCCGGGCTCTTAGTGCCGACCATGCCTCAGCCTCATTCACGTGTGCGAGCCCTGATCCTACTTGCTGGCATGCTTCTTCAATCGATTGTGGCCTATCGCCACTGCTCTCGAGTCCTAGTCTATCGCATGGTTTCTCGCCGCTGTAATATTCACTCAGTCCGTTGATAGCGCTAGGTATCTTCTGTGAGATACATGATTCCAGATCTCCAACCAATTCATCCAGCTTCTTCAGTTCGCCCAGAAAAGTCGTACCGGCCTTGATGAATTTGTTGACAGGAGAGGCGGAAGCGAAACTCCAGGCCCACTGGCCCCATGAAGGATCTTGATACTGGATCTTGGCTTCGGCAATCAGCTCACGATCCGCCTCGGAACAGGCACTGAGTGCATGCTTTAGTGAAGCCCGAAAGGTATCGTGGAATGTGTCGGACAGCTTCTTTGCTTCCACAAGGGCTTTCATGAGCTTGTTTTGTTCGCAGTATACGACTTTCTCGCACGCAAACACGTCCAGAACATCGAGATCGGCTGAGGGGTTCGGTATGGGCAGAGTGATATTGGGCCCGATGTGCTGTTGTTGTGGAGCTAACTCGGTAGCAGTCTTCATACCGTTCTTGGCTTGCAGAAACAGTATGAGTGTAGCCAGATGGACTCTCATGATGCGAGGGGAATGTTGGTGTAGTGAATTGGGTTTGTGAGTCTGTTTTGTTTTCCTTGACTAAGGGGACATACTTGACATTTATAAATCTTCTGCTCCTATCTAAAATTTTAACGACAGATACAGAGACTGCACAGCTTCCGAGACCTGGGCTTCCACAAGGACATCTTGCATGTCTCATGCGATTTGGAGCATCTGGATCACCAAGTACCTTCTTTGTTCTCAATGTACTGGAGATGAAATTCGACGCGCTTGGATCGTTCCAAGCACAGACTGGTCTCGTATTTCTTTGCAACATGGAACCATTTGATCTTCAAAGTTTCGCTTTCGACAATGTCCGCTACAGGGCCTTTGGCCAAACAAAAGACGTTGACAGCACACCGACGACTGTTTTCGACATCGTTTCTGATTGTTACATGCAGCAAGAACCTGGAGCTCTCACCACATCAAGACCGACGTCTGTTGCTACTGCACAAAATGCCTGAGGATAGACACGGTCTGACTGGCTGCACCGCAGTAGTTTTACAAACAATGAAGCAATACTGGAACAACGGACAACATTTCGAGGAAGATCGTTCAGCACAGATATCCGGTGTCATCCTGTAGAATTTCAAATTATATGTGCCAATATCTAACCACATTCCATCAAGACCGGTCGGTTAGCTCAGTTGGTTAGAGCGTGGTGCTAATATCTTCTGGTATATGGCACGCCAAGGTCGCGGGTTCGACCCCCGTACTGACCAGTAGGTGCATCTTCTTTTGCATCCAGAAGGTGTTCATTTGATTGTAAAGTTATCGATCTTGAACGTGGTGACCAATCTCTTTTTTCTTTTTTTTCTTCTTTTTTTTTGAGATTCTAAAATTTGGTGGGCTGGTATGGCTTGGCGTTGATTTATGTTTTTATGCAGAGATCCGGAGAGAGCCAAACATCTGATACAGCAGGAGATAAACCGCGATGGACGAGATTGATAGCAGGGCATCTGAGGTTGAAAGGCCTGAGTGTTATAACTCGCTTCCTTCCCTTGGGGCCAGTATCTGTCACTGGTGTAGGTATGAGATTGCAAAATAATACTGTAGATGGATTTGTGCCATATCCATTCAGGGACCTCATCTCGATGGCTCTCGTTGGATGGATCTCTGGTGGCGAGACATTTGTGTATGCTTGCAGCTCACAAGATTATTCAATCCGGACGTGGTAAAGGGGATGGATGTGAGAGGCTTTTGAGAACATGGAGATATTAGACAAGAATCCCAAAAAGACGCAAAAACATTCGAGTTGACTAGAAAAACAGGTATTATATAACTTTGAAAAGGGGTATCTAGAAGAAGAGAAACGAAAAAGAAGAACATTTTTGTGTAGTGGCCCTCAAACATCAAAACCTTTGATCTGCGCAGCAACAGCAGAGGAATGTCTGCGCTTAGGCTGTTCAGGACGAAGGCGATGCAGATTGAAGACAGTCGAAACAACAACGTAAACGGCAACAAAAGGTCCTGTAAGCATCAAGATGAGAAAGCCGAGCAGATAGCGTACGCGTGCGCCCCATGATCGAGCCAACCACATTGCAGATGCGACTGCATAGATCCATGGCCATACAACAACAGCGCTGAGCACAATCAATACCGGGATGTTTTGGCGCAACGCAGCGGATCTGAAAAAATTGACGAGTATAGCCAGAGAGAAGATGGGAAGACACCATGCTAGCAATTCGGCGGCGGATGCTAGTCTCTCGAACCAATGCATCTGGTTATTGCAGAGTACAGCGAGGTTTGCAGCGCAAGTCGAGAATGCGATTCTTTGGCGTTGTGATAGGAATTCGGAGAATGTGGTGGCTGAGCGGGTGTACGTGACCGCGTGGACAGCTTGTAGAGTGGTGGTTTCTGGTGCTCCATATGTCATGTCACCCTCCTCGAGAGATGAGCAGATCTGCTTCACCATGTTGCTCATGGGAGAAGGCCGGCGCTTTTTGATGTCCTCCAGAACATGCGGACCACAGGTGTCTTCACAGATTTTGACCATCTGGCAAGCACTCGGATTCGCGCTTGCTTTGTGCGTAATCTGCGTCTGATGAGATTGTATGGTCTGATCGTACATGAGATGGGAGTTGCTGAAAAGGTTTCCAAGATTCCATTTGAAAGAGCGAGAATCGATCTCTACCCGACTTGAAACTCCTGCACAAGTAGTGTTCTCTAGAGATTGGCGGTATAGCTGTGAGATGCAATGCTCCTCGAGCAGAGTATCGGAAGTGACGTTGACCAAAAAGTCGAAAGACGAAAAGTCGTGCAACTCGGCCCACTCTGTGTACCAAGCGAAGAAAGCAGAGGGCACTGAGTTGAAGTAAGACTCTTTGCGAAGGTTGTACGCGTAAAGTAGGTTTCGGATCAAGTCGAGGACTTCTGGTTTCTGGGTCACGCCCTCTTTGACCATCAGAACATATGGCAGGCCTCTGTAGATTCCTCTGCGGCACCACATGGTATCAATGCCAGCCTCATCACCATCACGCGGCATCTGGAACTTTGCTTCGTCAACGATGTTGGTGAGGATGTGCTCAAGTATGATCCTTGTGGTCGATTTGGTGTGGTCGGTGTTCCATACATTGTCATTGCACGAGATGAGCAACAGACTCTTGTGCATGTCAACATCCTTCTGATCCACCACGGAGTCAAGAGTGCTTTGAATGTCCTCGAAGCTCTCGTTGGTAAAAGATGCGACGATAGCGTAGTCCATGATGGGGGGCTGAACTTCTTTTTTCTGAGAATTCAATAGCGTCCTTGCCTTGGTGTATGCGTGACTGCCAAGCAGATTGAGAACCATAGCTGACCTGAGCAGAGGTGCTGCTAGTACCAAGGGGGCAACAGCATACCAGACGCTGAACAGTTCAAACGATAACGCGATGCAAATTGCATTGATCATCGCAAGAGAGACCACCGCAACGTTGCGAGAATAGATCATTTTACGGCGACTTCTTTCGGTATGAGCCTCTGCAATGCCTTGCTTGATCTCCACTTCAGATGTGGAAGGTTCAAACTTGAGATCAGGATCCACGTCAACATCTTTATTGGTAAAAATGTTGGCAAGCAGCGAGGTTCGTCTGGCTATGGGTCCTGCCTTCGGTTCAACCTCGACTTCAACAAAGTCGGGATCCTCCTCCACTTCTGCCAACGTTTCTTGGTAGGCAGGTGCAGCCTCTTGCATGGGAAGAGCTATTCCAGAGTCCGTTTTGTTCCATTGAAAATGACCGAATAAGGGGACAAAGAAAGAGGACTTTCGTCGCGTCTCTTTATTGGTGCAATCACTCTGTGTATGCTCATTCTCATCCCTCACGGATTCTACATCATAGGTTGTTACGGAAGTCGTGGATGAGGCTCTTGAGAAGGTCGACATCGTTCGTGACCATGTGGATGCAGACATAGTTCGCGTACTGGACATAGTGCGGGCGTAAGAAGAAGAAGACAAAGTCCGTGAACTCGACATGGTACGAGTGTTCGAAACACTGGACATTTGTCGTGTCGAGACTGAGGCATTAAGGTTGCGTTGGTTGTCCGTGGAAGAAAGATTCCGATGATATGAGTTGTGTGCGGATGATGCAGACGTGGATGATCGTGTTGAAGAGTTCCTCGCAGAGAGACTGGGCCTAGATACCGTTGACGGTGTGCGCCTACCCCCCACCAGCGAGTCCCTTCTGACCAGTGTATACATTGAAGTTGCAGAAGAACTTCGCCGCAGCATACCAGGTCGAGCCAGTTGCTCCACTGCTAATTTGGGTCGGACTGAAGACATTTTGCGTTCGCCAGTGATCGGATTGACGAGCATCACTTGATGTATGGCCTCTTGCAAAACATTGCTTCCAAGGCTAACGCGCGCGGATGATGGTCGCTGGATGCTACCCTCCATGCTCATAGGATCTGGGCCAATGCCACTTTCCTCGCGAGCTTTGGAGCTCTGCCCGAAGGAAAAGGCATACAGGTCTGCGAAGTTGTTGATCCTCTGGAAGACACCAGGAGGATCTAGATGAGGACGCATGGGCGTGGTTGAACTGATGGCAGACTGATCTTCATTGATGGATGTCCTTCCGAGGCACTCCGAGGATGCTCTTGGAGATGCTGATGTTCGAATGGATGGTGTCAAGGGGGTCAGCGGTGAGGTCAAAGGTCCCAGAACATCAGACTCCTCTATGACCAGAAGGTCAGCATCAGCTTTCATAACATCACATCTTTCAGTTTGTGATTGAATAACAGATGCCTTTCGTAGGTATATCTCAAGCTCGGCAATCGAGCCATGTCGTGATGCCTCGTCGTCGGAGATGTCGGGGATCACAGATGATAGCTGGGCTAGAGTTTGTGGTCCTTGAATCCAGGAACTACCAGGTGTGAGGGGCGAGTTGGCTCCAAGGGGTGAACCGTGGCGTGGTGGTACCATGCCCCATCCCGGTACAGTAATCTTTGGAGATACGAGACTGGGTGACGCTTCGAGGGAGCTGCATGTCAACGGGCAGCCAGTGCCAAAGGCCGATGTGACACCAAGACCATTGAAATTTCCAGTATCTGGATTGGCGAAGTAGTCGACTTTCCGCCATGCGGGGCTTTGGAGTAATGGTGATGCTAATGGGGATTGGTCTTCTGTCGATACCTCTTCTTCCACGATGCTGATCAAGCCTGCCTTCCTGGAATCGAAAACAATGCAAGGTGTTTGAGTAGGCACTGCCGACGCAGCGGACGCCATCTGTGCTAAGCCAGCGCTGTGGTTAGAAGTCTGTCTGGTATGTGGAAAATCGACACCTGGACAAACAGGTGAACAACAGTAAATTCAGCTGGCTCGATCTCCAGGACTACCAAGTAATCTTATGGGTGACTCGGCAATGACAGGACGTTCAAACGGCTGGACCAATCCATGTGAAAAGTCCATGGGATGTTGGCCGTTGAACGATAGTCGACTCCAACGGCTTCAAGCCAACGGTAATAGTTCTCGAACATCAGAAGTACACACGTACATGTGTTGTGGTTGTTATGTCTAGATGAGATCGAACGTTTCGTAGTCCTGGCAGTCGTCGATATTGCAAGGCAGAAATGACCTACCCTACCCTACCGTCTTGTGCACACAGTGATTTCGGAGTCTAAGTCGGATCTGAGTTATCCCTGAGAAATTTGTGGGTTTGAGACGACAACGATTCGAGACGAACTACCAAGTCCCGATACTTCGAGAGCTTATCGCTGGATACCAGTATACCGAGTTGGCTGTTCTTAGCGAGCGAACTTCCCTGCGTTGTTGCCACAACGGCTGTCCTATATCCGCGGCATCGTATGCTTCGACGGAACCGACTGGCGACGCGTTGATGAAACACATCATGGTGTGCGTATACCACATGAGTATGGATAAAGCTCCTCTCAAGATGACGCCTGAGGATCGTGTAGGTGACTCCATCCTTCTGTCCTCTTCAGGATGGTTCATCAGACGCTGCGACGCCACAGTCATCGTATGCAAATATCCACCAAGCAATGCACACGTAAAACGCCCTTCATTTAGGGTCAAGGCCAGAAGTCGGCATCGACGTTTCAACATGGAAGAAGTTACGAGGAAGTGTAGGCCGAAAGGAAGAACGATCGGTAACGGTTTTATGAAGACAGGAGTCTATCCGTCAAAACCCACGCGGCGCAATTGATCTCGAATATCCGTGTATAGCGATTTCTCTAATTACAAGAGGGTTGTTCGTCTTTGATGTTCTGGAAAAAGGTACCGTTGACCTAATCGAGTCGCATCTAGCGGAAGAGGCGGTTGTTGTACTGTTAGGGGCATGTCGGTCCGCGTCTTGCCACGCGGGCAGGAGATTAACGCAGAGTTTTATATGCTTCGAGAACCGACGACGAGAGGCGTTGCGGAGATGCAATGTTCTTCCAGGAGGCTGGTCAGAAGGTGTGATATCACTCGAGGTGGCTGGCATAGAAAAAGTCCAAGCATTTGGAGCTCAAAGTTTGTCACACCTTATGCTTTTGTGGTGACCCTGACGTCGAGAAGCAGACCGATTGAAAATCGCTCCATGAGATGGCAGACGTTGAGATCAGTGACAAAATCAATTCGCGAGCTTTGAAGATTTATCTACAGTTACAACTCTTACTCTGAGAGTTAGTTGATAGGAGTTGAGGCAGCTAGATGGCATACATCCAATTTCGAGTCGATTGTTTATACCGAAGTCAAGCCGTGGTCGAGCCGAACCTATTACTAACTACCGTACGACGAATCTACCGAGCCCACAACATGCTAATCAGATGATATTATAGCAACTGTGTACCATAGACTCTCGAGAGCAGCAATACCAGCTCTCTGGCAGAACTTGTATTACAATAGGTATCGGCTACAGTAAATTGACCAGGCTTAACATTGCAATTCACTCTAGTGCTATGGCAAAATATTATATTCCACCCGGACGGACGTGCAGCTATCCAGATTTAACAAGCTGAGTGGCGCAGCGGAAGGTTCGTAAAATATCTGTTCATCCACCCAATTACTCAATACTAACAAGTTGCAGCGCGCCGGGCTCATAACCCGGAGGACCTTGGATCGAAACCAAGCTTAGCTATCCTTTCTTTTTGCCTCGCCTTGAAAGAAGTGCTTTTCTGATTTTTACTGAATGTTTTTCGCATTTGGTTTGAAAGCCGGAAGATATGCTCGTATTCTGATTTGTGTTTTATGCATGGATATATGCTGCTATATACCCCCAAAGTAGCTGGGCGTCTGTTGGGCGGAGTCTGGAATGCATACATCTAAATCCTCTTCGCTTCGCATCTTTTAATAATTGGTTCGCTGTCTTAAAGACGAACGGGTCAATTTATACAACTCCAGATAAGAGACGGGTCGGATATGATACTGCATACCTTTCTTCTTGGCTCGTCAATCATAGGTGAAACAGCGTGGTGCAAAAAGGTCTGATGCCGAGTATCTAGACAGTATAAAGCGGAGGTCATGCTCCTAGAAAATGCGTGTTGTTCAAAAGACTACTATCCTTTGTAGGATCTGGCTTCGGCTTCGGCGCTCGAAATGCGTTTTTCAACAGTGGGAACGATCGTTCTTGCGACCTTGTGTGCCAGTGCTCAGGCATGGGAAGGTAAATATATTCTACTCACAATACTCAATGCGTGTATCGATGTTCTAACTCTGCACCCAACCAATAAACAGTTGTTGCCTACTCCGACACATATAGTTGTGATGCCGGCGACAACACCAGATACCGTTCCATCACTGGGGCCGGTGACCTCACTGGATGCATGACATTCGATCAGGATATGCCTGGCACTGGCTGCGCCGAGTTCAAAAATGGCGGCACCAGTCACGGCGGCTGTACTTCCGGATCCTTGTTTGCTGCCTCCGTCATCCTGCGAGCCGGAATATGTGTCATCTATGCAGAGGCAGGCTGTAGGGGCTCGCCATCTTGGGACACTGGCGGCCCTGTCAACACATGCGCCAATCTCATAAGACCTCCCTGGGCAGCACCAATCCGTTCTTTCTGGTGCTCAGGCTGTAAGATCTTCCCTATCCATTCCACTATGGGTCCTATACTGACACGTTTGCGCAGAAACGATAGGAATCATCAAGAACAGAGCAGATGGTAGTCGAGAATTGAAAGCAATGACTTGGTGAAGTTGCTGTCTTGCTGTTCGTAGAGACTTGCATCAGCGTGACATCTGTTCTGCCGTCCGTCACCGGTAGCCTTGACAAGCAAGCCTCTCTTAGGCCTTCGATTTGGGAGTCTGTTCTCTGTGCATGTCCTCGATTGTCATCTTGCTTGTTTCCAGACTCTGCTGCCAGGCCGGGAAACGCTTGCTGTACCATGATGTGATAGTCTCGCCATTCTGCGCAGCGATCGCTTCGGCAAGCGTTAACCCATCAGAGATTGCGATATTCGCGCCTTCACCACCCAAAATTGACTGAGAGTGGGCAGAATCCCCCATCAGGAAGATCCCATTAGATGCGAGTTGGTAGAGTTGAGGAAGGTCGACTTTGGATGTACGCATCAACCAAGTCAAGACCCGGTCTTGCTTCATCTTCTGCTCATCGAAGATCTCTGAGAATGGGTGGGGAAGGTCTTTCAGAGCAGTAATCTCCTGGTAAAACTCCTTGGGTATCTCGGAGGCACCAGAAAGTAGTCGATTAGGTTTGAAGCAACGGTCGCTTGATCCTTTAGCTGGACGTGAATATGTCCAGCTCACACTGGCTTGTTCGGCTGTAATGTCGTTGACAGAGACTTGCAGAAAGACGCCGTTGTTGTGGCATTCAATGATACTAGATCCTTTCAAGGCTGGAGCGTAGACATCATCGAAAGTGCTCCTGCTCACTTTCCTCTTTCCGTTGAAGGTGACGAATGGCAAGACTTCAAGACCGGCTTCTCTTAGAATTGACTTCCTTGTAACGGAGTGCACACCATCAGCGCCAACGATGCATGTTTGACCTTCTATGCTGTTGTCGTTCTGCAAGTAAAGGGTTGTGCCATTCGGCGTCTGCTCCAGCTTTTCCAATCCAGATTCCCACTTGATGTCCAGACCTTGGCGTATCAACTTTTCCAGTCTTTCGCGATGTGCACGAAACGACGTCGGAGTCACTTCGCGTGGACAGATCAACCTCTTTGGGTCGATGGCACCATTTCCACCCATGGCAGCATCAACGGCAACCTTTTGTCTGAATGTCTGCTCGTCCATCTTCAGCATCTTCAACAAGGGTTTGTAGGTGGACGCGTGTAGACTGATTCCATAGCCATGTCTAGACACTGATGTCGCGCGTTCGTACAGCACGACAGGAATCCCTCTTTCCAGAAGAGCTCTTCCAAGCGTAACACCTCCTAGACCTGCACCGATGATACTGAGGGGCTGTGGAGACATGGTGAAGATATGTTAGTAGCAGCCAGAATGTTCAATGAATGTAGACAGAAGGTGCGGTGGATTGAGACGCGAAGCCGAGAAATCCCGTTGATTGGAACGCGTTGAAGCTTTTCATAAATTTGCATAGCCACTTCTGCTCAACTGCACATATTCACAGATGGGCTACGGAGCACACGACCAACCTCGGTAGAGCTGTCTGGTCAAGCTTCGGTTGGCGCCGAAAGGCGCGTCCAAGCACGATGGCCAAAAGCTGAGCATGCTTGGAAGAAACGACGTGCAACCATCAATCCAAGTCATGAGAGAATAGGCCAGCATAGCTATCCTCTTTGAACAGGTCGACGAAACTGTGCGCATGTACCAATTCGTTGTCAAGAATCCTACAGTCTAAGGCTTGTCTCTGGTGAGGTTGCATTCGAAGTTGAAAGATCGGCATCAAGCAGTAGGCGCACGGCCCGAATCTCCGCCAAATTTCTGTCTCTCTCTTCTTTTGCAGCTTCGTCGAGGAGCCACGAGCTCGACACAAGTGACACCGTTACAGGCGGATGATTTCGGATCTTTAGGGCTTACGAACTGCTTCTCGAAAGCATGACAACTCTGGTCATGTCCGCATTCTCGAGGGCGACAGGGCCACTGTGACCCTCGGTGTGGTCACAGCGTCGGGACTAATCCTGCACTACCCGAATGTCGACCACGATATGCCGTGTTTTCCTCCATCTTTTCTTCAAGCCAAGACAAGAAAGGTGGACCGATATACGGGGCGACGTGCCGGGGACGACTTGATTGGGGTACCGGGGTTGCTTCTACGTGGGGCCCCACGAGAGCCACATAAATAAGAGAGTCCCCCAGACATGAGCTGGTCTTTGTCACTCACTCTACCTTGGATCCCTCTGTGCAGCCATGAACGACGACATCAAAAAGGGTGGCGGTGACCACTATGACGCCGACAAGTCGCCGATTGAGACTTTCCACAGTCAACATCCACCTATGGATCCGGAGCGTCGCAAAGTTGTCGAGAAGTCGATGAAGCGGAAACTAGACGCGAGATGTTCGCTTTTCATCTTGATTTACATCATGAACTACCTCGATCGCAACAACATGGCTGCTGCCAGATTAAAGGGACTGCAAGAGGATCTGAATCTCAGCGACACACAATACGCAACATGCTTGAGTATTCTCTATGTGGGATACATTCTCATGCAGGTACGGTACCTTGAGCTTCTCAAACAAGACGAATCAGTCTGACTTGCCATCAGGTTCCTTCGAATATCATCATCAACCGCATTACTAGACCAAGCTGGTACATTGGTGCAGCCATGCTTCTTTGGGGTTTGATCTCAACACTATCCGGAGTCGCCCAAGGCTTCGGTGGTATGGTCGCGATTAGATTCTGCTTGGGCTTCGTCGAGGCTGCGTTCCTGCCCGGTGCCCTGCTCATTCTGTCAAAATGGTACACTCGCAGCGAGTTGACCAAGCGAAACGCCCTCCTCTTCTGCGGCAACCTCATCTCGAACGCGTTCTCGGCACTTGTTGGTGCAGGTGTTCTGTCTAACATGCAAGGCACACTGGGCCACGCAGCATGGCGCTGGTTGTTCTGGATTGAAGGAGCAGTCACTATGGGTGTTGCCATTGCCGCCGCTTTCATCTTGCCGGATCTGCCTACCAACTCAAAAGGCTTCACCGAGGAAGAGCTGCAGGTCGCCCAGCTTCGCATGATCGAAGACGTTGGTGAAGTCGACGAGGACAGCACCGATGACGGTGTATTCACTGGTTTCTTCATGGCGATCAAAGATCCCAAGATCTACGTCTTGATGTTCACTCTCACCGCCTACGTGGTTGGACTCAGTTTCAACGCCTTCTTCCCCTCCCTCACAAAGACCCTGGGCTTCAGCTACGTTCCTACTCTGCTCATGAGCGCTCCCCCATGGGCGTTTGCCTGTATCGTTTCCCTGCTCAACGCGTGGCACGCCGACCGAACCCAAGAGAAGTTCTGGCATATCGTTGGACCCATCTGTCTCGGACTTGTCGGCTTCATCATCAACATGTCTACTTTGAACACCGCAGGCCGCTACGTTGCTCTGTTTTTGCAGGCAAGTTCGTATGCAGGATTCATCGTCTTCTTCTCGTGGATCTCGTCCAGTTTCCCTCGGCCACCTGCCAAGCGTGCCGTGGCCATCGCTATGGTCAACGCATTCAGTCAGCTTGGAAACGTAGCTGGGTCATACGTCTGGGACCTTACGGAGAACGGGTACCGCAAGTCGTACGGTATCGTGACAGCCATGTTCGGAGTCACGATTGTTGGGTGCATCATTATGAAGCTGATCTTGCTCAACCTGAATCAAAAGCTCGAGGCTGGAGAGACTGCTGCGTGGGCCACTAGACCCGATGTCGCTGAGCATACGGCCGAGAAGGAGTTCTTGGAAAGCCCTGACGAAGCCTTGAGAATGAAACAGGGATTCAGGTACTTGGTGTAAAGGAAAACCAAGGGATACGTTTGCATACATAATCATCATTGAGCAGCTCGCTGCGATTCTATTCCACCACCTGCCTCAGATTTCCGTGTGACAAATGAAAGGGTCCAACCACGCGCGCCAGTTTCTCTGATTGGCCAGTCAGGATTTGCGCACGGATCACTTCTAGGGACAACTTCACAAAGCGTACAAAGCTTGAGCCTGGAAGAGCGGACGAGGCGCACGAAAAGTGAGCGAGCGAGGCACGAGCAAGTAAGCTTAACAGAGACGAAGGAGCGAGACGTCTAAGAAGGCGAGCGACTTCCTTACTCTCCTTTGCACCTACGCGTATCGGATACCAGCAAGCTGCGAACCCCATTCAGCCATCGGATGGCTGAACAACGTATTTTTATCACCATCAGTCTTGCGAGATACGAATACAACATGACTTTACTCTCCACTTCAGGTTTCTGAGCCAAACGATGATTGTCTAGATGTAGGTGAACGAGTAGAATGCTGTTGCTGTGGTGGTTGAAGGAGCGCTGGGCAGGGTTCGAGGCCGGCTAAACGGAAGCCGTGTCAAGTGTGGGGAAATGTTTACAGGCTGACGAAGAGACTCGTACTCGACGCATACGGAGTACTGCACCATTCGGTTGCGACTTGCCTATTGCAGACGGATGCAGTCTACCTGTCCAAGAGAGAGCACCAGTACCAGACAATCGATTCTCGCACGTCGCGCATCAGCCAAGCCGTGCCTGGTCGTTCCTCCTGCGCCGCCGACAGTCAGACCCGACGCTCCTTTGTTCCCTGCTGTTCCAAAGCAATCGACCATTCCGCCGTCTCTTTCTCCAACTCTACCAGCTTCGTCATCGTCCAGCCTCGCTCACCAACACACTGCGCAACTTCAGCCATGTCCGGAGGCTACGAGGTCGACTACGACTCCGATTGCGACGTCTTCGACTACGATGATGATTACATCTACGCCGATGCAGGAGCCTACGACCTGGCCGTATGTCGCATCCAAGAGACTACAACAAAGCAGTGCTTACACGCGTCTAGGACGAACTCGCTGCTGGAGCCATAGCCGAAGCACCCGCCTTGTACTACCGCGATGACGAGCTCGAAGAATACGACAACTACAACTTCTGGTCCGAAACCGAATACGGCAACGGCGAAATCTTTGACCAAGAGATGGCCCAGGAAGAACAAACAGCCAAAGGCGACAAGAAAAAGAAGTCCAAGGCTTCAGACATCAAAGACACCATCAAGAAGATTCGATTGCGCGGCATTCAAGATTACCCGTCCGTCTTGTGGAAGTCTTCGCAGGACGCTTTTAGTCTGCGCCAACATGGTCCTGTCTACGAGAAACCACAACAACCCACTGCGCTACTGCCCAACTGGCGACAACTGCTGAAAGACGGACCCGCCGTATTCACCACATCTTACATGGCCATACACTCCGCCAACGACAACAAACAAGACGCCGAGTGGGAGGACGTGTCGGAAGACAATGACGAATCACATCAGGGTGATGAAAACGAGGAAGAGGAGTATGATGACGAAGACGATCAAGAGGGCATGGAATTGCAGGATATCGACCCGGAGATGCTCAAATCTGCTCTCGCTGCAAGGCTATCCGCGTCCGGTATGACTGGCAAAGATCAAACCACAATGATGGAAGCCATGATGCAGATGCTAGCTGGCGGTGGTGGGGCTGATACCGATGGTCTCCTCGAGAATCTGACATCGAACATGCTGAATCAAGTCACCGAGGAAGGTGGTAACTCATCTATGGGACAATGGCTTTCTGGTCAGGGTGTTTCGCTCGAGGACGACGTTGACGAAGAAGATCAAGAGGCGGATGTCAGGAGGATGTCAGAAGATGTCACATCTGGCGCGTCCGACGATTCGTCGCCCAAGGACAGTGTGGCAGCCGAAATACCTGCTGCTCCCAAATCTTCCGATCCGTCCACCGAAGCACTGCTCGAGCCACAGTCAACTGGAAAAAAGCGAAAGCATCCGCTGTCTCAAGAGATTAAACGAGACGATGCGACGAACGAGGCTGCTCCGGAACCAGGCCCTACTCACAAACGACCCAAGCACGACACTCCCAAGCCCTCAAATGGCTCTACAGGACCCCAGGCACCAGCACGCAAACCAGCAGTACCACAAGCGAGAACGAAGACCGCCGACGAGAAGGTCACTGCGAAGCCAAAGACTACTGTATCTGCCAAATCCAAGTCTGAGGCGACAAAAGCGGCTAGACCTAAGCCTCCGACTACTCAAGCAAAAGAGAACATATCTTCCACCGACTCGACTGCAAAGCCCACCACACGAAAGCGCAAAGCTGCAGACGAGCAGGTGCCGAATGAAAAGCCCAAGCGACAGTTGCGCAATTTCGCTGCACCGACTGCAAGCAGTCAGAGCAAAACTGCAGATACCCAGGCGCCCGACCCCAAGACTACGAGAAGCGGCAGGGCCAGAAAGTAGACGAAGTAGTTGTTTTGGAGGTATTCTTTGATTTTGCTATGGGGACTAGCTACGGAGTTTCAGGCAATCCACACCATCATCACCAGGTTTCAGCACAGAGGCTCTATTTCGGGGTTTCAGTAAAGCATTGTTTCGGTTCTTGTTTCGTGCATGCTATCAAAGGTCATCTCTCACATCAACCATCATGGTGTGTGGGAAGCAACCAATCAGCGGGTTGGCTTGCCAAGTTTGTGTCGGTAAACAAAGCAATAAATCAGGGTCTTGGTGTTCAAGCCTCTGACGAACAACGTTCTCGCCTAAACATTTGACTGAACATGCACGCATGCGGACCGATAGATAAATGCCTTGTCGACGGTGTTGGGGGATTTGATTTCCACATTCGCTTCTGACGTCTTGCTCATCAACAAGTAAAAACATCCTTTTGTGCTGTCCACTCAACACTTGTAACTTTTGGATTTGTTGCGACATCTGTTTCTGGAAACACAAGGATTCGAGGAAAAGGTGTGATACAGTACTCGCGAGTTTGCTGTTGTACTGTGTTTGGCATTCCTTTGTGTGTTGGTCACACGTGCCAGCAGTGGTTACCACCTGCCTTTTTGCTCCTTGCTTTTGGCTCTTTCCTTTTCCACTTCCATACCGCCGGACTATTATCCACGGACTGAGCGAAATCCCTCACACCATCCATCGACCTTTCCACGGAATACATCTATTCTTTCGGCAAAAGAAACAAACCATCATCGTTAATTCCGGCCAAAGGCTATAATAGCAAAATATGTTTCAATCACTCAAGGACCGCTCGTCCTTTGGCGGGTACATACGCTTCGTCCTCCGCGTCTTGCAATTCGTCCTCGCCGTCACCGTCATCGGACTCTACGGCTACGATCTCGACAAGGCGCGGAAAGCACACGTCGGCGCCGACCCCAAATGGACATATGCGGTTGTCGTGGGCGCTCTGTCTGCCATCAGTGTCTTTTTCTTCTTGTTCAAGTACACGCTGCGGTTCTTCTGGGATGGGATTATGCTGTGAGTTGTTTTGCCCTTTCCCTCGAGTTTTGAGACAGAGAATGAGATACTGATGAAAAATGACAAAAATAGTATCCTCTGGGCAATCCTCTTTGGCATCTTTGGCAAAATCTACATTGGCACGCATCCTACACCCCACCAACATGGCCAGATACGCATGAAGAATGCAGTATGGGTGGACCTTGCAAACCTCCTCTTGTGGTTCATAACCTTCCTCTGGGATTTGATGTTGCACTTCACACGCATGGATAAAATGACCTTGCACACCGGTCGCGCGCACGTCTAGGGGACCGGCGAAAAGGAAGGCAGATATGTGCCCGTGGACTTGTATACCAAGTATCCTGTTGTCCTCACGTCTGACGCTTGGCATTTGAGGACAAAGGGTGAGTGGGAGAGGGATATGGATGCTGCGTATGCGGAGTGTAGGTTGGTTAAGGAGATCAGGTTTGCGGGTGAGGCAGAGCAGGCGCCGCAGGTTGATTGGGAATTGCCGAATGAGTTGCAGGACGAGGCTTGGATATTGCCTGATGAGCTGTTGCCTGAAGCACTCTTAGTCGAGGAGATTATGGCCGAGGATAAGATGCTCGAGGACACTGAGGCTTCGTACCAGCGTCCGGGGCCTACTCATGTTGAATAAATGATGGGATGATGGAGTTTGGGACCTAAGGTTTTTGTTTTTCCATTCAATGATGATTTTTTTTTTTGATTTCTTGCATCAACTCTTCTTATGATTGTGTGGACTTTTGGTTCGAGATTGTCGTACGGCGAGATGGACTGATGTATCATATCCGCACCTCTACAAAAGGGTGAAAAAGGGTGCTTATCCATCTATCAGAGTCAAGCAGTATTGAACCTAGCTCCCAAACCATCGAATCGAAAGAGAGAAAAGAAAAAAAAGAGAAGGATATCTTACTATCTACTGTTTTAGCCCATCAATAGACTACTCAAAAACAAAACCACTCTTCTTATGCTCTCAATCCTTCTCAAGCATCTCAGAAATGAGGAGTATTCAACGCCATCAGACAGAACAGACCAGCAACGAGCCCAGCACACGGCAGCGTCAAGACCCATCCCATAAAAATGTAGCACAACTGCTTCCAATTCACCGCCTTGTAGTCGTAGTTCATGAGCGCGACGCCCATGACCGCACCGGTCAAACACTGCGTCGTCGACACGGGCAGTCCCAAGCGAGAAGCCAGCAGGACGGTAACGGCAGCGCCCAGTTCGACAGCGTAACCACGACTCGGCGACATTTGCGTGATCTTGTTGCCCATTGCGCGGATGATGTTGAAGCCTAAGACATATTTTGTTAGCATCACAGCTGTTTTGCCGAGTAGAAAAGGGGGCAAAAGGGAAAAGTCACTTACCATAGCACCAGAACCCGAGACCCAAAAGGAAACCAGCGACGACCAAGAACCACACCGGCGTGGGTGATTTGGTGGCCACCTCGCCTGCTTGGAATGTCTGATACACGGCAGCCCAGGGGCCGACGGCGTTGGCAACGTCGTTGGAGCCGTGTGCGATACTCATCATCATTGCCGAAGCCACTTGGCAGTACGTCCATAGATGTTCGACTCTGGGGTCGTACTTGTTTGCGCGCGCGTGGATGGCGCGCATGGCGGCTGTGTCGTGTGTAATCACATCACGCGTGACTCCCTGCAGGAGTGCGAATTTGACGTAGCCCCAGATTCGCTTGGGGTTTGTTATGGAGAGGTCTTTGTTGGGTTCCAGGAAGCGCTCGTGGGGACCGATGTGTCGTTTGCGCATTCTGACTTGACTTTGGTCCGGACCTTGTTCCAACGACGAAGAGTCTCCGAGTGTTGGTTCGACCTTTTCCGGGCTCTGTTCTTGTAGCGATAGAGGGCTGTTTCCTTTGATGTCTGGGCTGGAGTCTGGCGAGTCGTTGAACACCTTTCCCGCTGCTTGATACTCTCCAATGTAGCCGCTGTCAGGGTTGCCAGGGAAGTAGAGTGGCGGGTTCTCTCTCAGGAGCAAAGGACCCAGAGGAACGTGCCAGGCCTTGACTCGTGCATCCTTCATGACCAAACGTCTCTTGAAGTAAGGTATGAAGAACACGTAGGCGATGGCGAGCACGCCGAAGAAGACACCCAGAATGATTCCTACTGCTTTGCCAGCACCAAACTCCTCGAGAGAAGGGGCAGTTGGAGCTTCGACGACGATGAAGAGTGCCAAGATTGCACCAGTCAGAGCCAAGTAGTATGGGATCAAACGCATGGCCCATTTGAAGGAATCCTGACGTTCAAGGACGCTGTATTTGATCGTTCCAAAGATGATGGCACTGAAGCAAGCAGCGATCATAGGAGCAATGGCCCAACTCGCTGCAACCTGAGACACACTTCCAGATTGCCAGGCCCATTTGACAGAAGCGCCACTTGCGAAGCCTACGCCGATGAGAGCTCCGACAACAGTCTGGGTGGTCGAGACTGGAAAGCCGAGACCAGTTGCAACCATCAACCATGTGGCACTTCCAACTTCAGCACAACCCATGGCAAGCATGAGAGCTCCAGGGTTGCCGTCGAAGCGGTCGATTGAAATGATACCGTTCTTGATTGTCGAAGTGACGCGAGCTCCGAGACCGACAGCTCCTACAAATTCTGTGACGGTTGCCAGGACACCGACTTGTGGCATGTTCAAGGTCTGAGCAGCAACGGATGTGGCATACGAGTTGGCGACATCGTTGGCTCCGTTACCGAAAGCACTGAAGACGAAAGCGATAGTCGTGAGTGCGAGAATCCAATCATATTTGGCAGTGACTGCGGGTGGCATGGTGAGGGTAGATCTTGCACGAAGCAAGTAGAAGTCCCAGGTAGAGGGTTAGTCAAAATTAGTGCTGCAACAAAAAAACTTGCGGTTATCCTTCCAACCCCCTGTTTATATAAGGGATCATGTTAGGAATCCTTCACATAGCCTCCCAGAAGCAACGCCTCATCGCCTTCACACATGTTGTGGGTCAACGTATTGGCAGTCTTGTCGTCAAGCCACCAATACCAGAGAGTCGATATGGTTCACGAGTATATTCACCACGTGTGTGATATGGTCTTGTGTCGGTATTGCAAAAATGTCCCGCCCAAGAGAAAACCCGTTCCAGACCAAGAGACCAAGCCTAGGCGCTCAGAAAAAACCAAGAAGAGCTCTGAACGGCAGTCCAATGAGACACTCTAGGGAAACACACGTTCTTGCGGGTAAGCATTACACTGGATACCAGAGAGCACGAAGAAGTATTTTCATTGTCGCAATCCAAGAGTTCGAGTTGTTGGAAAGAATGATTGTCGCGTCCATGGAGGTGACGAGACGGGAGTACCGCGGGACAAATGACGTGCCTGGTGTGCGGCTGCTTCGCCCTCTTTCTGCTGGACACAACTTGGAAACCATCTCTGTCTTCCAACATCATCGAAGAGCCGTTTGTCTTCAACTCTTCAACAAGTGTGATGACTGCTTGGTGCAACGCCTGATGAGAGCAAATACCAAGATGGTCACATGGTCCGGTGATTCCCCATGGAGCAGGTACCGTGACCCCGCAGCGCCCCCACGACGCGCCCTGCGATTACCCTCGGCGTGTTCTCCGTGTAGCACTTCATCAACCCATGTTCCTGCATTGCTAAGTACCATTCTAATAAGTCCTTGAGCCTGTGTTCTGAATCAGTCAATAAACATGTTCCGTCATACCAGAGGCCACCGGGGTCTCATCCCTGCAGTAACAAAACGACTAAAGACTACAACAACAACAAACCAAGGACCGGAGAGACAACCACTTCAATCTGTCCTGATCGCAAACAGAGGAGAGATCGCTCTTCGAGTTGGCAAGACAGCTGCCCAGTACGGCATCAGAACGACAACACTTTACACGGATCCGGACGCACACAGTCAACATGCTCTGAGCTCTCCCTTTGCTATCAATCTTAGCGACCCTAGCCAGTATCTTAATGGTGATCGAATCATTCAGACAGCCCGCGATCATGGTTGTCAAGCCATTCATCCTGGCTACGGGTTCCTCAGTGAAAACGCAGCCTTTGCCAAAAAATGCACCGAAGCTGGACTCAAGTTTATCGGTCCGCCATGGAAAGCTATCGAGGCGATGGGTGACAAAAGTCGATCCAAGGATATCATGACTGAAGCTGGTGTTCCTTGCATTCCTGGATATCATGGTACGAATCAGGACCCCGACTTTCTCAAACACCAAGCAGCACAGATCGGATATCCTGTCTTGCTGAAGGCTGTCAAGGGTGGAGGCGGTAAAGGTATGCGTATCTCCAGATCACCGGATGACTTCTTGGATCAACTGGCCTCTGCAAAATCTGAAGCCATGAGCTCTTTCAGTGACGATGTCATGCTGGTTGAGAAGTACATCACTACACCTCGTCATATCGAGGTTCAAATCTTTGCAGATAAACACGGAAATTGTGTTGCGTTGGGTGAGAGAGATTGTAGTATTCAGAGAAGACATCAGAAGATTCTCGAAGAGTCACCAGCACCTCATCTGGATGAAGCTCTGCGACAAGACCTTTGGGACAAGGCCCGATCCGCTGCCCTCGCTGTTGCGTATGAAGGTGCTGGTACGGTTGAATTCATCTTCGACAATGACTCGGGCGAATTCTTCTTCATGGAAATGAACACTCGTCTGCAGGTGGAACATCCCGTGACTGAGATGGTGACTGGTGAAGACTTGGTACACTGGCAGATTCTTGTCGCGGAAGGAGGCAAGTTGCCTCTCACTCAGGAAGAGGTGCATGAGAGAATCAAGGCTCGTGGCCATGCGATCGAAGCACGCATATATGCTGAGAATCCGGATATGTGAGTCTTGGATACTCACTCGGAGATGAGCAATGCTGACTGAAACAGGAACTTTGTGCCAGACTCGGGCAAACTGCTGCATCTGAGGACTCCAGAAATAACCGACACCGTCCGAATTGACGCAGGATTCGCTGTCGGGGACGAGGTCACATCACACTACGATCCAATGATTGCGAAACTCATCATCCAAGGTCCAGATAGACACGCAGTGTTACAAAAGATGAAGACTGCTCTCGAAGAATACGAGATTGCCGGACCAATTACCAACATTGAGTTCGTCAAGCGCATGTGCGTCAGCCCCAAATTCGTAGCTGGCGAGGTGGAAACCGGTTACATCGAGAAGAACAAGGAAGAGTTGTTCCGCAGAGTCGAAGTCCCGAACGAAGCCTGGACACAAGCTGCCATTGGTTTGTATATTGCCGAGCAAGGATTACGCGGTAATGAATCTGTCTTGTCTTCTCAGACCATTGGTTTCAACACTGGACTATCTGGCCCGAGGACATTCGACCTAGTAGAGATCCCAGCAGATGGTAACAACAGCAGCGCAGCATCTGTCACCGCAAGCGTCCAGCATGTTGGCCCACAGGCTTTCTCTGTCTCGGTTGGAGGCCAACAAGCCCTTCAAGTCACCAGCAAGCTCGACCAGACCAGCAACATCCTCCAATCGTTCTACCCCCACACCAGACTCGAAACAAGAATCATCAGAGACCCAGAGACCAACAAACTAACCCTCTTCCAACAAGGACGACAGTATCGACTACAGTTGGCCGTACCGAAGTGGGCTGAAAAAGCCTTGGGCATGAAGGACGTAGCAAACAGCGTCTTGGCACCTATGCCTTGCAAAGTCCTCCGTGTTGAGGTAGAGGAGGGTGCGACGGTTACCAAGAACCAAGCACTCGTTGTGATTGAGAGTATGAAGATGGAGACAGTCATCAGGGCGCCGCACGACGGTGTGATTGCGAGGGTTGTGCACAAGGTTGGGGATCTTTGCAAAGCTGGTACGGCTTTGGTGGAGTTTGCTGGAGAAGAGGAAGAGAAGGCATGATAAAATAAGAATAAGTCATTATAGTTTCTTGAGATATTGCAATGCTGATTTGATTTTATGACGTCTACGACGACATTTCCTCTAGGAGGAGAGTTTCGCTTCTCGTCAAGCTGTATAACAAATCATCCGAATCCACGCGTCAAAACATCAATTCACTCCAACAAGCTTTCACCAAGACCTTGAATCAATGGTATAGCATTGGCAAACAAGCAATTGGCAATATTTGGCAACCGGTGATCGCTTCCTATATATTCCGACTGCGTGCTATAATACCTCCGCCTTATCCGATGTGCTTCCATCAAGGTACTGAAATTTACCGCCGACTACAAGAACGACAGGCATTTTTGGAAAAACTTCGTACTCTTGTTTCTTTTACCTGACCTTGGACTTTTCTCGCAGCGCACTCTTTCGATCATCATGGCCTTCGACCCCACCAGTGTTGACCTCACCACCGCCAGTGCTAGAGACATCATCTGCTACCTCCAAATCGGCCAAAACGAATACAATGGACATCTCCCGGCTCGTATATCAGCGGTTTTTGTCATGCTGGTTGTATCGACATTAGGAACAGCATTCCCATACATCGGCAAGCAGATGCCTAAACTACGCATCCCCACTCACGTATATCTGTTCGCCCGATATTTTGGCAGCGGAGTTATCATTTCCACTGCTTTTATACATCTGTAAGAAACCCCTCATATCTCACAAAAGATCTTTGCTGACCAAGAGGACCCAAAAAAAGACTAGATCCAGCATACCAAAACATCGGCGCAAATAGCTGTGTAGGCATGTCAGGAAACTGGTCTCTGTATCCCTGGACACCTGCCATCATGCTTACTTCCTGCATGAGCATCTTTGCCATCGATGTCACTGCCCAGAAATACGTCGCTGACAAATACGGCTTGGATATCCACGCCACCAACCTCGAAACCTTGATCACCAACACTCCTTCCTCTGCACCTGCAACAATCATCCCTGTTCCCAGAACCGACGAAGAAAAACTCTCAGACCACAACACGTTTGTAAAAGTCGCCTTTGCACAACAATTCGCTGCCTTTTCCATCCTCGAAGCGGGAATAATATGGCACTCGGTGTTTATCGGTCTCAATTTCGGTGTTGCGGGTGAAGAGTGGTCGACCCTTTACATCGTACTGATGTTCCATCAAGCCTTTGAGGGTCTAGGCATCGGCGCTAGGTTATCCATGATTCCTTTCCCGCAAAAGTACAAGGATTGGTTGCCTTGGGTGTGTATTGCGGGATATGGGATTACTACGCCAATCAGTATGGCGATAGGATTGGGTGTGAGGACTACTTACAACAGTGGCAGTTATGAAGCGGTAAGTTTCGTTCAAGAGCGATGGCTAGGATTTGATGACTAACCGAGGTTCTTGCAATAGAAACTTATTGCTGGGGTGTTTGATGCTATTAGTGCGGGTATACTTATCTACAATGGACTTGTGGAGTTGTTGGCTAGGGACTTTATCTTTGAGCCGCAGACGAGGAGTAACAGACGTTTGGCGTTCATGATGGTTTGTGTGTTTTTGGGGGCTATGCTTATGTGTATCATTGGGGCGTGGGCTTAGTATGCAGAACGTCAGAAGAAGTTGATGCACATGCTGTACAGAAAATTCAAGATCTGCAGACATCTCAGTTGTATCTTGACGCCAAAATGGACCCATTGGCCCCTCATTCCCAGGATCGAAGAGGACTCTACCAGAGGTCACCATCGATAGTTGACACTTGAGCCCCACTTGTGTACTCGATGTAGCAAGACAATATGAATTTATTGTTGTGTCTGCCTCCTGTGGTATCATTGCTATAGCGTGGATCCATGCAAATGAGACTGATGGTAGAAAACAAGAGTGGAATTCGTGTGAGACTACCTCAAGCTAGATAGGGGAAAGTCAAGGACGGGATGAAACCATAGAGCTTTGAGCAATATGCTGTAGCTACCGATGCAGCATCGAGAGCGATATTCCCTCCAAGGCCGGCCATCAATTCACCGCACGAGCATCTTCAAAGCAACAAAGCAAAATCCATCCTTGTCTGTGGATGACGATTACTCTGCCGCGGGCTCTGCTCCAGCAATCCTCTTGCTCGCTCTCGTAGCTCCTTTTCCAACCTCTTCGTCTTCTTTTCCACGCTTTCTCTTTGTCGTCACTTCGGTGAGGTTTCCAGGAGGGGCCTCGCTGTCCTTGTCCTCTTGTATTGCCTTGTTTCTTACAGGCGCCTTCTTTCTGGATGCGGCCGAGGTGCCATTGGACTTTGATGCCAAGGCGAAGGGGCTGGGTTTAGCAGCGGGTCTTGCAACAGTTCTTGCGATTGGCTTCCTGACACGCTTAGCAGGGGTGGTTTCGGGCGCGGGCTCGGGAGTAGGATCGACTGTAGAGTTCCTTTTCCTTGATTCGGTCACCTCAGCAGCACCCAGACGAGCGAGTTCTGCGGTACCGACACCGAATTTGGTACGCTTTGGTGCAGGCTTGACTGTAGTTTGGGTAGTAGGCTCGGGGGTAGATTCGACTGTTGGGTTTCTTGTCCTGGTTCTCGTCTCTAGCATGGGAGTTGGGCCCAGCTCCTTGAGTTCCTGGGCACCGAGTGGATTGGCACCGGGAAGTCTCTTTCTCTTTGCTGGAAGTGGTGTCTCCATCTTGCTTTCATTGGTCATCTCGCTTGCAACAGTGTCTGTACTTGGTGCAACAGGTGTAGGTGCGGGAGTAAATGCAGGAGTCGATATAGCAGCGAGAGTAGGATTGGGGGTAGGCGCAGGCGTACGAGCTTGACTACGCAATCGTCCTCCAACGTCCGCCTTTGCCTTCTCTTCAGCTTTACGAGGCGGCGAAGCTCCAAGCAGACCAGCCAATTCCTTGTTTCCAACTGCTCCCCGTGTGGCTCGCTGAACACCAACGAGCTTTCTGAGTGGAACAGATGTGTCGATTGGCTTTCTGACACGCGAGCGACCGGATGTTGATCTGTCGAGCTTTGGTTTTGTAAGCACGGGAGGACCTTTGTTCAGAGCGAAAGGGTTTGGTGTAGAAGAATCAGCAAGCTCGTCTGGTGAGGCCGGCGCGAGCTCATCAGGTGAGCCACGTTGCATCAATCTAGTGGTTGCCTTCTCTTTGCCTTTCCGTACTGGTTTCTTCGACTTGCCCTTGACTGCTTCCTCTTCGGGTGCGAGGGTCGACTCAGCATCAGTATCTTCCTTCAGGGGCGGCTCATCTGTACGAGACGCTTCCTGCTTGTGATTTTCGTTGAGAACTGCCGTGGAAACTATCGGCATCCCAGTGTCCTCTGCCTCCATGTCTTCAGTTGGGTCATCCCCTGCTTCAGTGACTATCTTCAGGCCTTTATCATCTCTCGATTTGCGATCCCCAGCCTGTTTCTTGCATTTGACCTTGCCAAGCTCGGTTTTGGGCTTACTCGGTGTCGCTGGCATTGCCGATGGTGTGGTATCATCAACATCCTCTGGATCAGCCCATCCCATGGCATCGAGATCGGTCTGCCTAGGGGTAAAATGACTTGGAGGCGGGCTCAATGGCGACGTAGGTGGTGGAGATGGTGTCTCAGCACGTAATCTCTCAAGGTCGTTGAGTTCGTCGAGGAAGTGATTTTGAGGTAGTTGTCCATCGTTGGAAGCCAAAGACGTCAGACTTGACTCGGCGGATAGGTCTTCGGTATTCTCATAACCCCCATGGCCAAGCTGATCATCGACGGCTGGAGAAGGAACCTCAACAGTGTTGAAATTGAATTCGGTGGGGGCATTAGAGTATGGGTTGGGTGGGAAGAATGAGACAGCTGCAAAAGAGGGATCATGTACGACAGTAATATCTGTCTCTTGCGTGAGTATTCTGGAATCGATGGCGTTGGTAAGTTCGACTTCATTGAAGACCTCATCTTTGACTGCTTGGAGGCCTGTTGGATCGTTCTCTGATGCCGTGAGTCCTCCCGCGGTGCCGCTGTGCTCACCAGAGGCTAGGTCGTGCATGCGTTGGAGTGGAATAGAAGTAGTATCATCCTCAATCGAAGCCGTCGAATCTATCGAGATTCCATGGTTGGATTCTTCGGTGGTTACAGGTGGTGGCGAATTGTGTCTGTGGTCGGCTGTGGCAGTGCGAGAAGAAGAGCCGATCTTGGGTGCTTCGAATAGGGTAGGCGCGGGTGTACCATCCTCTGGAGACGGACTAACATTGACTGGTGTTTCCAAGATCACGGAAGATGCTCGAGTACTCGGCTCGGGCTGCAAGCTTGTTTGTCTGGTACTTGTGTTTGTGCCGGTAAATACAGGAGACGATGTGTTGAAGACATCGATACTGGTGTCGATTTCCGGAGCCGAGAGTGGTTTCACAAGGCCGCGAGTTTCTGGCGGGGACAAAGGATCTTTGGTGACCTTTGTGGGAACAGGTGCGATTCTGTTTTCTTTCTGGCGATCGATTTTCACTGCTTCGGCGGATGACGACAAGTCATTGTTGAGATTCACAGTCTTGGTTTGCAGTTGAAGGTCGTTGCTCAGCTCAATGGTAAGGTCTTTGCTATGCCTCAAGTCCAATTGTTGAAGAGAAGAGGCGACTGCAATGTCATTTGCTGAGCCCTTGCTGGCGACTCCGGCGTTGCTCGATCGCTGGGGCCCTTCAACTCCCTTCAGAGGCTCGAAAAGATCCAAGAGATCTTCCAGTCTTCGATCAACCGTATCAACAGCTGGCGTGTCTTTGTCGAAGAAAGCATTGAGAGTCTCGGCGCCTTCCTCCCACCATTCAGGTCGATCGAAGTAACTTCCGAGTTTGCTGAAGAATGGGCTTTTTGAGGACCTACCAGATGATAAGGCGGCGGATAAGTCCATGTTGCATAGTTGGAACGGAGTCGAGTGGTAGATCCAGAGTTGTGAGTTGTTTGTTGCACGATCTTTGTTGGCCAACACGTCCAGGTGGCATTGACAGACGCGTTGATATGTCGTCTGGTGCTGCTGTATTGATGGTGGATGAGGGTTTACCAAAGATGTGTGCGAAACGCGTGGTAGTCTCGGGTGAAGATTTGAAAGTGATGCTGAGATTGGTGCCTGAGATGCGCCGGGTAGGAAAATGCGTTGCGCGCTTCGTGATTCTTTGAGCGAAAATGGAGCCAGTTGAATTGGGTGAAGTGCTTAGAGGCCTGTTTTAAAGTCTGTGAAAGTAAGCCATGAGTTGTTGTTTGTGGACCTAGGTGGGTTGAGCTTCGAGAAGTTGCTAAGCTCTCTTTTGAGCAGTCGTCCTGCCTGTCCAGCACCGTGACGAACTTTATGAAACCATGGACCGATGAGTGAAGTTCGATAACAGCATTTACACCTTGTTACTCTATCGCTAAAGCGACACACTACTTATTAATATCACAGCCATGCCCAGCACAGCTAAACCAGAAACCCAGGTCGAGAACGCCTTCATTGCCAGCTCATAGAATATGCCCACAGGGAAACGCCATATCAAGGAAGAGCACGCTAGAATGGTATAGCATTGCTGATTGAGCCACTGAGATCTGCCGGGGTTGCGAGCATCCTGTGAGTTACACGTCAGCAAATATGTCAACGTGCAGCATATGTTCTGGTGTGTGTTACTTCTTTCCAGTTTCAGTTGCGCAACAGCCACAGAAGAGAGAGGCAGGCCAGCAGACAACCTAGTTCTTGGTTAGCATTGAGAATGCGTTCGAGATATGACAAGTCTCATACTGCGAGGACAATGGCGCTGGCGAAGCCGATGGTAGGGCCCACGACTTTGCAGTGGCAAGGGTTTTGGTCTAACCCCAGTCAGAACACGAACAAGCGATGAAAGGCCAGCACACTGAACCCACCGGTACCGCACTGGAAGCAGACGAAGGGGATAGGAAGACAGTCCATTATGATGGAAGATAGAGCTTGGTCAAGAAAGTCGGCTTTGCGAGGGACAGAAAATTGTATTATGAGCTTTGGACAGGAGGCGATCAGTCGTTCGGCGTGTGATAAATAAGTGCTTCGTAAGTCGTGAATACAATGAGTTGATGCGAGAAGGATACCAAGCAGGAGAGAAGGGCCTATTAAAGTTCCATGTCAAATAGTAACCAAAACGGGAAGACGGAACGGAAGCGTACGTCATCAACGACGGGCAGGGATCAACTGCCTATCACCACTTACTCAACCGTTGCCGGTTGGATGCATATGCTTGTCTAGCAACAAGCATTTTCAAGAAAAACGATAAGGTTCCGGGACGTGGTTGTGCGATCTCGGTCATGATGAAGAAGTGGCACTTTCAAACTGTTCCGTAGTTCAAAGCAGTATCTCGTTACTGGAAACCTAAGTTAAGATAAAACAAGGAATACATGAGGACGACGACTAGTCATCTGTCACTCGGCTAGCTCTAGAAATGAGAAATAGTAAACGGGACCCATGGCGCCTTTGATTCTTGCCCAGTGATATCAACCTAATCGTTGTCGCTTGAACAAGTGTGCACCATGCTCCCCGGCTTTTCAGGACGACGAGAAGGGGTTGACACTGTCAGAGAATGGTCCTGCAGAGGAGGAAGAGGGTTGAGCCGAGCTTGCGCGCTGTCTGGGGTCATCACGACGCATAATGCTCTCGACGGGGCCTAGAAGGCGCTGGAATCCATTCTTGCCCAACATGGCCACCTTGATATCTGTTTCGGCGACGACGGATGCGGCACGAGGCTTGTCGTCCAGCAAGGCCAGCTCGCCAAAGTAATCGCCCTTGTTGTATTTCTTGATCGATTGCTCGACTCCAGACTTGTAAACGGCAGCGGTACCCGATTCGAGCATGTAGAAGTGGTCACCAACGTCACCCTCACGGATGATTGTGCTTCCTGCGGGCATCTTCTGTGTTTCGAGGGCATCGGCAATCTTGCTGCGTTCGTATGCGGTAAGGGTGTTGAGGAGAGGCACGCTGTCAAGGAAAGACTCGTACATGCGGCGGCGCTGGAATGCGCTGTCCATCAGGATGCGACGGAAGGTGATACGGTCGAGTTGCCAGATGACACTAGGCTCGGTGCTGTTGACAGTCGCGGCACGGGGAGCGTTGTACATCAGCGCAAGTTCACCAAACGAGGTTCCGGAGCCGCACGATGCGACCTTGTCACCCATGCCATTGACGCCTGGCTCGATCTTGCCAGTCTTGGAGACATAGACGTCGAAGTTGCCAGTCTCGACAACGTAGAAATAGTCACCGACGTCTCCTTGGGCGATGACCTTGATGTCTTTTGACGGGATCTTGCGTTCTTGTAGAGCGCCCAAGACTTGCTCGGTCTGCTCGTCGTCCAGGTGGGAGAAGAGGAAGTTGCGCGACACGGCAGCACGCAGACGACCGAGTTGTTCCTGAGTCTTGGGGTGGTTAGGAGGCTTCCAATCCGAATCGTCAGTGCCCGAGGGTGCCAACACTTCGGCAGAGACGGACACACGGCGGCCCATGTTGTAGTTGTTGGGGAAGTTTTGCGGCACGTCTAACTGCTGACTGTTACCGCCAGCACCGGCATTCTGATCACGGGCAGCACCTGTGTTCTGGGCGCCGCCGAATCCAAAGTTGAAGCCTCCAAAGGAGCCATCTTGGTGGTGCTGAGCTGAAGGGTCGGAGCCTTGGGACGGAGCGAGGGGACTGCCGGTCGAGTTGGAGCTGTTGGCACCGAAGGGGTTTGCGTTTGCGGCAAAGGGAGATGCGTCGCGGTTCATGGCGTTGTTGGGGAAGGAAGCAGCAGTGGGCGAGGCGAACGTGTCCATTTCATCCTCTTCTTCCAGGCGCTGCATTCCGGGCTGCTGGATGTGGTGGAAGGGGTTGCTGCCGGGGAAGTTGTTCTCGGCCATTGTTTTGTTGGAATGCTGTGCGCCCAGCAGGAACTCGTGTCGCTGAGACTCTAGTCGGCGGAGGAAGTGGTTTGCGCAGAACTGCAGGACGTCGGTGGGCTTGTTCTGCAGGACCTCGCGTTCGAGGGTTTCGATCTCGTGCTTGTAGTCGGCGGGAAGGGCCATTGTTGGAGATTGGTAGAGGTACTTGAGAGCTTGGGGAGAGCTTGGGTCGGGACGTTTGTGCAGGAGCCCGCAGATGTGGAGCTACACTGCCGTGGCGGGGTTCTTTGGTTCGATGCAGTTGTCACCTTGGATCGACTGGAAACGAGACGAAGCTGATGCGATGCTGCAATGCGATGCTCAGTGATCGGATGGCTCTGATGCGTAGTGACTTTGTTCAGGGTATTGAGGGGGGAAAGTGCGCCCGATGGCCAATGAGATAATGAGGGGGAGGTCGTAGCGCGTGACGACACAAGCAATTTGGACGACGGAGCGAACAATACTTGTAGAGTAATTGTCGGCCAAACTCCAAGCTTCACCAACAGGATGGAAATGTATGAGGGAAGAGAAGGGAAGGAGCGAGAGCTGGCAGCTACGTGCTTTTGGGGCCAATTGATCTCGTTCCCCTCGCTACTACTCGCAACTGCCACTATTCGTGGCACTATTTGCTACTCCTTCGAGAAGGCCGAAACGGCACAGCTCTGGATTGACAACGGTTGCACAGCAGGAGCTCAACACCCAATATTCTGGACGAACAAGGCTTTCAGGAGGATGACTGGGTAACCATTCCTGCTCACCATGACTGTAATTGTTATAGACTCTTAATCTCCAAGTGACAGGTGCGACGGCAGGTGTGATTCCCAATTTCGTGCATACGAGTTGCTTACAGACCAGCGACACGCCAAGACGAGGAACACGTATGCTCATTTGTGATCAGAATGGCACAATGGACTGGAGGTCCCCAAAGGACGAGCTGCTTGTATGTCGTTTCTCTACACTCATCTATACCGTACTGCTGCGCAATTGTAGACAGACACAAACCGAATAAGCTCCCGTCGGCGGTGAGCACTGAGTAGTTTGACCCCTAATGAAGAGTGGTTATCCAGCAGATGGGGTATCCTTACACAACACCCAACATGCTCATGCCTGTCTTACAACGGCAGATGAAGAGATGTAGACTTTTGAGAATTGTTTGAACACATACGCTATGCACTGAACGACTGCTTCTCCAAAGTCCCATCAATCTCTGTCTTCTCGACTAGCTAGATGCATCTTATACAAATACCTTTCGGCCGTACAAGTCCGAGAGAGCTGAGTTGCGCTGCCGAAGAATGACCAGCCGTCCCATACGGAATCCCACCCAAAGATTAGCTTCTGGCAGAGGAACCAGTGCGTGCTCTCCGCGTGAACTGCCAATGACGTCTTGGGTGGGAACGAAACCAAGGTGTTGCCCGGCCTGCCTGACTGCAGTGGAACAAGTATAACAGAGCTGTATCGCTTTCCGAGCAGAGCAAGTCTTCTCATCAAACAGTCAAACCACACAGACAATCTCAAGCTCCCTGCCACCGACCTAGACAGAGTTGTCAGCAGTCAGCCATCAGCCAAGGTTTACCATCAGCCACAGACGCAGCCACCGCACGAACTTGAAACCGGCCTGTGCAATCTGGTCGCTCTCTCCTGCAAGCTCGACAAGGCGCGCGCATCTCTTGTGTGACCAGCGCATTATCTATTCATCTCAACCCACGCCGTCAGCCTTTGCAACCAGGCCGCTTCCCTATAGGCCATTCAATCTTTGCAACCCAAAAAGCTGATTGCGAGCCGACATGGGTCAATACACATTCACTTGGTGAGTCGAACATGGCACTCAATCGCGTCGCATCTAGTCAATCCGGCCTTGCGTGCGAACTTCTCAGTCGTCGCGCTCGCTCAACAGATGCGCGCCCACCATGGCTGAAGCGAAGCGATCGCTGACATGCTGCCGTAGGGATCACCCCGCCCAAGAAGTCTACGTGACGGGTGACTTCGACAACTGGTCCAAGTCAATCAAGCTGGACAAGAAGGGCGACTCCTTCCACAAGACTGTGACCTTGCCTGGCGAGGAGAGTCGGGTCCACTACAAGGTGAGCACGATCCGTTGTGGTACCAAGTGCACGCGGCTAACCACTCCTCCCTCTAGTTTGTCGTTGACGGAAACTGGACAACCGATTCTACTGCCAAGCAGGAAACAGATGCCTCGGGCAACGTTAACAATGTTGTCGAAGCCAGAGAGCTGAGCCCCGAGCCCGAAGAACGACCATCCCAGGCATTCATCTCTTCTGCACACCCCCAGTCCACCAGCGCTGCTCTTGCCGGCCAGGTTCCGCTCGAAAAGGAAAGAAACGCCCACTATGAGCAGGATGTCGACAACGACACGAGCTTCCCCCAGGAGACTCCCGGCTTCGAGGACCTGCCCGGCCAATTCCCCATTACACCTATGGCTGACCTCAACCAGTTCACCGTCAACCCCATTCCTGCTACCGAGGGCCCTTCCAACCCCGTCAAGCTTGCCCCTGGTGAGCCCGTTCCTCACCCGAGCACCTTGACATCCAACACTGTCCAGTCTACTGTGCGCGACGACCCCGAGCTCAAGAAGCCTACAAGCTCATCTACCGATGGTGCCAACGAGTCCCGTGAGCGCGAGCTTGACGAGAACGATCTCCCCGGCGCGTACGCCCCGTCTACTGCTCAAGAAGAAGAGGATGACACCAAGGCTTTCAGCGTCAACCCCATCCCTGCCACCGCTGGCATTGGCAACCCTATCAAGCTCGCTCCTGGCGAGCCTGTTCCTCACCACAGCAAGATTACCTCCAACACTGTCCAATCGACCGTTCGTGATGGCTCGCAGTACGGTGTTAGTGACACTGGTGCTCCCGTCCTTCCTCCCGTCCTTGATTCTGAGGGCGAGGCCGAGGCGAACGGTGCTTCCATGTTCAACTTGCCTTCTATCGGCGGCAACATGATTCCCGAGTCCAGTCTCCCCATGGGTGATGGCGACAACGACCGCCTGCCCAACTTCGAGAACGCTTTTACTTCCTCCGTTGCTCCTCAAAGTACTACCGCTCAGCTTGCTGGCCAGGTTCCCCTCGAGCCCCGTGGTGCACGCGGTGTACCTGAAGTTGTTTCTGAGAGCCAAGAGTCTGCTCACGTCAGTCCCGAGGCTGCTTCTTCTTCCAAGGCCGTCCAGAGCAAGCACGACTTCGAGGAGGAGTTGAAAGAAAAGGTGCCCGAGGCAGACGCCACTGCAGAGTCTGGCCCCGTCACTGGCGTTCCCGAGGTCGTTTCGGAGAGCCAAGAGTCCGCTCATGTCAGCCCCGAGGCTGCTTCTTCCTCCAAGGCTGTTCAAAGCAAGCACGACTTTGAGGAAGAATTGAAAGAGAAGGTGCCAGAGGCAGAGATCACTGCAGAGTCTGCTCCCGTCACTGGCGTTCCCGAGGTCGTTTCGGAGAGCCAGGAGTCTGCCCACGTCGGCCCTGAAGCTGCTGCCAACCCCGAGGCCGTTCGCGAGAAGGCTGCCGTCGAGAGTGATTTGAAGCAGACTGTCTCCGAGGCAGACGCAAACAACGCTTTTGTTGAGCGTAGCCCCGTCGCCGACGCCGCTTCAAGCGTATCACAAACTGCCTCTAACGCTGCTTCGACCGCATCGCAAACCGCTTCCAACACTGCACAAGCTGTCTCTGAATCTCACGTCCCCGAGGCTGTCGCGGGCGGTCTCGCTGCTGCTGGCGCTACCGCCATCGGTGCTGCTCTTCTTGCCAAGGACAAGCTCTCCGAGGCTTACCAACATGCCACCGAGCCTACTCCTGCATCGCAAGAAGTTCCTCACGTTGTCACTGAGAGTCAAGAGCGCGCTCATGTCGAGCCTGAAGCCTCTGCTTCGCCTGATGTCGTACGTGAGAAGGCTGCCTTCGAGGATGAGTTGAAACACTCTATTCCTGAAGCCCCCGCCACTTCTGAGTCTGGTCTGCTAGGTGCCAGCGAGGGCGGTCTGACTGGCAAGATCGCTGCAGGCACAGCCACTGTTGGAACTGCCGCTGCTGGCCTTGCATACGCTGCTAGAGACAAGGCTACCGATGCATACGAGAACGCCGGTGCGCCCTTCTCCAGCCTGACCAAGGAGCCCACCATTGACGGCTCTGTTCCCGAGGTTGTTACTGAAAGCCAAGAGCGTGCTCACGTCGAGCCCGAGGCCTCTGCTTCTCCCGAAGCCGTCCGTGAGAAGACCGCTATGGAGGGTGAGCTTCTGTCCGAGGTTTCCAAGGCCCCCGCAACTTCCGAGTCTGGCGTTTTCGGTAAGGGCGAGCAGGGTATCGCTCAGAAGGCCACTGATAGTGCTACTGCCGCTTCCGCTGCTATTTCTACCCAGGCGAACAAGGCCTACGAGTCTGTTGGCCTGCCTTCTTCCACTACCACCAGAGACACGACCGAACTAGAGTCTGGTTCCGAGCAGGTCCCCGAACTCGTACAAGAGAGCCAGGAGAGAGCTCATGTCGAGCCCGAGGCTTCGGCCAACCCTGAAGCTGTTCACGAGAAGCATGATATGGAGAGTGAGCTCCTTTCCCAAGTCCACAAGGCACCTGCCACCTCAGAATCTGGTGTTCTTGGCAACAGCGAACAGGGAATTACTGGTAGAGCCGCCGCCGGTCTCACCGCTGGTGCTGCAGCCATTGGCGCAACTGCCGCTGGTGCGGCTTATACTGCTCGCGACAAGGCCTCTGATCTGACGGGCAGAGATTTAAACACCACTGAAAAGTCGGCTCAATTTGAGTCTGGTTCTGAGCAGGTGCCCGAGGTCGTTCACGAGAGTCAGGAGAGAGCTCATGTCGAACCTGAAGCTTCTGCCAACGCTGAGGCTGTCCACGAGAAGTCCGACATGGAGAAGGAGTTGTTGGCCCAAGTCCACGAGGCACCCGCCACTTCCGAATCCGGTGTTCTCGGTACCAGTGAGCAAGGGGTTACTGGCAGAGCTGCCGCCGGTCTTACCGCCGGAGCTGCTGCTATTGGCGCAACTGCCCGTGACAAGGCCTCCGATCTGACCGGTAGAGATTTCAACACAACTGAGAAGTCAACTGGTCTGAACTCCACATCGGAGGTTCCTGAGGTCGTCCACGAAAGCCAGGAGAGAGCTCACGTTGGGCCTGAAGCTTCAGCTAACGTCGAGGCTGTTCACGAGAAGCACGACATGGAAGAGGAGCTCCTGTCTCATGTTCACAAGGCACCTGCCACTTCTGAGTCCGGTACTTTTGGTAGCAGCGAGCAAGGATTGACTGGCAGAGCTACTGCTGGTATTACTGCTGGTACCGCCGCACTCGGTGCTACTGCTGCTGGTGTCGCCTACACTGCCCGCGACACGACCGCCGAGACTACTGGCAGAGATCCTACCTCTTTCCTCCCTCCCTCCGTCGCCAGCGCAATCAACAACATGAACCAGGGCCTCCCTTCTGCCAACACTTCGCTTGCTTCGCCCAACCTTCACTCATCAGTCCCCGAGGCTGTTGTGGATTCTCAACACCAGGCTCACGTGGCCCCTGAGGCCTCTTCTGAGCCCGAGGCTGTTGCCGAAAAGAGCGAAGTTGAGAGAGAACTACTCGACCGCGTTCCTCGCACTTACGAGGCTGGCGAGCCTGCACCCACCGAGTCTGCTGCATTGAGCGCCACCGCTCCCGTCAAGCCTACTGACGTGGATTCTGACATGGAGGCAGCCGTTCTTGCTGCTGGCGGCTCTGCTACTACAAGTTCTACTGGTGTTGCTGCTGTCAGCGGTATTTCCCCCGTCGATGCTGCTCCCGTCTCTTACTCGACTACCGTCCCCGAGACCCAGACCTCGCGCTTCGACGACGAGCAACCGCGTGATCTCACTGGCGGCCACAGTGCTATGCCTACTGCCGTGCAGCCCGCCACTACTGACGCTGGAGCTTTCACAGAGAACACTGGTCTTTCTGGTGCTGCCACTAGCGCCACGCCCATCTATAACGAAGAGACGTCCGCTGCTGCCACCACGACCGGCCTGAACGCCCCTGCTGAGAGCCAGGCTCAGATTCCCGCTCCTGTCCAATCCGAGACCTTCGCCGCTCCCGTCCAGTCCGAGACCTTCGCCGCTCCCGTCCAGTCCGAGACCTTCGCCGCTCCCGTCCAGTCCGAGACCTTCGCCGCTCCCGTCCAGTCCGAGACACTCGCCGCTCCCGCTCTCGAAGCACCTGTAGAGCAATCACGCGACGTCTCACCCATGACCCGCCCTGATTCATCCAAGCAATCAGAGCCTCAAGTCACCACCGGCACCGAGACCGAAAGCGTCCCTCCCACCACCACCGGAAGCGCACCCACCACACCCCAGAGAAACGCCACCAAGAGATCTAGTGGCTTCTTCCGTGGCACACCTCAGAGCGACCGCAATAGCGTTGCCGGATCGTCCAAGGCTGACGATGACGGCAAGGGCTCCAAGAAGAAGGGCTTCCTCGCCAAGCTCAAGGAGAAGTTCAGAGGATAGAATACCCGACCACGACTGATTCCGTCATGAATGTCGTCTATCTCATGATTGGATGTTTTTCTTCTTCAAAAAGAGCCTCTGAGTGACAGGAGGGGGGTCCTGAAGCGAAGTGGGCTGGATGGATTGACATGGAGTTTGTAACTGTTTGTAATCACTCGCGCGTGCTGGGTTTCGTCTCTTATGTAGCTTATTCCCCTTGTCGTTTTTGTGGATTTTAGTCTTTCTTTTCTTTTTCTTTGTCACTTTTTCTCTTCTTCTTCTTCTTCTTCTTTCTACTACAGTAGCTCTCCCCTGTCGTTTTGTTTCATAGGAAGATTGATAATTTGACAGTTCTTTAATCATGACATCTTTGTTTGCAATTCAAGGTACCTAGTGTTTCCATCAAAAGCAGTAGTATTGGCAGGCTACCTAGTGTCTTGGCGAGATTCCGCTCAGTGTCTCTACAACGATATCTCAAGTTCCTTGTGAGCCCCTGAAAGATTGGCATCGATGGGTCATGTATTGTGTCAACTTTTTTGTTTCCTTTTTTGCTCGATGGATGTATCTGGTGTTGGATACGTGTGGCATGCTCTGCCTGCTTCTGCTGGCCAAGGCATCAGGGGTCATGTTTGCGAGACGGGTAGAATGGATATTGGGGCTGGGGCCAAGATGTGTGCCTTTTGCAGCAGTTCCGCTTTCTTGGAACAATGGAGGGGAGTGAGTTGTTTCGCAACGAGCCATGACAAGACTCGAGCTTGTTCTTTCAACCAGCTTTGCGCAGCGAATTGTAATGCTCACCGAGACCAAAACCGTGTCTGTAGTAAGCCAACCACAACTGCTTGTCCTTTTCAGCATCGCCCGTGTCTGGATTGATCTCCTCGACTCTGCCATCGCCCTGCAAGACGCTGATGGCGACGTTGTATTTCTTGGCCAGAGCCATCAATTCAAGCTGGCCTCCCCATTCGCCGGTATTCTTGATCTTGTAGATGTAGTAATCCAAGGGCTCTTCCAAGAAAGGGGTAAAGTCATTCGGATGGGTCTCGATGTACTCGGCAGCTGCCTGACGGACCATCTTGTAGGGTTCGAGTGTTTGCGCAATGTCTGGGGTGGTGGAGGGAGCGGCGCCCAGGGGTATGTCGAGTTGTTGGAGTTGGTCGGCGATGGCGGAGTAGAGACAGTGGCCGTCGGCGCGTATTTCCTTTTCGGCGAGCTTGCGGGCGGAGAATTGGGCGAGCATGTTTTCGCGCTCTGCGGCTTTGAGGTTGGGTATGTCTTGGGCTTCTTCGGCGGCTGAGGCGATGAGGGCTTCTTGTTCGGCGGCGCGGCGGGCGAGGCGGGCTTTGGCGCGGTTTTGTTTCTTGGGGGCTTTTGTTTCTGGTGTGGATGTAGTGGGTTGCGTGGACGAGGCGATCTCAAGACCTTCTGTGCGGTCGGCCAGTTCGTCTTGCTCTTTCTCTGTTTCGTCGTTGTTGTCTCGCTCTGTCTCTGTGTCATCGTCGTCGTCTTGGCCATGCATGGGTGCAGTCATTGCGCGAAGTTCGTCCTGGTGGCGGGTCTTCATGTCCCTCTCCAAGTTGTCGCACTCATCATTGACACCCTTGCGCGTCTTCTTGGTGGCGGCCTTTTTCTTCTGGGTGATTTTTGATTGCAGGTCTTTGGCTTCCTTGCGGTGGCGCTGCTGTAGCTCTTCCATGACTTCGGCCAGTTGGTCGCCAGAGGGGCACAGGTGTAGCAAGTCCGAGTGTCGCAGAAACAAGGGCGAGCTTGTCATGGTCACAAGTCACATTGGCAAAGCTCCCGAGCTGGAGCACCGCCGTCCGGACCCCTCGGAACCCTCGCACTTTATACTAACCCACGTGAACCACCGGCGACAATGACGTCCTCTTGTCTCCTGTCGAACCGTTTTCCCTTTGAAATTATTCGATTAAACGAACATGACTGCGTGATCAAGCCCATACCATCACCCAAACGCCACCATGCCGCAACATGCAAGAAGCGGCGTCTCGGTCGCCTTGACAGCCGCATTCCTGGCCGCAACTTCCATCTTCGCCGCCATCTATGCATTTGGCTTGCCCGAACTCGACTACTGGCACTGGAGAGCTGATTACGACCCTTTCAGAAACCAACCTCCTTCGCAAAATGTCTTTGACGCCTTCACCAAACCATCCGCCTTGGATGACTACCTCGTTGGCGTCGGCAAGGCCGACATTACCGGCCCTGTCGTCGAAGTCAATCTCATGGGTTATGCCGACCCTGCTCAACTCGGTTCTGGTGTGAGACAGCGTCTCTACTCTCGTGCTTTTATTCTCGGTCATGCAGACAGTCCCCGTGACCGTTTCGTCTATCTTGTCCTCGATACTCAATCTGGAGATACTGCCGTTCGCAACGGCATTCTTGAAGGCCTTGAAGACCTCGGTCCCGAGTACCAAGTCTATGGAAGGCAGAATCTTGCCGTTACCGGAACTCATTCGCACTCTGGTCCTGGCGCTTGGTTGAACTATCTGTTGCCTCAGATCACTAGTCGAGGCTTCAGTCATCAAAGCTATCAAGCCATCGTACATGGCGCTCTTGAATCCATCAAGCAAGCTCACGAGTCGCTTAGCTCTGGTCAACTCTCTGTCGCTTCAGTGGATATTGAAGGTGCAAACACTAACCGTAGCCCTTATGCCTACCTTGCCAATCCCGAGGAAGAGCGTAACAAGTACGATTACAATGTCGACAAGACTCTGACTCTTCTCAAGCTGCGTAGAAACAGCGACAACAAGGACATTGGTGTCTTGACTTGGTTCCCTGTTCACGGTACCTCCATGTTGGGAAACAACACCCTCATCACTGGTGACAACAAGGGTGTTGCCGCATACCTGTTCGAGAAACATGCCGCTCAGCTCGACTCTACCGCAGATGGCTTTGTTGCTGGCTTCTCTCAGGCCAACGTTGGAGACACCTCCCCAAACATCAACGGCGCTTATTGTGAATCCGGTCCTGATGAGGGCAAGCAATGTGACTTCAAAACAAGTTTATGCGCCGGCAAGAACGGACCTTGCCATGGACGTGGTCCTCACTGGGGTCTGGATGATGCAGGTACAGCTTCTGCTTGGGAGATAGGCCGCAGACAGTACCTCGGCGCTCGCTCGGCATACGATTCCATGACCACCAAGTCTGCCTTTACACCCATTAAAGGCAAAGTAGTCCGCTCCCTCCACACTTTTGTCGACATGTCCAACCAGACCGTCATCCTGCGCAATGGTTCAAAAGCCCACACCTGTCCAGCTGCAATGGGCTACTCATTCGCTGCCGGTACCACCGACGGCCCTGGTGCCTTTGACTTCAAGCAAAACAACCCTGGCGACCCGAATGCAAGCCCTGTGTGGGCTGTAGTTCGCAACAGCCTTCATTCACCCGGCCCCGAGCAAATTGCTTGTCATGCTCCCAAACCAATTCTACTCGACGTAGGCGAGACAGCGACACCTTACCTGTGGACCCCCAACGTTGTCGACATCCAGCTCCTCCGTATCGGCCAACTCCTCATAATCGTAGCGCCAGGCGAAGCCACCACAATGGCTGGACGACGTTGGAAAAGCGCCTTGCAGAGCCATGCACTTACTGCCTGGGATGAAGCACCTAATGCTGCAGAGCCTATAGTCGTCCTCGGTGGCCCGGCAAACACGTACGCGCACTATATCGCCACCGAAGAGGAATACTCCGTCCAACGCTACGAGGGTGCCTCTACACTATTCGGTCCACACACTCTAGCCGCCTACATCAACCTTTCACTTGCACGTCTACCATACCTTTCTGCTGCCACAACGTCGAAATCGCCGGTATTGCCGCCCGAGCATCCTGCTCTGCCTGTGCTGGACCTCGGTCCCGATCCCCCCATCCACACGAACAAATCTCTCAGTTTCATCTCACCCGTGGTGTTCGATCGCTCGCCTTTATTCAAGTCTTTTGGCGATGTGGTCACTGATGTTTCCCCCCGCTATGCAATCTCTTCATCCCCCATCGTCAAAACTGTCTTTGTGGCTGCTAACCCGAGAAACAACCTTCGTCTCGGTGGCACTTTTGCCGCTGTAGAGAGGTATAGTGATCAAGGGACTTGGGATATCGTGAGAGATGACGAGGATTGGAGTGTAGTGTTTGAGTGGGAGAGAACCAGTACCACGGTTGGCACGAGCCAAGTCACTATTTCTTGGGAATTGGGATGGGAGGTTGGGGATTGGGGGAGGGTTGATGGCAAGGTAGTAGCTGGCGAGAAGGATGAGTTGAGAAAGCAATTGGAGAGGAGAGACGTTGAAGAAGAGTTGAAAGGAAGGTATAGGATCAAGTACTTTGGAGATAGTAAAGGGATTGGAGGTAAGATTTCTGGGTTTGAGGGTGTGAGTGGGGAGTTTGAACTTGTTTAGACGGATCTGGGAGGTTTTAGTATATAGTCCTTGCAAGTAATAAGCAAATTTGTGTTCTGAGTCTCTTAAGCGATCCTCATTTCCTCGCCGTGCCTGGGAAGCGACAAGGGGGAACGGGGTATTTCTCAGGGTTGTGGTTCGTAGGAAGAATGTCATGTACAATTGACGTTTCGTCTACTATATATCTTCTTGGGATATGTATGTGTTATCAGCGAGTTGGTGGTAAAGGACTGAACTCGACGATGACGATGGTGATGCTTGGTGCTTGAGGCTTCACAACAACATCTTCGAGGCACGATGATCCACAGCACTGTTGGCCTTTGGTATAATAGCTACTGCCAGTGCTCCCCAAAATGGAGTCCGGGGGCGGACCAAAATCCCCCATGTTTTGATGCAAGAGACATGTCAAAGCTGACTTGTTTTGTCGCGACACGTCTGAAGCGTCCACAACGCAGCATGGGAATGAAATCCACGACGCCAGGGTTTGATATGCTAGCTCATCCGGTTGCCGGGTATTCATGAAAAGTTCTCGAGCGTCCACACGCGCACCTCACCATCGTCGCCAGTGCTGATGATGATTTCCTCGTCATCACTGCGACGACCAGAATCGCTCCTCTTGGCCCAGCAGACGTGGTTGATCTCAAACACGTCGTGAGCATTCTCAACCTCGGCCACAGCGACCCATTCCGTCTTTGCGATTTCCTTGGGGCCGTCTGTTGTTTCTATTTGAGTGGATGCATTGTCGGCGGCCCATTGCTCTTTGTAGACTATAATTTTACCGTCGCTGCCTGCGCTGACGACAAGACCGGTGGTTTTGCTCCAGGACACGGAGTAAATGGCGCGTTCGTGTTGTTGAGGCAGAGCGGCTTCGGGGATCCATTCTTCCTCGATGGTGTTTGTTTTGATGATGCTCGGCATTCTGGGGCCGGTTTGGGGGGCACCGTTTGGCTTGTCCTTGGGGATACGACGCCAGATGCAGATGCTGAGGTCGTCTGAGCAGCTGGCGAGGCGTGGACCGGCGGCTTCTCTGAGTTCGACGAGTCTTTGCTGTTGCTCTGTGGTGGCTTTGAGGCCTGCTTGTGTGGCGCCCTCGAATTCCACCCACCAGACTGTGCCACCGTGACCCGACAGCACGGCACAGCAGCCCCAGTCGTCAATGTCTTCTCTCCAGAGTCGGATGTTGTCGTCGTAGCTGGACGAGGCGAGCAGTTCTTCCGATGGGTGCCAGCATACACACTTGACGTCGCCCTCGTGCTCTTGCAAGACGGCGACGGTCTCGAAGTTGTCGTCTTCCAGCTCTTCCCAGATCCACACGCTCTTGTCGCGACTGCAGGTAGCGAGCAATGGCGAAGTGGGACTAAAGGCCAGACTCTTGATCTCCGACTCGTGGCCATCGAGGACGACGGCAAAGCGCCACTCGTCGTCCTCGTCGTCTCCACCATCTTTTGTAAAGTCGACCTCGTTGTCCTCTGACCTGTTCGCCTTGCCGCTGTTGCCCTCCCACCGTCTCCAGATGCCGGCGCTGGCGTCGAAACTGCCCGTCGCAAGCACGCTCTCGCCGGTAGCCGAAGTGCCGCTGTCGGGCTTCCAGGCTACACTGCGGATGGAGCGTTTGTGGCCACCGGTAATGTTGCTGACGAGGTTGAACGAGTTGAGCGAGTAGACGCGCACGCTGCGGTCACTGCATGCCGTTGCGACAATGGGGAGGTTCGGGTGCGGCGACGAGAGCCATGTGCGTGTGTTGGAAGCCGGTGTCAGAGTCGCCAGAGGCGCAATCGTGGGTTTCGTGCTCATGATAGACTTGAATCAATTGAGGAATGAACAAGTCGCAGCAATCGCCTTTGCCCAAGAGTCGAGATTGTGACTGTTGCGAATTATCCAAGTACGTCAGCGACCCTGCCCCGCTGTCGCTGTCGCAATCCGACCTCTTGACGGATTTTTGGCACAAACCCAAACCTTCCCTTCCTCGACTTCTCCGAAAACCTGTTTTTCGCTACGCACGACTACACACCATGGATGTCGATACCTCCATCTCCACCGACTCACCCAGCGGATCCAGACCATCACGCACACAGCTAAAATGGACAAACGACATGGAAATAGCCTTCATCGCCGTCATGAAGTCCATGCAAAGCCCTCCCACCAAAAACGTCCCCTCGGGCTTTACAAAAGATGCCTATAATCGCGTCGCCGAGATTATCAAGGACAAATCCTCACAACCTGACTTGTGTGATGGTGTGCGTATGAAGAACAAGTTGGGAGCTTTGAAAAACGACTGGCGTACTTATGTGAACCTGATGAATATGGGATGGCCAACCTTACCCGGCGGACTGCCTACAAACACCGACGACATCTTGGAGAATTACTACAAGGAGCAGGATCCGAATGCCAGGAAATTCAGGGCTGCTCCGTTGAGGCACTTTGCTGAATTGACCGACCTGTTTGACCCCGAGAGGGAAGGAGAGCAGCGCTTGAATTCGCCATCTGTGTCTCGATCTATGGGAACGTCCGCTACCCTTCGCCAATCTCTCCCACTGCCACATTCACCCTACGAGCCTGCGGTACCGCAAGAGCAATCCACTCCCCAGATCCACGATCTACAAGACACTTTGGTACACGGCACCAACAACCCCTACACCCCTCACTCCAACCAAGCCTCTCAACCCTCCACCAAACGACCAGCGGAAAACTCCATCTCCAACCAAGCCAAACGCATTCTCATGGGCGAGTCTTCGCCTCCACAGCCACGAGCCGCAGATACCCTACGTGCCTACTATGGCAATACATCCCAGATCTCTCCAGTGGCCGCCGCAACCGCCCTCTTCAAAGCCACCTTTTCATCTCTGCCAACACGACACAGGGTAGCTGTCGTCAAACATTTTCAAGACACGAACATGGCCGAGATCTTTTTGCACACTGATGCAGAGGTGAGGGAGGGTTTGGTGAATGGGTGGATTGTTTCGGCTGGCTTGCTGCCGGGTAGACCTTAGAAATGCACACTCTGATTACCGCAAGGGTATGGAATTATCAGTCGGCAAGGATTGAAAACATCCTTGATGGGCATCGATGCAGACATGCTTAAGAAGTGTAAGTGTGGGCAGCTTTCTCGGAGTGAACAACAGAACCCCTCCCAATCTGCCAATATTTGCAGCGAGTTGAGAAGAGGACGAAAAGACGATTTGATGATTGGTGAAATTCTTATCCAAGTTATCTCTTAAACACTAAGCTGGACCCATCTCCTTGCGTAGCAGTTCCCACTAGAGTTGTGTGTTGTTGTTGGATCATGATTTGATTCAGCGCTGCTAGGAAAATCCCATTGCATAGCGAAGAAACTTGGATGTCGACAGTGATAAGCCGACACCGCAGCTAGAACCAATCACTAAGGGCTCACGCAAACGATGCTACAGCCTCAATTGAGAATGTCCATAGTGAAACAATCCAAACTCACTCGTCAAGACACTCACCCGAGCACCAATCACCCCTCAAACACTCACTCATCTCGCCAACACAATATGTTCATCCCAAACTCCCCATCCCTCAGCACATCGGTAGAGTTGGCCCAATGGTCAAAATCACTCACAAACCCAATTGCGATTAGAAAAAAAAACTCCTACAAGTCCTTGGTTCGATCCTCGGATGTAATGGAAACTATTGTGTTTCTTTCTCCCCTGCAAAGGTAGGATACTTTGCGGGCAGGAGGGGGGTTTTCCAGACTACTTGGCTGATACGGCTGGTCTGCTCTTTGCTCCTTTATCTTCTGGACAAGAGATTCTTGTTTGTGATCCAGAAGTGGTCAACGCATTGGTGCACGATGATAGTCTGTGGCAGGAGGGACGGATCAACTCGAGCAGTGCTGGGGAGGAAGCATGATTCTTGGTCGGCTTTCTGTTTGGGAGTTATAGGCATCATTGCATATTGTAGTTCTGATGGGATATTTGATCATGGTCCTTGCTCTTCTTCAAGTGGTGACTACAGGTAAAAATAGCTGCACGGTAGGTAGAAAGCTGAGGGTTTCCATCGACGAGCTCCTGTCGTATGTATATGCTCAGTTATTGCTCGCACATTGAAAGTCAGGATGTCGTCTGCGAATATGTCATCACACGGGAAAGAGCCGAAACCCTTGTCCGAGTTCCGAGGAAGTAAGAAATCGATTCGGTTTCGATGACGAAACGTGTCAGAAAAAAGGAGTCGCGTGGAGACCGCGTGCGGGGAAAGCTTCCACTGCAGGCGACCACCTGCCTTCTGCGTGTGACCAAGGTGCAGGACAAAGGCATGATTGGTGGTCTGCAAGGCATGAGGAAGTCAAAACCCCGCTGCCGCTCTTGCCTGCAGCTTTCACTGCATGCAAGCAATTTCCACCGACAATCACACCGACAGTCTGGATAGGGAAAGGGCTTCACTTCGGGAAGGTGCATTCGGACAGCGATATACAAGATGCTTGGATCGCCAGCTCTGCAGGTTGTCCTCAACTCATCCTGCGACATGTTGCTCAAAAACGTCGCCACACCTCTGGGTGGCCTGTTGGCCTTCTGCCCCTCTCCATCATTCGCTCAAAACACTCCTTGTCAGACCACGACAGTTCAAGCATCGATACCGAACAACACCAATGTCGCCCTAAGCTCCTACTCGTACTGTGGTGGTAACCTGGATGTGTCAGTCTACATCGCCAACGTCAACTACAACAAAGTGGTTACTCTGTACTACACGGATAGCCAGGGTGTTTCCACACCCTTGACGTCAGTCGCTCTCGGCTACAATTCCAGCATTCCAGACACCAACTACGAGTTTTGGAGTGCGAACACCCCAGTCTATCTTGATGGAATCACTCAGCTGTTGAATCTTACCTATCAGGCAAAGGACATCGGTCAGACCTATGTCCAACAACTGCAGCTTGCCGTCAAGGCCAGCGGCGACGCCCCTCCTGTTCCTGCGGCTGTCCCGTCCCCATACGCAACTCCAAGCGGATTTTCTGATGATATCACTGCCTGGTTGGCTCCCAAGACCGGCTCGCAAGCCGACTTCTCAAAGACGCGCATGTTCCTGAACATCAATCCGGATATTGATGGTGCTGCTAAGGGTACCGTGGTTGCTGCTCGATCAGGACCCTCGTACGAGCAGAAGCTTCCGGATTACGAGTATGATTGGGTCCGTGATTCGTCTCTGACTATGGATGTTGTCCGATCTCTGTACGCTGCATCCACCGTCGGTAAATTTACCCGCAAGTACAAAGACGCCATGTTCCACTACGCCGAAGGCAGGGCTGTTGAGCAGAACGACCCATCGCTCACCTTTGCTGGTCTCGGAGAGCCCAAATTCTACCTGAATAACACCGCCTTCACTGGTCCTTGGGGCCGCCCCCAGAATGATGGACCCGCGACCGCAGCGATTACACTCATGGAATTCGCCAATGACTATATGGAGAAAGGCGGAAGCCTGTCCTCTGTTCGCGACCGCATTTGGGATTCGAACGCCAATCCTCTGAAAGCGCCAGTCTTGAAGGACTTGTTGTTTGTGGCCAGCAACTGGAGCTCGCCCAGCTTTGATCTATGGGAAGAGGAGGAAAGTGCACACTTCTATACTCGTCTCGTTCAGCGTCGTGCTCTGGTCATGGGCGCCAAGTTCGCAATCATGTTTGGTGATTCGACCACTAGCAACACACTCTCCTCGGCAGCAACTCAGCTTACTGCAACACTCGATCAATTCTGGAGTCCCAACAGGAAGCTCATCCTCTACGAATACGGCCCTGTGTTGGCTGGCAAAAACTCATTCATCGACATCGCTGTTATCCTTGGTGTTATTCATGGCTATGCTGGTGACGGCGTATACTCGTACACCCACGACAGAGTCCTTGCCTCAGCTCTGAAGATCTCGACTAGCTTCCTCGATGTGTATCCGGTGGCCAAGGTAACCAAGGACTCGAAGGGTCTTCCTATCGGTATCCCAATCGGGTAAGATAACAACAGCTGTCCTTCGTCTATATACGCTGACGGAATGTATAGTCGTTACCCCGAAGATGTCTACAACGGTGTAGGCACTTCTCCAAACGGAGGGTAAGTCGATCATAATCAGAATGTTCAAGCAGCATATGCTTACATAAAGCTAGTAACCCGTGGTACTTGACTACTGCCACCATGGCTCAATATCTCTACTCGGTCGCATCAGAGTATCAGAATGCGGGTAGTCTGACGGTCAACAATGTTACTGCACCTTTCTTCGCCTACTACGCACCAAAAGCTGGCTTGAAGTCCAAGACTTACTCCTCGAACACGAAAGAGTTTGCCTCGGTGATCGCCAGTCTCAAGGGCTGGGGCGATGCGTACATCCGCCGTATCAAGTACCACACACCAGCTGGTGGCAACTTAGCCGAGGAGTTCAACCGTAACGACGGCCATGCACAAGGAGCGTACGATCTGACCTGGAGTTACGCCTCACTTCTTACCGCTGCCTTCTCTCGTGCTGAACTGTCGGGCGACGGAAGTTACGTCCAGAAGATCGCAGCTCTGGCATATGAATAGCCTACTTGTGCCGCACCAGTTGCATGGACATGGGAGTATGGCATTTGCAGCATCACTGATCATTTGATTTTGTTTTGGGAGGCTAGATTCTAAGACTGATAGCATCATTTCCTAGACAAAGACTCTCAAGAATTCACCTAGCATCATCATTGCCATCGCTTGTCCGTACGGCATACTGGTGATCGGAATGTCCTTGTAGTGCTGCAGGTCACTTCCCATGCCGGTACCGAAGCTGGTGTTTTGCAGTTCTCCGTCCTCGCTAATGCTTCCAATCACAGCCTTTACAGCTTTGAGTGCGACTGCCTCGTACTCTTTGCCGATGTAACGCTTCCGTACGGCCTTCAGCATACCGTAGGCGAATCCAGCTGTTGCAGAAGCTTCTTCGTAACTTCCTTCGCTAGTCGGAATATCGAGTAACGTGCGCCACATACCGTTCTCGGCTTGTAGTTTTGCAAGAGCTTTGCATTGGGCTTCCAGAGTATCAATCAGGTGGATCCTCAAAGCATCATCCTTGGGCAAGTTCAACAACTCGATAAAGTCCGGAATAACGATTGTGACCCAGCTGTTTCCTCTTGCCCATCTGGCCTCTGCAAAGTTGTGCCCCACACCGCCTGGACTGGCCTCGTCAAACTTCCAACCGTGGAAGAACAGTCCGGTCTTTGTGTCGAACAAGTACTTAATATGGAGCATGAACTGACGCTTTGCTTCCTCAACATAGTGAGGGCGGTTCAACAAAAGACCAATCTTTGCAAGAGGCATAACAGTCATCATCAGAGTATCGTCCCAGAGCTCGTAGTGGTTGTCGCTTGCGTAGGTCATGTGCTGAAGACCACCGTAGGGTGTGCGAGGCAAGTCGTACATTGCCCACTCTGCCCAAGAGTCTAGCCAGGCTTCGTGTGTGGTGTCACGGCTCTTTTCGTACAGGTAGGCTAGTGTCAGGAAGGGAGACATGGTGTTGATGTTTTTGGTTGTTCCTTCGGCGAGGCGACCTTGAAACCATTGCTGTATTGTTGACAGTGCGGATACTGAGCCAGTCAAGGCGTGGTATTGATACAGGCCGTAGAGGCCGATTCCATGGGTCCATTCCCAGTCGTTCCAACCTGGGTCATGTCAGTATGCCTCCCCCTGAGTATCGAGAGTTTGTAAAGTCGCTGACCTTTTGTATCAATGATACGACCGTCATCGAGCTTGAGCAGGAAACGACCAGTCGTGTCTTTGATGTTGACAAGATTGTGAATCAACAGCTCGATATAACGGTGAATGTCGGTGGCTTCATAGCCGTGAAGACGCAGAGTGGTAGGCATGGTAAACGTTTCCTTCTAATTTATTCCCAATCCCTCTATGAAAGATGCAATGCGACAACAGAACGAAACGCGAACAAGATAAGTATCTTTGGCCAGGCATCGATTGCTCTCGAGATGGTACCTCGCAATAAGTATCCCCTCACCTGTTGTCGATCTTTTGTTATCTTTACCCCGACTCCCGAGGAGGCCGACTCGCCAAGCTGAAGGATCACGACTCAACATGCAGGCAATTTAACCACACCCCCACACTATAACAATCCACCAATGAGTTGTCAACCCGCCGGAGTCAGGGCGGATAGTCTTCTCCGAACGCATGTTAGGTCTGTCTGACTCGCTGACCTTGGTCCTCTCCGCTCGCCCGTTGAGATGGCGTCCCCAGTGGCGCTCATCTATTGCCTGGAGGAGTGTGGGGGTTACCCCATGGGACACTCGCTATTCCTAGGGCTCGGATGAGGAGACTTGTGAACGTTCCATCCACAAGCACCATGAGGATCGATAGTCCGTCTTGGCCATGGGACAATGAGCACCGAGTGGACGTCTACGCATAGATAAAGGATGGTGCTTGCATACAACATGCCCCTTTGTTCTTACTCCCAGCGACCATTGCCTTGACATTCGTTACGTCCTGGCTCAGTTTCCATCGTTGCCAATCTCGAAGCAGCCATGTCGAAAACCAATACTACCACGACTCCAATGGAGAAGGACGATCTCCTTCGCCTCGAGACGGTCATGTCTAACGAGGAGAATCTCAAGGGCGATCACATGAACTACGAGCGTGTGGACAAGGAACTCGCCAAATACACGACCGGCGAACGTGTAGTGATCTCCGAGGCAGACGACAAGCGTCTCAAGAAGATGATTGACCGTCGTGTCTTGGTTATCATGATCTTGACCTACTTCCTCCAAGCACTCGACAAGGGAACCATGAGTTTCACCAGTATCATGGGTATCAGAGATGACTTGAACCTGGTTGGAGACAAGGTATGTTCTCGCCAAAACACTGATCTTAGCGACCATCTGCTAATCTCGAAACAGTTTTCTTGGTTGACAACCTGTATCTACATTGCTGTGTTGTTCGTCGAGTATCCTACCAACTGGATCATTCAGCGCGTGCCCGTTGCCAAATATCTCTCTGCAAACATCATTCTTTGGGGTATGGTTCTCGCACTCCACGCATCAGCAACGAACTTCACCACTCTCGTGGTTTGCCGCACCTTCCTGGGTATCTTCGAAGCCGTCTGCCAGCCTGCTTTCTTGATCATGTCCTCCCTCTGGTACAAGAGAGACGAACAGGCCCAGACAGTAACGTATTGGTACGTTATGAACGGTGCACAGCAGATTGTGGGCGGTCTGCTAGCCTACTGCTTCTCGCTGCTCGGCAACAACAGAGTTGTCAAATCGTACGAGGCCATCTTCATCACCTATGGTTGCGCCTCTGTGCTTTGGGGTGTCTTTGTGCTCTTCTGGCTTCCCGATTCACCCATGCGTGCCAAGTGCTTCTCCGAGGAAGACAAGGTAAGCACCATCCTTGCAATCATCCCCTCATATGTAGCTGAACTAACTTTTTCACAGAAACTCATGGTTGAAAGAGTCCGCGCCAACCAGACCGGTATTCAGAACAAAAAGTTCCGCCCCGAGCAAGTCAAGGAAGCCCTCACAGACCCCCAGCTCTACTGCTACATGTTGATCCAAATCTGCACCACACTGCCCACCAGCGGCCTCGGCGCCTTTGCCAACATCATCGTCAAGGGCTTCAACTTTACAACTCTCGAGACCCAACTCTTGGCCATGGTACTCGGCGCCTACATCGTCATTGTGCTGCTCTCCTCGACCTGGATCGTCAAGAAGACAGGCCAAAACCTACTCGTCATGGGCGCCTTTGTGGTTCCCTCTTTTGCCGGAACAATCGTGCTCATGACGGTCAAGAACACGAGCAAGGCTACCCAAGTTGGACTGCTCTTGTCATACTACATTGTTCTTTCCTTCTGGGCTGCCCAGACACTGGCCATGTCGATGCTGTCCCGCAACGTGGGCGGCCAGACCAAGAAATCCATTGTCGTGGCTGCAAACTTTGCCGCTTGGGCTGCTGGAAACGCCATCGGGCCTCAGGTCTTCTTGGCCTATGATGCACCGAGGTACTTTATCGCTTTTGCGACACACATGGGTTGTTATGCGTTGCTGGTGGTTGTGATTGTGTTTTTGCGATGGTGGCTCAAGCGTTGCAACGCCAAAAAGGATGCGCTCGCCGCTGCTGGTGTTGGAGAGGCTGCGGATGATGCTTACACGCATGCCTTTGATGATTTGACGGATATGGAGAACCCCAACTTCAGATATGTTTACTAGAGTGTGGGTAGTGGTGGTGGGATGGGTTTATGGCTGTAATTAGTTTTGATACCAGGATATGCTTTGGACTTTCACCTTTTCTTCCCTGGTTCGGTGCTGAATTGCTGAAGGATACTCTGCAATTTTGCAACACTCATACCTTTGCTATGCTTTACAGGCTTGTTAGGGCTGTTTCCACTCTCTTCTTGCTGGAGCCTGGACATCTCCTTGATGCATGCCAAGTTTGTGGGTGATATCTTGACGATCTCTTCGGTTAAATCGAACCACGTCCCTGGGTCTTGCATGCACTTTCAGAATACGAGATGCAACACAGGACAGTCACCTGCTTGTGATGATCACATGCGACTCTTCCCCAAAGTGTCATCGCCAGTTGCAGTCGTCGAGTCTAATTCGGGCATGGACTCCACTGTTAACCACAGCTCCTCTGCTATCCGGTGAGAGAAGATACTGTTGGAGACTTGCGATACATGATGACCTGTTCGAAAGTCTGACAAGCAATAGAGACGTATCTCCATGCAATCATTGGAGGTGTGTCCAAGACCGCTGACGGAACAACAAGCAAACCCTTGGCGTGGGGGGCTATGCTGCTATGCATCATGCACCTCGGTATAGCAATACGCCGAACTCTGCGAAGCGAGCTGGTATACGAGAAATGAGGTGTAAACAGGTCTTCCACCTCTCCACACACGGGCCAAAGATGTTTTGCGGAGAAATTGCTTGGGGGTTTATGGGAGGGGAAAAGAAAGATGGGGTAGAGATGTGGGTGAGGTCGATCATGCATCTTCCCCAGGGCAGACACTGCAATAAAAGGGTGATGGCAGGTGTGTAGTAGTCTCCAGGACAGACTTCCTCATTGTTCCAACGATGGCAGCAATCTGGAAATTGCAGGGTTTCCTGCTCTCGTGTCTCTTGTTCCTCAGCACTCCTGCCCATGGCTTTCTGAACGCAACCGAAGATGCAAAGGCCCTGGTCATTGCCAACGATCGCCTGTACGCCTCTGTCAACAAATCCACAGGCATCATGGATATTCTGACCCTGGATGGCCAAAACCTGCTCGGCACCAAGGAGTACAATGAGGTTACTCCCGGAGGAAATGCCGCTGGTCAGAATGGCATTGGACCGTATTTGGACTGCTATTGTGTGCCTGCTGGAGCTTATACGCCGGGCAAGCATGCAACATTCAAGCTGTTCAATGGCAGTGATTCGACTGGTGTGCCGTATGGTGGTATTGTCATGTCTGAGGTGTACCCTTTGACCGGACAGGTGCTTGAGCAGTATTGGTTTTTGCGAGAGACAGAGACGGGCTTGCATACCTTTTCACGCCTTGCTTACCACAATGAGACGAAGCCGTTCTTGAGGTATGTCGCTGCTCGATGTTTGCCCGTGTTCGTTTGCTGATGCTCTAGAAAGAAACCTGCAGGAGTTCAGGACGCTGTTCAGGCCAACTACCCCGTTGTGGACTCACATGTCTACCAATGAGAAGATCAATGCTCCCCTGCCATCCTCGGACACTCTGAAGCGCTCCGTAACAGTCCAGGATGCAACCTGGTATATTGGCAATTACACCGATGCGCCATATGTCGAACAGTTCGCCGACTACTTTACCAAGTACACCTTCTCAGACGAGTGGAGAGATCACAAAGTCCACGGAATGTATGGCGACGGTTCCAAGAGCAAGGACGGCTCCACTTTCGGTGCTTGGATGGTGATGAATACGCGGGACACATATTTCGGCGGCCCAACACACTCCGATTTGACAGTCGACGGAATTGTGTACAACTACATTTGTAAGTTTGCATTTCCCTAGGGTATTCATCCCAAACTTACCTCTACACAGCTTCGAACCACCATGGAGATAACGTCCCAAACATCACAACAGGCTTCGACCGAACTTTCGGACCTCAATACTTCCACTTCAACAAGGGCACCAACACAACAACCTTGGCGGAGCTGCGTGCAGAAGCCGAGCAATTTGCCTCTCCCACCTGGAACACGGCTTTCTACGACTCCATCGCTCACCTGGTGCCAAACTACATCCCATCGACACAGAGGTCTACCTGGAAAGGTCGCATTGATTTGCCAAAAGGTGCCAAGCGCCCTATTGCCGTGCTCGCCCAGAACGGTGTGGACTTCCAAGACAATGTTCTAGACACCAAGGCATACCAGTACTGGGGTGACATCGACAAGAAGGGCAATATCGAAATCCCGATGGTCAAGCCAGGCACTTATCGCCTTACGGTGTATGCAGACGGTATCTTCGGCCAGTACATCCAGGACAATGTCGTGGTTGCACTTGGCAAGGTTACCACGACCAAAGCAAAGTGGCATGAGGAGTCTGCCGGCAAAGAACTGTGGCGTATCGGTACTCCCGATCGCAGCAGCGGAGAGTATAGACATGGTGATCAGCCTGATCCAAGCAAGCCTCTGCATCCTCCAGAGTACAGGATCTATTGGGGCAATTGGGATTTCCCAACTGATTACCCTGATGGTGTCACGTTCGAAGTCGGCAAGAGTGACGAGAGCAAGGACTTCAACTATGGTATGTTTATCATCTACCGACGTAGTTGACAAGGTCTAACCACTCGACAGTTCACTGGAGTGTCTTTGGTGGATATGCGAACTCGGTCAAACCAGAACCATACTATGAGAACGTCAACAACTGGACTGTGTTGTTTGATGTGAAGAAGAAGGACCTCAAGAAAGCAAAAGACGCAACTCTCACCGTAGGTCATCGGTTCAAGCTATGAGACCTGCAATATTGGCGAGCTGACTGGGGATATTAGATACAATTAGCAGGCGCGAAGACGGCTGCCGGCAACACCGACAACTGGAACGCAACACAGCTGTGGAATAACCTGCCTCTGACAGTAGTCATGAACGGCAACGAACTTGAACCATGGGATATCCCGTACGTCAAGACTGGAGTCTTGTTTAGACCGCCGTGCTGACATGTGTTTTTAGTTGGAATCAAAGCAGTTCATGCGCTACCAGATCCGCGGTGATTTGTTACGCTCTGGCACACAAGTATGAGTTCGACTCGAACATTCTGAAAGAAGGCCAGAACCAGATGATCTTGAGCTTGCCATTCAATGCGACAGATTACGAGAGCGCGGTTCTTCCGAGAAGCACTTATGTCCAGTATGATAGCTTGCGACTGGAGGTCAAGTAAGTGTACCAGCCAGATGACCTGAATCGATGTCGTATTTGTAGATCCTTTCTAGAACAAGAGACGAGCCCGTAGTTTGGCAGAAGATATTTCGCATCGCGAATTTTCAATCGCCTCAAGCATCAGTCCATAATATCGGCTGACACTTATCGAGTCCGTGGTTTTATCTACGGGCGTACCGTACGTGGGCCATCAGCACTCGTGGGAAATTGATCTTCGAAAGTGATCGCGATGGAGACTCGTGTAGAAACATAGAGTTTCTGGGTCGCTTCGAGGGACGACTTCGGTCAGGAGTTTCGATCGCCTCTGCCGCAGTCGTCGCAGATACAGTAAGTTACGATTCAGGACAGTGCTCTGCTTCGCAAGCAAGTCATGGCCTCATAGGGTGCACTTGAGGTGTGTGTTTGATTCAGTTGTGCGAGATCGGCTGATATTGCCCTCTTAGCCATGGATTTCTCCCGCCAAATGCCGTGGCTTGGGTGGGTCTTCCGCCAATCCGTTTGTTTCTCTGCTCCTGCCCATTTGGTCAACACCCATATTGAATGTTTCCCATCATCGTTTTTCCACTTACAGGGGAATGCCATGTCAACCAGGTACAAACATGATATGTAGGCTATATGTGTACACACCAATCCACCCCTGATTTACTGCAGACAAAGGTCCGCACCGAGCCTTGATCTATCCGCTAGCCTCAACACTGTACTTGGAGCCGCATGGAAGCCAAATTTCAGTTGATATCAGCAGATGAAGTTGAGGATGAACCATGCTAGCTGCGTCGAATCTCACCGTCCGTCCTGCAGTGGCCGACTACGGTATCTGATCTGCTTGCGCCAACGAGATGCTTAGGCTTGAGCCCCTTTGTTCTGCGTCCTTCGGCTGCGAGTAGTTGTACTTTCACCCATGAAGCTAAGACTAGAGTGGAGCGACCTTCCTGTGGTAGCAACAAGAGTTTGGAGGACTTTTTCGAGAGGGCTGTGACAAGATCTGCCAAGAAGTGATTGACATATCGGCAGCAATGCGGAGTGCGCCTCCTGGAGAACGGTGGCTTGATGGCGTGTTGTGGCTTTCATTGGCCCGTAAGAGGCACAACTTGGCCTAAGAAACGACTGAGGCAGAAAACACATTCACGTCTGCAAGACTCGACAAGCACGCAACGGGCGTTACTCTACGCTGTCGAGTCGATATAGCGTTTGACAACATTCGTCTCGATTTGACTGCATAGAGACATCGGTAGTGGTTAGATCGGCGACAAGCCCTTGCCGCAGGACAGCGTCGATCTAAAGCGCGCGCAGGGACGTTCGTGCATGGTATGTCTGCGGCTGGTTGTATGATCAACACCCAACAGCTCAGATGAATGCGCGTCTTCCTCGTGTGTTTGAGGTTGGATCGAGATGCTTGTCAATACATCCAAGTCACAAGACCATTGAGCCGTCTCGTAACTCGTCGAGGCACTCGGTAAGTTACATATACGGCGAAAGAGCAGTTGTAAGCGTATCGACAGAGCTAGGAGATCTGTTCCGTCCAGAGATTCATGCACGCTTTGTTTCGGTTTCGCTGCGGCTCTGGGGAGCCCCACTCATCCGCATTGAAGCTTGCGACTCGAATGCTCTGAACTCAAGCCATCTATGATCCGTTTTTTTGGGACGCACGAGGGGAGACACTGGCGCAACGGGAAGAGGGTAGGTATTTGTAGTGTAAAGCGTTGGTTCAAGTTATGCAGTGGCGAATGCCGAAAGGTTCAGACGGTCTAGTCGTGGCTTTGGAAACCTTCTTTCTAAACATGCCTGCCCCGCCGAGTGCGGCTCAAGTTCTTTCCTTTGACATCGCAGTTGTTGTCGCTGTTGTGCCTTGGACGAGAATCAGCAAACCCCGTCGTATGCGCGCGTCTCTTGCGATTGACTGACGCCTTGTTCCGCAATGGCTTCTGCTTGCGGGAGGCCCAGCCTCCTTCTCCAGCCTGCCTTGGATGACGATGTCCTGAGGGAACGCGAGACGTACAAGTCAGTCGTGGCAGTCGTGCTGTTTGTGCTTGTTGCTTTGTGACTGACGCCAATGCGATTGCCAGGTACTACCAACCACTACAAGACCTCCTCCAAGCCAGTCATCCTTCGTCTGCTCCATCTGGACCTTCGTCGCCAGACCGTGCCTTGACTGCCTTTGCACAGCTGGCAGCATTTCGCCTGGGAGCGCGTAGAACCTTCATATCCTTGATCGATCGCAAATACCAGTAACGAAGCCTCCGCTATCGCCGAATGCCGCCAGTGCTGACCATCGTAAAGATACATCCTCGCCGAGGCTACGAAGACCCTCTCTCTGGAGAAAAACACCGTCGATGATGACAGAGACAGCCTTTGGGTTGGTGCGACTGCCTTCGAGAGAAAGGTAACCCCTTGCGAGTATGCTGCGGGGCTTCTCGTTGCGCCGGACCTCCTTGTCACAGAGTACAAAGGAGATGTGATAGTCTTTCCAGATCTGTCTGAGCACGTTTTGTTCAAAGATCACGCTTTGGTCACCGAGATTCCGCATGGTAAGTGCATCACAAACCCCTTCTCTCAATCGACTGACATGCTCTAGGTCGATTTTATGCCGGAGTTCCCATCATTTCACCCAACGGCTACAACATTGGAGTTTTCTGTGTCCTTGACGATAAGCCGAGAGAAGAAGGCCTTAGTACGACAGAGGTTGATTTCATGAAGGATATGGCCATAACCGTCATGAACCACCTTGCGGTATGCTGCTAGACTCTTCACTATCACATATCGTCTTCTAATTGTGGACTAGATGGTCAGGGCGACAGCCGAACTCAACCGTTCTCAGAACATGGTCCAGGGATTGGGACAATTCGTCGATGGCAAAGCGAGTATAAAGGAATGGTGGAATGGTCTCAATCACGACGAACCCGACCGTCCCCGATCAAGAGCAGGAACAGAGCGCAATGGTCGTGCCAGTATCAGGTTTTCAAAGTCGTCTTCCAGGCATCTACGAACCCCCACCTCTGCAGACACTCCGGATGCGAGCCCAGGACCCGTCTCTGCACACGGGAAACAAGGAGATGTATCTGCCATGCAAACTTCCGCCCGGTCAACCACGCCGTTGCAAAAAACACAACAGCCTTCAGAAGAGGCGGTGGTCGCCAACCGTTTGCAAGAAGACTCCATTTCTCCAGACATCAAATCGACATTCCAGAGAGCTGCCCATATCATAAGAGAATCCGTCGATGTTGACGGCGCTGTTTTTCTCGACGCTTCGATTGGGTCATTTGCTGGACTCGTCGATGGAACACAATCACATCAAGACTCAATGACTCAATCTTCCGCTGACACGTCTTCACACTCGACCAGGGCTAGCGAAAACTTCCATGCGAATGACGAGAAACATTGTATCGTCCTAGGCAGCTCACTGACGACAGCCAGTAAGCGTAGATCTTCTCACATGGCACCAAGCTTGCCGCTCTCTGTCACTGAACGATTCTTGCAAAAACTGCTGGCCAAATATCCTAAAGGAAAGATCTGGAGTTACGACGATGAAGACGTTTACGAAGGCCTGGTTGATTCTCCTAGGACTGCCGATTTTGTGAATCGGAGGGGTGAGCGCTGGAGGGAGAGGAGATTGATCCGCAATCTCTTTCCTGGCGCGCGCAGTCTGGCTCTCGTAGGCATGTGGGATCCGCATCGCAGCAGATGGTTTGCAGGAAGCATACTCTGGACCTGCAACCCGACGCGCATTTTGTCGACTGACAGTGAGCTCAACTACATGACTGCGTTTGGTCAATCAGTCATGTCGGAGATTGCAAGAATTGATGTCAAGATGGCGGACAGAGCCAAGGCGACTTTCATCAGCTCGATATCTCACGAGTTAAGGTAAGCATGCTCATCGCGTGTTGGCTTCGCCAGGTACTGACTTGGTTCTAGAACTCCTTTGCATGGCATTATGGGTAGTTCTGAATGTCTTCAGGGTACGCCCTTGGACGCTTTCCAGTCCAGCCTTATCAACACGATTGAGACTTGTGGCAAGACGTTGCTCGACACATTCGACAACTTGCTATCCTATGCGAAAATAAACAACCTCAGCAACACCAACTATCGGAGACCTTCTGTCTCTTCGACACGAAACGAGCTACATCGAAATGGAGCCGACACGGCGCAAAATCCTGTCGATCTTAGTATCTTGGCCGAAGAAGTGGTTGACACCGCTTTCGCTGGACACGAATTTGTTCGTGTGACACCTCTAAAGAGTGGAATGACTGCCCATGGAGCTGTGCCTGCACATTTGACAGCCGCGTGCCCCGCAAAGGGACTCGAAGCAATCACGGTTCTCCTGGAATACGACACAACTTCGAATTGGGTATTTACAACCCAAGCTGGTGGCTGGATCCGAATTATTCTGAACCTTGTTGGAAACAGCCTCAAGTACACTGAGAGAGGTCATGTTACGGTGCGGTTGGAATCGAAGCCTATGCCAAGTCCATTATCTGAAGAAGAAGAAGTCGAAGTCGTTTTGACAGTGACAGACACCGGCAAGGGCATGTCAGAAGACTTCCTCTCTCAGAGTGTCTTCTCACCCTTCGTCCAAGAAGACCCCCTATCGCCTGGTACTGGTCTAGGGCTCAGCATTGTCAAGCAGATTATCACCGGTATGGGTGGTAGCATAATTGTCGAGAGTAAGCAGGGCGAGGGAACGAAATTCTCTGTTGCGGTATGCATGACACGCGCCGACTCTCCTGCGGAATCACATCAGTGTTCTGCGATAACCAACGTCGCTGGTATGCTACGAGGCAAGCGTCTGAACATGATTTTACCAGAAGGCGAGCAAGATGAGATTCAGTTCGTCGATCTCTGTAGCAGATGGTTCGGCGCTCCAATCCGCTGTACTCCAGAACCAGAGGAGGCCGACCTATATATCGTCCTGAAGAAGCACACAAACGCACTGGTCAGACAACTTGCGTTCAAACCTGCAAGGGCTAGCCCTATCGGTGCAAAACCGGTCATCGTCCTATGCAAAGATCTTGCGTCTGCGCATGCTCTCCAATCTAACAAGTCTATGGCTGCCATCAGCCCCCACATGGAGTACATGGCACAACCCCTGGCTCCGAACAAGATCGCTAAGACGCTATTCCAATATTTGGACCGTCCGACTTGCCCTACATCAGATTCTCCCGCAACTCCTCCGCTACCACTGTCACGAACTACAAGCATTTCTTCTCAACGTCCTCGAGATCGTCGAGCCGGCTCAAACATCTCTCAAAACAGCACAAACTCTAACCCTGAGGTTGTACTCTACACTCCCATGGAGGAGAAGACGCAGGAAATGCTCATGGCCAAGGTCCGACAAAGCGTCGAGGCCAATCGTCAAGCTGATGTAATTGAAGCTCAGAAACAAGCACTCATGCCCAATGTCGCCAATCCTCCCCCAGTTCCGGGTGTATCGGTCTTGCTCGTTGATGATAACAACATCAACTTGAATCTGTTGGCTACATTCATGAAGAAGCAACGACACGCATACGACACCGCCACCAATGGTCTCGAGGCTTTACAAGCATACCAAGCCCACATTGACCCTACCCGCCTTCCTGAGAAAAGTGAAAACTCGCTACTTTTGCAGAATCGGCCCGAACTAACAGCGCAGTCCTTTGATTTCGTCCTCATGGATGTCAACATGCCCCAGATGGACGTGAGTATCAACATCTGCAACTACGACCACACTTTTGAACCCGAGCTAACCAGTATCCCTAGGGTCTCGAATCGACTCGCCGCATACGAGCTTTTGAGCGGGCAAAGGGACTACGCCCCGCAGTTATTGTCGCACTCACTGGCATGGCATCTGCAAGCGTACAGCAAGAAGCATTTGCCAGTGGAGTTGACCTCTTTCTGACCAAACCCGTGCGATTAAAAGAGCTCACCAAGATTTTTGAAGGACATCCGAGATGAGGGTCATTCATTTGAGGGGAGAATAACGACAGCAGCAACACGACTCAGGCAAAACACGACATGTATATAGATTTTTACGATGCAAAGAGGCTACACAAGCAATGTAATTGTTGTAGTGTTCATGATTACGATAGTCTTGATGATGCACAGCTTTTTGTGACCAAGTGGCGTTGTTTGTTGGTATGACCCTGTCTAACATATCCGGCCTGATAGAGTCGCTCACCTATCCGACGTATTGGACTTGTCTTGCCTTCTCGTTTGATATCAATATTCTCGTGATTCTCTCATGTGATATTTGGTATGTAAGGAGTCAAGTATTGGCGTGATGTTAACGAAGATTGGTTCCCGACAAACACATGCACAAGCAGCATTGATTTGTCTACCAACGTCTAATCGAAAGAGTCACTAGCAAAGTCATTGTGGCAGCAGTTTTCCCCCAGGGGGATGGAGATGTAGATCAGCAAATCTACATTGTTCTCCGCATGTGCAAGGAAAACGAACGCAGGTTACATTGGTTAAAAAAGATTGATTGTTATCTCGATGGTCTCTTTTATGTCTTGCATGCTTTCTTCCGAAAACTCCTTTCTTTCTTCATTGACAACTCAAAGCCCTCCACAACATCAAAATAGCATCGATTCGCGACGTATGGCTCTTCAAAGTCTGCCGCTCTCATGGTCAAAAGTATCGCCGCTGGAATTCACAAGCTTCCGGTCGACGTATGGCAATCTAGGCCTTTGTTGTCCCAGTTTCTTGATTACGTGCTCTGAGTCGTCAATGTCTAGGCGTTTGCTTACGGTGAGTAGTATGAAACAACAAAACAGTGTCAGTTTGCTTGTGGTTCACTATAGTCTGCGAGACAAACTGCGAGGCAAACCGCATGAAGCATTTCAACCCACCATACGAAGCCTACCTATATTATGGACCAGGCACACCATCAATCAGAAGGTAATCTTCATCTTCAAGTCAGTCCTCGCATCTCTCATACACCTCAGTAAAACACCACGATGCCCTCCGTTATCGACCACGAAGAGCTATCCGCCCTGAGCGAAGACGTCTTCGCAGCCCTCGACAACATCGCAGACTCCGCTGCCCCCGGTGTCGCCAGACTAGCACTCACCTCCATCTCTATGCTGCGCTTCATCGAAACCGCCGTCCTCGACATGACCACCAAAGACCTCGACTCGATGGAAGAACTGCGTCGTCTCCAGCGCTCAGAGCTGCAAGCCGCCAAAGCCACTCAAGAGCGCATCAACGAAGCCATCGATGCTGCAGTAAAGCTTCTGGCCGTCGACATTGCAAACTCGGTTTGCAAGTTCAAGCACAGTGTGGGAGGTCTGGTTGCAAAGTTGGAGGATAGGGAGTTCAAGGGTGAGGAGCTTGATGAGAGGTTGAGGGTTGCTAGGCAGACTCAGGAGCATACACGTGCGCTGTTGAATGCATCTCTTGATGCGTCGAGTGTTGGGTTCGTTTTGTTGAATGCTCGATCCATTGGTTGCGTAGCTGATTTTGAGACAGATACAGTCCCAGCTGAGCGACTACTTCACCAGTCACCATCGATACAGCCATCCAAGCCCATCTCGTTGCGACGAGACAGCGTTAACGAAGTAGCAAAAAGTGGTCGATGGGATACGCGTGGGATTTTCCAGCATAGAAGGAGGTTGGCGGGCGGAGGGGAGGAGGTTGGGGGTTATGGCGCTTGCACCTTCCTTTTTCGCTCAAGCTTTCTGAGCGAGCACTTCGCGATCCATTTTCACCACTTGATTTGTCACTCCATCTATCATCAACATGAATGCGAAAAACATCATGTCTGCCATCATCACCTACGAGTCGAACCCGTTGACATGACATGCGATTGACCAAGGTCCTTCGATTATGCCATAACCCGTCCACTGTTTCTTTAATTACTTGTCTTGGCAAGGAGGCGGCCATCCTTCGACGCTATTTTCTGGCGCCAGCCTCCACGGGACATGGATGCGTACAAGGGGCTAGCGCCTCAGAGAGCCAGAGATGGGTGCTGTATACATGACTCCTGCTCCATGTGACATGACTTATCAGCAAGACAATGTATATTTCTTGGCTATGTATACTGTTTACAGTCGGCATCACTGCGGCGATGGTGGTCCCTTCTACTGACCGTGAATCGCATGTCCGCCTTCAGACTGTAGGATACTGGTGTTTTAGATATCGGAATTTTCTTTTTACTGATTTTGTTTAGCTGCCACAATTTCGACCTCCGCTTCTGAATATTACGGTGTATGATGCGGAAAGGCTGTGCCCTGGCTATCTGTTTCTCGCCCCTTATTCCCAGTTGGAGGCCAAACAGATCACAGATCCTGCTGAGGCGTATATCACTGGGCCGACTATATACGACCACAATGGAGTAAGAAATGCTCATACGCCTACTGGACTATCCTTTTTGACAAAGCTTTAGCAACTGATATGGACCGGATCCACCATGTTTCCCGGACGAGATGCCTACGACTTCAAAACCGTGACGTATAGAGATGAGACTATGCTCTCATTCATAATCTCACCGAACGAATTCTATCCGGAGCATCCAGAGGGAATGGCTGTTCTCATCAACAGCCAGTATGAGCTTGTCAACACGACCCTGCCATTGTTTGATACGCCAGAGTTCAATATCCACGAGTACAACATAATCGACAACGGATCATCAGTCCTGACACTGTACTCCAAGCCGGTACTGGTCAATGAGACATGGATAAAGGATGATGGGATTGCCGAGATCGATCTGGCTAGTGGCGCTACTCTGTTCCGCTGGAGTTCGTTGGAACATGTGCCCCTGAATGCATCGAACTTTCATCTTCCAAAAGCAGGGACTACGACAGGAAAACAAGCTTGGGATTGGTTGTGAGTGTACATTCGTACAACTAGACGCTGACAGTCTGCTAATAACTAAACTTTTAGTCACGCAAACTCGATTGACAAAAATGCAGATGGCGATTATCTACTATCATCACGACACACTAGTAGCATATACAAGATCTCTGGCTCGGACGGATCTATCTTGTGGACACTAAGCGGGAAAAGCCCCGACTTTGACCATTCGAATGGATTCAACTTTTCATGGCAACACGATGCAAGATATAGATACGAAGACCAGACAACAACCGTCATCTCCTTCTTCGACAATGCTGGAGTCGGCATAAACGAAGAGAGCAAGACAACCGGAAACTGGAGCCGTGCGGTAGTTGTCGAACTCGACACTTCCGTCAAACCCATGACAACCCGCATACTACACAGTTACGACAGCCCCGACCATGAGATATCAACCGCAAGAGGAAACATGCAAACACTTCCAAACTCCAACGTGTTTGTCGGATGGGCAACCCACGGTCTCGTCAGTGAGTTTACGAAAGATGGTGCGCCAGTCATGGAAGCCAGATTCAGCGACGGCAGAATGAGCACCTACCGCTCCTACAAGTTCAATTTTATCGGCCGACCGCATTTGCCGCCGGTGACGCGATCTATTGTATACGGATCTACACCCGACACTGCAAACACTTTCCACTATATTAGCTGGAACGGGGCTACAGATGTGCAGAAGTGGAATCTTTATGGTGGCACAAAGAACTCTTCTGGCAGCTTCTCACTGCTTGTCGAGGTGGAAAAGACAGATTTTGAAACAATGTACATGACAAAGGGTCACGTTGCATTTGTATACGTTGAAGCAATCAGTGCAGACGGAAAAGTTATGGGCCGGTCCATCGCTGCCGCCTCGGAAGTGCCACGCACATGGACAGGCAGATTTTGCGCACCCGACGGTATCTGCGAGATCGATGAGGGAGGAAGCTCTCAAAAGGACCACGAAAACGTCGCAAACGACTCCATGGATTCGGAGGACCATGGATCGAAGCCCCCAAACACGAAAATCGAGTACCGGCCAGGCACATCGCTACCAAGAGCCGTGGAGGACAAAACACTGATACTGGGGATTGGTTTGATTGCTGTAATGGTGTTCGCATACTTTTCTATATGTTTGTTCAAGAGACGCAGAAGAGCGCGATATCAGCGTGTAGAATAGACGAATACACCTTTCCGCATTTATCACCGCTAGCGGGTTTCCTTTTGTGCCTTGTCTTTCAGCAAGTCACATGTTATCGACATAAAGGCTAGAGAAATACAGGGACTTTTTTCCTCCAACAAGGGAGTGATGGGCAGAGGAGTATCAAGTGTGGATGTTTATTGCACCGCTCTTACGTCCATGTCTGATTTTCCTATGCTTCTTTTGATTCTGGGGCTATGGTAGATGATAGAATCATCCACGCAGAGCTCGAGACAACCAGTCTCACGCAACCAAACCCGCAGACCCCCAACACGCACCTTAGCACCGTGTTCTTCCATCGAATATTACCTTCACATTAATCACCCAAGCATAGAAAACGAGCAAGCAACACATTCTCACCGCCATAAACCCGCTTAACCAACCTTGCCATCCTCCCTCCTCCCCATTCACCCACTCAACCCCCTGTGGAACAAACGACGCGAAACATGTCAACCATCCGCACCATCCCCCCCTCTCGCACCCCTTCCCCTCCCTCACCCCCCTCTCGCACAAGCACCCCAACCACAACAGCAACCTTAACACCCAACAACACCCACCGCGCCATCCCCTTACCTCTGCCTTCTCGCCAGCCCAATTACCCAAATACCATCACCGGGCGCCCTCACACTACCAACAACGAGGGCTCAGAGGTCGCGTTGCCCCAGCATTGGGTGGAAGTCAAGAGGAGTTGGTGGAAGAGAATCTGGAGTTGGGTCAGGGGGTGGGGATTTCGTTGATGCTGCGACAGATCTGGTGTTTGGAGCTCGCTTGGGGGTATGGCTTGTTGGTTTCTTCTTGCACGGTGGCAATGTGAGGGTTTGAGCGGTGCTTGGAGTGAGTCAGGATCATGGTGTTGTTTGGAGACACTGGGCTGACAAACCAAGCAGAGTAACGAGGCAAAGCAAAGCAAAACGAACCAGCTTGTTCCTCCCTTCTGCATGCAGATGGCATGACCGCATTTGATGCTTGACGTAGGTCACTATGAGATTGATGGTTGAGGCACTCGCTAATGAGATAACAGAGAGTGAGGCAAAGCAGCAACAGACACATTCACTTGACCATCACAAACATACAAAGAAAAGAATGAGATGTAAACGTCTTTTGATTCTTTCTTTTTCTTCGGGAGGGTATCTTCAATCGTGTAGGAGAGGAGGACGGATATGTGGAAAAAGAGCAGCAAAAAGAAACAATCCCAAAATCCTACTTCTCCATGCGATCAACTTGCAAAAAACGCTCAGGTGTTTTTCCCTTCCTTTCTCATGACCTAACTTGCTGCACGAATTGAATGAAGAACTTTTTGAAATCAAGCTTGTCCTTGGCTTCGAGATGCTTGATGTACTCGTCAATGATGGGGCCTTGGAGACCTAGCCCGGACATTTCACTCTCGCGCAGATGGGTCTCGTATGCTGCTCCACACTTGCGGAGAATAGTCCATTGCAAGGTGGCGGCTTCTGTGAGATAACTGCGTGCTTGAGCGTCCTTTGGCTGGAATGATGGTTGTGAAATCAAAGCCCAGGTGAGGGGAGAGAAGCGCGACATGATGAATGTGTCGAAACCTGGAACTGTTGGCGCAGCGGCCTGAGCAGCACCTGCCGGGATGGGAATGGTGAGATCCGGACCACCCCATACTTGTGTCATCTTGGTCAAAACGGCAAGAGAGAGACGAGCGGTAGGGTAGTCAGAGGGGTCGCGGCAGAAGTGCTCCAGAGTTGTGAGGATGGTTTCGAAGGTCTGCTGGTTGGCACTGCTGACAAGAACAGGCGCTAGATCGTTGTTCAAGATTACGAGGATGAACTGCAGGTACTGCATCTTCAATTCGCCAAGCTGAATAGCATCATCAGTGCCAGTGGTAGGCTCTGAAAGACCTGCAAGAACTCTCTGCAGAAGAGGGGTGAGCAGTTGGTCAAGAATTTCGATAATCTCCGTCTTGAATCCAAAGACCACTTGATCCAAGAGTCTGAGGAATGTAGCCATTTCATCCTTAGTGGAAGACTGCGAGAGCAAACCATCGATCCATCTGGGCAACTTTTGCAAAATACCAGAGCCGAGTACACCCAGCATGCGAGAGAAAGCAAAGCGTGCACCGGTACGAATGAGCATAGAGTTCTTGAGAGACTCAAGCGCGGTCAGAACAGCTTCACCGGCCGGGGAGAACTCGTTGGCCAGCTCGGAAGGTGGAGGTGCGCCCGATGTGTTGCCAGGCATCCAGTCACAGAAACCCTTGGCCAGTGTTCCCACTGCCTGGATGATGTGGTGAACCTGGATGATTGCTCGCTCGTCGCCGTTCTTGGCTACAGGGATGTGACGCTCCAGATCTGCGATCAACGGGCTAACAAGAGTACGAGCGTAGAGCATGCGGTTCTCCAGTGGCACCGAGGTTGTGGAGGCAATAGCTCCAACGGCTTCGAAGAGGTAGAGTTGGCTGGTGAAGATGGCGTCTGCGGACTGGTCGTTCTCCTCGGACGACATGTCATCATCGTCGCTCTCCTTGGGCACTTCGGCATGAATGGTGAGTAGATCGGCGACGGTCTCGATGACGGTCTGAGCAACGTTACCGAGTTGGCTACGGAGTTGCTTGACGAAGCGGAAGAAGAGATACCATGAGCGGGTCTTGATCTTGATGTGATCGCTGTGGACGAAACGGACAAAGTTTTCGAGCACACGAGGAATGCTTTCGGTAGAGTGCTCGAAGAATGTACAGTATCTCACGCAGATCTCCATGTATTGGAGCTGGACCGCAGGGTGAGGGTACGAAGCAATGTCAGACTCGACTAGCTTGGCCATCATTTCAATAAGGTGTTGGGATGCAGTGCTAGAGGGCGTGCTCTTCTGATAGAGCCCGCCATTCTTGACGGCCAGTTCGCCGAAAAGGTACATTTCGTACAAAGCCAAATCCAAATCCCTCCAGTTGGGCTTGTTGTCAGACGAGATTCTGTTGAAGGTCGTAGCAACGACTCTGCTCAGAGTATCCATGTACATGTTTTCGTCGACTGCAGCCACGGCTTGCTGAAGAACGTGTAACCTCCTGCGCAACTCTTGAAACTCGGCCTCGTCTGTCTGATCGCTCTCAGCACCCCAATCTGCCGTCTCGTCGTACTTCATCTTGAGAATAATCGTGTCGAGGATGGGTTGCAGCATGGCACGGTATTGGTCGGGAAGAGCTCCACGCTTGGACGAGACTCGGAAGAGAGTGAGCAGATCGGTGAGCGAGGGAATGACGGCGGAACAAATTTCGTCGTACTCGTCGGAGAAGAAGCGCAAGAGATATGGAACGAACAACTGCAGGAGCTCGTCTGCCTGGGCAGCCGTGTTTGCATCGAGACCTTCCGAGTCGAGAACCTTGACGACGTCGAAAACAACATTGTTGACAAGCTTGGCCACGGTTTCGCCAAGGTCATTGTCATAGTTCGAGGTGCCTCTGGACTGGTTCAGAGCAGAGCTGGCGACAAGCTGGCCGGCGACGTTGGCTAGGTTAAGGTACGAGATCAGCTGGATTTTGTCCTGACTAGGCATCTTCTTGGCCACAATCTCGGTAAAGGTGTCAATGGCGGCGTCGCGAATCTTTGCTTGAGGACTCTCGGCCGAAGAGATGTCTGGTTGTCCTGCAATCTCGAGCAGGAAGTTCAGCATGTTCTCGTTGACAACAAGCGAGATGTCAATCCAGCTAACCCAGCGAGCGACGCAACGAAGACACAACTCGACGATACCAAGATCAATCTGTCTCCACCTCGCGAGGACCTGTTGCCAGAAGGCCGAGATGTTCTGGGCGTCGCGCGAGCGGACATAATCTTTGAGGTCAGCATTGCGCTTGAGCTCTTCCGGGGTGCGAGGGATTAGGACGTCGGCGATTTCGTCGTGGACCGAGTTGATGATGCGGAGGTATAGGATGGTTCCTTGAGGGTTGTCGGAACCAATTGTGTTTGCATCGCCAGCCAGCGATCTGAAGTCTTCGAAGAAGGTCGGCCAGGCGGTGGCGTAGAGGGAAGTGAAGAGGTAGGTGATGGTTTGTGTAAGCTTGTTCTGGATGCTGGGCGAGTCGACACGATTTGCTTGGTTCGCAAAAGTTTGGTGGACGTACGTCATGAGCTGATCCTTGATGTAGGACAGACTCTGTTCGTCCAGACGGCCTGTCTGGACGGCGTGGCTGACCAGCTCCAGGCAGACATGGCGCACGACTTCGTCCGGTGGAGGGTCGCGGGTGAAGAGGGCTAGGCAGACTTGCCAGCCCGAAGCATCGTCGCGCAGTTGCTGCAGAAACTCATAGGCCTGCGCTTTGAGGTTCTGGTCGGCCCGAGGGTCAAAGGCGATCTGGATGGCGCTCTCGACCTGTGAAGAGTCGACACGGGTTAGCTGGTCGCTCTCTACAATCGGGCAGGCACGTGGGCTGGCACTTGCCTGAGCATCCATGCTCGCCACCAGTTGGAGAGAAAGTTTTAGGGGAGCAGACAGCTGTAGTGTAGTGAAACACACAGATTGCGACGTGAATCGGGTGGTAGAGGAGGGTCGTGGTGGCGGGGTTTGTTGATTTGGGTCTTGTCAAATGTGACGGTGTTTCGCTGATGTTCGGCCTCAAACTGCAAAGGCGGTGAGTGCGTGCCCGACCCTCCGCAGCTGCCTCACGCATGCCCCCTCGGCCCCTCAACTTCTGCCCGCAATCTCATCTGCCGCTTGTAAATTGTAATGCTCACACCTCTTGGGATCTAACTATCGTTCAATGGACGATGCATCTGCGGCAGGTACTCCCAGACGGGACTGTTTCCTAAAGTCAATCAGGGACATATGTTGCTGCGTAGGTTCACATCCGAAACAGGAAATTGGCAGAAAGCGTGCGACCTGCAGCAAACAAACAGACGTTCCCGAAATGGTCACTCTTGGCTCCAACAGATTCAAGCTGTAGCGCGTCTTCAGTGACATGGGAAGCACAGAAGGCTGTATAGAAGAAGTAAATTGCATGCAGAGAAGAAGCGGGGCGCAGTGTGTGTTATTCGTGCCGGCGGCTAGGTGCAGGACGAGACAAAGAAAGGCTTCTTTGTGTTGGACGAGCGAGGCTGAAAGAGAGTCGGTCGAGGGTTGCTGTGTGGCAGTTGTGCCTGTGGGGCCGGCAGCGGGAGGCGCGGCGCGCCGCTTGTAGCGCTGCCGATTGTCGCTCCTACCGATACGCGCATTCGGCTTTCACTCTCTCAATGCACTTCTCGTCTCTGTACCTGCCCAGAGCAATGGTCTGACGGGACCACAGCACAGCTGGATTGGCATTATGGCTGCATCTCTGCCGGAAAGGGAGCGAGAATTGCTCCGGCGCATCGATGCCTGTATCGACCGCATGCGCGCCGTCACGCCAGACGAGCCGTACGTCCTGAGCATCCCTCAAGACGAGCCCAAGTTCCACCACCACTCGCACCACTCGTCGCAGATGTGGCGCACCGGTACCCCTTTCCGCTCCGACGACGACCCGAACCAACAGTACCAGACCTTCTACTACCACGAGCCTCTCTCGGACGTCTTTCACTTGCATCGCAACTCTCACTACCAAAAGGACAATGCTTCGCTTTCGTCTCAACCGAGGGAAAAGGAGAGCAGCACTCAAAGCACTCCTAGCATGCTGCCCAAGAAGAAGATCAGTCTGGCTGCTTATGCCAACAAAAAGACGCAACCGGAATCCAAGCACGACATGAAGGACGACAAGCCCCACCACAACAAGACTCTGTCCGAGTCGACACCTTCCCAATCGCTCAAGTCGCGCAATTCTGCCAATCTACCGCGCATGCTGTCTCCGCTGCAGATTCACCAACGCGACCACTCACAACAATCACAACAACCTCGACCTTCACCCAACCAAAAGCCACCAAAACAATCCCTCCTTCCTCCACGCCTAATTTCACCCACCCTCCCCCCGAGCATAATTGCTTCCCTCGACGCGAATCCTTACCAATCCTCGCGACACAAGCACGCATCCAAACGTCTACCCTTACCACTGCCACCCCTCGCCGAAAAGTCGCGCAAGCACCCGACAAGCAATCCTGAACCTAAAACACGCGACTCGCCACGAGAAGAAGAAACAGACCCTACGCCTCCGTCACTCGTCGTCAAATTCAAGATTCCCAAGAGCATGCGCAAGAACCTCTGTCGATATCTGCAGATGAAACCACAACCACAATCACAAGTCATCCGTGTGCTACCTCCAGAGAAACCCTCAGCTCCAGTCCAAGCCACATCACAAGCAACAAAAAGATCTCGCTCGGCAGAGGAAGACACGCCGCTCCCCGAGTCGAAACGCAAGAAGCCTATCAAGCCCGAACCGTCCAGCATAAAGCAAGAGCCCAGTACACCCTCCCCTGCGACTCCTGCAGTGCAGAAGGCCACACCTGCTCCACGCAATACTACCAAAGACATGCGCACTTCCGCGGCCATGAGGCGTGTCGAGTCGACCGACAGCATGGTCAATGGCACACCACAGTCATCGCGACAGGTCAACGGTGTGACCAAACCATCTCCTTCATCGGGCAGCGTAAAGACGGCCGAGTCAAAGGCTTGGGTTGTCGAGGCAGCACGAGTTGGAGGCTTGGGCCGAGAGATGAAGCATGCCGCCTCGGATTTGGAGAAGACTAGCAGCCACAACGAACCGCGGTCTCGCGAAATCGCTGCTGCCATGTCCCTCGAGTCCTTTTTGTTGTTTATGCTTTCCTTCTACTGCTCGGATCGTGGCCTTGCCGCCCGTAACCCGCCTGCGCCTTTGGATGGTACACACACTTGGGGTACCATTCCAGCATTCCTCAATTTCGTCCGCACGCGTTGTCAGTACTTTCCAGCACTCGATGGTGTGGCATGTCATCTGGGTGCTGTATGCAATGCGATGATTATGTTGCGATTAACAACGATACGCGAAAGACCACAGGATATGACGCCTGAGGAAGCGCGTACACTACACAACGCCGCTTCGACGGGTCTCAAAGCCTCCAAAGAAGGGAGCTCGAAACTACCTTTACCGACCATCATGTCTACTTTTCCAAAGACGTGGAAAAAGGCTATGAACAGCAACGCACCCAGAACCGGAGCCGAGGACGATGTCAAGATTGGTCGTTACGCTGGGGACATCACTCTACCGCTCGGCATGGACACCGAGCCTCTCATCGCAGTCCGAGTTGGATACGCACTGCTGAGAGAATGGTGTGTTAGCAAAGGCTTGAAGTATGAGATGAAACTTGGGCTTTGAGCAAAAACACCATTCAATCACGACAATTGGAGCAAAGGGCGGATAAGTTGAACATGGGAAGCATAGCATGGAGTTTTGGTGGGCATGGCGTTTTTTCCCTTGGACCAAAGCAGATCTTAACGTGGTGGGATGTATCAAGAGGGGCCTTTCACATTGGCGCGGTAGGGATCTGAAGACGCAACACTGCCCTCTTCCTTCTTTCTTTCTTTCTTTTGTTATATGGTCTTTCTTTTTTGCTGTTGATGTAACTCTGATACCCCTTTTCTACGGTACGTAGGCAAGATTATGCTATTGCATTCTGATTTTAATTTTGATTTTGATTCTGATTCTGATTCTGATTCTGAATTGCATTTCATATGCACCCAATGCCAGTCTTTGACCTAGGACTAAACCCTTTAATCTATGGATCAAGATCTATATCACTCTATCATTGCATACCGTTTTCGCTCTCCACTGTGATAGATACAGTGTATGAGCTTTGACCCACGAGATCTCTCAAGGACTTCGGCAGCGCGGGCCGAACCGCTGCACGCTGCAGAACGTACAAATGACGCTTTCGCCGAGATCCAGCATCCCTCATGCTCTCTCTGTCTGGTGTCTTCTCTCTCTCTCTCATTCTTCTTCCAACAATCCTGACCATCTCCATATCTTCCAACATGGCGCAAAGAGAGATACCCGGTTTCTACTACGGTAGGTGTCCTATTAATTCCAAACTTTCCTTCTCGATGGGAACACAAGCACAAGATTCTGACGGGTTGTCCTTGCTCGAAAACAGATGCTGAGAAGGGCAAGTACTTTCGGGTGCAGGCGAATCATGTAGCGCCGCAGGGTGCAAAGTACTCGCATGAAAATGTGAGGAAGGAGAAGGAGCAGTCTAGAGTAAGTTTTGTCTCTTTTCTTTTTCTATCTGGAGAGGAATCCGTAAAGCTGGCGGAAAAGAGGTCGGATGCAAATCTTGGAACTCTTGGACAACACTGGATCTCGAAGGAGAGTCTCGCTGGTGTTTTGAAGAGGTGTGAATATCTGGACTGGATGTTGATTGGGACTGGAGCTTCCGATGGATAACTATCCTCGCTGGCATGGCTTTACAGGATTGCACCTTCTCAAAACCACCTTGATGTTTCCACCTTGATGTCCGACCTTTGATGGTCTTCTTCGCCGCCCACTACTCATGCAACTCTATGACCAAAGAAGAAAGATTTCAGTATCAAAAAGCTCAGACCTCTAACACATGCATACACACAGAAGCGCAAAAGATCCGCCGCCCATCGACAAAAACGTGAAATGCAAACCGTCCGCCGCTCCAAAATCCTCGACTCGGCATCAGCAGCCGGCATAGCTCTGTGGCGCGAACAAGGACGCTCCCACTTTGCAAACTACGAAGCACGCATCTCGGCCTTGGCTTCCCAATTCAACGGCTACGAAACCTTGTCTCTGAAGAGTTGTGAGAGTTGCGGCAAACGCGACAACATTCACGATTTCTTCATCGATGACGAGTGCGATGCCATTCTGATGGCTTTGGGGAGTAGGAATTTCGGGAAGGTGCAGTGGTTGGGGGCGGGTCAGAATGCTTACGACATTGCGGCTTTTCGGAGCGATATAAGCAGTGTGAGTGTGAGTCAGAGCAGGACGTTGGTGGCGACGAGCTACGATCGAGCACATCCTGGCAATGTGTTTGTGGCGGGTATGGCGGGAAGCATAGATGCAGAGGGCGCACCACCCATTCTGGATTCGCCGGCGCCGAGCTATTGCATGCTTGGGAAAGCGGAAACGGCGCTGTGGACCGCGAGCCCGTGTCCCGCAGGAGCGGCGAGAGATGTGATTGCCATCGGCAGTTCGGAGGGAGTGTACATGCTGAGCTCGAGTGGAGATCTGCTTCAACATCACCCACTGCAAGAAGACGTACGCTCCATCGACTGGCTCACACCGAATGTGGCTGTCGGAGGCACAAAGTCAAGTCCCGTCTATCTCTGGGACGCAAGAGCCCAAGGCACATCCCTACGCTTCAAGCACACCAGCGGTGTCACGGGCGTCCGCAGTCTGGGTGATGGCTCACGCGTGCTGGTCGCTGGCTTCAACGGCACATGCATCTACGACACGCGCATGGCATCGACACCCAAAGGCCCACACACCCCTTCGCCAGCCCTGTTGCGTCTGGCGCCCACAAAGACAGAGCTTCCCACCGTGGCCATGGATATCCTGGCAGATGCACAGTTGCTGGCGACGGCGGATGACGATAATGTGATTCAAGTGCATTCGCTGCAGAGTGGGAGGTTGATGGGGAGTCTTGGAGGTGCCAATCCGTGCAAGGACAAGGGCAGGATTCATCGGTTGAGGGCTATACAGACGCCGGATGGCAGGCCGACGCTTATGGCGTGTCAAGGCTCGAGGCTTTTCGAGTGGTCTTGGGGAGGTGCTTTGGACGATGAAGGGTGAACGGATGTGATGTTGCTGCGTCATCATCACTTTTCCTTCTCCTTCTTCTTTTGATACTGGGCAGAGCAAGGCGTTTATTCATATACCCCCTCATGAATGGTATAAGATTTGGACGGCGTTTTTCCATTTCTTTTTTCACTATCATTTACTGTTCAACACGGGTTGCCATTCACTGTGCCCTTTGTACATCCCTTGCACATATTTGCCTCTCCTTTTAGCTTTACCAAAGACCAATTGCATTCCGTTGACTTCCCAAGATGTAGCACACGCAAAAAGAGCGCGGTCTCAAACAGAGCTCAAACATGCGGACCCGTCCTCATTTTCTCCATGGCCTCCGGCTTGGGCTTGACATCGCAAACCTCACCACAACTCGCACACTTCCTCGCCTCCACATCCTCGCCAAACTTGTTGACGGCATCCTTGATCTGGCTCCCCAGATCCGTACACACGAAGACAGCCTCATGCACCACGTCCCCACAACCCGCACAATACCACCTCAACCTATCCACCTCACCCTCCGGCCTAGGTTGCTCGATAACCACACCCACCGTATCGGCAAACCTGACAGGGTTGTGCGGCGTATTGCCGGGCAGCAGAAACATCTCTCCCTCATCGATGTAAATGTCACGGTGCTCGCCGTTGGCCGACACGGTTTTCAGCAACATGCGACCCCGGTATTGGTAGAAGAATTCGGGGGTGCTGTTGATGTGGTAGTCTGTGCGTGCGTTGGGCCCGCCGACGATCATGACGGTCATGGGGTCCGAGTAGACGCAGTAGTTGTTGATTGGGGGTTTGAGGAGGTGCGAGTTTTGGTCTAGCCTGTGTGTGTTGTTGTGTTTAGTTGAATGCTTTGGGTGTGGTGGGGAGAGGGAGAAAGGAGGGTACCATTTTGGTATGTTCAGGGGGTTTCCGAGGGTGGTGGTTGTGGGTTTGTTGGGTGGTGTGTTGGACATGTTTGCTGTGAGTCGTGGGATGCAGGTGATGAGTGGTGTGGGGGGTGTGCGTAGTGGTGTGCTTCTTTTCAATGTGAGTCTGCTCAGTGTCCTGAATGTCTGCATGCTTTTTGTGATGGAAAAGACAGAGACGACAAGTTCAGGGCAATTGGATGGTTTATTTTGTCCAACAGACGTGCAGCGTCATAGAAAGCGGAGAGGTCCAATCGTGGAGAACAATATATGCCAAGACCTACGGCGATTAGATACCTTAGATCAACTCTATCTCCGAGTGGTCTGGCTGGCCATTGTGCCAGGCCGAGACTCGTAAGACGGGGTTGCGATATCGATTCCATCGAACCACTCTTTCCATCTTCTTTCTTTCTTTCCCAAGTCTTGCGACTCACAACAGAAAAACACCATGGATCACTCACACATGGACCACGGCAACATGGGTCACGGCGGTATGGACCACGGCGGCATGGATCACGGAAACATGTGCAACATGAACGTAAGCCTCATACCCACCTCTGCCTCCCCCACAAGTATCCCAGCAACCAAAGAAGCCCGAAAAGTACTGAGTGCAGAGATGAACAGATGCTCTTCACGTGGGACACGGAAAACCTGTGCATCGTCTTCGAATCCTGGCGCGTCACCTCCACCATGTCACTGCTCTGGTCCCTGCTAGGCGTCATGCTACTAACCTCCGGCTACGAACTCGTCCGCGAGATCTCTCGTCGCTATGAAGCAAAGATCCAGCGCGAGATTGACGATATGCCGAGTGAGTGGTCCCATCTCCCCCCCTTCAACCTATTTACACTCTACACATCCTCCGTCACCTTGCCTCTGTCTCTGTCTCGTTTTGCTGTTGCCAAACCCGGCTATCGCGTTTTGAGATGTATGGCTAAAATGGCATGACTCGCTCAAAAAAGACGATCAAGAAGAAAGCTCATTGCTCGCACCAGGACGTTCTGCTGCCGACGCGTATGCCAAAACCAAAACCATCAAGGCTGCTTTGTACGCCATTCAAGTGTTTTATTCGTTTTTCATCATGTAAGTCGCTGCCCCCTTCCCCCACTCCTTTACTTCTGGATTCTTGCTTTCTTTTGGATGGTAATGCTTATTGTGGTGGGGGGGAAAACAGGTTGCTCTTCATGACTTATAATGGTTGGATCATGTTGGCCGTGGGCGTGGGTGCCTTTGTGGGTTACTTGGTCTTTGGCAATTCGACTGTTACCAAGAGTGCTGCTTGTCATTGAGAACAAGCAAAGCAGCATGCATGACAGCGATTTTTAATCTTTTATGTTTTGCTGAAGTATGCGTATATTGTTGAGGGTAGCAGAGGAGCATAATCTGCAATTACTGAACACACATTGTCAGGATCTGTATCTCTGTTTTATAGACTAATGCTTGGCGCCATTTTCATGACCTTTAGACCCCTTTCCATGATATCTTCATGACGTGGTCTGCCTTCTTTCTTGTGCCTCTTACTAGTCCAAGGTATCGTAGTTCGGCCAGAGAACGCTGGAACAAAGCACTAGATATCAGATTAGCATGCACTTCCCAAAGTCAACGCCACTTCTTGAAGAACCACGTACTTTGTCAAAACCTCATCCTGGTCATCACCCAAAATTGTCACGAATGCTGTCCGTAAGTCGGCTACATTCATCAACGCTCCACCCTCAAGATACAGCTGGTACAAGATAGCAGTCGATGGCTGAGTGGAGGCCAATGTATTCTCCTCACCCGCACCCACGTCCGGCGCACAGCACTCGCAGTCCAGATAATCATGCGGAGAAGCCAGCGCACGCTCAATCGCAGCTCTGGGCTTGGGCGTAAAAACATCGCGATGAGGCGACTTGAGATCGTACATGAAGATTTCGCTGAAGACTAGATCTTTGGGGTTGATGAGAGCTGCATCGAAATGGGTTTCCAGAGCTTCGACAAATTTACGCAGGATGTCGGAGTAGGCGGCATCGCCTTTGGTGAGTGTGGATTTTTGCTTGCTCAATTCTACCTTTTTGGCGACGACTGTGGTTCTCAAGGTGGCGTTGTGCAAGTCTTGTTCGCTGCGGAGAGCTTCACCATCTTTCTGCTGGGCTTGTAGCTTTTCGAGTTCTTGCAGCAGCTTTACACATGTCTTGTGCAGGTCTCCGCATGTGGCTGGTAGTATGTCCTCTAGTGTCAGTAGCAGAGCTTCCGAGTTTGACTTTTTCAGACACATGAACATGTTTCTCTCAAAGTTTGAGTCTCGGAGTTGACCCGCAAGAGCATCGACAAGTAGAGTCGACTTGAGCTGTTGTTGCAATGCAGGAATGCGTCTCTGTAGCATCATGGTCATCTCTACTGTGCTCAGGATCTTCTCCAAAGCTTGGTGTCCAGCCTTGACCTGTTCTTTGAGGTAGTTCAGGAGGTATTCATCACTGTCTAGCAAGCTCTTAGGTATCGAGGCTTCACCATCTTCGAGCAGTGTTTCCACATGTCTGCAACTGTTAAAAAGATGAAGAATAAGGAGTCTCTGATAACTTACTGTTGAAAAGAGGGCAGATTTCGTAGCGCCTCCATGTGTTCAGCTGAGATATCTGCCATTGTAACAGTCTCGTCCAGGAAGATACTGAGAGCGTTGGCGTAAAAGTGCGATAGGTATGCATACTTCAATCAGTCAGCACAAATTTTACGAATCACCAACTGAGGAATGTACCTGAACACTGTCCACGAAAGCATCTAAACTTTGGATGTGCTCTCGTTGACGTCGTAGCGTGGCAGAGCAGATTCCTGGACCCAACCAGAGACTGAGAGTGCTTGACTCAGGAGACGAGTACAGTGCATCAGTAATCTGTTCGAGAGCACTTTCTGCCTTGACAACGTCAAATCGTTGACCGTGAATGCAACGAGTAGCCTTCTTGGACAACTTGACAGAAAAGTTTTCGATAGATGTAGCAACACCAAAGAAAAAGACAAAAGGTATTCTGTCTTGCCAACGACTTTGAAGAGGTTAGGCAGAGTTTTGTTCGAGGGCTGGAACGAGACTTACGTCAACAGCTCGATTGCATCTGACAGGAGCGCGCCATCAAAGGCTTCGCAGTCTTGGAATGCGACGACTACCCGAGACAAGCCTTTCTCCTGAGTGTAATCGTACAAGAGTTGAAGATCATAGTTTAGTAGACGTGTGCGTTTACGAGTCGGTTTCACAGCATCGACCTCGTCCTCGTCGTCAGATTGAGCATCAGAAGAAGTTCCTTTCGAGATGAGGTTCTTGAGTAGGGTTTTGAGATTCGGGGCCAAAGTAGAGGTCAAAGGAACAAAGATGCTTCCGTCAGCTTGACCGATGCTGGTAGATAATTGAGAAAAGAGCAAAGCGTGGGATGCGATACTCGGACCAGTGAGGATGATTGCCGAAGATACTCTGCCAGGGGCTGGTTGAGGATCAGTGGATTCGACAAAAGTTGAGATTTGGTTGATGGTAGATTCGTTGATTTCCAGAAGTAAGCTCTGTCCTACGAATTAGATAAGAAGATTAAACAGAAAGATATATGCCTACCTTCAGATGATGCTGCTGTTTGGCCCACAGGCGTTGGTATAGAGATCGACGAAGGGGCCAAGAAGTTTGGAGACCTTGCAAGGGCTCAACGCGGCGTCTCTTTACCGGGCGATCCTTGTTGCGAGCGGACGGATCATATATATAGCAAGTTTGGGAATCCATGGTTTCGTAGATGTACCATGAATGGATTCAAAATGCGTAAACAAGATTCGGGGTAGGCTGGACCGAGTAGAGAAGGATGTTGGCAACACGCCCAGAAGTGTTGGCAACAAGGAATGACGGAGTGTCAGAAGCAAAAAAAGTTGGTGTTTCGTCGACAAACGATTCACCTTTACTTTTGCTTCTCTAACATTACTAGATTCAGCAGGCTTGATGCACGTCTTCTGCCTTCGAAGAAACACTTTACAACCGCGACTCTTCCAGCAAGCATGTCGGCTCGCTTCCAGCAGCACTAGGCGCATCGGCTCGCGCAACGAACGCACCAAACGACTCGCCGCTCAACTAGCACCACCCCCTGCGAGACGTCCCGACCCATCCGACGACGACGAGGATGAAGCAATCCGCTGGTTCGAACAGGATGTCGAAACGGGCGCTACCCGCCGCATCGCCGGTAACCCCGAAGAGCTCGAGGCAGCAGAGCTGAGACAGAAGATCGCCGCGCTGGAGAAGGAGCTCGCCGAATACCAGGATGAAGAGTCGGACGAGGACATGCTGGCCGCGCTCGAGCCCGAGGACCGTAAAAAGATGGAACAGGCCTTGGCCGAACGCAACAAACAACAGACGGACCTCACCGACGGTCTCAATGTCAGCCTGGACATGCCTCCCTTGACCGTGCCTCTGCTCAAAAAGTTCAACACGGCTCTCCGCGAGGCCGCCCTCAATCCCACCTCGGTCACGCGGAGGAAAGATCTCTGGAGATGGTACGGCCGCGCGAGGTACAGCATTCCTGCTCTGTCGAGCATGATCCCCCAAAAGGCCTGGCAGCTGCTCTGGGACATTCAATCCGTCGATGCGCCCACCAACCCTGAACGCTTGCATCACATGGCCCAACTTCTACGCGACATGTCTCTGGCCGACGTCGAAATCATGCCTGATCAATCTCTTGTTCTCGTTGATACCCTACTCGCTCTCAACAAGACCGAGGAGGCTGCTGCTTCGTGGCAACAAATCTACGACTCCATGTCGACACCTTCCGAGAAGCTTCTTGCCCTTGGCGTGCGACTCTTTTCGCAAAACGACCGCATAGACAAGGCCAACGCACTCATGGTTCAACTTTTCGATCGCTACCCCGACCATGATCCTCGCACCATTGTCTCCCTTCTCGCCGCCGATCTCCGTGCTGGAAAGGACGAAATGGCCTTTGGATGCTACGTCCTCATGAGCCAAAAGCTGGGCGAACACATGAACATGGAGGATTACGATCTTGTTTCCCTCACCTTCCTCGAGCACAACAAGAAGGATTACGCTCTGGCTGTCTTCCGTGACATGATGTTGCGTGGCCCCAACAAAGACGTCTCGAATGAATTCTTTGGCGCCTCGGGACAGAACGAAGCCTACGAACAGGTCGCCGAGCGCATGGAACGATTGACCCAAGGATTCAACGACCCGGACGAAGTCAACGCTATGTCTCTGAAGGCCCTGAGTGCTTTGCCCGTACCGTGGCAAAACAAATTCTTCTACGGCAGCTGGCTCAAGAAGTTGATTGGAATGGGCCAGCTTGAAGCTGCATCAAAGGTCGTCGAGTTGATGTATGAACGAGGTATCGAACCTGACGCCAAACACATCAACGGCCTCATCGGTGGTTTCCTCCGCTCTGATATTCGAGAGCTGGAGAGTCGAGGTGAACAGATGGCCTGGCAGATGATCGAACGAAGGCTAGTGGCTTCGTACAAACACCGCTGCGAGAAGCGAGGCGAGAAGTTTGAAGTAGCTCCTTCTATCCGCGGTGTGGATGTTGCCGTCGAGTTGCCTGCTCATCTTACCCGTCCCGTGCCCATCGGAACCATCGAAACATTCAACGTACTCGCTCAATTCTATGCCGTCAAGGAGAGATGGGCGCTCATCCACCATCTCAACCGCATGAGACGTCCAGCAACATACAGAATGGATTCTGAGTTTTTCAACCACGTGCTCGACATGGTTTATAATACCTACCACAACGAAATGAGGTTGTGGCAACGCTTCCTCTCAGACGCCAGACACGTCGCTGGCGGCCCCAACGTCGAGACCTACAACATCCTCTGGACCGCCCAACTGGAGCACCTAAGCCCAAGGATAAACCCAGACAACAAAGCCCTCCATAATTACCCCACCCCTCGCCAACTGTTCGGCCTTATGTCCTCTTGGTACCACGGCAAAGAGCCCAAGGAACAATCCTCGGTGGTTTCAGGATTCACCTCTGAAGTCTACACCAAGATCATTTCTAGCTTTTGCTTGGGGAGAGATTTTGCTGGGTGTTTGGTTGCGCTGCACGGGATTGCTCGCATGTACCATGCATTCCCCGACCCGGAATTGGCTCGTGTGGTTCTTATTGCTGTGGCCAATATGGCGGAACCCGCACCCGTGACGCTGCGAGGCCGCAGGGGACGCCAACAACTTCCCGCCTCTGTCGCTCGCCTCAAAGCCACGTCCAAAACCATGGCGGAGTTGGCACAAAAGCGTGGAGAAGCTGCTGCAGAAGACGGAATCGACATCACTACATTAGATGCCCAGGCACGCAAAGTGGAAGCGCTGAATCTGCTTTCGGAATTCATCAGATTGGTGTTGGTGAAGATTCATGGCAATGCTGATGCGGCGGAAAACGATATCCGGGAGGCTGCTGTGAACTGCCAGTTGCCAGACATCGAGACTGGAGATAAGGATTGTTCGAATCTTGTGGACATGTTGCATTTGGATTTGATTTTGCGCAAGGAGGAGCGTTGGGAGGAGCCCAAGGAGGAGCGTTGGGAGGATTACAAGGAGGAGCGTGAGGAGCTTTGAGGAGGAATAGATGGGATCAAAGCTCTTTTTTGCATGTAGCTCTTGGGTATCATGTATATGTACAGTATAGTAGTAACATCGAAAAGTGTATAGGAAAAACACCGCTCTGCAATTCGTCTTTATCATCTTCAATCATGCTCTGCCTTTCGTCTTCATCATCTTCAATCATGCTCTTCCTCTGTCAAACCGGGACATCCCTCCATACTCTCGTTGGCATACCTATACTTGCACCAGAAGCAATAGTGATAGGTATCCCTCAAGTAAGCCACCACCCTATCAAGTCTCTCTCCCACACCCAGCGCATTAAACTCATCCAACTCCGTATCCTCCTCATCCTCGAGCTCTTCAACCTCCATCCCCAACGCAACCCTATCATCCGCATCAGCCTCCTCATCATTCCACCGCGAAGACAGCGAGTCCAGCGCGCCCTTCCTCGCCACCTTTTCCTCATCTCTCTGTTGCCTCTGCAAGGCCAAATTGCGCCACAGCAAATTCACCTTTTTCGGCTTTCCCTTTTCCTTTTCCTTGCTTCTTTGCTCATCTTCTTGCTCTTGCTCTTCAGTATCCAGTTTCTCGCACACCTTCATCGCACCCCACCACAACCCTTCCCTTCTCTTCTCTTCCCTTTCTCTCGCAACCCTCTCGCGGTATTCTCCAGCCTCGGCTTTTTGTTTCTTCTCCTTGCCCTGCAATTCCTCCATGTGCTCGCGAATCTTCCTCTTCTTTTCGTTATCCATACCTATACCTCCTTTCCCTTCTTTGACGGAGATTTCTATGGGTTCTGTGCGTGCGTTTGCGGTTTTTCCCAACGCGCCGCCTTTGAATCCCATGCGGGCCATCATTTGCGCGCCTTTGGAGGATGGGTTGCTGAGGGTGGAGGTTGCGAGGGCGAGGGAGCGGGCGAGGGCCGCTTCGTCCTCTAGTTGCTTCTTGGTCTTTGGTTGCGAGTTCAGAGAGGCGAGGCGTCGGCGTTCTTGCTGGCGTTGGAGGGAGGTTTTTGGGAGGGAGGGGGTGGGGTCGGGGATGGACATGGACATGTAGTCGTCTTCTGCGTCGCTCATTGTGGGTTTTGCGTGGTGGGTGGGTTTTTGAGCTGGAGAGGGTTTTGGGTGTGTTCTTTCTGAAATCTCGTGGGTTTGTGGGTTTGGAGTTGCTTCGTTTGGTGAGGAGGACTGGTTTGGGTGGTTTGGGTTTGTGACTGGTGTGGTGCGTGGATTGTGTGATTCGAGATCGATGTGCGCTGTTCTCGCTTGGAGTTGTAAAGTTTGAACGAGTGGGATATCAGGTTGTGACGGAAGAATTCCTCGGTGCAATGAGGGTCTTTGGGCAATGGGTGCTTGAGTGAGTATTGCAGTTTCTTTTGACCCTGATCATTCCATTCACTGTCGCAAGCTTCCCGATCGGGAGATATCTGGCTTGTGCTTTTTCGTGCAGGTCTTCACATAAATATATGCTGTACATCACATGGTTATGCACAGCTAGAGATCCCTAGTGATTTTGTAAAGCAAAAAAAGGTCAAATAACAACAAACACACATCTTCTACAAAAGCGTTTAGATGAAACAAGACAGAGAAAGAAAAAAATTTGATTTTTGATTTCCAAGATTTTTTGTACGATTCGAGAAAAAAAACACAACACGCCCTGGTTCGCTGATTAAGAACAAAATACCTTATTCCTCCATTTCTTCGTCCTCGTCTTCTTCTTCACCCTCGGCGGCATCTACGCTAAAGGTGGGTGCTTGATCAACACCGACGTACGAATCACTCATCAAGAACAAAGTCAAGTCGTGCTTGCCAGCCGTGGGCACGGTAAAGTCAAGGCGAACCTTGAGCTCGCGGCCAATAGTGACCTTCTTGATGCTGAGCAAGTTCTTCGTGCTCTCCTCGCCAACAACGAGCCACCAGTTCTCCGTCTTTTGTGCAGGGTAGAAGGGTGCGTGAACACTGAGGTTCGGTTCTTGGTCTTCGTCGACATCACGCTCGATGCTGACATTGATGAAGCTAGGTTCGCCAGCAACGACATTTTCGGCGTCTTCGAGCTCAAAGTTGAGCTCAACGTTGGGGTATCGTTCGTTGGTGAAGCGAGCGGCGTCGCCCAATTGCTGGTTGCTGAGACCCATGCTCTTGACCAGTTTCTCGTAGTTGGGGTTTTCGGCCGGGTCCATAGCATCCATGAATTCGAAAATGTCGTTGATGCCGTTGCTGTTGGCGGCTTCGATGACTTCGGGCTCGAAGTGGGGGATTTGCTTGAGTGGTGAGTCGCGGTCCCACATGGATTGCACAACCATTTGGCTCATCTCCATGGCGCTCATGGCGTTGAGGTGGGCTTCCGAGGACAGTACGTCCACGCAAGCGCTGAGCAAGACGAGAACCTTTTTGAGGATCAGCTCTTGGTCCTTGGCGAGATCCACGGGTAGTTGCATGCGTGAGAAATGTGCTTGCAATAGGATGAATGCCTTGAAGTGAGGGGACTCAAAGTTGACCTCGGCGAGCTTGACTGGTACGCGGTCGTAGATACGTGACAGAATGCGCTCCTCGTGGCGACGGGTCTGGATGTCTTCAAACTCTGTGGCTGCGGTAACAATCTCAAGGATACCCTTCAGCTTAGTGGTCTTCTTCAATGACAGCAAGAAGGTCTGCATGGTGATGAAGGAGATGTTGTAGTACCCAGCAATCATGGCAGCGTTGAGTGGTGTGATCGAACCATCGTCCTCTTCATCAACCTCGATGATGTTTGCGTCAGTCAAATCCTTGAGGGTGGACTCGATAAGCTCTGAGAGATGGTAGTTGAAAGCGTCTTGAGTCGTGTCAGTAAGGCCGTAGAAACTGGGGTTGGCCATCAAGCGACGGTAGAAGTAGGTGTAGGTGAACCAGTTGATTGCATCCTGAGTGTCTTCAATCGTCTTGGTGCTGATTTCGGTAACAAAGACGTCGTGCAAGAAGGCTTGCAACTGACTCTCGACCGGAAGTGCTTCTGTCAAGAACTTCTTGTAGTAATCTCGCTTGACAGCGGGACACATCAGAACACCGCGGGCCTTCTTGTCTTCCATGGGTCTACCAGCCTTGCCGAGCATCTGCAAGATCTCACTGATGGGGTAATCAATGTAACGGTGCTCGCGACCCTCAAAGAACTGAGTACCCATCACGATGACCATGTGAGCTGGAGTTTGAACCTCCCAAGCACAGTCTCTCGACACAAGCATCACCTGGATAGCGCCAGCCTTGAAGAAGTGCTCGACAGCACGCTTGTCGAAAGGACTAAGAGCCTCGTGGAAATAACCAATACCATGCGACAAAGACTCAGCCAAGGCGCGTTCGTTGATCTTCTCTAGGACAGAAGAGACATCCCCGAGGTTGGCGTTGAGGAAGCGGTCCTCTTGGTCATCGGCGACACAAGTTGCCAACAAGTCCAAAGCAGTCGCGCGTACCTGTTTGCGGTTTGGAACAAATACCATAGCGGGCTGACCGGCGGCAAGCTGTGCGATAGACTGGTAGACAGGCTTGACCATAGCCAGCATGAGAGAGGGGAAGTGAGGAATGGTGAAAGGCTGAATGTGGAGCTCAAGGGGGATCTGGCGGTATTGGGGGCTGAAGTTGAAGATGGTGTGCTTGCTAGCTCCGAACCACTCACCAACATCACGGGCGTTGGACAGAGAGGCACTCAAGCCGATAATGCGGAGACCGTTCTCGAGCTGCTTGCTGATTGCGTGGCTTCGAGAGACAACAGTCTCGTAGATATAACCGTTATGTCCTCCGATCATGTGTAGATCGTCGGCAACAACAAGTGTTACGGCTTGGACGTTCTTTCTGCGCTGCCACATACGAGACATCATGTCCCATTGCTGCGGAGTGGCAAGGATAAGATCGCCTTCTCCGAGCGACTTGAGATCAGCAGTAGTCTCACCGATCAGTTTGACGATCTGCTTGCCACCAGCAATGCCGGTCAAGCGAGATTGCCAGTCCTTGTAACGAGCATCGATCGCTTCTTGGAAAGGTGCAATGTAAACAGCCTTGCCATCTCCTTGACTCCAGTGGCGAAGAAGAGCGAATTCAGCACATACAGTCTTGCCGCTACCGGTAGAAGAGCCGACAAACACGTTGTCATCCGAGGAGTACAAGGCGTTGAAAGTCTGAGTCTGAATCTTGTTGAAGCGTTCCCAGTCAGGGTAAAGATTGACGAATTCTTCACGCTTGAGGGCAGCGATAGGGAGAGGCTGCAAGTCCAAGAGAGGAGTGTGGGCGGGGAACTTCTCGGGCAGAATAAGCTTCTGGAATGACACAGCCAGGCGGGCCTCAGAGTGCATCCATCGGTCAGACAATACGGTGATGAAGTAGTTGGGTGGCATGGGTTCGGTGATGGGTACGGTGAACTCGACCAAATGCTCGTTCATCTCAGCCTCAGCGTACTCCTTGCGAAGGACAAACTGGTCGTGGAACAGAATCTCTTCACCATCGCAGTCCTCTACGAGGATCCAGAAGCTCTCAGACTTGCCGTGGAGAGCCTCGTCCCATTCGAACTTGGGCGAGATGGTGAGCTCAACACGAAGCATGGTTCGTGTCATGGGTTGAACTTGGGCCTGGATCTCTAGTCGAGGGAACTTCTGGACCAACGCACAGACTTGTCTGCCGGCTCTAGGCAAGCCAAGGAGCTCTCCCATACGAGGAGGATCAAGATCAAAGTAGCTCGACCATGGCACGTCTATACGCTCGGCCTTGCGGACGATGTCTGCAGGGCACTCTGGGAACTGTCTGAGAGGTGACATGGTTGGCCACATACGCTTCTCGGCCATCTTGCAGAGATTGAGAGCATCCTTGACCACTGAGGCCAGGCCCTTCTTGAGAGCAATCTCGAACACTGCTCTCAAGATACGACCAGCAGATTGTGTAACGTAGACCAAGTCAGCCATGAGAGCAAGACCATCAAGCTTCAGACGGGACACGTATGCTTGAAGCAAGACGTTAATCTTGCAGTGAGGCTCATCGATGGTTTCCTTGACAGGAATTGGGACTCTGCCGAGCAGCTTCGCAAGCTCAAGCTTCTCGTCTTGACGGACAGGGATGTACTTGAATTCCTCACTGAGGGCAAAGACTCGGAACAGCTCGATAGGTGTAATTGACGGCTGGATCTGCTGGTTGTAGGTCAACATCGACTTGTGAGTGATGTAGTAATGCGATGCGATGCGACCAAGCTCTGTAGACACGATACGGCCTGCACGTTTGTCGTATTTGACGAGGTTCGCCTGCTCGAGGAGCAAAGCCGCAGAGTGAATCAAGTCGACTCGCTTTTGTTCCAGAGTTTCGTCGTCTTCGTAGTCGGCACCGACTTGATACAGTGCGGGCGATCGCAACATACGTACGAACAGATATGTGTAACCCAACCATTCAACACCCTCGTCACGAGTGCGGACATTGCCAAGAACGACTTCAGCATTGAGATTGTCTGCCAACTTGCTAACAAGCTGACTCTCAATGGGAAGCTGTTGGTTCAATAGCGACAAGTAGTACTGGATTTCCTGTTGCGTGGTGATGATGATACCTTCACCATATGTATCATATTGTGGGCGACCAGCACGGCCAAGCATCTGAAGGACATCTTGCGGAGACAGCTCAACCCAGCTACCCTTCTCAGGAGAGTAGATCTGAGTACCCTTGATGATGACTGTATGGGCTGGGAGGTTGACACCCCACGCGAGGGTGGCTGTGCAAACAAGAACCTGAACGTCACCAGAAGCGAAAAGTTCCTCAACCGAGTTACGATCGGCTCTGCTCATACCAGCGTGATGGATACCGAAACCGTACGGGAGGAGATCCTTGAGATCTGCGTTGGTTACGCTCTCGGCTTCCTCTGTCAAGATCTCTCGACTGGCTGCATCGTGCTTCAAGATTTGACCAATAGTCTCAAGCTCAAGAGCCTTGTCACGAATGTATTTTGCTGTCTTCGCGGTCTCTTTACGAGAGTGCACGAAAATCAGCATTTGGTTACGTTGTTGACCAACTTGCTCGAGGACCTTGTTGTAGCAGATGTCGTTCATGGTCTTGAGCTGCTTGATCGCCTTCTTCTCGGTGACACCAATGAACTCCTGCTTCAATGGACAAGGTCTGTAAGTGCCGTCAAAGTGGAAGAGACCCTTCTGCATGTCGACTCTCAAGAATGTGGCGACATCGCGGTAGTTGGGAAGGGTGGCACTGAGACCTACGAGACGGACAGGCTCACCAGTCTGCTCGATCTTGCGGATCTGTCTACTCACGATACTCTCGAGAACCGGACCACGGTCGTCGTGAAGCAAGTGAATTTCGTCGATACAGATCAAACGCACAAGGTTGGTGTAGCTGGTGTCGGTGGCCTTGCGGGTGATGACATCCCACTTCTCTGGAGTTGTGACAATGACCTGAGTCTCGGCGATTTGCTGCTTGGTGAGTTGACGATCACCAGTCAGCTCCGAAACCTTGATACCATAAGGTGCCAGGCGCGCACCAAAGTTTCCAACCTGTTCCTGAACCAAAGCTTTCAAAGGAGCAATGAATATAATCTTGAAAGCGTCCAGATCGATTTCACCAGTCTCGGGATTGCGGTGCTTGCCAATTTCGCGCAACATTGCCAGCATAGCCACGTTCGTTTTTCCAGATCCAGTAGGTGCACAAATCAGCATGTTACCGTCGTCCTTGAATGCAGTAGGGAAGCATCGAGTTTGGATGCGGTTCAGCTCCTTGGAACTTCCGAATCCAATACGAGCCCACTCGGGCAATTCGGTTGTCGGAAGATTGGGGGTTTCGAAGTCCTCGCGTTTGCGCTTAGGGGCCGGTACATGGATCTCGTCGTAGCCCTTGAACGTGCGCTTGGTCGATCCTTGTGGCAGCTTTACACTTGGGTTAGTCATGAGGTGGTTTCCTTGATCGAAGACGAGATTCTCCAGGTTGATGTTCCTGCTTGGTTGAAGACCACCAACAAGACCCTCCTTCTTCTCTTCAGAAGCAGCAGGCTTTCCGCTCGCTGTATCCAGATCCATAAGGTCGAATTGCATCTTCCCTTGAGCTTGGCCTTCAGTGCCTTGTTGACGTGTCTTGAGCTCCTTGAGAATGCTTCCGTGTCCAGCCTGGACCATTTCGCGTTCAACAGCCACGCGAGCAGGTTCGTCCTCACCGGCTCTTCTCCACCTTGTTGCCCATACCACCTTATCCCTGTTCTTGACAAGCTTCGAGACCAGCTCGGGGCGCTCGTAGTCGAAGAGCTCCATTAAATCGTTTTCGACGTCGCGCAATTGCTTTTCCTCGCCATCCTCGTTCAAGCCAGACATCATGTCTAGCGCCTGTGATGTCTTGTCTTGCTGAATATGTGCATCTTCGTAGAGCTGACCTATTTGTCGTTGGAGCCAGAAAGCGTCGATTTCGTGCGCGGGTATGATGTCCTCCTGACCAGCCTTCGCTGAACGGTTGGCTGTCGGAGCAGAGAAAACGAGGTCCTCCTCGTCGCCTTCTGCAGCCATGTCTTCCACGTCTTCAGCACCGCCCTCAACAACGTTCTCTGGGTCCTCGATGATGTCCTCATCATCCGACTCTCCTTCTCCGTCGCGAACTTCGTAATTTTGACCATCCTCCTCGTCCTCATCACCAAAGTCAACAGCAACTCCTTGACGGTCATCGATATCGTCGCCTTCGCCAGCGTCGTCTGCATCGCCCATGTTCTCGTCCTCGTCCTGTGCATCGTAGTCGGTGATCTTCTTGCCCAAGTTGACGAGTTCGTTGAATTCTTTTGACGACAGATTGACACCAACAATGTCGTCAATCTCTCTTTTCTTGTCAAAGTCTTTTAGGTCTTGGTCCTTCAGGTACTCCAAGATGCTGTCGGTGGCACTGGCAGTGATGTGAAGACCGTAGTCGCCTCCCATCTTTTGCGCCACCAACGTGTTGATCAATGTGTAGGTCGCCTGGGTGGCGGGTGTGCGAGGACGGTATCGTAGACCTTCAATGTTGAGGTCTGCTTGTGATAGGATGCCGGAGGCGCGAGCACTTTGCGCGGGTTCTGCTCTCTTACGCTTCCTTTGGGCATCTTGGGCGGCTGGTTGGGCAGGGGCGGCTTCGCGAGCATTGCGCGAGCCCATGTCGTTCAAGTTGATGCGGCCAGCGAGCGACTCGGGATCACCAGTACTGTCATCACCTCGGCGCGTGATGAATCGACGGTCCGCCTGGAGGACCAGGTTGGACATGGCCGAGTACTTGTACTGGTTGAGGCGCTTTGCATCTTCATTTTCGGCCATTGCGACGGTTGTGTGGTTGCGGTATAGGGTGGCGGGCGACAGACGTAGATGGATGGCTCCCTACGCGTGTGCTGCCTTGATGGATGCTTTCACAAATCCAGAGCTTCACCCAGCGCCGGCGGCGAACATTCACACCGACCTTGGCACTCCGCCCCCGCCAAGGTCTTCCGCCCATCTATCGTCATAAGCTTTTCATGATCGACCGAGTTGCCCGCTGCACAGACGTGGGTTTCCCAGTTCGGTAGAAGTGGATATCAGACAGAATGGGCTTTGTTAACTAGCGCAAGACAAACGGCTCACATCCTGCTGCAGCTGTTGCATGGATGTCACTGCTCCGATGTGATATCAATCCGCATCCGGTAAGTTGCAAGAACATCAAGCAAAGGGTTCAGTGAGATGAGGACGAGGTGTCTGGGTCTACAAGTCTTGCCATGCGCATGGACATGATCCAAGGCTCTAGGTTCCAATACCACGCGGCGAATATAAAAATCACATGCGTCCCATATTCCAGATGGCGTCGATCGCGCTTGCCGTTCGCGGGGTTCCCAGCGTCATCGTGGCTGGGGCGATCAATCCATTGCTCTGCCTGGAGCTTCCATCAGAAGCGTTTCCTACAAGATCTTGACCTTGCCTCGTCCTTCCCTTTGTTTCGCACATTAAACTTCACGCCGACAAGTACAAGGTACCTGTCGCATCTACATCAAGATGGTTTCGCTGTGGGGCTCAAAGAACAACGACGATGAGCAGCTCGACGACGGCTCCACCACGCCGAGAGGCTCGACCGAAGACAGCAGACGTCCTCCGTCCAGACGTTCCTACGAGCGAAGAGAGCGTGAAGCAGACGAGAGAACCAGACTCTTGCCTGCTCAGCCTCGCCCTCCTCACTCGGACGGCTACCTAGACCCCGATGACCCAGCTGTAAGCCAACTCCCCTTGCGCTGCTGTCGTTGTGTACTGACAAGGCCCAGGTCTCTCCCTACAACCTCTGGACCGTCCGCTTCCTGAGATACCTGACCGTCCTCTTCTTCCTCATCAACTTCATCTGGTGGGTCCTGCTCTTCGTGTGCATCTTCGTCTCTCCTCCTGGTCTGCACACTAGAGGTTCTGGTTTCTTCGACTTCTCCTACACCACCCTTACCGCTGGCAACCTCCTGGTCGCCATCCTCTTCTTCGCCGCACCCTCCAAAGGCATGCGCATCACCATGGGCATCATCACCGCCATCTTGGCCATCGACCTGATCATGATCCTTGCCATCCCCCGCCTGAGAGTCGAGGAGGGTTGGCCAGGCATCGCCTCGATTGCTTGGGCCACTCTTATCGGCCTCTGGTGTGTCATTACCGACCGCGTGGTGGCTTGGGGCAAGAAGGAAGAAGAAGAGCGTCTCACTGGTCGTGCCGAGACCCGCAGGACACTGCGCGAGTGGTTGGCCGTTTCCTTGGCCACCTTGATCCTCATCGTCTACGCTCTCATTGCCGTCCTCATGACCGCAACCCTCATCCTGCGTGCTCGCGACGCCACTCTGCCTATGGATGGTGAGCGTTACTACGTTGACGGCGACAAGTACCAGGTCCACCTTGCATGCATGGGCAACGTCACTTACGGCGCTGACGGCTCTGCCAACCCTACTCTCCTGCTCGAGGCTGGCGAAGTGCCTTCGGAGTACGATTTCGAGCACTGGGCCTATGCTGCTTGGAAGAACGGCACTGTCGACCGCTACTGCTATTGGGACCGTCCCGGCTACGCTTGGTCTGACAGCGCTCCTAGCCCTCACAGTGCCGGTATGTCTGCTGATGCTCTGTCCGAGGCTTTGGCTGTCGCTGGTGAGGAAGGCCCCTTCATCCTCGTCTCGGCTGGCTACGGCTCCATTGTCTCGCGCATCTTCTCCGCTCGCAACCTCCGCAACATTGCCGGTATCATGATGATTGACCCTCTCCACGAGGACCTTCTCCATCGCATTGGTGGCGCATACAGAGGCTTTGTTCTCTGGGGCTTCGGTATCATTTCACCTCTTGGTATCCAGCGTAACTTTGGCGCCATCTTCAACGGACGCACCCGTGAAGACCGTGTCTACGGTCGTTCGGCTTACCAAGGCGGCAGGTTCATCAAGGCCCAGCTCCAGGAGAACCTCATGGCCGAGTCTCTTACCAAGAACGAAGTCGCTACTGCTCGTACCATCCAAAGTCCTGATGTTCCTCTCGTCATCATCAGCAGTGGCATCAGCAACGGCCGTGACAAGGAGTGGGAGCGCAAGCAACGCGACTTGACCAAGCTTACCGAGAACTTGCTCAGCTGGGATGTTGTCAACAAGGCCCCTCACGAGGTCTGGAGAACTCTTGACGGCAGAAATGTCATGGACAAGAGACTGAAGGACATTGTCAAGCAGGGCTACAAGGCCGTTTCGATCAACGAGGAGGAGATCTAAGATGGTTAATAACTACTTTCACGACCCTTTCAAGTTCTTTTTTTTTTTTCTTGTCATGAAATGAGACGGAATCATGGTAACAAGCGTGGCGGCGAGCAATGGTTATAATGTCTTTATCTTGCGTTGCACTTTCTTGCATTCAAATCACACATCCCAGTACATAGCTCTCATTGCATTTGATCTTTTGACACTCTCTGCATCCCGGCTTCTTTGATACGGTCTTTGTCTCGGATTCAATTGATAATCCTCTACCTAGTCACATACGTGATCGCGCCATATCACCCTCTCCGGCTGGCTAGAACATCACATATACACGCACCCTCGTTCTACCATCCTGGCGTACCCTCTTGACGAATACCATAGGCATCCCATGTATTGATCGTATACTTCTAGGCTTATTGCCAGGCACGGTGCTGCTCATACTGAAAATAGACAGGGTGCTACTCCCAACAAGTATTTTGAACACCGTTGGCGACATTGCTTGGTTATTGTGGGTACTGTTGACTCTTCATTATTGCACAGTGAGATCTCCTGTGGTCTGTATATATAAGGTGGTAGGGTAGAGGTGATTGTTGATTGTGGTTGTTGCGTGAAACTTCAAATATGGCTTTTCGACTCTTGGATTGTGGGAACTGCATCTGTTTTCTCAATATCCACTACTCAATTTAAGGGAATAGGTTATAGGCGAGAACAAAAGCAACGGTTCTGCCCATTGGTGCAAGAACGAACCTCTACCAGCAGAATGGTTTTGTATACTGTATGGTTACGAAAGACGCAACAGAAGAAGGGAAAGAGTGTTTGGATTCTAGCTCCTAGTATCTCCTCCCTGGATACACAAATACCACAACTTGCATCAAACGCTACTGTTGCTGAGCACCGGCAACCTTCACCACCATCCTCATCCTCAAGGCACTATTCGCCAACATCTTTACAGCCTTGTCCTCCTCCGCCCCCTTGACACCCACCAACTTCCTCGCGCCAAACTTTGCCTTTGCCTCTCTAGCCTTGATACCAGCATCTAGTTTCCTCTTCAGACTGTCGTTAACAATCAGTGCAGAGTGTCTGAACAGCAATCGCAACAGAGCTTCCACCAGCAAACTGACTCGCGTGTTTTCGACGTAATTGGTGTAGTTTGCCGGGTAGGGTAAAAAGTGTTTTTCGAATTCGAGTTGGGTCATTGTGTCGGCGTGGTAGGTTGGTGCTTCGGAGGAAATGGTCGGGCGGAGGAGGTTTTGGCATAACGAGGCGTGCGGATGGGGTTCTAGCCAGGGGGTGGGGGGTGAGACAAATAGCATAAAGGTGTCCAATGGCAGAGGGCGGAGGAATTCTGTCACCAGATCGAAGCAGTCTTCGACCTCCATGAAGGCGTGTTCATAGTGAAAAGAGATTTGGGTGAGCTGCAGAGTGTTAGATGGTGGATCGGCTGAGAGAAAGGGAGACGATGATTCTTACCAAGGCGATCAAGCGCTGGCGCAGTTGCACGGCTTTATACCCACCATAATCTGAAGACACACTGTAGTCACTCTCTGCATCCAGGTCTGGTGTGGCCGAAGATGGTCGTCCTCTCTTACGTGACGAACGCGACGAGGTTGTTGCTTTGGGCGGCGAGGGCAAGTCTTCCTCCTCTTCAGAGTCGTCCACGTCCATGTAGTCGCCGTACTCATCGTTGTCAAAGTCAATCTTCTTCCTCGATACCAGCTCTTCCGCTTTCTTCTCTTTCGGAGGTTTGGTCTCGCTCTTCCATATCTCGTGGAACTCGTCCAGATCCTTCTTGCAACCGTTGGCGAGGATTGCTCTCATGACTCTTCGTTTGCCGGCTCTACCGTCGCCTGTAGTGAGACAGTACTGTGCGATCAGACTTTCCGATAGCAACGTGTTGGCTGCCGCTTCTTTGCCGTCTTTCCTGAGAGGTTCGGCAGCAGAGAGCCTTTCCCGCAGATCGTCTTCAAGTGCATCAAGCATGAATTCTAGCCAGGGCCTCCACCTCTCCCATCGTTTGAGGTACTGACATGAACAATTGAAGGCCCAGCCAACTACGGCCCAGAAGTCTTCGGCGAGATTCCAGATTGCACCCTGGTTGGCCATCTTAATCTTCAACTTACCATCATCTTGTGGGCTAGTAGTAAGCTCTCCAGTGCGTCTTCGTCGATCACGAGAGTCGAACTTGTCCTGAAACTTGAAAGCTGAGCTAAAATCGGCATTGGCAGCACCGACAATGGAGTTGACGTGTTTGAGGAGAAACAGTGCATCGTTGGCTGTCTTTACACTTTCCGGCTCGGCAGCTCGATTGGTCCAGAGAGGGTGTACAGCAAGAGTGGCCATGACTGCCATTACCTGAGGAGATGGAACACAAGTTGGCAAAGTCCGTCCATCGACAGTGCCGTCAGTGCCTGCGATGAGTGTGTTTGAGAGCAAGGGAAGGGCTTGTGAGACTAGATTGAGTCAGAGAAGCTTCTTGTAGACAGCCATTCGGTAAAGACTTACAGAGCTGCTCCTCGACATAGACATTGATGATGTCTCGAAGTTCATATGGCAATGGTTTCACTGGTCGATACTTATTGAGCTTCTGTGCTGGTTGAGGTGTTTCAATCATCTGAGAGCTCGGTATCGGCACAGCGACTTGTGAAGACAGAGGTAAGGCTGATCTCGCAGGCATTTTTGTCCTCGTCTTTGATGAATGTAGATAATATCAAGGTAGTCGAGAAGTTCTTGGGGAGACGCGTTTCGAAGCAACACGAAAGACGCGATCGAGATTGGTGTCAATGAGGACAGGGTCACCCCGGGCAAGCTTGGACCCGCCAGCGTCACCGCTCAGACCAGTGACATCTCCGAGGCCTATCGTCGCCCTTCTCTTTGACAAACCAATATATATTTTTTCCGGTACGGGACTTGCGTGGCTGGATCACGGGCCTTTGTGCTTACGATCGGATTACGACCTGACTTCAACAGCGTTTCCTACATCCTTGCGAGCGTGTTTTCCTGAGCATCTTTTTGCATTTGCATTGCATATCGCTATCGCTAAACACTAATAACAACCATCATGATGGCGTCTCTTTACTCACGCCTGGCGAGTGTGAACAAGCACAACCTACGTACACTGAAAGCACAACCGCTGAACGAACTCTCCGGCGCTCTGGGCGATCTGGGAACTTTACTGCCTTTACTCATTGCCCTCACCCTGACGCAAAGCATATCGCTGTCTGCTACTTTGGTTTTTTCTGGAATCGCAAACATAGCAACAGGAGTTGCATTTGGTATACCGTTGCCTGTGCAACCTATGAAAGCTATAGCTGCCATCGCCATCAGCCAGTCATACACCAAGACGGAGAATATTTCTGCTGGCCTTTTCGTGGGAGGAGTTGTGACGCTCCTCAGTCTTACTGGCCTCCTCAAGTGGTTCGGACGTGTTGTGCCTATTCCTGTCGTCAGGGGTATCCAGATGGGTGCTGGTCTCGCCCTGGTTATCTCGGCAGGAACAAGTCTGCTCAAGCCTCTCGGATGGATCAGTCCAAGTTGGTCAGACAACTGGCTGTGGGCAATGGCTGCATTCGTGTTTCTCCTCTTTTCATCCCTGGTACCTCGGGTTCCCTACGCTCTACTCGTATTCATTCTCGGTCTCACACTCGGCGGCATCCAACTCGCAAACTCGCACTCACCACCAAACCCCTCAAGCTTCCACACCTGGCACCCAAAAACCTACATCCCCTCCCCCTCAGACTTCTACAAAGGCGCCTTCGAAGCCGGTCTCCCCCAACTCCCTCTCACAACCCTGAATAGCATTCTAGCCGTAACCTCCCTCTCAGCCTCCCTCTTCCCCTCCCAACCCCCCACACCCACAAACACCCAAATCGGCCTCTCAGTCGGCATCGCAAACCTCATCGGCTGCTGGTTCGGCGCCATGCCCGTGTGCCACGGCTCCGGCGGCCTCGCAGCCCAACACCGCTTCGGCGCCCGCAGCGGCGCATCCATCATCCTCCTCGGCCTCGCAAAACTCATCCTCGGCCTCGTCGCCGGCGAATCCATAATCCCGCTCTTGCAACGCTTTCCCAAAAGCCTGCTGGGGATCATGGTTCTGGCCGCTGGTGTCGAGTTGGCAAAGGTAGGCCAGTCGTTGGATGACGTGCAGGATGCGTGGCAGGAAACGGAGCAGGAGAATGAGGATGCTGCGTCTACGGATAAGAGACGTAGACTCGATGAGCAGGAGAAGAAGAATCGTTGGGCTGTCATGTTGGTTACCGTGGCTGGGTGCTTGGCTTTCAAGAACGATGCTGTGGGGTTCATCGCTGGTATGGTGTGGCATTGGGGGTTGAAGGGATCGGAGTGGATGCAGCAAAGACAGTGGAGGAGTCAGCGGAGGTTGACGCGCTTCTTCACGACGCAAAAGTACAGGGACGGTGAGGATGCGCCTTTGTTGCACAATGGTGATGCGGATGAAGATCGCATTGCATAGGTTATTTGAGTATCTATTGGTGGACTTGGGTAGACTGATATCACGACCTACTATCGTTCTATGTGTTCAGTAATATCAAACTTCTCACGATGATAGATCTCAGTCACTCCTCAGAGTTCCTGTTACACTGGCAGAGCGGCGTAGTGATTTGAACACTTCTGCGTATGGTTCTCATGATGCATATCCTCAGTTCAGATGAGCCGTTAACAATGAAGATGACACTCGCAAATGGGAAAAGTTGATATCTATGGTGGACACGCAAATTCTTGTTCTCAATATATCTAAGTCTTCTAGCTGATCAAACCACCCATATCCTGCAGTCTTGTCGAGTGTGCATGATTTGATTGCTGAATCATCTTGGCAAGCGAGTCTATCAAGAAGAGAAGATTGTGGACCCGGGAAGAGCGCTCAAATATCCAAGCTTTCGATGAAGGATCAGGGTGCACTCTCTATGTTGTGTGTTGCAGCGACCAACAGTGGTGTCGTGGACGACGGAAATGCAAATTGCCGGGACTATTCATTTGGGAGGACGAGAAAGTTGATCAGTGAAATCGTAGTTAGCAGCTCCGGAAGAAACCTCTCCCAGTTCGACTGACTTCGCATGTCGTAATAGTCAACGCGAAGGGGAAAATTCAGTCAAGCAGTATGGAACTTGACGAGGCTCAAGGATTTGGAGGTGTTGAGAAGGTCCTTCAATCGCTGTCCGAGTCGCTCGAAGAGTCTTCAGATGAGGAAGAGGAGCCAGAATCCGAGTCCGACCCTAAGCTTGACGACGAATTCGAGTCGCTGTCTGAAGAGTCGCTTTTAGAGGCAGAACCAGTCTTCTTAGACTTCGACTTGGAGGCCTTAGCCTTTGTAGCCTTGGCCTTTGCAGCCTTGGCCTTTGCAAGTTCGGCCTCGAGCTTTGCGATCTTTAGCTGAGCTTCGAGATCCGCGATTTTGGCCTTCTTTGCAGCAGGTTTCTCATCTTCGCTAGAGCTGTCGCTATCACTGTCGCTGTCGCTAGAGCTGTCGCTGTCACTATCACTGTCGCTGCTCTCGCTGCTAGAGACGTCGGTTCTTGACTTCCTCTTCTTGCGCATAGAGAGGGCGGCCTTGGGTTCCTCCTTGGCAACAGGTGCTGCCCTTGCAACTGACTGAGGCTCGCCCTTGTTCATAGTGTTCCAAACCAACTGCACACGTTCGTCATAGTCTTTCTGCTCCTGAATAGTCTTGGTCTTCTCCGGATCGGGATCAATGCCATTCTTGCGCAGAATCTCCCTCTGTCTCTCAAGAGCAGAGTCATAGGCAGCCTTCCTGGCCTCTGCGGTCTCCATGGGTTCGTCCTTGACTTCTGGGATTTCGGAGCGGATGAAGGAAACGATATCGATGTTTGCAGACTGGGCTGCCTGGCGTAGACGCTGGCGTGCGGCTGCTCCTTGTAGTCCGTCGAGGTACTCTACGAGAGCTTCGTTGCAAGATGGAGGGACGCGGTAGGTATTCCAGACGTTCTTAAGCAGGTCGTTCTGTTTGGATTTGTTGAACTTCCAAGCAGGTTTGTCGGTGTGGTATTGTTCAAGGTAGCGGACGTATTCAGGTACGGATTTGTTTGTGTTGTCCTTTGGCGTGCGGACTTTGGGTTTCTTTACGGCAGGAGTCGCAGGATCAGAGGTAGTTTGCGTCGCGTCGTCCTTGTTTGTTGTCTCTCCGTGTGCTTCTGTTGCTTGCTCTTCCTTCTTCTCTTTCTTTGCCTTCTTCTTCTCGCCCTTGGTTGCCTTCTTGTCTTCCTTCTCTGCCTTCTGAGGCGTCAGATCGGCTTCGTGAGTAAGCTCGGATTGAGTTGACACAGTCTTTGTGGGCTCCTCAATCTTGTTGTTTTCGGCGGCCTTTGCTGCTTCGGCGGCGTCGTAAGCGGCAGCTTTCTGGGCGTAGTAATCTAGTTCGTCGTTGGCCCAGGCTTGGAAGTAGGTCTGAGCACTATCTCCGTCTTGGGTTTTGGTGTCGTTGGAGAAGACTACAGACTTGCGACGGCCTTGCTTACTGTTTGGTGTGGCTAGGATTGACTTTTCGGGCGAGGCTCGTCTATAGATGGTGTTAGCGCTAGTGAAACAAACAGAGAGGCCGAGTCGATCGAGCCACAATTCATCACTAATGTGGGTTTCGTCGAGTAGAAACTTGTAAGGAAAAGCAAGCTTCAAGGAATAGCAAGCTTCAAGGAAAAGAAACAGAAAGGGAAGAGCATACAATCTTGAGGGCATTGGGCTGGATATCGGAGCTACTGACGAAGGCTGCAACTGCTTTGGTGCAGGGCTAGATACATTGGCTCCATGCTGGGTGTGGTCGAGTCTCTGTTTCTTGGAACCCTTGGGAGTATCGGCATCGTCTCTCGAACGTTTGGTCGAGGTAGCAGGGGAAGCAGGTAGCGGAGCGGAGTCTTTGGCGTTTGTCAGACTCAGACCCAGTCTCTTCCAGGCAGGCACGCGTTGTTCGGACATGACTGGTTGCGAGATGTCAATCACATGCAAGACCAGAAAAAGTGGAAGGAACAAAAAATATGCGGCAGTCGACCTCGATCCGGGGAAGGCGCGGGAGTGCCAAGGGTCGGGCGTGTTTCGCTCGGAGCTGCATGACGAGAGGGCAAACGCGCCGTAGAGAGCTTCACCATCACCACAATTCCATCGCCTGTCCCATCACCTCGCTCTTTCCCTCCTGTTGCCTTGCTTCGTCTGGAGCTTTCACACGCTTAATCGCATTACACAAATCATCTGTCCATCATGAGTGGGTTTCGCCTCGGTCGTACTACCCGGCATAGCTAACTCCCGCAACAGGCAGCGCAGGCTACGACAGACACATTACCATCTTCTCGGATCAGGGTCGCCTCTACCAAGTCGGTGTGTGATTCCACCTACAATTCCTCCACAGCGCACCTCCCGGCTTACACTGTACAGAATATGCATTCAAGGCCATCACCGCAGCAAACATCACCTCGGTCGGCGTCCGCGGCAAGGACTGTGCAGTAGTCATCTCGCAAAAGAAGGTCCCCGACAAGCTCATCGACCCCTCGTCCGTCTCATACATCCACAGACTGTCTCCTTCGGTCGGCTGTGTCATGACTGGTTCCATCGCAGATGCAAGAGCTTCGGTCATGAGAGCGCGTGGTGAAGCCGCCGAGTTCAGATACAAGAACGGTTACGAGATGCCCTGTGATGTTCTGGCCAAGCGCCTCGCCAACATCTCCCAGGTCTACACACAACGGGTGAGATGCTCGAGCCTTGCTGGACCCGCAACTCTGTGCTAACACGGCGCAGGCATACATGAGACCCCTGGGCGTCGCCACAACGCTCATCTCGGTCGACTCGGAGTTCGGTCCTCAGCTCTACAAGTGCGATCCCGCAGGTTACTTTGTCGGTTACAAGGCCACCGCTTCGGGTCCCAAGGCACAAGAAGCCATGAACCACCTCGAGAAGAAGCTGCGAAACAAGAACTGCGCCGAGGGCAACTGGGAGGAGGTCGTTGAGCTCGCCATCACCACTCTCAGCACAGTGCTGAGCGTCGACTTCAAGAAGGGTGAGATCGAGATTGGCATCGTCGGTGGTCCGCGTGCCGATGGCAAGGAGGGCACCACAACCGACTTCACCACTCTGACCGAAGAGCAAATCGACGAGCGTCTGCAGTCGATTGCTGAGAAGGACTGAACGTAACGACCTCCTATCTTCACGACGTCATTTAATTCATCACATGCCATGCCATCGCCTTCGCCGACTCGCTTGCACACCGCATAGCTAGCAGCGTGGTTCCGTCTCCACAGCCCGGCATGCAGAGAGCAGCCGGTAGCGTCATTTTGTGAATCAAGCTGTGTTTTTACCCTTCCGTATCAAAGCATCATTTCCTTCCTCTTTCCACTAAGCGCCTTCCCTCCTGTGGCCCTGTTTTTGGTCAAAGTGCCGGCCGCGCCGGCTGCTCCATGGTAGCTCTGACTGTGGCGCTCCTCCCCCGCCTTTACCACTGAAACGCCCTTTGAACGCCTTTTCTGAATCCAAACAGCTCTAGGACTCGCCGATACCTGACTCTGGACTGCGCCTACGCTAGGCTCTCTCGTGCGTCTGCCACACGTGTGTGCGTACCCTACCCCCGGCTGTTCCGTCTGAGCTGTCGACCGATACACTTCCATACATGGTAGCTTGTGACGTCTTGGCCGACCACCCCTCAGGCGTAAAACTGCCATTTTAGATGTGAACCCCGTTCAGACCATGCTTGCCCATGGCTACAAAGACGACCATTTCCCTTGTTGGTGTACTTATCAACGTCTCTCCCAATTCATCCACGGCCTCTCCTTCGCTTCTGCACAGCCTGCCTTTGACCATTCTATGCCCTTTTCTCCACCCCCGATCTGCTCGCATATTACCGACTTCGTTATATGTGTGACAATGAAAGATACTTTTCTGGGATCTGCAAGCATCAGCCTCCAAAAGAGACAAATTGAGCTGTAAGGGTCGTTTGTATATCTGTCGATCACCGCCCATCCAGACCCATCTTCTTACCACAGCTGAATCAATACTTTCTTTGCTCAATGACCGACGGATGTAAGATGTCCCTTGTACCATCCTTTACCACCAGCCCGGAACCTTCCCTTCTGACATGCATTGCCTCAGTGAATGAGGCACGCGCCATGCGTATCGCCGAGATCCTTTCTGATTTCAGACACTTACAACATTACATCGCAAACATCAGAGCAAACCCTTCTGCTGAGGACTATTACGAGGAGGGCTATTGCGTGCTTCGCCAATGTGCTGGAGAAGCCCAAGCCCTCCTCGCCCAACCATTCGATTGCCAAGGACCGGAACCTGATGGTGATTGTGAACAAGAGAAGGCGCAGCTTCAACGGTACGTTCTCCGGCTCCCTGGGTATTCAAAGTCCCGAGTCTGATGTCAGAAATAGAGTCATGCTTGATGCAAGCATCCGACGCTTCAAGATCCAACAGATATATCTCAAAGCGAGCGCAGCACTGCGTTGGGTCAACTCGAGAAATACCATCCTTGGAGCAAACCGGCCTCAATCTGTTCATACACCAGCGTTGCAACAGATAACCAGCACGATGCGAGCAGTAAGTTTCAGCCCTCTTGATTATTTCTCGTTGGACTTTTACTTGCATGAAGCTCGGGGAGTGTATGATCCGAACCATAGAGCTGGGTTCCTGGCATAAACACAGTCAACTGACATGGCTTTCCTTGCAGGAACTTGCATCGGTGACACCAGCTCGGGTAGAGCTAGCTCTACGATCTCAGGACAGCGTTCAGGGGAAATGGCTTGCGGAGGACCCGACATGGAGCACCATGGAAGAGAGCATTCGGAACGGCCGATGATAGCATTGGTCACTCGATCCACCGGCACCAAACGACCAAGCAACCAAACACTCTTGGGACGACTACCGATCGGTGAAAAACCAAGTCTTCGGGTCTGAAAAGCGTCGAGTCAAGAGTGGGAGACTGACGGAGCTCTTTTGGCGCGACATAAGCGATACCAACGGCAGCAGCACCGAACCTTACTGCACCCAAACGGTCTTTACCGTCTTTGCGCCCAGTCGTTTGCACGTGCGGACTCGGACAGATCCGTCGGTTTAGGTTCAAGCCTCTCGGCGACTCCGACCTGCCACCATCATGCATGACTACCCTTCCGAACGCCCACTTCACCACTGATGCAATCGACACCATTTTCTTATTTCGAAGAATGGTTTCAACGGTCCGATCGATATTCCCGAGCACCACGACACGCGGCGAGATGGAAAAAGAATTGAAGCAGTCTCAGAAGATAGAGGAAGCGAAATGAAAACATGGACGAGGTGAGGTGAGGTGAGGTGCAGAATGTGGGGTACCAAGAGACGAAGGATCAGTAACCTCATCTCCTGCAGGTTGCTGTTGCTCATTTACTGTCGTTTTCAAAACGGTTCGGACTGAGCGTTGCGGGGTGGCTACTTACTTCGAATTGGCGTGATTTCGCGATTTGTATGAGGATACCATAGTAAATTGAAAGATCTGAGCAATAGTTAACACCATGCCTTCCCGTTTACCTGAATTCGTCCTAAATCAAATACTCACGCTACACGCCGCCGGCTAGAGCGTAAAGGACCTATATAAGGCCCTTAATCTCGGCCGTGGCACTATATATTAGCTGCTAAAGAACCTTAACGAGCATAGCGAGTTCTATCTAACTCGCGACGTAAGAACCGGCCGGTAGAGGCTCTTAAGCGACGAGGTAGAGGAGGTAAGTAACTAAAGCGTACGTATAGAAGTAGCTAATCTAGTAGTTAGTACGTGCTTAAGTACCTCGCCGGCCGACCGACGGCATACCTCGATAAGCTTTAAGACGTAATATTAGACGAATTCGATATAGCGCTTAGCTTACTATTAGTATAGCGAGTATTAAAGAGGAGGAAGTAGAGCCGGAAGAAGGCTAAGAAGAAGGCGCTAGAGCGTAGTAAGCCTCTAAGAGCTATATAGCGCGGAAGGCGACTATATTAGTCTCGCCGGCGCTTAGTATTTATCGACGAGAGCGGTGCTAATAAGCGCACTAGCTTAAGGAAGTATAGATGGAGCCCTCGAGGTATCGCTTGCTATAACTTCGAGTCTATAAAGCGCTCTAAGAGGTAGTTAATACTACTAGCCATAACTATAGATAGCTATATTAGCAAGCCTCTAATATACTAAGGAGGTATTAACGTAGAGATCTTTATAGTATAGCTTACTAAGGACGTGCTTCCTTAGCTATTAGAGGGGTCTATACTAGTTATAGATAATGCTTCGATATACCGTTTAGTAGAGGTATATATAGTAGTAGCTAAAGTAGGGTTCGCGCTCGAGTTCCTACCGCTATATTCGCCGGATTATAACCCTATTAAGCTCTCGTTCGCTATACTAAAGGCATAGATTAAGCGGTATATATAACTAACCTCTTACTTTAAGGACTTTAGCGTATTCCTACGCCTTATAGTGTAGGAGGCCGGTAGTAAGCACGTAGTAGCTCATTTTACCTATTAAGGTTATATATGTCTATAAAAAAGTAACCTAGATATAGCTTAGATAGTAGAAGTCTAGGAATAGGCAATTTCCTCTAGTTAAATGGCCTATTTATAGGCTCTAAAGACCGCGCTTATACTATCTAATCTCCTTCTATATACGGCCGAGTAAACCTCGTCTAAAACCCTAATCTTACGTCCACGTATATATATCGATGTCTTTAATGCCGTCTACATTATAGTCCTCCTCTTATAGCTTCTTCTTAATAGCGTTAACCTTCTCTATTGCTATTTGCTACCTCCTATAGGTACGGAGCTATATAAAGAACTCCTAAAGCTGCTCCTCTAAGTTAGCCTCGATAGGGCTTAATACTAGTGGCGCTAGCGGCGGTATAGCGAAAGCCGGTTAACGAGGTATTAGTAACTGCTGCTATATATAGAAGTGCTGCTATTATTGCATTTAAGACATTATACCTATAGCGAGGAGGTTAAATACATCTAATGGCGACTAGGTTAGCGTTAGAGGTACCTCTAAGATAGGCTACTTAACTCGCTTTAATGCCTTTCGACTATCTAAATGCCTTCTAAGCCTTAAGGCGAGGGTAATAGAAGGTGCTTCGAGGGTACTAGCCTTTAAATTAATCTTATCTAACTACTCTTTAATAACTATGTCGTCGAGGAATAGGTAGTTCTAAGTAATATTTAAGCTAGTCTACTAGCAATAGCTTAAATGGTTAGGACATAGTAGTAACTAGCACTTCTACTTAAGTAAGAGGTCTAACGTATAGTTACCTCGCTCGCGCTTAGCCTCTAGTGTTAATAGCATGTTAACCCTCTACACCTTAGTAGTAGTACCTTTACGCCTTTAACTAGCTACTATAATAGTAGCTAGCTCCTCGAGATTAAGCACGTAGATCATTAGATTAATGCGTATTCTAGTCTTACCTACCTTATGCTACTCTATTACCTTGTCCTTTATAAACTCCTAGTTGCCTTTGTCCTTAAGCCGGTTTTTAACGTTAAACCTACTAAAGTACGGCGCGTAAGTAGTAGTAGCGAAGATCCGGATCTTATTAGAAAAGACTCGAGCCGGCCGCTCGCTTAAGTAGACCTCTATCTATAGTAGTATACGGTAGAAGACCTCTTCCGAGCAGTTAAATTAATATAGAGCTATCTTAAGTAGCTCCTTACTACTTATTACCTACCATTACAAGGTAAATTTAACTACTTCGCGGCGTACCTTAGCCTCTACGGCGCGAGTAGTGTTCTCTCTTACTACCTCGAGCTACTCTCTCGCTACTCGCCGAGCATCTTCCTCTACGCGAAGGAGGCCCTTAGCCTCTACGGCGATAGTAGCTAACTTACTTTAAGCGCGCTCTCTCTACGATTCCGGCTCTTCCTCGATATATAGCTGCTTAAAGGCCTCGTCGGCATTAAAAGCATCCTCCTCTTTATTAACATTTACTACTTCTACGCTCTCGCGTACTAACTCCGGCGCTAGAGTCCTTCTTAGATATAGCGTTACTAGCGGCCTCTAAGCTAGAGCCGGAGTAGTCGTCGTCTTCTTCTTCTTCGGCGTAGTCTTCGAGACCTTTAATAGCGCTAGCGCCGGCGCGGCCTTCGTAGAGGGCTTCTTCGTACGTATGGACTTCTTAGTAGTAGTGGCGGTAGTGGCGGTAGTGGCCTTCGGACGACGAGGTGCCATTTTAACGATATATGGTATAAATTAGTGTGGTATTAACTGTCTATTTACTGATCTTTCGATTTTACTAGGGACCCTTATATAAACGCGAAAACAGTTAACATCGACCCCGCAACGACGCCAGTCCGAACCCTTTTGAAAAGAGCAATATGCAACCTCCAGCTTAGGCAACAATCCGCGCGCTGCTGATGCATGATTACACCTCTTCTCGTGGCCTGACTCAGATACCAACATAGAAACCAAAGTTTGTATTCACACAATCCCGCATCCAGACGGTGATTTCCACTGTAGAGATCCAAATCTCAAGGTTTTCTCATCCTGAACACTGATTCACATACCACATGACGTGCACAGCCTTACACGAGCGCCATGGCCTTAAGGGACTGACACAGGGCGGCAGTTCGGCTGGTAGGTTTGCAAGATTAGGGTTGGGTTATTTTCCTTCCACCACACTCTGTTCGTTTTGCGCGGCGCTTGTGGTTATTTCCAGCGCATCTGTCACATGGGTTTGGCAGAGTCTAACGCTCCCAGTCCGTGGTGCTGGTCTATGTAGGAGAGACAGTCCGCTGGAAGCTTCCTTGACAAACACAATCTCCAAGTCTCAATTGGAGAGTCACGAGCGGTTCCAGGATTCTTATGAGTCGTGATGCAACCGAGCATCTCGAAGTGTGCTCCAAAAAAAAACTGCCGGCTCTGGGTAACCCTATACGTTTGGTATTTGCCCAGTCCAACATCGTACCTGCTGAGATACCGTTCTAACAAGCCCGAATCAGCATCACAGGACGCCGATAAGAATCAATTATCTAAGTAACCGAGGACTATATACGTTGCCGCAGCATTCGAGGCACGCTAACACTCAAACTCTCAACCTGCAACTTGGCAAGACACAAGTCCTCTCTATAATGCTCACCGCTCCTAGCAACTCACTGCAATAGACTAACCGCCAGATCAATCACAGCAACGACCCAATCACAAATCAAGAATGCGTTAAAGAGGTGAACATCTATAACAAGTACCTTATCTACACCTTAGAGTTCGGGATCAGCGATCCCGTAAACAGCTTTCGATCCTTCGCCGCAAAACGATGGTTATCCAAGCCCCCCGCGACCGATCATTGGTCCAAGGCTGCAACACCCATACCTTTCCGCTTTTGGTTCAAGCAAGAAACAAGTGCTGGAAAAAGAAGTCATGAAGAATGATTCGATGAAGGAATGGAAAGGATGCCGTGTCAATGGCCACGTGAAAAGGTAGGAAGAAGCTTTTTTTTTTTGCGTACATCGTACATGCTGTCTTAGTTGATCGCCTAAAGTGGTAAAGATTCTTGGGTTCTACTTGAATGCCAACACCGACCCTACTTCCCAAGCTCCCCGCACTTTGTGCTCTGAAACAGAACTGTTATCATTTGCGCAAGATGATCGCAATCTATTCTTGCCGACCAATAACAACATTCCTGTTGCCGCTGCCTCTATACCGCCGCTTGTCACATCCCGCCTATGGTCTGTTCGTCTTTACCTCACTTGCCTTTCGCCAGGCTCATGCTTTACATGGCGCCTCATCGAACAGCTATTTCACTCCGCCAACGGGACCAGTTCTCTACAGCATCAGCGCCAAAATTTGACTGCCACGATCACGTCTTGGGGTGGTCGTACGATCACACCGAACGCTCTGTGATCGAAGAAGGTAGACCACTTCCGCGACGACAGACAGATCAGACTTCACTCTCTATATCTCCATCAACTGATGCTCTAGACCGCAGCCATGATGCGGAAAAATGAGGAGACCAGGCAGGCGTTATGATGACTGGTGTCCAGCGAGAGAAGCCGGCGGTATCCCTCATTCTGTGCCGCATTGCAACACATGAACGATTGTCGACTACCATTACGCGCCGGTAGAGTCGCGTTCTCACCAAATCATCAGCTCTGGAATGATGTCGACTGAGGCCCCATGAGCACGACTGTGCCCCAAACCATTATCCAGAGTGATATATATCAAGCAATGGTAATCGCTTGTTCCTATCTTCAATCCACTCAGCATCACATCATGTCTGGAAGAAAGACCTTCGACCAGGGTGCATTTACACTTGGTGAGAATACCTGAAATCCCGACTCTACAATGTACCTGCAGAGAACTGATCATCTACAGGCATCCAGTGGATGAGTAGAGAAATTCAGCTGTCCCCCATACTCGCACCGTTTCGACCACTGGAGTTGGTTTCTAGCGGTGGATTTGTTTCTGTCATGTAAGAAAGTATCAGATGCTGGTAGGCGTAGTGTTGCTAACACATGCAGGTATTTGAATAACAGATCCGCAACACAAGATTTCGACTACTTTCTCAGTAAACGCCGTTTCGGAGCGTCTTATGACAGTGTCAGAACCGAAATGCAGCGAATTACGACAGTCGTAGCCCAGCGCTTGATCTACGATACCGATTGGGCCAACGACGAAATGACCACTTTCTTGACTCTACTCAACGATCCCGAGATTCTGTTTAATGAATCAAAACAACAGAATGTCGTTCTCCATGGTGATGCGAATCTCATCATCTATGCGGTGAAATGGGAATGGATACTCGCACGCAAATTGAAGCGCGTGCAGATGGAGGGTCACGTGCCAAGGCCCGAAGATTGGATGGATTGTGCCTCGATCGCCCGTCTTCTCTACCTACAAAACGGGAACAAGAAGCTGAGACCCAGTATCCTCGAGCAGTATGATGACACAGACCGAGAGGCACCTGTGTTTCCGCAGACGGTTGGTTGGTTGAAGACCTACGTTTGGAGTTCCCTTCAACTGGATGTATTCCCCGACGCGGTCTGGGTCTACACTCATGATGCTCTCCGATACCAGTGGGACAGCGGAGAACAGATCGACGCTACTCTGTGGCCTAGAAGAACTGGTACAGTGAATGTTTACGTTGTTGACAATAAAGAGTGGAAACCTTACGATTTCACAGCAAACGCTTGGGTTTGATCGGTGTGTTAGACAATGACGACAGAGTAGATACGGTAGACATCAAGTATCCCGAGTAGGATTTCACGATTGTCTTCCACCCTTTTGATTGACTGTGCAGTTCGAATAGAGCGCTTGAGGTCTCGGCAAATTCCGCTTCGCCGGTAATACAAAAGGATCGAAGCGCTAACACATCAACTCCTGTCCTCCGTTCTGCATTTTCCTATGCACTGAAGAGAATCATGGCAACCTCGTTGTCCGAGCACGTGTGGGGCCTGCGTTCGCTTTTCAGAGGATCCTGCGATCACCCAGTAATCATCTGTCGAAAGCTGCTTTTCGGTCCTGTTGAAGACTTGACCTTGCCAAAGCCTCTACCAGCACCACAAGCGTTTCAAGAAGACGCCGAACTCATCTGGAGGCGATATGATGGCATCACGTTGCTTCGACAGATACAAACGTTCGTCTCGTACGACAACCCGAGCGATTCAATCCACCGAATGTGCGAATTCATATGCGCGGATGAATCCAATCAATTGATGCTTGAGGTACAATACTTTTCGCATCGAACAACATGGAGATTGGAAGCAGTCCCTGCTCCGCCTGACGACCCAGAGCGACGCGCCATCTTCGCCAGCGTAGTTGAGTGTCTTGTCCTGGCTTTCAACTACAAAGCCAGTTTGGGAGTACAGCGTGATGGGGTAGTCATGGCTCAGTCAAAAAGTCCAACATGGGTTTCTGAAGTCGGCCCACTGGATCAGCTGTTGATTTTGACTCAAATGGATGCGCACTTCTTCATTGGATCGAAGGATGCATTCACAAGGCGGAATATCAGAGCCAATGCGGGAAACATCTTTTCCTTTTAGGTACTGTTGTTGCGTCCACAGAGTTGATCAAGGGTAGCTACACAAGAACCCTCCCACAAACTCGAGATTACCCAGGTTTCGTACTTTTGACATACTCGACAGCAAGTGGAACATCAAAACCCTCCAACCGGATCTCCAAAGTCCACCTCATCTCGTCACCTGTCCTCCCATCAAAACCCCTGCACAAAAGCAGCAAGCATCCACCAAGCACACTGCGATCGTCACTGCCACTGCCCATGCCAAATGCTATGTATCAGTTAGTTACTATGCCTCATTCTTCATGCTCATCTCCCGAAAGTCCAAAGTTTTGCATTGCTGTTTCCCTCCTCTAGAGATTCTTGAGACCCCGTACTGTAGTAGTCTTGGAGGTTCTTGGAAAGGCAATATTATTCGCTTTTGGCTTTTAGGTCTTCCTGGCTGGGCTATTGTACCTACATTACCCCATGTTGAGGTAAGCATGTTGGAACGCTACTTGCAAGGGGTCTCGATAATCGCAACCCTGTTGTTCGTGGGGGCCAAACATCTGTGCATTGTCGTGATAGTCAAGCACGCATCGAAAAGGTTACATGTAAGGATGTGAGTATAGTTTTCCGAGAAGATGTGTTTCATCAGGGTATTACTTCTTTGTGAAAGCGGACGACATTTTTTTTTTTTTTAGCAACGGCTGGAACTGTCATTCGACTGCGAAGAGTTGAAATACTGTCGTTGGTATTCTGCCTTACTCTGCTTCTCAGATCTCAATCGCACCTTTCCCCTGATCGACCTTTGTATCTTTGCTTGCCGGGATGTTGAGGGTGTGATGCCTTTGGTTCAGGGTTCACTAGCCGCTCAAAGCCCTATTTCCATGCCCGGCTCATGCCATACAGTTCCTTGGAACTTTTTGCGAACGTTTTCTGTCAATGATGTTCTGCCTTTTCGTACAGCCAAAGCCTAAGTAAAGGAATGACACGACAACAACGATGTCAGCTATGAGTGTGAGAAGGTGAATACCGATAAGAGAGGCTGGTGGATGGAATGGCGTTGATGATGCAGCTGACGTTGGCTGCTGGGCCTAGAGATGTCGGAAAAAGATGAAGCAACACACAGTTAATTTTGTTCAACTTGCGATGGTGGCTTGCAGGACAGCAGCTGAGATGGCCTTGGCGCAATCGTTGGTTGACAGCAAAAGGGGAAAACCCCCTTGTCATCTCTGGCTACCGTTCCTGTTGCTGAAGAGAGATGAAAAGGCATGAATCGTGTTGTTGGTGTTTCCACCGGGTGCATCGAAAGCGCCTTCTGTGGCTTCTGGGGCTTCATCCGCAATGGTTATGGTGGATTGGTTATCATGGTGAGGTTGGGAGGCGATGCGCTTGCGCTTGTTCCGTGATGTGGTGGATGGCTGTTGCTGGCTTGTCAAGGCCTTTTCCTGGGAAGACCATCTTGCGAGGATGGCGTCTTCGGAGGGATTGTCCAGGTTGTGGTAGGAAGCATGGTGGCCGCAGCCGTCGCACTCGAATGAGGTAGCGGCCTGTGTGGGACACGTGTGTTGGTATGAACAAACAGGGGTGAACAGAGCAGAGAGATGGTGATGAAGAGTAAGAAAGATGACCTACCTTGACTGGGTGCAGCATGAAACGAAGACAAGGACATTTGTTGGATATCATGCCGTTCTTGTGGTTACACGATCCGCGTGGAGGCGTGTAGTTCATTGAACTCCAGACACTATTTGCAGGGATTTGCATGTTAGACATGTTGATCAGAACGACCAGCACAATTCTGGGAGACTTTGATCATCTGCAGTGTCTGTCTAAGAGTGAGGCCGTAGCATGTTACGATGGGTGGTTCGTGATTGAGAGATCAGATAAGACAAGGCGTGCCAAGACATGATATAGCCGTCTGGGGTTCGAGCTGGCTGGAGTCGCGAGACGGGCGACAGCTTTGCGCCATCATCCATCTCGTCGCATTTGATATTGTGATCGAATTGTCAAGATGCCGAAATATAAGTCAGCCCTCTGTCCAATGACTGATCTCTTACTGACGTTAATCTACTCTTCTGTAGGTTTCCAGACGCTGGTTAGACGGCGATAGATCCAAGACTTATGCGAACCCAGGCGATTATTGCGATGTCTACCTCACTCACGACAGTATGAGTGTGAGAAAGGCCCATAACAGCGGTCGCAACCATCTACGAAACGTCGTCGACTACTACCAACGTACGCGATGCGACACACGGCCCTCCAGAAAGAGATGCGACTAACACTGTGGGACAGAGATCGGTCACGAAAAGGCTCAATCAGTCATCGATAGCATCACTTCTTCATATGCCGCCGAGGGACAAGCAAGCGCCAACCCCATGTTGCCCGGTGGAACGCATGCTGGCGTAGCGGCCATGCCCTTCGGCTTCCCTCCTGGCATGCCCCCACCACCCGGCGGTATGCCATTCCCTCCACCAGCCGCAGGTCGCGGTATGCCGCCATTCCCCTTCCCTCCGAACGGAATGCCTCCTTTCCCCCCTAACGGCATGCCCTTTCCTCCTCCCACACCTGGTGCAGCCGGATCACCACCTCAAGGCATGCCTTTCCCACCTCCTGGCGGCATGCCCTTCCCTCCACCAGCCGGTATGCCGTTCCCGCCCATGGGCGGCCCCAGCCCTGGTCCTGGCGCTGGTCTCCCTCCACCTGGAATGCCCATGTCGCACGACCCAAGACGCCAATAGGATGGCCCTCGGGACCAGCACGCACGCAATCCATACATGCAGGAGCACGCGCCCCCACGCGACCCACGAAGGCATTAGGTAGCCCTCGACGAAGCAGCACACCCAAGGCGCCCTACAGAACAGTATGTCGCACATCTTGAAGACGCCATGAGGAATCACACAGAAAGAGTCAAGAGGGAACGGAACGCTAGCCCTGACACGGAACGGCGACAAGACATGAGTGGAGGTGGAAAGCGAAGATGTTGATTATGCTTGGGATGGCGTTCACGCGGGCATGAGATTCGACAGGCGTATTCGGAGTTGAGCCAGGGAAGAAGGAAATGCATCAGCATAGAGATATCACTCGAGGTCTTGTAGAACCAAGGCGCCCTCTAGAGGCAGCGTAACAAATTATTCTTCGATTCTGCCAATGCCTTGTTGCCGTGGTGACATGGTCATATTAGTTCTGTGAATGTTTGGTCCCTGTCCTAATGCCTCGGCTCTACTCGATTCTTGATGGTTTTCGTGGAGCTTCAAGAATCAGTGACGTCTGAGTGCAGCCCGCCAAACATGGTCCTTTCACATGCGAAGATGCAAACATAACTCGACAAAAGCCAGCATCATCGCCATGGGTCTGATCGAGGCAGTCTACATATTCAACGAGCGCAAGTACAGTAAACCCCTCCACCCATGCCGTCGCAATCCACCTGTTGACTCGTGTCGCAGCAATGCCATCGTATCACACACTTTCACCGCGCGCCCGCCGCCCGCTACCACCTTACTACCGCTATACCTCGCCCACTCGGAACCAAGACCGTCATGCATCTATCTCACAGGAACAAATCCGCCGACGCTGCTGTTCTCCATGCTGCAGGATGGCCTGCTGTTCCTCAGTCCCTGCTCCACCGATACCGAACCTCTAGTCGTCCTCGAGTTTCTGCACCGCGTGGCCGACGCGCTTGAAGAGTTTCTGGGTGCGCCTTTGCTGGCGAGCAAGCTGGAAGCCAATTACGATGTCATAGCCCAGGTCTTGGGTGAGATGTGTGATGGAGGTTTGATTGGCGGTACCGAAGCCAATGCGCTCAGAGATGTCGTGGATACGCCGTCTTGGATGGGCAGGTTGCTGGGAGGTGTGGGATTGCCTGGGTGCGTTGAGCACACGACGGTGCTTTTGTGACTACGCGCTAACACGAGACCAACAGCACTTCTCCTGCCTTGAATGCTGGTCCGACACCTTTCTCTGGTATGGGAAGCGGTGGCAGTGGAAGCCTCACCCCTACACTATCAACCGCTGGCTCTCAGATCCCCTGGCGCCGCTCTAATGTCCGCCACACGAGCAACGAGATGTACGTAGACATTGTCGAGACCCTCTCCGTCACCTACGCCCCCTCGGGCCGTCCTCTAGCTGCCTTTGCCAACGGCAGCATCGCCTTTACCAGCAAAGTCTCTGGTGTACCCGACCTGCTGCTGAGCCTACGAGCCGGCAGCGGCCCCGGCGCCGACAAGGTAAAGCGCACCATGGAACGCCCCGTCTTCCACCCCTGCGTCAGACTCGCCCGCTGGAGAGACCATGCAGAACTCAGCTTCGTGCCTCCAGACGGCCGCTTCGTGCTCGCCGGCTACGATGTCGATTTGCTGGATCCTTCCGCCTCGCCGCTTTCCGCAAAGGCCCAGGATCTCAATCTTCCCGCTTCGATAGAGATGCGCACGGGACTGGGCGCCACAGGCTCAGACTTTGAAGTCCGCTTGATGGTTAGCCATCGCTTCTACACGGGCGGTGGTGGCGCTTCAGGTGCCGCCTCTGCAAACTCGGGGATCGGCTCTGCGGCCGCAACAAGTCTGTCCAACAACCTGGGTGCTCCTCGCCCCTCCACCCTCCGCGGCAACTCTGGCGAGGCAAAAGCACCGCTGCTCGAAGAGCTGACCGTGAGTATCCCCATCGCCGCCGCCGTCCGCAACATCAGCGACCTACGCGCCACAAAGGGCGAAGCACACTGGAGCCCCGGCGACACGTGCATCGAGTGGAATATTTCGGCAAAGGAAGCCGCAGCCATCAGTAGCGCTGGCTGCGTATTACGCTGTTCCGTCGTCGGCTCCTCATCCTCCTCATCCGACGACGAGGACGAAACACCCCTTTCCAACGGCATGAAGAGCAATACCCACGACTACGACGACGATGAAGAGGATCAATACCAACCCACCAACTCCAAACCCAAACACAACAATGACGCAAACTCTACAGCAAAGAACAAGAAAAAGATGAGGAGCAATGCAGTCCTCATGCCCGGCTCCGCGAACCTGAGTTTCGGCGTCAAGGGCTGGCTGGCCAGTGGATTGAAAGTTGACAGCTTGGTCATCGACACCAAGAGGAGTAAAGGGTTGGGTGAGGGCGTGAGGCCGTACAAAGGTGTCAAGTACTTGACCGTGTCGAGAAAGGGTATTGAGGTCAGGTGTTGAGAGCCTTATATATCTTGGAGGAATGAATTCGCAAAACATGTTTTTTTCCGCCCCTGGATTGCTGTGTGCATCTCTTTCCGTTGATGGAGGGTAGCCACCTAGTTTGTTGTATTTGGTGATGAGATGAGGGTTGTGGTATATTGCCATTCTTGAGAAAGCGAAACACATACTGGAAAGAAACAGAGGAGAGACTGCGACTACACGCCTGCCACACAGTATAGTATTAAAAAGACATACCTAACGCTGTTTGCCTTTGATGTAACCAACCCAGACTCTATTAACCTGATTTGTGGAGATACCAAAACCTACCTCTTACGTCTGTAACCACAAGCCCGCTCTTATGCATCAAGAACCTCGTCAATATTCCATCATTCAAGCACATGGATTACAGAAACGAGACCTTCTATCTCTCAATCCACAACACCTTCACCCAAACCCGCGAACCAAAGGCGTCAACACCAGCAACAAAAAACACACAATCTTCAAAACTTCACATCTCGCACAGGGGTAAAGTTGGGATATTTGCATCAATTATCCATTCTTCTAGCCCTCCCTTGCTGTACAGACTCCCTCTCTGCGCTCTTCTTTCCAGTTCGGATATCGTGTTTGATGTGTGCAGGATGCTTAAAGCTGGCCGAGAGCGGCGGCGCGCTCGTCCTCGAGCTTGGCGTAGAAGAGATCGCGGCGGCGGACGGCGGGGACATGGAAGCCTGTGTTTTTTGGAGTGAGTTTTGCGTTGGTTCTTTCTGTATGTCTGTATATCTCTTTCTGGGCCGAAAAAAAGGTGTGGATGTGTGTTTGGGGGTAGGTATGGTGACGGGTTTCGATTCCGTGGCTTTGCTCGCAATTCGTCCAATCCAGTGACACGTCCAGCAAAGCGAAACGAAAAAAAGGCGAGACACAGCGTCCAGGAAAAGGGTGCAAAAGAGAATGGAAATTGGCAAACACGTACCGTACCACCAGAGGTAACCGGCCGAGGTACCGAGACCTGCTCCCATGTTAGCTTTCACTTCCCCCACACACACGATCAGTTGCAGACCAAGACTCACCAAAGGCGACGGAAAGATCGAGGACGAGACCTCTACGGAGCATCTGTGTTTCGCAACGACACACGTCAGTAAGCTTGTCTTTTGGGGTGTTGGGTTTGGCTGGGCGCGCCCGGCGGTGGTGGGGGAAAGTGCGCGTGCGGTCGGTCGCGGGGGGAAGGCGATTGGAGGGACGTACACCGGTGATGGGCTTGATGGGCATTGTGAATGGTGTTGCTTTGGGGTTGGGTTTTGTGGGGGGGAAGATGTCGGGCGTGGCTTGCAATTGCAATTCAATGTTCGCATCGGTATGGATGCCCAGCCCAAAGCCCGGCATGAGGTGACGACGGCTTGATCCGGGAAGTGCCAAGCCCCGCTGAGCACCTGCTCGAATTATTCTTCGTTTATTTCTTTTTGTTTCTGATGTCTCCCTCGTGTGTTCACAGAGTTCGTGGGGAATTGAAGTAGAGATTGGGGTATACCGTTTGTGGTTTCATGTATAATGTGACTTTCTTTTCTGTCTTGTGCAAACAGACGCATGGCCCTGTTTCCGCCTATCTTACAACAACAACAACACATCGCGTGACATGTTCAAAACATATACAAATCAGGGCAGCTCCTCAGCAAGAGGCCTTGACAGAACAGAAAATCGAACCCCTTCACGCCCTCAGAACACCCATGAGAATGCAAAATGCGTTTTTTTGCAACTTTTCCTCAAACCCCCAACCCAAGCAAAGAACCCTTAGACAGCCCTTCCCCAGCTCTGCTTCCTGGTCTGCCTGTCCTCGCGCGCCTCTCTCTTGGTGCGTCCCCACTTCTCCTTGATCTTCTCGAGCTCGGCTTGCCTCTCGTCCTTGATCTGCGGCGCCGAGCAGCACAGGCTGACGAAAAACTGGCTGCACTCGAACTTCTCGGCCAACCGCACTCGTGTCCACTGGCGCGGGTCTTCTGCACGCAGCCGGCGGATCTCCTCAATGTCGGCTTCCTTGAGGTGGTACTTTTTCTCATAGACCGGTCGCACCGCGGGTGGCAGGGATGTTGTGGTGTCGGGGGAGTCGGGGGCGGTGGGTCGGAGGAGGGTGTGCAGGCGGCGTCGCGGGTCGTCCTTGGGCAGGAACTTCAAGGGCGTGTGGTAGACGTTTGGCGCCGACGAGGGAGGGTTGTAGATGATGTGGTCTTGGGTGCCGGTGGCCGAGGTGAAGGAAGGGTCGGGCTGGACGAGCAGCATCTTTTTTGTGCGGCGGAAGGACGAGACGTGGCGGCATTGCTGCTGCTGGAGCGAGCGCAGGCACTGCTGGCCGTTGTGGTGCAGCGAGTGCGATATCCTTAATGTCGTGTGCATGGTGTGTGTGTGTGTGTGGAGCAGGAACGAGGGTGGTGCAGCAACTGGTGCTCTGCGAGTTGAAGCAGCGAAATCGACTTGGAAACTTGCTCCGACCACGAGCACAGACCTCTCCCCATGCGACCCTGACCCTCGACCCGGACAGCACTCAATCACATGTAACAACGAACAGAATAAAAAGTGTATATATTGTCTTTGGCGAGCAGAGAATAAACCCGAGCCACCGTCCGTGACCCGCGCTGTCGCCGTGTGCATGCCATATAGAAAATGAAGCCAACACGACAAAAGAGGAAAATCGCTTGTACCGATAGCACAGAAAGAAAAACGCCTGTCGTATGCCACATCAACCCTCCCTTCTCGTCCTCCTCGCCGGGTCTTCTACTTCATGACGCGGTCGTACGAGATGCCCTTGACGCTGCCACCCGCCATGCTGGAGCGCACGTTGCGCTTGAACCCATCACGGTCGCGTGCCAGATCCTCGGCTGCCTCTTTGTTCAACGGATCGCTGGCGTTGGGCTCGAGGAACAGGAACTGCAGACCGACAATGACGGCGTTGAGGTTGAGCACCGGCTTCCAGTCCTCGCGCAGGATGTTCAAGCACACGTTGCCCTCGAGATCGATGTTGGGGTGGTAGATTTTTTGCGTGCACTTGACCTTCGGCGGCTCGTGCGGGAAGTTCTGGCTGATGTTGAATGTGAAGTTGAAGGTGCCGTTCTTGTACATGCCCTCGTCGGGTGCGATGGTCAGGCTGAAGTGCAGAATGTCGTCGGGGTCTGGGAAGGTCGTCGTCATGGTGCTACCGAGCGACAGTTCCGAGAGGTCTGGAGTGTCTTCCGTCAGTACATGTGTTGCGGTTGTGATCGATGTCTACTTGCCCTTCTGCACACGCAGCTGTGCTGCCGTGACCTTCTTCTTCTTTGCGCCACCGGACGCAGCAGCCTGATCCTTCTGCTGCTGTTGTTTCTGTCACGACCAGTTAGCGACATCTTGCAAACGGTATCCTCGCACCATACGTACCATAGACCAAATCTTCAACATCTTGAATCTGTGTTTTGGGGGGGGGGGGTGATTGGACCGACGAAGCCGTTCGAGGTGGGTGATGTTTTGTAACGAGGGTGGAGTGGTTCGAATCAGTGAGAGCCGGGCTGGAGGGAAAGAGAAGACGCCGAGGGTTGTTGCAAAGAAGAGTTGACTGGTGTCGTGTGTTGGTTGGTCGCGAGTTGCGAGCCAAATCACCGTCACATCCAAGTCTCGATGGCCCCACGCTTCACCGCCTTTGCCGTTTCGTCATCACCCTGTTTCGAGTCTCGCATTCATTCTGTTACATCTTGTTCTTCTATGGAATATGAATCGCGAACATCTAAACCACTACTAAGCATGTCCCTCAAGACCCACCTGTCCCTTCGTGTACCCTAATGAATATCTAATTCCGTTAAACGCCTCATCTGTACGTGAATATACTGTTCACAGTCTTACACATCAAGACAAGGAAAAATACTTCTTCGTAAGAAACATGCTCCTGCATTCAACCGCTACAATAGAGAATCACTACCGTCCGAGATCCTTTACCGAAAACGCCCTCTGTGGGAAAAAGAAACAAGCCTACAAACTCAGCCTTCCTTGGAGGCACCTCCGTTAGAATCACCTTCACCATCCCTCATCCTCTTGACCCTCTCCCTCTCCCTTCCCTTTCCCTTGTCCTTGTCATTCCCTTCCCTCTCCTGATGCTGCACTGCTTCCCTGGCATTGGTCTGTCTCCTCCTTCCGCCCCTCCTCACCGGCGCATACACGTCGTTGAAATTCATAACCACACCGAGGAACCTCATGTCCACGTCCGGCTGATACGCCAAGTCCCCGAGTAGGATGTTAACCCTAGCCCTAAAGTCCGTAGCCAGTCCATGCAAGCGTTGGCGCAAAGACGTGAGTATGGCAGCTTCGTCTGCAGCCGCGTTGCCTGATGTGTTGATGGGGAGTAATGGTGGAATAGGGGATTCATTGTCGCTGCGGTCGTTATTACGGCGAGAAGTGCGTTTTGTGTTGGACGCACTCATGTGGGATGAGCCAAAGTCATTCTGGTCGTCTTTTTCTGTGACGCCCCATGTGCCTGCTGCGGTGCGTGTCTCGATTTTGGCGGCCAGGTCTTGACGGCGTGTGAATTCGGCCACCGAGTACGAGTACAAGCTGTCCACGGCGTCTTTGTAGGCAAGCATCAGTTTGAGAAGTTCGTGTAGCTGGGCTGTAAAGTCTGGTGCTGTGGATGAGGAGGCTTGCGAGCCTGAGGGCGCTAAGAGACCTTTGCGGGTGATGCTGCGCAGATAGGCTCCGTGGGCTGAGATCAGATCGTCGAGGGTAGCGTCTGGTGTGCGCATGGCTTTTTGCAGTCCTTCCCAGCCGGCTTCGATGACTTCAAAGAGGATGTAGTGTTGTAGTTGGGAGACGAAGTGGATCATTTCTGCGATGCCACCTCTGGCATTCTTCCAGTCGCCGTCTACTTTGTCGCCGACAGCGCCGAGTACTCCTCGAGCACCGGTCATTGTTCGTCGCCATGTGCTTCCCAGTGCAAACTCGACGCGCTTGACACGCCATAGGAAATTGAAGACTTTGAGATATTGCTTTGACGCCCACGGAGTGACGATGACATCCAAGGGAGAGTCGACTCTGTACTCAAGCGTGAAGACGTCCCAGCCAATCTCGCCATGAGAAAGCTCAAGCATACGAGCGTCTAGACGACGAAGCACGTCAGGAGAGTCGTATTGAGCATTGCTGTTCCGGATGGCATGCTCGAGCTGAGCAGTCAAGGTGTGTCGATACTGGCTGTTGGCTGGTCTGTCTAGGTTCGACGCCAAAGACTCCATGAGCAAGGCAACAAAGTCACCCTGTCCTAGCAGAAGATACTTCTTGAGCGCTGCCAGATGCTCAAACAACTTGAACTTGTCTTCCATGAGATGAATTAAGCGAGCCATAGTACCCTTGTACGCGGAATCGATTGATGATTCGAGCGTGGCTGTGTCGCCATAACGAAGCTCGCGCATAGAGCTCTTGCTATGGTTCTCGACCCAAGCCGAGTCGCCACAACCGTAGCGGATGAAGTTGAGTGACTTGCCAATCAGGTAGACTTTCTTTGCAAAATCTTGTGTGATGATAGTAGGTATCATGCTGTCCTTGAGGCGGTATTTGTCCTCCCAAACACTTGTCGCACCACCACGACGAGGGTCGGAATCCAGATCAGCATCGCGGTTTTGATAGACGAAGAATTCCAGGAAGGGATCTTCAAGTTCGCCATCGTAGATCCAGTGTTGAAGCATGGTATAGAAAGGTCGAGTGACATGGATCAACAGTCGTTCAGCAAAGGTGTACACAAAGGGGTCGCCATGTGACGAGGCATAGGAGTGGATAAGGGATATTAGCTCGCCTCCTTTCTTCTCTGTCAGACTGTCAGCAGAGTTCAAGCCAGACAATGATCCGTGTTTACCTTTTGCTTCTTCAACCATCATACTCATGAGCCTCAAGCCCATGGTCGCCTCACGAGTCCACACAACACATCGTTTCAGCGTTACACCAGCCTTCCCTAAACCCAGATTTCCAGGCGATTCCTGTAACTGAGTCAAAGCTCTCCTGATCTGACCTTCCAGCGTCGCGACCAAACCGAGGTAGGCTCTCAATTCAACACCGATCGCAGAGCGCAAACTCTGCCCCACCAGACCACCTTCAGAAGACTCGACAAAGGCTGATAGACTTCGATACAGTAGCGAAGGCTCGGCGAGTGTATGGAGCAAACTGATGATAGGCACAGGTAACGTTGAAGGGAGTTTGAGCGAAGAGTCGGAGAATGCAAGGTTGGTCGAGGAGAGACCTTGTAGTGTAAACGGCAGGTCGCGAAGCAACTGAGCCTCTGATGGCGCATCCGGTGGGTTCGCTGAACCTGTTGGTTCTGGCGATGCCTCTACCGATCGTGTTGATGCGCGTAATGGCATTCTTTCTCGGGTTTGCGACAGTCGCACAGGCTCAGGGTCGTCAGGATCGGGGACTCTGGGTAGGCCGTTACGAGAAAAGGCATCGTTGAATGCGGGAGCGTCACTGCTCTGTTGTCGCAAGGGGGGTTGAGGGCGGGGTGTAGGCGAGGGAACAGCATCCGGTGCTGCTTCAGCCTCCGAGTCCGAGAGTCGATACAAGAAGTACAGAATGGCCCATTTCCGGTCAAGCACAGGCTGGCTCAGCAATCGCGAATAGAGGTTGGAGAAGTGGAGGGCTTTGTCCGGACGGCTGTTCTCGTGCACCAGCTTTTGTCTGATCAGGTCGGCGGCGTGGTGCACATCGTCTGCGGCTGCTGAGGATGGCTGTTCATCTGCGCATGGCAACCCAGTCAGCTTGGTATCCCTCTTCAGTCTGCGAAGAAAGGAGCGTGCCTGCCTAGTGTTTGTCTGGCTGCTTGCAATGCCTCGTCGAAGCGCTGGTCTTCGAGCGCTTCGTCGTCATCCTGCTTCCAAGGAATCAATCGGAAGAGCAACTGTTGCAGCGCGTTATCCACGCGCTGCGCTCGGTTTTCCATCGCTCATCGATGTAAAGACGTCGTTTTTCGTAAATTGTGCTTTGCTCCAGACGCGACTTTCAACATGGACGTGTTGTTTGTCCGCTTGGTCCAAGCTTGTGAGTCTATACCGATGACCTTCTCTCGACTTTCATCGAGCCGTTGAGGAGCTGTCGATAGTCACGATGATTTTGATTCAACCAAACAATCCAGCTAGTAGTGAAACCTTCTCACTAGGTTCAGACTCTCAATAAGGAAGAACATATATGCAATACACTGAGAGCACAATGTTCGAAAGAGCTGCGTGCAATGAACTACTATTCGTGTATAATGAAAAAGATCAATGATTACAAAACTGAAAAAAAAAGCAAAAGCCAACCCATACTACTCCGAACCCACGACCTCCCACAGTTTACCAAACCCTTTGTGCAGCGCGAGAACGCTCCTTCAATGAAAGATGTACAAGTTGAATGAAAGGAGCTGTAATCTGGTGTGTGAGAGAGAGAATGTAGTGCGCCAACTCCCAAAAGAGCCTTACGCCTGTGCCCGGGTCTTTTGCCTGAGCCATTACACGCTGCCGCTGGCTTCTGTGTCTTGCCTTGCCGCTGCAGTCATGCTTTTTAAACGCCCCTGTAATACTCAATTCTGGCTGAAAGCAGTCTACCGTCTTTGCATGTTGGCCTGCGATGGCACTCCCTGCTGCATATGCTGAGACATCTGCATACCATAGGGGTTGGCAAATTGGTGGGGCTCGCCAGCAATGTTTTGCATTGCCATGCCGCTGATGCCCTGTGCTTGCGAAACAGGGCAGTCTTTGTGAGCGAGGAGCAAGGTCTTGAGACCTACTATCTCCTCACGCAGTTGAGTGACGGTAGCGGCCAGTGCGTCGTTTTCGGTACTAAAGATCTCGACTTTCTGCTGGAGGTTAGCCAGCCACTGCTTCTTGCGCTGGCGACACTTGAGGGCGGCAATCCTAGTTTCTCATGTGAGTATGTTTCGAGTCACAGATGTCTTCGCGATACGTACCTGTTCCTCTCGAGGAAGTTCTTACGCTTCTCTTCGTCGGTCATCTTCTTGTTGTCCGGCCCTCTCTCCATGTCCATGTCATCGTTCTCTGAGTCATCCTCGTCCATAGATGGCATGCTGGTCTTCTGGCGCTTGTTGGAACCCTTGGGCTGGTCCTCGGCCTTGCGTCTACCATTGTTCGAGTTCTTGGTGTTGTTGTTGTTGTTCTTCTTTCCCTTGCCTCTGGTGGGCTTGACATCTTCGCCGTCGCTATCGGAGAAGTTGCCGTGCTCGTTTTGTGTTGACCCTGAGAGGTTGCTGGCAATAGAGTTCTTGTTGGCGCGGGCTGACATGTTGACCGGGCCGTCGTGTCCTTGTTGGCCAAGTCCACCAGGAAGGTGTGGGGGGTTGCCCATGTAGTTCATCTGAGGCTGTGACTGAGGTGGCGGGTATTGCTGGGGCTGGTTACGGTTGTTGCCCCTGGCTTGGGCGAGCATGAACAGACCGTTAGCTGCGTCGTTGGCATCGTGCTGCTCAAAGTTGTCGTTCTGTTGTTGCTGGCCGAAGCCCTTGCTGTCGAGGTTGGGTTGAATGTTGGGATCGGCAGCGGCAGATGTAGGTGGCTGAGGCATGGCGAAGTTTCCGTTGACGTTGGTCTGGGAAGCGCGTGCGTGCATGGCAGTTCGGTGGAAGTCTAGAGTACCAGGAGTGGCGCCTCCACTCTGAATGGCGTTGAAAATTGCTTGCGAGTTGGGACTGGGCTGAGGGAACATAGACCCACCGCCGCCGGGGGTCAGGCCAGTCCTGAGAGAAGACTCGTTGGGAGTAGGGAAACTGCCGCCAAAGTGATGGTCGTTGCTAAAGTAGTCGTTGGACGACCCCGCGGGGCCGGTTAGCATTGCAGGGCTAAGAGGTCCTGAACGAAGAGAGCCAGGCCAAGCTGGGGTGGTGCCAGGGAGTAGAGGAGCAGGCGATGTCAAACTGTTGACTCCGGGAAGTTGGGGCTTTCCGGGTGTCTCGGTGGAACCTCCAAAGGCGCTCTCGAAAGGGTTGGGTTCCTTGGTTAGGTGGGCAGCGCTGTGAGCTCCGCTGAAATAGTCGTTGTCTCCGTTAGAGGCTTTATTCGGAACGGGTGGAGGTGCAAGCGGCGCATTGGTCGAGGACGCGTTGGATTCTTTTGCGCCGTCACCAGATGCTTTGTTGTCTTCCGGCTGTCTAATGGCAGGTATGTTCTGCTGAGTGTCTGAGATGGGTGTCAACAGCTGCTTCCAGTCACGATCCAATTAGCAGCGCAACACATACCTTGACGCGAAGGAGAGGGAGCCCTATCTTGGCTCGAGGTATCTGTGATTGACAGTCGCGTCAGTAGATGAAATGGTTTACATCGTCATCAAATGCTCCCATGCGTCATCAGAGGCAAGGCGACGTCAGGCGGGGATGATGAATAACAACCACAACCCGTGACGGGACAACAATGATAAACTGGAACGCTGCTTACCTTCTTGCTTCAACACGTCTTTGGTCTTCGGGTCACTTGGAGAAGACATGTTTGTTGTTGTGATGGAAAATGAGATGGGAAGTAGCGGCCGTGAGGCGATGACGTCGCGCTTTCTGCAAGCTGGTTGATAGGCTGGCTGGGCAGTTTTTTGGGGGAGGTGTGTCTCCCGACTTTTAACTCTCAAACTGACAAGCCAGAAACTCCGACTTCAGTTCAAAAAAAGCAACTTCGAAAATCGGATATCTGTCAAACAATCTTGTCAGTCCGGCACCCCAACATGTATATTCTTCGACAAAGCGTTCGCGCGTGCGGCTCCGGCTGTCAGTCGATTTTCGGTCCCCACTCGCGCCATCGCGTCGCACTCCGCTCCTGTCGCATTCAGTGGCAAAAAGACTTACCGACAGCGAGGTGAGTTCCTGTACGGTCGGCGGCGACGCGTAAATATTCGATGTCCTTCGTCGAGTCCTTGCTTGAGGCTTCCTGAGATGAGGCTCTGCTTGGAAGATGCGTCGTGCTCCTTTGGTATCTGGTGACGCAATTGTCAATCGCGTAAAATCCAGGTGTGTTTCCTCTCAGCGCAAGCTTCTCGAGTGTTCAATCGCGCGCGTATGCAAAAGTACCACCGTTGTGAGGGCTGTATGGGTTGATTGATTGCTGCGGCGTATGTTCGTACAGACGCGTTGCGTTCTTTGCTGTACCGCACGGTGCTGGTCGTCTTCGATGATGTCTGTGGTGACGTCGGTTGGCGCAAAAGCACAAGGCGCGAGGGAGACTGACGTTTTTGAGGTCCCAGGAATGGTGGGCCGCCGTCAGTCACACGTGACTTGACAGATTGAGGTTGTGCTATCGAACGGGTGTTCTGCTTGATAATCATCCAGCCGTCTCCCACGGCGCCGAGGAGGAGACTTTAGTATCGGCAGTAGCATTCATCCTCATCAAGGCAGAGTACTCAATTATGTGACTTTCTAACATCAAACATCCGAGACCCCAATATCACAACATAAAGAAGCTAGGCCGACGACGAGCAAAGCCTGGAGGAACGGAGGTAAGCTACTAGGTGTGGTGTGGCAACGTTCTCTATCAACTCTCTCCACGCTCGGTATCGATCACTGCAACACCACCGATCGGCAGATCGAACGGGCGTACCGCACAGTACATCAACCCGGTATCCGGTTGCCAATGTTCAAACCGGAGGTACCTCCTACGAGAACGACGTTTGAGGATATATGTATGGATAGTTATACTGACACCGGAGAGTTGTGCTCCGTATACTGCTATAGGCGATGCATGCAGATATAGGTAAATTGGCTATTATAATACGTGAGAGCTTGTCAAGCATGCTTTCAATGTACAAAGCTGATTCTGACAATTTGCTAGACGTTCCAGTGCATTTGATTCGGGATCTGTGAGACACTTGTGAGAATTCCTTTGTGACTTGTTCACGTAAGAAAAATGGAGCAGAAGATCAGAAACAATAGTCGAAAAGGAAAGAAGCAATGATAGGATGTGGAAGGCAATGTGATATGAAAGTGGCAGGAACTATCTAGCATGAAGAAAGGAGCGGCCAAGCAGAGAAGGGAGGGAAAGAGCAATCAAGCGTATGAGGTAGAGGTTGTCGAAGATGACAGAAAGGAGTAATGGAGGAACATCTGATCGGCTTGGAATTGTCGTAGCGTTCGTGTATGCGTTTGTCGTAAACCATGTCTCCCTCAAGATTGATCTATTCATCCAGACTCTATTTCCGTGAGCTCCGAGTCGCTGCCAGACTTGGGCGATGAAGGCTTGGTGACTTTCTGTCCTTTTGTGGTTATGGTAACGGGCTCCGAGTCAAAGTCGCTTTCTTCGTCCAGGGGCTCAAGAACAGGGCCGTTGGCGGTGTACTTGATTTGCTGTCCGACAATAATCCTTGAGGAACGGATGCGGAGAGACGTGGTCTTGGTGTTGTACTCGATGAGACGTGGGTTGCCTGGCTGAAAGATGGCGAACCTCACAGTGAGCATAAGGGTATCTTTGTCGAGGAGCGGCTTGTGCTTGAGCGGATCATAGACCACCCAGACTGGAACGGGTCAGCGTACGAACGAGGTACGTTCTTTCTGTGTCGAGTGTCAACTTACGTTGGTTGCGTGAACCCTTGTGGAGACACAGATTGTTGTATCTGCCCTTTCTGGGCTTGCGGGATGGCGGTGAGTAGGACTTGAGTAGAACCGTGGCATGCTCGACGTTGTCGGGGGCGTCTACGAACTTGCGGACCAGCTTCTTTGCGAAGCCAAGCTCGCGCAAGTCTTTGGTAAGAGTTTTGGCAGACAGACGACGGGCAATGGAGGCCATGATGATGATGAGCGAAGGTGAGTGGTCGTTGAGAAGTTATCGAGGGTGTGTAGATGAGAGATACGGGGAGGAGTGTTAGAGCGGCGTTTTGTGAGGACGAGAACGATATACACTGTTGCTAAATGATATTTGTGGTGGAGGAATAGAGAACTCAGGAGAGACAGCTTTATGAGTGAAACATGCCGAGCCTGATATTGATCGAGTGCAATAGAAGCTTACAATATCTCAAACAGCCGACAATAATAGCGCTTCCCATTGTGCATTGTCACGGAGGCCTACCATTGAGGGCTCCAACAGAGCTCGAGTGAAGTGGATTTCGAAGAATTATCTTGCATTACGACGGAATTTAGTCGATCGTTTGGGGGTGGAAGAACTCACAACTTGAGCCCCTCGGTGCAATCAGACCTTCTCGCTGACCCAGATGGCGGCACGACAGCCGCCTCGAATCACGTTTGTCAAAAGCTCGTATGGACGAGCTTGCTTTGCATCGTGCTCGACGGCGTGATCGAGATGCTCGAGCTCTTCATCTCTGATTCGTCGGAGGTTGCTGAGCAGGTCTGTCATCTCTTCACCAGGCTCCTCTCCCCGTTCTTCCATATCCTTCATCCACGCTAGGAGCTCTCGCACTTGTGCATTGTAATGTTCACCAATCTCAGTCTCAACGGCCTCAGTACAAGCCATTGCGGCCTCCTGACCTAGTATGGCAGTTGACCAACCCAAGGCGGTGGCAGCGACACCCCATACTGGAGTCATGGCTGTCGGACGGATACGGTGCTTGGCTATGATCTTGTTGAAGTACTTGAAGTGACCGGCCTCTTGATCGTACATGTGCTTCATCAATGGGCGGAGGTGAGGGTGAGCTCTGACTGTCGGCGGAGTCTGGGCCTGGTATATGAGAACAGCAGCAAGCTCGCCAGTCTGGTTCACTCGGAGCTAAGAACAGTCAAGGCGGATTCACAAATTGGACATGGCATGGATTCGGCGTACAGCAGCGTCCAGGAAGCGTTCTTGTTCGGCAGTCAGGGGACGCTTCCTCTTCCCCGAGGTACCAGTCTCGATGGTCTTGGGCTTGGGTTCGGTACTCGGCGGGGCTGACGAAGTAGTGATGGGTGCTACTTGGTGCAGAGAGCCGATATGCAGCGAACGAGGCGACATGGGCATGGCCCTGCTGCACCGGCTTAGGTGACGGAGCGACATTTCGATTATGATTATTCTTGGACAAGATGGTGATGTTTCTTCCTTTTCGAGTCTCTAGGCAGCTGAGGGCGACAATTCAAGGCCGTGTCTGGGTGGAGTGGTTTTTGAGAGGGAAGCAACAATTATCTATGTCATCGATTCGGGGCACCTGCGCCTGCACTTTTGGAAGGTGCTTGGCGAGCTCCAGTCGACGAAGTGTCTCGACGCTCCTTCACTTTGACTTGATCAATCTCACTCGCCGTCTGATTGTCGCGCCATCTATTGTCCCCAGCCACGCCGATTCACCATCTTCCGAGATCACTACGGCTTCCTCTTCCAAGCGCGACAGTTTCCATCCTTCTCCAGCTCTTTGGCCCTCGATACTCGAAACTCGCTCGGCTCATAGCTGTCTCCCCTGAATTACCCACCAACTACACAACCCCCAACCATGTCCGACAACGAGCTCGATGCTGAGCTTCTCGCTCTCGCTGGCGACGACAGCTCCGACGACGAGAGAACCGACAACAGACAAGCCCAACCCTCATCTCCCTTCGAACATGCTGCCTTGTCGTCAGAGCCCGACCGTTCTCCCCCTCGTCGCTCCCTTGCCCAAAAGCCAAAGTCGCGCTCATCTGCTGCTGCTCCGCGAAGAAGAAGAAAGGACGATTCCGAGGAAGAAGGCGAAGCGTAAGTCTAGTTGCTTCCATGCACTTTTTCCCGACTTTCCTTCAACCTGCCTGTCTTGTCATACCGTACGACTCCACGTACTGATTGCCATCTCAGCTCTGCAGCTTCGTCTCCCCGATCACTAGGCTCCGCCGCCATGGACGAATCCGACTCGGAAGATGGCGTCGACTTCGACCAGGATGCTCCTCTATACCCCATCGAGGGCAAGTTCCGCTCCGAGGCTGATCGCGCCGAAGTCATGGCCATGACCGAAATCCGTCGAGAAGAAATCCTCGCAGAACGCGCCGCAGAAGTCGAAAGAAGAGTTCAGGACTTGCAACTCAAGAAGATTCTCCAACAACGCAAGAGGGAGCAGGCCGGTGCCGATAAGAAAAAGCGCAAGGCCGCTTCTGCCGATTTGGACGATGACGACCAGCGCAAGAGTAGCAGACCGAAGGTCAAGGCTAGCGGTCCCCTGGAAGCCTACAAGAGAGAGCGAGAGATGAAAGGTCAACAACGAAGTCGTGGGGACGAACGCAGAAGAGACCGCTCTCCTTCAAGAGACGATGTGGATTCCGACAGAGACGCCGAAGGTGACAGCGAGGTCGAGTGGGATGAGAAGCCTCGGGCTGCTGCTGCTGCACGCGATGAAGCTCCTGCAGCATTGCGTGACTTTGAGCGCGCTCGCATCGGCCGTACCAACTTTGCCAGGGTGTGCTTCTACCCGACTTTCGAGAGTAGCATTAGGAACTGCTACGCTCGTGTAAGCATTGGCGTCAATCGCGACACTGGAGCACCGCAGTATCGCATGGCTCAGATCAAGAGTGGGTCATGACAGCTATGCTATATGTTCGGACCTTGCTGATCTTTCCAGGTTTTACTTCAGGCAAGCCTTATCAGATGGAAGGTGTGAACGGCAAACCCTTTGTCACCGATCAGTACGCAGTTGTCGCCCATGGCAAGGCCGAAAAGGAGTGGCCCTTCATCGCCTGCTCAGATTCAAGCTTCACCGAGGCCGAGTTCGAACGTTTCAAAGCTGCTCAGTCGGCCGACTCCTTGCGCCTGCCTTCTAAGAAAGCGCTGGTCGCCAAGCTCGACGACATTCACTCCCTGCTCGAATACCAGTGGACCGACGAAGATATCCAAAGAAAGATCAACCGAACAAACGCTCTGCAAGCCAAGTTCGCCAACTACGGCCGCGAGAAGATCGAGAAGCGACGCGCGGAGGCCGCATCTCGTGGCGACGACACCACAGTCGCCAAATGCGATGCCGAACTCGCAGCTCTGGGATCCGGGAGCGGTGCAGCCAAGGCAGCACAAGCGGCCGCCAATGCAGCAAAGCAAAACGGCAAACTCGCACAACAGGAACGTCTCGCTGCTCTCAACCGTGCCAACCGCAAAGCCAATAGTGAAGACGTGCGCAAAGCACAGTTGGCGGAGAAGCGTGTCCTGCAGAAAGCCAGAGAAGAGGCGGCGGCAAAGGCTCGTCGTGAAGCCGAGGCCGCAAAGGAGAAGCTGCTGGCCGTGCCTGACGACCTGTTCGGCGATGCCAGCGACATCAGCAGAACAGGCACACCCGCAAACGGCACAGCCAGTGCTGGCAACAGTACGCCCATCAACGACAAGCTGAAGAAGACTACATTGGGCGGGTTCAAGAAAAAGCCAAAAGACGAGGACATTATCGCCGACATGGACCTGGGCATCGACATTGACATTTGAAGAAAGCAATACGAACCCTTTTGAGCGAAGCGAGAGAGGATATGCCCGATGCATTAGCAGCACCAGGCGTTTTTGGCAGTATAACCATTCCTCCCGCCCAATTTTCTTGTCTAATAGATAGATATTTGAACAAACACACAACGAAGCCATGAGCAATCTGCATACATTCTGTCCCATCATCGTTCAAGTGACATCCCTGATGCTGTCATGCAAATACCATCCCCTCGCTCTGCACCAAGCAAAGATCTTCTCCTTTTTGTACTCGAACACGGCATCCATTCCTCAGTTGAACTAGACTTTGTCCTTTTTCCTCTCCCACCACCCCATCCCGTCCTTTGTCTCTCAAAGTCCCTATAACTATAACCGCACAAGCCCAACTCTTCCATTCCGATCCTCTGATAATGGCTTTGAGTAATGCCATCCCTTGACCTAGTGTTTTCGCATTTTACTTCCTTTCTCTGGAGACGGTTTGCAGTTTCTTGTTTGGTGCGTAGTGTTTAGTTTCTCCATCTCTGTTCGGGATGGATTGACAGGAAAAGTATAAATGTAGGTTGCAGAGGCGAAATAAAGGGCTGCAATGGATATAATATGCTTGAAACAACCTTTTAATACTCACTGTTGATATTCTCGTTGCAATGAATGGCTAATGTGTTGTGGTTGGCAGAGATAAATATCGAGCAGGGTCATACCCAATACTGTGTGATTTGTCTGTAAGACTCCTCATCTCGCACCACAGCAACATTCACCTATTTCTACACTACAAGTTCACTGGACACAGGAGGCACTGACAATCATTTGAAAAAAGAGATTAGGAGAAGAGGAAAAAGAAAAAAGAAACCACCTGCACTAGGTAACCATTGGCTATAAGGAAAGTCCGTTGTTTGTCCCTGCGCCCTTGTCCACCAAAAAGAAATCCTTGCCCTTATAGAGAGAGTGACCATAGAATCCCACTTCCCAGCAATTTCATAGCGAAGAAACTGAGAAGAACAAAAGAAAGGAAAATGGAAAGAAAAGCCATAGAAGCTGATCGTATGAGCGAGTCGCTGCTCAAGTCTAAGAAAACCGCCGCAGTTTTACTTCATCGATGCAACGGTCTCTTGGTCGCTGGCGTCAAGAATGTCGTAGTCGTCGTCGGTAAGGAACCCGTCATCCTCGGTCTCGTCCTCGTTTTCGTTGGCGCTGAGCACTTCGAGGTCATCGCTAATGTCTTCAAAGCCCTCACCGTCGGTGGCGAAACCGTCGGCAACATCGGAAGTCTGGGAAGCCTGTTCGGTCTCCTCGTGTGCCTTCTTGCTCATGCCCGAGCCGCTGAAGGATTGGTAGGTTGAGCTGGTAGGGCTCTCCTTGTCTAATGTGGGGAAGACCATGTGGCTACCCTTCAACCCATCCTCTTCACGCTCTGACTCGGGAACCTCGATCTCTGCTTCGACAGGAGCCTTGGTAACTTCAACCGCCTGTTCAACCATGACGGCGTTGGCGGGCTTCTGATCCTTTTGCAAGACCATGTTTGATACGACTGCGGCGGCAGCAGGGTCTGTGTTGGTCTGGTCAAGGTGTGTCTTGAGAGCGTTCAGGCGCTCCTTGTAAAGAGCATAGTAGCTCTGTGCCTGCGACGAAGGCTGGACAGTGATGGGGGAACGGGGCATAGGTGCAGCTTCCGTGGCCGTTGATGGTGCCTGTCTGACTTCAATGTCACACCAGAGTTTGTGGCCAAAAGGCGTACCATCAGCAGACTTGAGGCGCCAGTAGCTGATGCACTTTCCTTCACGAGCGGGAGCCTTCATTGTTACAGTAAAAGGGAATTGCTCGCCAGGCAGGACCTCACGACCAACAACATTGCTCTCGCTAGCCTCGGCGATGTCAGAAGCGGCTGCGACACGAGTGTTGTCGATGTTGAGCATGTTGTCACCACCAACGAAGCGGACACTGCATCCGGCAGGCCAAGAGAGCGGTCCAGGGTTACGGAGGGTCCAAGATTGGACGAAGCGGACGTTGGGAGCAATGACGGTGCCGTCAGGAACACGGTCGGCAACGAAGACAGCCTCGGGCAGACGGAAAGGAGTCTTGGGCTTGAGGGTCGCCACAGCTGGCTCAGAGACTGGCATCTTCTCCTCAACCTTCTTCTCGTCCAACACCTTCTCTTCTGCCTGAGGCGACGGCTTGATGTCAGCAACCGTCTTGACTGGAGCAGTAGCATTGGCCGACTGCCTGCGGCTAGGCACGACAGGAGTGTTCGAGTTGCGAGCGGAGTCACGGTCGCCAAGCTTACGAACTCCGTGCTGGGTCTCGCTCTCAGTCGAGATGGTCAGATGGTTCACAGGGGTCTTGAACTTGACAAGAGGATGAGTCTTGTTGTGGAAAGCAGTGGGCAAAGCCTCGCAATTCTGGCAGAAGTCTGTGTCGTGGCAGACGACACACTTGTATCGCACACCTTGGATGTAAGACTGTTGCGAATTGCCCTTGCAGAGAGGACCATCGCAATATATGCCATGGTGAGAGACGGACGAGGCAGGACGACCCTTGAAGTGCTCGTAGATGGCGGCGAAGCGGTGACGAGGGTGGGTGTGACGAGCGTTCTTGTGGCACTCGCTGCAGTAGTCAAAGTCAGGGCAATCGAAGCACTTGTGGCGCACACCATGAATCATCTTGTCACAGCCATCGCAGATGGCAGTGTGTCTGAAGTTGCGGCCAGCGGGGAGAAGAGCCTCTTGGGCGAGGGAGAGAGCAGCACCATCGACGGCAGGCTTGAAGTGATGACCAGGGTGATGGCCGTGCGTGTTGAGCGTGTGGCAGTTCAAGCAAAGGTCGTAGTCGTCACACTGGATGCACGTGACAAAGTCCTGGTCGGGAAGGGTCACGACACAGGCATTGCACGTGCGGGACGACTCGGACAGGGTCTTGATGTCGTCGGTGAAGGCTCCAGGGATTTCCTTGCCAGTGTCGGGCTTGGGCGAAGGTGCAGGTGCAGGTGCAGATGTAGTGGTCGTCTTGGGCTTGGGAGCGACACGCTCCGTGGTACTGCTGACAAGCTTGCCGTCTTGGATAGAGCGCTTGACCAACCAGTGACCTTCTCCAAGGCAGGAGGTACCCTGTTCAACGCAAGCTTCGCAGAGGTCATAGTCGCCTCCTTCACAGGTGCTGCAGTGATAGTGGGTGTTGTACATGATGTTTTCGCAAGCATTGCAGAAGATAGTCCATGGTCCTCTGGTGACGTGGACTGGCTGTGCAACACGGAGCGGCAGGACATGTTTGGGGCCCTGGGTGACTGGGTTTGCCGTGAAGTCTGACATGTCAGTACGTGTAGGATGGAAGGCCACGACATTCGACCCACCAAAAGGACGAGGGAGAGGAGCCTCGATGTCTGCCTTCTTCATAGAGCTCAGTGCTTCACGGAACTCGAAGATGCCGGGACCGATAGAGTGCTGGTCAAGGGTAGTGGCACTTCTGGAAGGGGCGACAGAGGATGAGGGAGCGATGGATGGCTCCGAAGCAGGAGCTTCCACCTTGGACTGCTCCGAAGGAGTGGAGGCTCTCAACTTGAGCTTCAGCTTGGCCTTGGCAGCGCGGATGAGAGTCTTGAAGACGGTAGGGTTGGAGTCGTCGAGGACGACATAGCCGCCGGCCGAGTCGGAATAGCGCTCGAAGACGATAGTCTGGTCGGGAGCGATGCAGAGAAGGTTACGGAGCTGTGGAGGAGTCAGCCGAGATGCACCGCTTCATGTGACGATAAGCTGATGGTACCTTGAGGGGAAGCGTGTTTGCACCCAAATCCTTGAGGGGCAACTTGAGTCTCTTGGTGCAGTCGTCGAACGAGATCTTGATGGTGATGAGGGTTTCCTCGTTGACCGCGCCTGTGGTTGAAGGCATGTCGAGCGACTTGTGGATGGCAGCCTAGTGACGTACAGCAGCCTCGGCTGGAGGCGATGGGTCGAGGGTGCGGGTGTGGTGAGGGCGGTGACACGTCGAGCTGTAGAAGGAGCACGCGCAGGAAGATGCCCGCCTGTGATGGACAAGAGATGATGTTCTGGAGAGGAAAGAAACAAAGGTCAGCGGCGAGATGTCGTCTTGATGTGGAGGTGAGTGACTTGTCGCGGGTTGGTTGGTAGACGCGGAGCTAACGGTGTTTCCCTTCCCCGCGTTGTTGCCGGTGACTCGCTAGAACCTGCCGATAGTCGCCTTGGATTTGGTGCACCCATCACTGCTGACGTTTCACATGCATTCAATCAACGCGTTACTTCTGCTCTAAACGGTCGTAAATGTGGAGTCTGTCTTCATTCTTGAATCTTGCTGTGACAATCTATGCAACCTTGGACAACATGGGAACGAAAAGAGGGTATTAGATTGAGAAGAAAGTCCGACATGGAAGACATGTAACCATACAGCTATACACGCGACGACCGTGTTATTTGATAGTGACATCCAAGAGCTCATTGGGCTTGAGGGTAGAACATTGGACCCGCATTCGCATAATAATAGGCACCCTCGGGACTCGGCGTCATCATGCCACCCATGCCGTGAACAGCATAACTTTGTGGCTGTAGATAACTATCCTGAGGTGCGTATTGTGCCATCTGCGTATAGTAGACCATACCGTTACTCTCATGTGCCATGGTTCCTTGCTGAGGATCGCTTGCCATGGGCGCTTCAGGAGGCGCATAGCTTGCTTGTGCAGTGGGTGGGGCAAAGGACGGCATCGCACCGTATTGCGTGGGCTGGCCCGGGTAATAGTATCCAGAGGGAGCGAATGATGAATAGTAATTAGGTGCAGGGGGCTGGAACGGTTGTGCATGAATAGCCCTCTCTGGAATGTTGGAGAGTGGTGTGCCGCCAGGGTACATGTATGTTGGCGGACCAAGTGGAGGAGGCGCCATATCAGAAGATGCCGATAGAGTGCTGATACTACCTTCTGCAATGTGCTGAGGTAGCTGATTATGGAATGGTTGTTGCTCTTGCTGCTGCGGAGCGTGAAGAGCAAGCCCCGCAGGAGACTCTATACCCGTCATGGATATGGTCTTTTGGGGGCGAGGCTGGTGCACAGTGTCTGGCTCGGCCCAGTGTTCGACGGCCGGCGTCTGGGGTCGAGGATAGGAATGAGGGTACGACCGGCTGTAAGAAGAGCCAGCTGGTGAAGGATTCGAAGATCGATGAGATCCAGCTTGAGGTAAGCGCACAACGGGTCGGCCGGGCCCAGCAGGAGCACGGGCAGTGTAGGAGTTGGTAGGGGAGAAGGCAGAGTCTCCGGGCACTTCACGAGCCAGCGAGGATCTACGGCTCATAGACATGGCTTGTGAGTACACACTACCACCGTAGATACTGGGTCGCCTGCTTGACGGAGCCCCATATGCACCGAAACTACCTCGTGCCTTGCCAAACCCTTGTTGGTTGGGTCGCAGTGCTCTGGGAATAAAGATGAAGGAGCGCTCGGCGGCTGGGAAGACATAGCGTACAGGGTGATCGGGAAGAGAGACGCGGACAGGCTTGTCGCGGCGCAGGGGAGGTCTGTGATCGGGCAGTCGAGTGTGTGATTTCACCGGAACAGCAGTAAAAGGGACAGCAGCAGCCATGCCAGGTAACCACACGCGGATTTGCACACTGCCAATCTGAGTCGTCTTGGAAAAGTTCAGCGGTTTCTGTGCGGATGCGCCTCGAGAGACGTTATCAGAGTTGTTGCCAGGGCCTTGCGATGGTCGTTGACGAGTAGGTGGACCACCACGTTCGTTGATCGTCTCGTGGAGATCATGTGTCCATGGCGCATCAGCCGTCCGCTCTGCTTGTGGCACATGACTGTGATGGACGTTAGTGCTCTCTATCGACTCTGCTAGGCTGAAGCAGACATACCTGCTAGGAGCTTGGGGAACGCCTCGCCCCCTGCCTCTGCCACGGCCGTAGGTACTGAAGCCTCGCTGGTCTGATGTACGAGCGTCGTGCATGAAGAAATTGCCTCTGTTGGGAATGAATGTGGGATCTGTGTCACGCTTCTTTCTGTAGTCGTCGTGTTCCCGCCTTCGACGATCCGCTACCGTCTCTCCTCTTCTTACCGGACCGCTTTCGGACGAGACGATGGGCGCGCCAGCCGCATTGGCCGAAACATCAGTTGCAACAGACTCTCCGGTAAGCGATTCCTGCCTGACAAGCTCGCCGCCGTTGACGTTCGACGGTGCCCTGTCTGTCTTTGTGCCCTTGGACTTCTTCGCACGTGTTCGCCCAGTCTTCCCTGGCCCAACAGATGGAACCGTGGTTGAGTCGACAGGCAGCGGTACGATACTCTCGGCATCACTAGACTCGCTGGCGTCGGCGTCTGCATCCAACGTATCGACTGTGTTGTCCAGGTCACTAGCGACCGAAGGCTCGCTCTGTGAGTCGTCGACGCCAGTAACAGATTCCTCGTCTTCGTCGCCATCAGCTCTCCTGCGTCGATACGCGAGAGTTTTGAGCGATGTACGGGGTGCCATTGAAGTCCGATTTGCAGGCCGTCGGAAGGTCTACGACAGGCAGCGGCCGAGGGACGTGTGTATGTGGGCGACGCGTATGCTGGAGTAGACGTTTGTCCAGAATCGAGAGGACACAATCCGATAGGTTCAGGAGAAGCGTGAATTTGTATTGGTGGACACTCAAGCGGTCAACCTGTTGAGTGTTGAGGTCTGTAGAGAATCAAAGATAGACCGAGTCTTGTTCGTAGATGGCGCATTCGAATGCGTATGTCATTGGGGTTGTCAAGTACCCGGGGCAAATGGGGCCAAAGCTCCTTCCCCGAACGCCCATCAAGACGGCCCGCCGCCCGCGGCCAAGCATTTGCTTACAAGACGAATCATTTGGAACATCTACTGGAAAGAGCCTCCTCCTTTTCTATGTCAAAACTAGGTAGACTTCTCATTCTCGTACAGCTAGTTATACCCCATCTACGCGCTTTCGTTGCCCAGCTTGGTCAGTTCTCCAAGCACAAAGTCTTCCGCATTCACAAGCTCCGTGCTGCCGTATACAATGCGCTTCTTGCTGACCGAGCCTGCTGCTCCTTGTCCAGTCGTTCTGTTGGCCCAGTCCTGCAGGTTGCCGTACTCGTCCATACTGCCACCGCCAACTGTGAAGACGATAGCCTCGCTGTAACCCTGTCTCCGTTGACCGAAGCTGGCTTCGATACCTCGTGTTACGCTGCTGCCACCGGGGTTCCTAGACTGAGCTGCTGACGGTGGCATTGTGCCTCTAGCATTTGCACTGCGAGGATCGAAGTAAAGATACCCTTCTGTCTTCTGGAGTGCACTCGTACTGGCGTTGGACGGATCCATCAGTGATTCCGTAATCTTGGTCAGAGTTAGGTCTTTGTTGGCAGGTAGGAAGTTTTTGACGCCCGAGATTAAGTTTTCGAAGTTCGAGCCGATACCAGCCTCCTTGAACTTGTCAGTCAGTCCCTTGGAAAGTGAGCTAAATCCGCGGAAGAGGTCGTTAGATGCTGATGACTGGGCAGGTTGAGTGGGCGCCGAAGAGATCATGGTCATGCGCGTAATTTCTCGTACACTTTAAGAGGTCAGCAACTAGCGTTGAGAAGATGGGCAGGAATGTTACGTGCCGTCTCACGTAGGTCAAAGGTGTGGTATCGACTCCAGTGTTGCGCAAAGCCTCCTCGAACTTGTCCATATCTGCCCGGGACACCTCCTGCTCGGTGCTCAAGAACCAGATGATGAAGATTCGAAGTTTGTCCAAAGGTTCTTTGCCTTTGTCAGAGTCCGAGATCAGCTCTAGCATCTGTGCCTTGGTCTGCTTTTTGATGTCTTCCTCTAGCTGGAAGAAGTTGTCCAATTGTCTCTCCTTGATGCCCTTCAAAAGTGCGGTCGCGATGTTCATGTGCATGTCGAGAATGTTCTTGCGTTCGCGCAATTCAGGCAACAAAGTGATAGCCGCCTTGAGATGCTGGGCCGAGGTCGACGTGTCATTTTGCAGATCCTCGATCGAAGAAGCTCCGGTCTTCTTAGTGATCTCATTGGCGTCCTCTTTGTAGCGAGTCAACTCGGTGTCGATATCTTCGGCGACTTGCGGGAACGGTACTCCTGCATTTCTAGTCCAGAAGAAGTCGTTTGTGTTTAGATCGTACGATCGCTTAGTGGCAGGCTTGGTCGCATCCGAATCGTCTCCTGGTAACTCGACTGTGATGCGGTTGAGGTGCATTTTGAGGACATCGTGTACCAAGGATTGGTATGTCCAGGAGTGGGATAGCATAGGAACGAGGTCGAGATTTCTGTCGACGATGATCAGGATGGGTCGCGAAGCTGGTGTGGCAGCTGCAGCGTTGGTACGAGCATTGGCGCCTGAGAAGAGGTTGTCTTTCGCGTTCAGAATATGATCGCGCAGTTTGCGGTCAAGCTTGGCTGCGATCATTTCGGCCGCGCCGCCTTTCGGACACCGAATGATAGGGATGGAGCCTGGAAGGTCAGCACAAGTGTCGCAAGCGCATCAACTCGACTCACCCATGGTCACAGCCACGCTGAACAGACCGCTCACGATACGATCGACTTTGGCGTCAATCTCCTCGTCGCTAGTCTGGGCGCTGTTCATGGTGTAGTAGACATCCTTGCCCATACCCAAACTGAACAGGTTGGGTTCGCTGACGACGAAATTCAAGTATTGATCGTAGACTTGTTGGATGCTTTCCGATGTTCCTCCCGAGGCGATTTGGGCGGCAAAGTCCTCCAAGACAGGTCTCGATATTGACGAGAGAAAGTTGACGTATGCCGACGAGTAGAGGCCATTTGCGAGATCGGAAGCGATAATGTTCAGGTTCTCAGGGGTAGGTTCGACAAGGTAGAGGGCAGGGACGTCTGGAATGGCATGGCGTTTGGAGGTAATAGGTCTGACACGTTGCTGTCAGCAGCAGCTCTGTAGCAAGACTCAGCATGCGCAGGGGCTTGAAACGCAAGCAGCTGATTTGGTCGACGTACAAATGTATGGTGACTCCCCATGAGCGCAAGTCCGAGACGCGGAGGACACTGCTGATCATATCTCTTCCCAGGCTGTCAAAAACAAGAACCTTCCAGATCGGCTCTCCGTCGGCATTGAGGATAGGAGTGGCTTTGGTGACGAGGCCGTTGGCAAGGGTGGCATCGTGTTGTGTATCTGCGCTTTCGGGAGAGGCGTGGTTGAGGTTTAGGACCTTCTCGATGGATGCTGAGAGCGTGAGTACACGGAACTGTTGTCGAGCACAAGGGCTTCACTGACCCACTTGACGGTCGCGAAGGGAGTTGTGGTGGGACGCCATGTTGATCGGATGGCCAGATCTTTTAGCCGGACGGGGTGGACTCTACTGCATACAAAGCTGGCAGATGTGTGTGTGTGTTGGGTGACGTGTTCGGTTGGTGCGACAGGTAGAGGCAGAAGTGTGTGTGTTGTCCTGAATACTAGGCAGACACGATGGAAGCTTCAATAAGTTAACACGTTCATGCAAGTACTCGCTCTCTCTCCACATGAATGAAGCCGCTTCCACATTCACAAGCCGGAGCGTCATGAGAGAGGCAGGCACAGGCGGTGACAGCCGGGCCTTTGCCAAGCCCGACTCTCTGCGACTCTTTCCAACAAGATTGCGCGCTCTTCCTTTCCGCGTCTGCCATCCTCCTCCCCTCCACACCTCACAACAACACTCCATCAACCATCCTTCTGTGTAATTGACCTTCCCTTGGCTCCGTTGCCATCACTAATGCAAGGCGCTTGAACGCCCGTCTGTAAAGCTTGTCATTTGTGGTCTAATAAGTGACGGACGATCAAGTCGGAGGACTCTGAGCAGAATAAGTGCTCGCTCTCCTTACGAGTGCGCAAGGTCTTTTTTGCGACGGTGACTGCGTCCGGAAGGCTGCTGCTTGCTTACGGTGAAAGACAAGCCCGTTCTGGCTCTGGTCAGTGGTGCTTATCATCATTAAATTTCCTGAACTGCACAATCCGCCAGGGACTCTGCTTTGCGGCCTCCTGTTGCCACATCGAGCCTTGATCGCGTTCTTGTGCTGCAGCGCCGCGCGCGGAGCGACGTTGACTTGCATCCCCATCAGAGGGCTGCCTGTCCACACACTAGCATACCAGCAGCGCTCCTGCTCAAGGCGTCTGCGCGTGCGCTACACGCATCAGCTCGGACGAGCATCGACAGCCATACACTTTCACGCTTCTTCACACAAGCTTCTACACAGTCGCCAGCGCTTCTACATCGCCCCGACAAGACATTCCCACTTGATTTGAGCCGCCCTCTCACGTAATCTCAAGCCATAAGGCAGATTGTCGTCGTTTGTGATTGGTTCTGTCTGCCACGCACATACCGCTTGAAGAACAGTGCTCGACTTGGCGTTGAGAACTTCATCTTTGTTGAGAACACGTCCACTGCATTGCAACCATGGACGGCCATCACCACATGCCGCCGCATGGCCATGAGTCTTCGTCCTATCAAAATGGCTATAACGCAGTCAATGAATTTGGCAACATCCTCTCAAACGGTGGAGAGAGTGATAACTTTGGCAACTGGGGTTTCGATGCTGCCTCTCATATCCCGAACCAAAATGCTCAATCAGACCCATACTTGTCTTGGCAGCCAAACACCGGACTGGACAACTACAACTCCCAAGCCTTTACAAAGAGCCCATCGAATCTTCAAACCGCTTCATATACTGGCTACGGCAATCCTCACCAGTACTCACACTCTACCTACGACCCCTCGCTGGTGTCGGGTGCCACAAACGGACCTTCTTCATTTGAACTTGGCCCTTCTCCATATGGTCAACCTCAACAAATGCAACATGGAACTATTGCCCCGCAAGCTCTGGAGCACGAACGTGCTCATGCTGTTCGACCAAGTCAGACTTTGGACCCTCAGTCGTATTCTCGTCAAAGCACCACTGATGCTGCTGGCTATACCAGAGTCATCCCTCCAGCACCTACAGCGGATCAGGCTGCTCTGCACAATGCTATCCCAGCTGGCACCCGCACAGGAAACTTCTGGATGAAAGATGCCAATCGACTAAGCGAAGCAACCAATTCCGCACAGGTGAACTCATTTACTTTTGTTGGAAAGAATGAGTTTGAGCTTCCTATCAACAGAGGTCGGTGTTTCTACCATTCCCATCTTCATCCATGCCCGAACTAACAATGTATAGCTACCGTCGCGCCTGTGGCACGCAGAAAATCAAGAGCCGAGCTTCGCCGTCTTGCTGGCAACGACCCTAAGCTTCAAGGTACGTTGTCTCTTCTAACACAAACGTTGCAAAAACTAACAAGGGATAGAAAAATTGAGAAAGAAGGAAAGAAGACCTACTGCATTGCCTTCAGGTCCAGGCTCAGTTGGCCGATCAATACAGCCTGTGAAGCAGGAACACTCGGACTCTGAGACAGATTCATCAGATTATGATTCGGATGAAGAATCTGATGAGGAGCCTGAAATCTCTCCTCTCCCAGCGCAGCGATCAGATGACCCTCGTGAAGGTGTCAGATATGACACTATCAAGGCTCTTTGGGAGAGCCGTCATGCTAGTGTTGTCGCTGACAGGATTAGAACTGGCATGGTAGAATTCAATGATGTTGTGCAAACCGTCAAGAACCGCTGGAAGGCTGATTCCGTTGCGTTGACTGACGCGATCGACCGCAAGAGGAACGGTGAACTGCCACTACTTAGAAGCAGAGTCAACGATCAACTTGAGATGTTGAAGATTGCATTGCAAACTGCAATTGAGCATGGAAACAGCGACATCATGGCACAGTAAGTGACATACGGCGCATTTATGCATGCGAAATTGATTGGCCGTCCTTGCTAACATAAACCTCAGGCTTGGTCAGCACGCTCAGATCATGGCGTCCTTTGCCCAATTCTTGATTGATCGAATCAAGAAAAACGACTACGACGGACCTCTTACGCGTCTGGTCCTCGAGGTATGCATATCACGGTTTTACCTCGCGTACTCTGCTAACAAACTCAAGGTACTTGTGCGCTGCGACACGTTCCCCGCAAGAACGTACGACGTGACAAAGTTGGGCAAATGCATCAGCAATCTGAGCAAGAATGGCAACAAGGAAACCCATGACATCTGTGAGCGTATAAAGAGCAATGTCACGGGCGGGGCCGAGAACCAAGCGAGCAATGAACAGCAGCCGAGCATCAAATCGCCTCCAAGCAACCGGCCTACTCCTGAGCCCGTTGCTGGTGTCAAGCGTGCTGCTCCCGGCAGTGCATCTTCTGACCCGGCTTCGAAAAGAGTGCTCATGACGCCTGCAACAGGTAATGCCCCTGCGAAGACATCCATGCTAAAGCGGGCGCTTCCAGTTGGCAGTAACCCGAAGCCAGCTGCTGCTACAAAGCCTGCAGTCGTCGGCGCCACTGTAAAAGCAAAACCTGTCGTCGCCAAGTCAGTCATCTCTGCATCGACGGGCGCAGGCGTCAAGAAGGCAGTCACTAAGGTTGCAACACCCTCCGTGGTAGCCGCTGCTATGTAAGTTTGAGCATCACTGACTCGATACCCTAGCTGACCTATCCGCAACAGCAAATCGATCGAGAAGAAAGCAGCTCCTGCGGCACCTGCCAAACCTGCTTTCTCATTTGCAGAGACAATGGCGAACCTGAACAAAAGCAAGGAGAAGGAACCTAGTCCCCTCAAGGCGGAGGAGAAACAGGCACCTGAGACGGCAGAGGAAAAGGCAAAGCGTCTGCGTAAAGAGGAGAGGCGCAAGCTTCGCGTTACTTTCAAGCCTGACAGTCAGCTTGTCGAAACTCGACTCTTCCATCACGACGTCGATGAGGAACTTGGCCATGACGCAAGCATGATTCGCGATGTCAGCGATGTTGGTGGTGAAGGCCGTATGTTCAAGCAGCACAAAGACATGATGGATATCGACGAAGACGACGATACTGCTGCGGGCGAAGAAAATCTTGGAGAATATGTCACGCCAATATGTAAGTTGATTACAGGAAACGTGAGGTTCGACCAGAAAGCTAACTCTTCCAGTGACCGATTTCAGCTCGGTGGATACTGAGGAGCGAAAGAGGAACTATAGCCGCTATGCTGGCGGTGAACTCCAGCCAGAATCTGCGGAACGCATCAAGCGTGAGCAGTACGAGGCTAGTACCTTGATGGTCTTCTACACGGACCCGAGTGACATTCCACCCAACCCACGTGAGCCAGCAGAGCCTTACAACGGCGAGGAAGTTAGCACAAAGGACTTCGGTGCTCTGGGTACTCAGGAACCGCTTGCTGTATGTCTTCCTGCTAAACATCACACATAACCGTTACTAACAGTCTACAGTCGAGAATCGCCAAACTTGCTGGACCCATTCAACCCCTCCAACACCAACAGTCCAGTGCTGCTGCACCTGACATTTCCGCGATTCTGGCCCTGATTAACCCACAAGGTCAAGCTCCACAGCCCGCTCAGCCCATTCCAGCTCCTGCATCTGTGTCTGCACCCAGCCAAAACCAAGATCAGATGGCTGAGATTCAGCGTATCCTGGCATCCATACCGCAGGGGCCACCACAACAGCAGCAATCCCAGCCTATGCACGTTCAGCAGCCCGTCCAACAGCCCCCCGCACAGCCTAACATGGCTCCGGATCTTGCTGGAATCTTTGCCAACTTGAATCCTCAAGCTCAAGCACCAAACATGTTTGCCCCTCCGCAGCAACAACAACAACAACAGCAGCAGCAACCTGTCATAGATGCAAGCCCAGCTGCCTTTGCAGCTCTGTTCTCACAGCTCAACCCAGGCCAGAATGGTGGACCGGGAGCTAACTTCAACCAATTCCCTTACCCTGGCGCTGGGTTCAATATGCCCAACATGGGGCAGTTCCCTGGACAGCAGCAGAACCAGCAGCCTCCTTTCGAGAACGAAGAGCGCCGTCGCTGGCGCGAAGGAGGCGGTGAAAACAACAACAATGACCACATGCGCCGCGGCAAGCCTGGGAAGAAAGGAGCACCATTCACCGACAAGCGCTTCACGGTACCCTGCAAGTATTTCAAGAAGGGACAATGCCAGAAAGGAGACTCTTGCACATATCGACATGAATATTGATGAAGACGGAGGCAGCATACACATTTTCGAGCGAAGGACTTCCTTTGTTGTTTCGCATAGCACGAGCATGGTTTTCAGCTTGCATGGATTGGCGTCATTCGACTGTGGTTTCAGCTATTAGGGAGGCATTATCAGACCTGCATCTACGCATCGGAGTTCAAGGAGGGTAGACGTCGCTCTGTTTTGTAGTAATAGTTATCTGATCGCTAATCATGCATGCATTGTAAGAGCGAACATCGAAGACAAGGGATGTCGTTTCATCATCTGACTGACCGTTCTGAAACTGCACTTGTGACGCTCAAGATAAGGACTGGAATGTGTTCGATCATCCAATGATCATTCACAGAGGCTGAATTCACAAACTTGCTTCCTGTCAAACATTACGCACGTTACCGCTGCTGCCACCTGTTGTTGGTGAAGCATCTCCTTTTTATGACGTAGCCCAAACATGAACGAGGAGGCAGCCACGCGCGTGCTTGATGTAGATAGCCATTCTGGACACGTCCAGAGTTGCTGTCGGTCAGGCACATGAATCAAGCTCATCTGCAGGGAACGCATGGTGACGACGCTCACTGTCGGGTTGTGGCAGAAGGGAGGCAGGGACCGTGCCGGAGTGGACACCCCACATCTCCACGTCCCCCTTCCTGTTCTGTCTGAGCGTGGTTGAATATCTAGACAGCTTCCATATCGAGGAGTCTGCCTTGGAAGACTACCTTTGTTGTCTTGTCATTGATTCAGAGAGTCGGTCGATAGAAGATGGGCATGTCAAAACAAGACACGACAAGCTTCTTGGGAAAGGGCGGCTGCAGGGGCAATCAGCGACTCAAAAGCTTGTCTCGTGCATACCAAGCACTATCCAATCGCCGCTTCCTGTTTGGATCGGCAACCGCGTGAACATGCAGCTTCGAGCAAATGGAGCATCATGGAAACAGGATGGTGCCTTCTTCGGTCATCTGGTCGGTGAACAACAACTTGCTCGATTTCATTTAAGTCTGCCATCAACCTGCTTCATCATTCCAACATCAACCTTTCTTCCTATCCACCACTTCATATCAATCACAACATCTACAAATCAACATGGCATCCAATATGAAGCACAACCTCTCTCGTGTTAAGCTCATCCACAACCCTAACTACCAGCGCTCTGGTCTCAAATCCTACGTTTACCTGCTCAGAAAATACAACTTCGTCCCTACTCTTGATGGACCTTACTTCATCGGCAATGTCGTCGAACAACTCGGCAAGCCCATCTTGGCCAACAAGTTCGCTGTTCATATCGGCGGCAAGGCTCGTGTCAAGCAGCACATCTTGATGAAGAAGGATCCCAGCACTGGTCATGAAGGCCAAGTCTCTGCCGAAGACCAGCAGAACGACTCTGAGTATCTCTGTCAAGTTTCCATCGGTACTCCGGCTCAGAAATTGACTCTCGACTTCGACACCGGCTCATCTGACCTCTGGTTAGTATTACCGTCGATCATATCACCGTCATACTGGTGCTAACCGATCAGGGTCTGGTCTACCAACCTCAATCAAACCATTCAGACTCAAGGCAGACGTGCAGGTCACACTGTCTTTGACCCATCCAAGAGCAGCACTTGGAAGGATGTTGAAGGCAGCACCTGGCAAATCTCGTACGGAGATCAGTCGTCGGCGAGCGGTACTGTCGGTACTGATGTTGTCACCGTCGGCGGCCTCTCGATCCAGAACCAGGCTGTTGAGGTTGCCAACCAGATCTCTGATCAGTTCGTCCAGAGCACTGGTGACGGTCTTCTGGGCCTGGCTTGGGGCTCCATCAACACAGTACAACCTACTCCTGTCGACACTCCTGTCGAGAACATGATCAACCAAGACGACATGTACGTATCTTATTTTCATTGCTATATCCGCTCTGCTGACGACCTTCTACAGTCCCAAGGATGCTGAGCTGTTCACTGCCTATCTGTCTTCTCACAAAGGTAGCGATGACAGCTTCTATACATTCGGCTATATCGACACTTCTGTCACACACGGCCAGACCATCAACTGGACTCCTGTCGACAACTCTCAGGGCTTCTGGCAAGTCCCATCCACATCTGCCCATGTCAATGGCAAGCAGATCCACCGCCACAACAACACTGCCATTATGGACACTGGCACTACTCTGTGCCTGGTCGACGATTCTTTCGCCAAGGCAGTCTATGCTGGAATTTCTGGAGCCAAGTACGACTCAAGCCAACAAGGCTGGGTCTTCCCTACCAACACTGCCGCTTCTGCTCTTCCTGTTGTCACCATCGCCATCGGTGATCACCAGTTCACCATCAACAAGGAAGACCTCGGATTTGCTGACGCTGGGAACGGTATGACTTATGGTGGTATCCAAAGTCGTGGCAACATGACTATGGATATTTACGGAGACGTGGTCTTGAAATCGATCTATGCCATCTTCGACCAGGGCAACCAGAGATTCGGAGCTGTTCAGCGCCCCGACTCTTCGTCCGCTAGCTCTTGAACACTGAGGGAGTAGACATTTCAGCTCATAGCTAGAGATGGGGTGGTTGTTGTTAGCTAGAGATGAGCATCATGATTGTACCTAAGATCAAGAACCTGAGTTTACATCACTACCTAAGACGGGGGAATTGAGCATAGTATCACTTCGTTCCAACCGTTGGCACTTTCCTATTGCAGCCGAATTTTTGCATGATGTACGGACCTTGGTTTTGGAAGAATAAGAAGCTGAATGTAGAGAGTGAAGTATGAACTGTGAAGGTCTCTTTGCAACTCAATGCCTACCAAGAGGAGTTTGAAAATGGAAGGAAGCTCAAACGGACTCACTCTGCTTTGTGCATCACGACAACGACAAGTGCTTTGCAGAGGTAAAAAAAAAAAACACCATCAAGTCAGACTTACCTTACACCTACAATCAAGATATCACCTACAACAAAAGAAAGTTAGGCAAAAGCAATCTCAGTCCAACCGACAACTCTCATTTTTGAGCAAAATCCATTCCATACACACATGGAGCATAAGTCGTGATAAGAAGAACCGTCGAATCTACATGGTCAATCCTAAGTCTCATCCACCAAACCAGACGATAAATTCTGTACTTGATATCCCCAAGTTGTACCAAAATCAACACCCTGCTGGCCCCCAAGGTTCTATTCGGCTGCACGGAAATGTGTTTGGTGGCGTAAGAGGGAGAAGAGGGGTCCTGAGACATGAAAAGAGTCAAAGTAAAAAACAGCCAATCGATTTTTTCGATTTATTCCATGGAACCGTTGGAAAACAGAGCCCCCGAGAAGAGAAAAGCCGCTGACGAGAAAACGAAGAAAGGCGCTCAGCCCTGCTGACCACAGCCACCGGGGGTGTCTAGATCCTGGAGTTCGTTGGACATGAGAGTTGGCTGACACACTCAAAAAGAAGTGAGAAAGACATCAATGTCACTGCAGTTGAATTGACGAAAAGAGAGAAAAGATGCATGTTTTTTGGTTGAAGAAATTAAGCAATCTCGAATAACAAGATCTCTGGTATATAGCTGAGAAGAAACGACTGTCTATAGGGTTATCTCTTGTAGTAGAAAAGAGAGCGTTGGTTCTTTGCAAGAAATACACAAACGCCACCGCTCAGATGTTCAAGAAACACAAGTGTAAAAAGATATGAAATGGGTGTAGATGACAAAGAGAGCATCGCGTGCCGTCATAACATGAAGTTGTGAGAGAGAGAAAAAGATGAATGGAAAGAAAGAGAGAAACCCCTCTACCACGTGAAGAGCATGAGGTTGGGGTTGAGGACAATGGGCAACAAGAAGTGGCTGAGCAAAACAGTGCCAAGCGGCCAGATGGCGAAGAACTGATCAATACGCCAGTTCCAAGGCACTGCGACGGCACAGACGACCATACCAACAGACATGAGGATGCAGAAAATAAAGGTGAACTTGAAGTTTCTGATGACCTTTCCGACTTCCTTGAAGAAAGTCGTGTTCTCGGCTTCCTTACTGGTGGCACCCCAGTTCATGTCAATGCCGAACATGTGCGACAGGAGAGCTTGCGACAGATGCATGGAGAGACCACCGAGGAAGACGGTCATCATGGGGACCCACATGAAGTTGGTGATGAGAGCGCGCAACAGACCTTGCTCGTCGGTACGGTAGCGGAGGACAGCAAGGGCGACGTTACCGAGTCCGGTGAAGACGACAATGATGGCGAGATAGACCTGGAACGAATCCAGGTAGTACTTGTCTTGGTACGAGTTGTACCAGCCGAGAAGGAAGTAGTTGAGAATAGTCAAAAGCCAGGCACTACCAATAGCGTAGTAAGTACCGATGTAGGCCATAATGGTGAATTTCGAAGGAAGAGGCATGGAGGAGCAGATGAAGTTGCGGAAGAGCTTGGTGAAAGGACCACGAGTAGGCCAGTAGCGGATAGGGTGGAAGAGGAGCTCGTTGCAACCGTAGGCGTATTTCTCCCAGCGAGCAAGTTCGTCGTAGACGGTAAGCGAGACACCCTCCTTGAAACCATCGCCAGTGTAACCACCGAGACGAACAACGTAACCATCGTTCTGGAGGCGAAGGGCCATGTCGAAATCTTCCGAGACAGTTTCCTCGGACCAGTACTTTTCACGGTTGTCGTCCTTGCAGTCGTAGGCAATGTTTTGGACAGATGACCATCTCAGGATAGCGTTGTGGCCGACGAAAGGAGCAACATCTCCACTGGCAACAGCGTACTTGATCTGAGTGTAAATAAGGTTGGTGAAGAAAGTAATACCCTTTTCGAAGAAACTGTCGGTGACGTTCATGACACCGGAAGCGTATTGGAGAATGGCGACCTGGGGAGATTGGTGCATCTCACTGGCGGCATCGAGCAAACAGTCGGTAGGGACACGGGTATCGGAATCGATGAGAAGGAGGTAGTCGCCAAGACGAACGTTGCCATCAGCCCAAGTGCGACCTTCGTCCTCCTCGACAACCTCGTTGAGCGCCTTGACGTAGATTTCGGCTTCGTCTTCGTTGGTCCAGTTGGCATGCTTGGGGTGTGCGTTCATCTTGTCTTCGATGCGGTTGCTAACCCACATGGCGTAGTTCATGTTTGAGGCCTTCTTGAACTTTCCGCGACGGACGAAGGGATCGCCGTGCTCACCCTTGGGGTCGTGGCGAGGACGAGCAACCCATCCAATATTGTGCTCGTCGTAGAAGTCCTGGCGGGCACGAGCTTCCTCCTCGGAGATCAGCTGCATACCGTCATCGTTGACGAAGATGTTAGCAGTACCACCCTGCATCTCGTAGGTGGAGATGGCAGCCTTGATGGAGTGTACAGTGGGCTCAATGACACCAATGAGACCCTCCTTGTAAACGGGACATTGGATGGTGATGTGAGGGAGAGTGACCAGGTCGGCGTTGAGGCGCTTGGGGGCGATACCCGAGTAGAACTTGGTGTTGGAGGTCAGTTGAGAGATGGGACCGAACAGCTGAGCGATGTTTCCGACCAGAGCCTGGAAGAAGAAGAGCGAGACCCATATTTGGGGCAGGAGACAGACCATGAAGGCCAGACGGGCGTAGCCACCGTCGTAACCGATTTCGATAGCGACCTGGCGCCAACCTAGACCCATGACAACAATGATCAGAGCGAGCGTCAGAGCGTTGCAGATGGCTTGGGTCAAGACGATGCGGCGAGGCTTCTCGTACGCGCCAGCCTCCTCGCTGTCGGCACCAATCTCATCAATGTTGATCTCGGCGTGCTTCTCCTTCTCCGACTCGTCCTCCTCTTCTCCTTCTTGCTTCCAGACCATCTTCATGAGAGCTTGCTCGATGTCCTCGGCGCGCTTGATCAAATGTCTCGGGTCGTCGTCCCAGACAACGAGGATACCACGGTCGGCAATAAAGGCGGCGAACTGATGCTTGGCGCATCGCGGCAGGTAAGACATATCGGGAAGGACTTGGAGACGGAGACCGCTCTTCAAGGGAATAAAGGCACGGTCGTTCCCGTGAAGGAACAGCTTGATGACACGAGTGTTGACAGTCATGGCACTCTGATTATACGGTTAGATCGGCTATCCGAGACGAGATGATGGTTTTTACTCACTCTGACGTTGAGCGTCTCAACAGCCTTGAAGAAGCCAACAGGCTCGCTCTCGAGATCTGAAGGGCAGCACGCGTACTTTCCTCTTGACTTCTTGAGCAGAATACCCTCATCGTGTCCACCAGCGGTCCACAGCAGTTCCATCTGCTGTTGGTAAAGGTTGTTGACCATCATGTCGCACTTGATGTCGAGAATCTCCTCCTTTGCGTGGTTGCGGAAATCGCCTTCGGGGAACACAGATGCCGGCCTTGATCCAAAGGGTGTTGCTGCGCCAGACACTGCTCCTGAAGGTGCCAGATGTTGAGGTGTTGATGTGCCGGTGGCCGGAGCCTTCTCACTGAGTTCGGTTTCATTGCCGCCCTTCTTGTCGGCCTTGCGGCCTGGGGCGAGATATGATTTGAGACCCATTATGGTAGGATGAATGTGATGTTATGAGGTGGTAGTAGTGCTGGCTATAGCCAAGCGTTTTAATCAATTTCCAGTAGGTTTAATTCCGGGTGGATTGAGTTGCTAAACTTGTCTGTCGTCCTTGGTATCAAGTTGTTGTAATGCTTGGACTGGTATAACGTCACAAGCTCGAAACGAGAGGATGAGGATCAGTAAAGACCTCGGGGTGTCGTGATAAGATGGAGAGTGATTGTGTGGTGATTTGGGAAAAAAGAGAGCGGAAGGAAGGCGTGGTCCGGGACGGCAGCACGACGACTAAGAAGTAGTCCGAGACGACAGCGCCAACAGATTGGATTTGATAGTGTGGAGGGCCAGCAGCTGCTGAGGCCAAGCCAGACATGACCGAGCCAGAACATCCCAAAACGGGTTTGATCCAGCACGGTCGAGCATAGCGTGAAAAGTCTTGTCCTATTTTGGCGGCCGAGGCGACGCTAACGGCCATGCACATCGGTTGTCTGTCTTAACCTTATCAACCCGTGGTGCGTACCTGACATCGGCAATGGTCCGGTGAGGATTGGGCGAGAGTCTGTCTCTGCCGCCCAACTGCTTTCTCGATACAAGCAAGCAGCATCCTCTCTGTGCCGTCAACGGCCGAGGCTCTCCACAGCGAGCTGGTTACAAGCCATATGTTGATCATTGATTCAAATCTTGCTGATCTTGGTGATTCCAATGCGGAGGTCCAACGCCATCGACCGTGTGTGGCTGACTATTTCAAGTCGACGGAGAGCACGCACTCGTGGTGAGACCATCTCACCACGCCGCTGCCCTCGACATGCGACAAGAATTGTGGAAATTCGTCATATTGCAGGGGTTCTCGCACTCGAGATTGGGGGTTCTGCAGGCAGGGAGCCCTTTAGCGAAGCACCTGCCCAACGGAAATCGACAGCGCCATGGCAGGAAAACAGAGTGCGGATGGCGCCTCACACCATGGCACATGCATCCCGAAACTTGATTGCAAGCGCGCATCCAGGAAGCTTTTGCTGTTTCCCGTCCGCTAGCCATGGACTACACAAAGGCTTTCTACCTCCGCCTTCTTCGCCACGTCGAAGAACATTAGAATGCTAGACTCTCAGCCAGCGGATGCAGATTATGACGAGACGAGTCTCGTCGATGTCTCAGACGTGTTTTCCCTCAGCTCCGTCGAGCAGAGTCCATAGGTGTTCTCCGGCGCAACCGTGCCACTTGGCATTTGCTCACAACGGCCCGGCCGATCGTTTATACGCAGGCTGGGTCACGTTAGAAAAACCGTCACAGCAAAGAATTGGCAACAGACCTTGCTTGACGGGTTGGGTTTCTCGACAATATTCAATGCTTCCGTTCTGCCTCGCTAGGATCTCTTTATTGGTGAGAAGTTTCGCGTTATTGGTACTGCGATACATATGCAGGTCCAAGGAACACGGTTTTCTTTTTTGGCGCCAGCGCTCCCAAAAATACACCAAACACAGCCAAGGTCGAAATGCTATTTTGAGTTGCATCTCGTAGTCTGTCTGCATGATGCAGTGGCGGGCCATTTCTCACCCACCATTCCTCCTCACGGTTTTGTCTTGCTATCCACCCGTTCGGCTTGCTTGGAAACGTTTTCGATAAGAGGCATCCAGTGTCAAAACTGTTCTATGCGAACGCATTCATGGGATTACCGTCGTTCGATTGTTATAAGGAGGCTGGGAGTCCGTGTCTTCATCTCGAGCATTTCTGCGACCCCAGAGTGCCACCACCACCATCTTTTGTAATTGTTTAGCCACGCGATGATCGCGCGGGCTCTGTGCTTTTCGCTCTGTTTCGGCTCGTGCCTTTTTTGTTTGATGATCTTCTTGCGATTATTCCCACACAATTGGGTTTATTGGAAAATGGCAATAACGAGGTATTGTAGCGGTAGGGATGTACTCAATAGCATGGAAGGAAAAAATACTGCATGATGGGACGATACGACTCCACCTAGCTATTGATGCACACCGTATACGGTCCCACCCTTCGTGTGCATGGATGCTCGTGCATTTTGTGATGAAATGGAAAACAAAAGTAGGAACAGCTGAAGAAAGCACAGAGGAGTAGCTGAACTGCAAGCATAATTAGTTGGAAATCCTGCAATATTGGTTTGCGTTCACCCGCTCATATCGTTGACAAGAGTCATGGTCCTTTGAGATTTCTGTTGGAAAATGACAGGTTGAGACTTGAGGTGCTCAGCCTTCTTTTCTCTTCCGTTCTTCTTGCCTCAACTACGCTCCCGTCAACCCGTGCTGTGAAAGATAAAAGTTATTTATGCTTTGCGGCTTTCCCGTGCTGTATGGGCTGAAGGGGCTGTCTGATTCTTTGTCAAACTTCCTGTGCATCGAAAGCTGAAAGAGCTTGTATCATGGCTGTGGAGATTATTGTTTGATCATGGCGTGGCTGAGGCGCTCGCGTGCAGTTACGGAGGGCTGACAGAGGGTCTGGTTTCAGGGGCAATGTTATATAATTGTCATGGAAGTATTCGCTGCTCTCTCGAAAAAATGTCGAGAGGCATATCTAATTGGCATACTAGTCAACGGTGGGGAAGTGCAAGATCCTCTCAACGGCTCATCTACATACATTCACTGATTTTGCTTTCGGGCTTTTTCAAAGAACTCAACCGTCTGGCTGTGTATTTTGGAGTGGAAGAACCGGCATTCTGTTGTTGTTCGAGATACCCAACGCTTAAGCCGCCTGAACCTTGCTTTATGCATGTCAAAAGTCTGCTCTTCTCAACGCTCATTCGGCCAATCTATTTACAGGAACGTCAGATATGTACCAAAGCAAGACATGCGACAATGTTGGTGACGATAACATACCTGTAGCTCACAAGGGTATCGACTTTGTGGTTGTTGGTGGAAAAGCTGCGGAGTTGCACCTTTTCAGCATCTTGAATGTCTTTTGCATCACTGTCACCCCATTCCAAAGGCACCTCCGAGTCTTGATCGGCGTAGACCAGTACGTTGAAGGTGCAGTTACCATCGAGCATGGGTAAGAACGTGACGGAAGCTGTGATCTGACGGAAGATGGATTGGATCTCCTGTTGCACGTCTTGATCGGTTTTCTCGGATGCTGGGTCGGTTGCGCTGGGTACCACGATCAGCAACTTTGTGCATGCAATTGAAGCTTCTCTCGTACCTAGCAGCATTCTCATCGACGCTTTTGCTGGAAGCCTTCTTCTTGGAGTCTTTGCCGAATATTTGGACCTGATCATGTTCAGTCACTGATGGCAAACAACAGAGACAGGGTGTTACCCACATCAAACTGCCATCTCTCTACGGGTTCACCAGTCTCTTTGCTGGTAATTACAATGATGAGTTTTGAGATTTTCGACTTGAGCATCCACTTGTTCAGTTGTGACATGATCTTCTTGATGTATGCTTTGACTTGATCATCTTGGGAGACTGTGATGCATGTTAGCCTCGCAAATCCGGCAAAATGAGTATTATCATCTTACCCAGCATATTGAGACCATATTTCTTGACTCTAGAAGGGTTGTGAGAAACAGAAGGTTGCGGGCATAAGGGATGAATGCATACGCTGTAAAGTCTTCCGGCGGGTAGACACCACGTTGGAACCTGCTACAATCAGTGAAAGGTTTTGGGCCCAGACTATACGAGAAGTTACAAGATGGTGTTGATGCAATATTCGAACTACAATCAAGTCAGCTCCCAGGAAATGGACGTTCGCATTGGGTTGGGTACAAATTCGGTGACAGTTTTGGAAGAGCCTGGATATGGTCAATTTTTGATAGGGCTGGTCGAAGGCTTATGCAACACACCTTTCAAGGCGAGCTTGTGTGTGTTTTTCTCCTTGGACTCCTTCTTTGCTGGTGGCATGATTGCGGTGTGCTTTGGTTTGACCTTGTGGTACCTGGATGTATTGGTAGGCAGCACGCGAGAAAAGATTGGTTTGTTGATGCAGTGGATTTCTGGTCAATGTCAAGAGGAGAGGGCGAGGAAGGAGGCAGTAGGCACAATGGTGCAGCGAATTGAAAGGCAAAAAGGATTGATGAACCAACGAGAATTGCAAATGGCTTGATAGAGCGATATGACTGACGAGTCGTGGGGATTGCTGGTGGCAGTGAGGGAGAGGTCGGGCGGCTTCGGGCCGAGCTGGAGAAGTCGAAGACAGCGCAACCAAGACTGTCGTTTCATTCCACAGACACGACTGTTCGACTCCCCCGGGCAGGCAGACCGCAGGACCAGATGCAAGCATGCTTCTTTCGCGCCCTTCATAGACGCCTTGGAGCGCGCCATGCCACCGCCAACGCGCCCAAGATCAACCACGCCCACGCCCACGCCCACGCCCACGCCCACGCCCACGCCCACGCCCACGCCCACGCCCACGCCCACGCCCACGCCCACGCCCACGCCCACGCCCACGCCCACGCCCACGTCCATGCCCGTCTCTTCCACGCTACACCCTATCGACTGGCGCAGGCCGCTAAGGTGCAATCCGAGCTCGAGAAACGCATCGCCGCCATCCCCATAGAGCGCTTTCGCAACTTCTGCATTGTCGCCCACGTCGACCATGGAAAGAGCACCTTGAGCGACCGCCTGCTGGAAATCACTGGTGTCATTGAAAAAGGTGGAAATGCCCAGAGTCTGGACAGGCTCGACGTCGAGCGAGAAAGAGGCATCACCGTCAAGGCCCAGACATGTACCATGCTCTACAATCACAAGGGCCTGGACTACATGCTGCACTTGGTCGACACGCCTGGTCACGTCGACTTTAGAGCAGAGGTCTCGAGAAGTTATGCCAGTTGCGGTGGAGCTCTGCTAGTAGTCGATGCAAGTCAAGGCGTACAGGCACAGACCGTCGCCAACTTCTACCTCGCCTTCTCCCAAGGCCTCACCCTCGTCCCCGTCATCAACAAGATCGATCTACCTACAGCCGACGCCCCGCGCGCACTTGAGCAGATCAAGGATACTTTCGAGTTGGACCCGAGCAAGGCAGTCCTGGTCTCGGCCAAGTCTGGTATCAACGTCGAGGCTTTGCTCCCTAGCGTCGTCGAGAACATTCCCGCTCCTGTGGGCGACGAAAACAAGCCACTGCGTCTTCTCCTGGTAGATTCGTGGTACGATAACTACAAGGGCGTCATCTTGCTGGTTCGCATCTTCCAAGGCCAAGTCAAGCCTGGTGACCATGTCACTTCCTTCGCTACTGGTATCAAATACTACGTTGGCGAAGTCGGAATCATGTATCCCCTCCAAACCCCCATGACTGTGTTGCGCGCAGGTCAGGTCGGCTACATCTACTTCAACCCTGGAATGAAGCGTTCGGCAGATGCCAAGGTCGGCGACACTTACACCACTGTCGGTTCCGAGAAGCTCGTTGAGATGCTGCCTGGCTTTGAGGAGCCCAAGCCTATGGTTTTCGTCGCCGCCTTTCCTGTCGACCAAAGCAACTACGAACATCTAGAGGATAGTATCAACCAGATTGTACTCAACGATCGTAGTGTCTACGTTCAGAAAGAGTCATCGGAAGCTCTGGGTGCGGGCTGGCGTCTCGGCTTCTTGGGCACCTTGCATTGCTCCGTCTTTGAGGATCGTCTTCGCCAAGAGCATGGAGCGAGTATCATCATCACTCCTCCGTCTGTACCATTCAAGATCGTCGATCCCAAAGGGAAGGAGACGATCGTTTCGAATCCGAACGATTTTCCCGAAACCGATGCACTGCATCAAAAGGTCGCCGAGCTGCAAGAGCCGTTTGTCCTTGCTACCATCACCATGCCTGAAGAGTATCTCGGCAAAGTCATCGAATTGTGCGAAGGCAACCGAGGTGTACAGAGCGAGCTCACATTCTTCACATCAACTCAAGTAATCCTGAAGTATGAGCTCCCGCTAGCCCAACTCGTAGATGACTTCTTTGGCAAGCTCAAAGGCTTGACCAAAGGTTACGCATCCCTCGACTATGAAGACGCTGGCTGGCGCAAGTCCAGCATCATCAAACTGCAACTGCACGTCAACAAAATTCCCGTCGATGCAGTCGCTCGTGTTTGTCATCACAGCCAAGCCGAGCGCATCGGCAAGCAATGGGTGACCAAGTTCAAAGAGCATGTCGATCGACAAATGTTTGAGATTGTCATTCAAGCTGTCGCTGGCAGAAGGATCGTGGCTCGTGAAACCATCAAGCCTTTCCGGAAGGATGTTCTGGCAAAGCTTCACGCAGCCGATACTAGCAGAAGAAGGAAGCTGCTCGAGAGGCAGAAGGAAGGAAGGAAGAAGTTGAGAGCTGTTGGCAACGTTGTGATTGATCAAAAAGCATTCCAGGGCTTCTTGGCGAAATAAGGCCGCTTACGGAAGGCACGACTGCGTCAACATTCCAATGGTGGAGACATAAGAGGATAGCACCTGATACTCCCCATACAATGAAAACCATATCTCGAATTCATCATGCTCTGACCAACCTGGAGTCTTCACCCATCTACATGTGGCATGTCATCATGTCGGACCGGGATGCGACAAGTCTGTCTGTCGTGGACACGGCAATCATCTTCATCATGACAAAGAAATTCTCAGGCCATTGTGCACTCTGGGTCCGCCTTTGTGCGGCTGCCGTTTGCAAACGACTGCCAACCTAATGCGACAAACTGATGAGTTTAAACACGGAAGCGCAATGGTCCTGTGGACTTTCCGAACACACACTCTCATACTCCCTCTTGAGCTACTAACACACACTTCTACGGGATGCCTAGAGCTCGCTTTCCCGCACTTCTGCGCCCACACCACGACAGGCGCGGTTTCGGTGCCCTCCGCCATGGCGCGAAAGACACTCTAATCGACCGGTTCCTAAGATGGACCTTCAATCGTCCTGATTACACTGTAACGGCAACCGATTTGGAAGACGGACAATGGCTACCGATGCAACCTGATTATATGCAAGGAGAACAGCCACTCGGCGAAGGCGGCATGGGGGTAGTCCATCTCTGGTGCTGCATCGACGACAACAATCGTATTCTAGACCGGGTCATCGTAAAACAGGTACATCCTGGAGTTTACTCATGGGGACGCAAAGAGATGTGGCGCAACGGAGAGATAGGAGAAGGTGAACCCAGAGAAAGCATGTTGGGAAACGAAGTCTATGCACAATTGGAGTCCATGGCCGCGGGCGATGGCAAGTTCGTTACAGAGTGTCTGGGCTATGGGGATATGAAAGGTCCTCGTCCGAAAGAAGATCAAGAAACTGGAATGATCATATACCAAGCCATAGCAGCTTATAAGCTTTACTTGGAGTACTGTCCTTTCGGCGATTTGAGAGACGCGATTATACGACAAAAGGCCGCCCGGGAACCATTCCACGAAGGATTCATCTGGATGACGTTCGAAGCGCTTGCAGAATGTGCTGTTGCAATGGACCAATCCAATATTGTCCACTCAGACATCACGACGAGCAACAGTAAGTCCAGCCCCATATCTCTCTAGAGACATCAGAGCACTGACCGATGAACTAGTCTTGTTATCGAACAATGACCCTCAACGATTCAAGATCTGGCCGATCCCCAAGGTAAGCTTAACAGGCAAATGGCTCAAACTGGCACGGATGCCTTGCTGACAAGACATCTAGTTGGCTGATTTTGGGTCATCCCGCATCATCGACGAAGCCGCCAGACGACGGTTCACAGGAAGCGATGAAGCAATGCACCCCTACTTCACACCACCGGTAATGCCAAGAGCTACTCTACTGTATGATACATTTATTCTAACGAAGTTCCAGGAACTTGCTAGAGATTATGATGCTTCGACCTGGGCCGTCCCTGGCTTGCATGTCACCAACAAGACAAACGTGTGGAGTATTGGGCTGATTATCTGTTGTCTGATGCGCTTACAACCAGAATTGCCGTATGTATCCGTCTTCGATACAGCAATCTTCTATGAGACTCTATACTAACCAAATCACCAATGTAGGGAAACTGTGCGTACTACGGCCAACCCACCAGTACCACTAAACAAACAACTCCGCTTCAACATCCCCACTCAAAGGGAGATTCGAAAGTTTCAACATAGTTCAGCAAGTTACAGCCAGGACTTGAAAAAGCTTGTACGAGCGTGCGTGAAATACGATCAGGCTGGGAGACCAAGTCCCAAGCAGCTGTTGCGGGAAGTCAGACGGATGATGGTCAATCATCTTGGAGGTTTCGATACCTATGGGAGCAATAGCAGGATCCCTTGGAACAAGAGAGAGAGGTTGAGAGGCAGACTGAAAGATTTCTGGGCGGTTGGGACGGGGACTGATATTCGTTTGAGGCCGTGATGAGTTCCCTCGGTATCAATTGTTGCGTCAAGTCCTCCTTCCCAATATGTGTTCAGGTATCACTACTTTGACCCAGCAGCAAAGCAATTAATCGCTTCCATTATTCACTACCTATACCTCATGATTCACCCAAACCGTGCTTTGTTTAGTTAGCTGCAATGACAAAGGAATTCACAGTTTTTGTTGTGAATGGTGTTTCTTTGTATGTGGGACGGGCTTGGAATCAACATCCGCATGCGGCGCACGAATAGCATTGATATGAAAACCCAGTTCGGAAAACACTCTTGCACAAATCTCTTTCCCTTCTATTCATCATCACCACTTGCACTTTACGCCATGAATATAAATCCACGCAGAAATTATGAGGGGTTCGGAGGACTTGCACAAGCCGTGCAAGATGAATTGGCCTCGAGGTTCCTAAAATGGAAGTTCGAAGCACCAAGACACAAAAAACGAGGATTGCAGCTGCAACAAGGCACATGGCTGCCCGTCGCGTCTCGTGACGCAGCAGGCAATGAAAAAACGCTAGCAGATGGAGGTCAAGGCATGGTACACCTCTGGTGTTGCGTCGATGCCAACAACAACATCATCGATCGTGTCGTTGTCAAGAACATCTTTCCAGGCACCGAGGCTTGGTCGCTTCCAGACATGTGGCGAAACGGGGATGTAGGACACGAACCCATAGAAGCAACGATTGCAAACCAGATATACGACCAACTGGAAGCCACAAACCCTGGAGACGGACAATTCGTCAACAGATGCCTTGGTTATGGAAGCGTATGCGATCCTTTCAGGTACACCGGAGGTACCGTGGACACCTATCCAGACCCAAGGATCGACAGAAATGCAATCGCGGATCTGAATATCCCCAATGTTCCACTCTTACGTCGCAACATACTGGCGGGAAAACCCATTACTTACCGCATACCGGAATACAAGTTATACTTCGAATACTGTCCTCACGGCGACCTGGACGATCAGATCAGAGCCCAAGCCGAAACTAAACAGGTGCCTGCAAAGAAAATCAGGGGTCCCGATGGTCGTTTGCGAAAGCAAAAAGTGAGGCTGACCCCTGGCGGTCCATTGGTTGATAAGCCCCCGAAAATTATCGAGGACGTACCTTTCCCCGAAGGTTTCATATGGAGAATGTTTGAGGCATTGGCAAAGTGTGCTGTTGCCATGCAAAGGGCGAATGTTTTGCACGGAGATCTTTGTCCTTCCAACAGTAAGTCTTCCCCCCCCCCCCACTTCTACGGACAAGCGAGACTCGAAACTAACTGTCTTTGTCAGTCCTCTTGGGCAAGAATAACTCGAACAGTTTCGAGATATGGCCAGTTCCTAAGGTAGGATTGCACTCTATTAGCGTCAATGTGGCTCATCGTGCTGACAACCGTTCTAGTTGTCTGACTTTGGCTCTTCGCGGTACATTGACCGGTTGAGGAAGAACCGATATACCGGCCCTGAGACCATGCAATCGGTCTTTGCACCACCGGTAATACCAAGAGATGGAGAATGCAAACCTCGTATCCACTAGCTAACAACTGTCCAGGAACTCGGCAGAATCGAATCGGAAGGAGAGATGGTGTGGGAGATACCAGACGCCGAAGTGACACACAAGACCAATGTATGGCAGATAGGAATGCTCATCATTTGCATGATGCGTCTTGAACCGTACCTCCTGTAAGTCCCCTCAACTATTGAAGTGTTCGTCAAGCAAAGTACCCGCAACTGACCAACCCTCTTTACTCTCAGTGAATGCGATTGGCGCGACGGAACTTCCAGAGTCGCACCCCATCAGGAACTTCATTTTGACGACCCCAATCAAAGAGAACTGGGAGCCTTGGGCTTCCACCATGCCAATTGCAACTACAGCGCCGAGTTGATAGGGCTTGCACGGCGATGTGTGAGATTCCAACAAGCGGATAGACCATCACCACGACAGCTTTTGACGAGGATCCGTGTGCGGATGCGAGGTCGTTGTGGTGGCATGGACACCTACACTGGAGATGCCAATGGAAAAATCCCGTGGAACAAGAAGGAGAGGCTTCGAGATTTGCCAAAGGACAATCAGTGGCCACTAAACGAGGATGCCGATATAGTTCTAGCTCCTTGATGACGAGGAAATAGAGGGTTTGAGAGGTCGTTGACAAGTTTTGTAAACCATCGCTTTGTGTAGCATGTTGCGGGTACTTTGTTGCATTTGTTGACAACCCAAACATAAGTAGTTGGAGTCGGAAGTGGACGTCTGGTTTCGATAATTAATATATCTCGTGTCGCGAGACGTCATTGACATTGCCGTTGCTTCCGATGCGGCTCTGCGTGTCGAGGCTTCACGATCTCCAACCACCCGATTTATCAATAATGCGACCACTAGGACTTTGCCAATTGAAGCGGAATGGGAGTACAGACAAACGACGGCAATGATGTTGTCCGCAGGAATGCATTCTCTGTATTCATCGTCGTGTTATCCATCGCACACGCCAGCCTCATATCCCGGGTCCGACCACTCTTTGATGCGCTCACACAACCACTATGGTTATTGAGAAGCCAACACTCGACGACTGTTTTCACAGATGTTGCGATTGTTCTGGCGGTCGGGATCTACTGTCATGGAATAAATGATCTGAAGCCTCCCCAGTGGATCCTGGAAACACGACCCATGGAACTACAAGTCTTCGCCTTTCTAATACTGCTGATGATCTTTGCTGGTCTGATCGTCTGGAGAGGAGAAGCACAACCATACCGAGCGATTCCAGAGCAAGAAGATATGCTTTCGACGGAGCATTTGTTACCGCCTCTGCTGCTTCCTGGACGCACTACCCATTCGCGAATGTTTCCGCAGAAGCATTCTTTTGCGTATTCGTACTTTTCTGTGGGAGTACCTGTGAACTTTAGGGGATGTGCTGGATCTATGCTGTCTACTAATCTGGAGTTGCTGCCTTTGAGCGAGAGACGTAAGGGATGGTTCAATGTCAATGCTTCGGACTACCTGTATCGAGGTGGAGAAGAGCGTGGACTTGAGGCGCGTCTGAGATGCTATCTTCGTGGAGAGGTATGTTGAGACAATGATAGCGTCTTAGAGTTACAGCAGCTGACCTGTGACAGGGTGTTCCTGATGAAGCCTGGTCTTTTGCCTACCTCGTAACGGCGCCAAAATTCATGGGCTACTCGTTCAATCCAGTGTCATTCTGGTACATCTACGACAGTTCGAAACACCTCACCATGATGGTGTTGGAAGTCAATAACACTTTTGGAGAACGTCGCCTCTATCTCCTCAAAGCCGAGGAGAAGGCCACCGATGAATCTGTTCCAGATGGCTTCGAAGCACCTGCCAAAGCTACAAAGTTCACAAATGCCTGGGTCAAAGATTTCCACGTCTCGCCATTCAATTCACGCAAGGGCACTTATTCTCTCACAGCTGCTGATCCAGTTGCTGCTCTGAAGTCTGGCTCCAAAGTCTTGGACAACATCGTGGTTCTCAATTCTTCCAAAGCTCACGCCAAACTTGTTGCACGTGTGTACTCTGACGGCGATCACACTGATCCAACAGCTATGAGCACTTCTCAAGTTGCAAAATTGCTAGCGTCCTGGTTTTGGGTTGGCTTCTTGACATTCCCTCGAATCATCGCACAAGCATATAAACTATACTTCAAGCGCAAACTCCACGTCTGGTTTCGACCTGAAGTTTTGGCTTCGAGTATTGGTCGTACACACACCTCTTCCGAAGCCATCATGGAAGCTTTCTTCCTGTCCCATCTCAGCTATCTGGTCGACACTGCTTCTCAGCCTCTGCAACTCACCTATACACCAGCAGGCGGATTGGGGACTTCCATCGTCTTGACCTCCAAGGACCTCGCACAAGATCAAAAACCCAAGGAACTGACACTAAGAGTCTTGACTCCAGCCTTCTACACGAGATTTGCGCATTACGCCCACACCACCGAAGCCGTTGATCGCGAAAGCCTGCACGCCTCACCTCAAAACCGGACACTGGTTATTGAAAACGCCGAGCACCTGCCTCTCCTCCTTGGCTCCACTACCCCTACTTCCAGCCCAGCAAGACCCAAACTCAGCACACTGGACCGATACCGCTGGCACCTTCTCCAACGTCTCCGTTCCGCACCTCCCGCATCCGCATACCCCGACACTCACACTGCACTGCACGACCTCTCAAGCGTGAGCGAAATTCGCCGTCTCCCACTCTCCCCCCTTGACAACTTTATCCTGTCTGGTTTTGCCAACAACGAGAAGTATGCCACAATGGCAGCTACACAGTTATCCAAGCACGAACCGACAAAATACCCGGATTGGTCTTCTATCCAGCTCATGAGTGTTTACAGAAATACTGTGACGAAGATATTTGTTGCCGATACCTACCTCTTTGGGTTTGAGGGGTTAATCGGGGTACTGGACTTTTTGATCAGAGTGGTGTTGGTGGTTATGTGGTTCAGATGTTTTGCTGGTGATGGAGTGTTGGATGCAGGCGAGGCGGGGTGGAATGTGCTTGGATGGAGGCTGGGGAGGTGGGTAGCGGCCAACGGGTTGCATCTTTGGGATGCTGTCAAGAGTATCTGAGATGAAAAAGACGCTTTATAGAGGAAGGGATAGATTTTGTATAAAAAGCATTGTCGTTTGATGGTTAGCATGGACATTATAAAATCCCCTTTGTTTCGATTCTTGTCCGTCCTGTGTTCAGAGTCACCAAGGCTTCGACAACGCGCTCGAGTTGGTGTTGGGCGGAACATGGCCTGCCCATCCAACCCCATTCGACAAGCACTGGACTGCGTAGAGACCAGGACATGAGTGCAAGATGATCAGTCAGGTCTGTACTCCTGTAACTCTAGCACGTACGCGCAGCCTGGGAAGGGCTTGTTGAGAAGAACGTGTTGATGTGATTCAATACTGCCAACCAAAGCACTGCAGTATAGGAGATGTGGGGCCAAGTAGGATGGATCGGTGACCCTCTCACTTGCTAGTACAGCACGTACAGTGTACTCGCCCTCTTGCGCGTCATTGAGTAAGGAAGGATAGACCCACATCGTGACGTGAGAGCGACCAAATCCTACAATATCGTGCTAGAGGTGGCCAGCCCATACCCGTGGGTCGACACATAGCTCCATTAGAAACAGATGAGACTTTTACCCGATCCCTCCTTGCCTCTCTGAGAACAACCAAGGCGACAGCAGACAAATATGATAAAGCAATGACTTCAGTTCGTGCAAGATTAGGTGAATTGTGGTGAAAACTCGTTTGTTTTGGTTCTGTGTTGTCCCATGTGGTCATATGTATACAGCCTATATGATCCTGTTTTGTGTCTCGAGAAATGTGTCGAGGGGGTATCGTGCCTTAGATGTCAAGTGAAAGAAGAAGGAGAAAAGAGAAAAGAAAAAGAAACCCAAGAAAGCGCCATCGGCACTGACCCACCAACTCCAGAATGTCCCAGTCATGCAAACAACATCGATGCCTTCCCTCAGCACCTAATTCCCAACCCAACCGTTTCCACTTTATCCAATTTCGCAATCGCAGCATCAACTTTCTTACACCATGCACCAGCGTCAACTCTATCCTCCTTCTTCTTCCTCAACGCACAAGCCACAAGACTCAAGATCTTTCCCTCGCCGCCCCTCTCCTCCCAAACCTTTTGCAGACTCTCAACTCTTGATTCAAAAGCCGGGTCTTGCATAGCCCAACTCATTGCATCACCCATCTTTACCGCTTCCCTGAGGCGAAAGCCATTGTTGACGAGTGAGGAAAATGGGTTGCCGCCACAGAGAAAAGAAAGGAGGGTAATGCCCAAGGAATAAACATCAGAGGCGAAAGTCGGGGTAGAGAGGTCAGGGTCGCGGGACAGTTGTTCGGGGGCCATGAAGGAGTAGGTGCCGCCTCCCGAGTGTGAAGGAGGTGTCGTGTGGGCTACGAAACTGGTGCTGAAGTCTGCGTAGCGGGCCAATGGCAAGGAAGAAGAGGTTGACGAGAGGAGTATGTTTGCGGGTTTGATGTCGGCGTGGATGGTGTTTGCTGTGTTGTGCAGGAAGGAAAGAGCGTGGGTTAATTGTTGCAGTACATGGAGAAAGAGATCCAGGGTTGAAGATAAGGCAAGGCTTGACGAGGATTCGAGAAGAGATTCCAAGGTTCCGGCATCGGCGCAGTGGAAAAGAAGAGAAGGCAATGAGGTGCCCGTACATAGACCAAGGAAAGGGACCACGTAGTCAGAACTTGAGTCATAGGTTTGGATGTGCGTGAGTATTTGTGCTTCGGCCTGGAAGACTGGAGTCGCATCGGAGCGTGTTGCTGTCTTGATCGCATACTGCTGGGGCAATGCAAAAGTACTTTTGTGTGGTGTTGAAGGTGGGGTCAGGGGACGTCCGCGTTGTGTCTGGCGGAGAGGCACAGCTGGGATGCTGTACACCTTGCTCCACACACCTTCGCCCAGCAACTGTGCGTGTGACAAGTCAGGGGTGAAATCGAGTTCGGAGACATGAGTATGAGAAGCATCCAGTGAACGCCGAGAAGAAAACTGCTCGTCGAGCTTTGCTCGCGCGGGTGTGGAAGGGGGAGTGAGCATTTCTTGATCTTCTAATCCATTCCTTGATGATTCGGCTGCCGTCTTGTAGCTGCCAGTGTTTGCTGGCGTCCTTATTTGAAGTCCTTGCATTTCGCGTACCAATTCGTTAGGCGTTGTCCTAGCCCTGTTGTAAACCGGTCTGGATGTATATTGCTCGTTCTGGCCGATATGTGTGGAATGTGAAGTGAAATTTGTATGGGAAACAAATGGACCTCTTGCATGTGCAGCGCTCGCAAAGACTTTTGCCGTCATCTCTCAATATATATCAATGAGCGCAAGTCAAGAGCACACTGAATACCTATGACGGCATGGGAAGGTCCGGAAGAGAAGGGTGTGTGGGTTGGCTGACTCGATCGAGGGTCTCCGGGGGTGTCTTTCCAAGCGCGTCAGACGGTCAGAGAACGCTGAAACATAAAAATCCTTCGACGCGATCTCGACGCCAGTATCAACCAAGACAAGCGTTTCCAAAGGCTTGAAGTGTAAAAAAGGAGTGTGACTATGAACACGAGCAAAAGAAAGGAAATTCTCTGCTTGATAGAGAAAAACGGAATGACAAGAGAAAGACAAACACTACCGTAACATTGGCAATTCGATGGTCACACTTGGATAATAGGATCCACGGCTCCGCTAAGGATTTTATCGGAGAGTGGGGAGGTCTTCGTTGCTTGCCAGCAAACGCGCCGATAAGGGAGAGAGCAGGGTCGTTTCTCGCCGGCATACTAAAGCGCCACATTTGGCAGGATACAAACCTTAGCTTGCTTGGCATCGTACGGGTTTATCGATTGTCAAACAGAGGTGTGTGGGATCCTTTGGCTGCTGGAGCTTCCGCAGCAGTGTCATGTTCAGTCAAGGGGAGAGGAGAGAGATGAGGAAAGAAACGTCACAACATGCAGTGTCGCGAACCAACCAAGGCGCCATGGAACGTGGGGAGAGGAGCAGCTTCATTGGTCGTGTTTGGAACGTCAAGACACAGAGGTGCCCATCCTCGGCGGTTTTGGCAGAGGTTTCCCGGAAATTGGAAAGCAGATGGCCGCACAGATCCAGATGCGGGCGGGATTGACAGCGATTGAGCAATGGTTCCATTGGTTTTGACAGCTGATCTGTAGACTTGTTTCTCCACGCCCTGCCTCGTGACACATGGCACCAGTTATGGTCAGCGATGATGGTGTCTTTTCGCAAATCCAGAGTACCATCGTCTTTTCTCCAATCGCTCATGCTGCAACCATACAGTACCACGCTTATCTGGCTTTTTCTAGACCCACATGCGCGGATGCAAGCAGCGATGCATCATATCATGCAAGAAGCAGCGACAGGGGAGAAAAGCCCAGCATTTCGAGAAGCCAAAAAAAAAAGTCCCCGCGGAGGGCGGCATAGATCATCAAGACAGTCCATCTCTAAGCGAGCAACACAAGGGAAATAACAGAGGCACAGAAGCCTCACTCTGCGCCGCAAACCGATGGTTAGGATTTGAAGGCTTGAAAAGACAGGGGAGCAGAACCCGATGTTCGGGACTGCCCATTATGGAAAGTGTTTATCTTTTGCTTTAGCGCTGCTGTGTGCCAGCAATTGCCGGCCCCGGCATGGCCGAGTCAAGGGTTTTCTATATCCCAGCTGGACCGTCAGCCAGGTTTTGGAGAGTTTCCCGATGCCGGATGAATTGAGAAACAGATCCACCACAGCTCGGCAGGATTTAGGTAAACACAACCAGAGCTTTTCCGGGTTTGTTGACACAGAGCTGAAGGAAGCTTCGAATCACCAATTGCTGAGTTGCACAGAAGAAGATCGCGGCACAAGATGTTGCGCAGTACAAGATTGGAAAATCGATTCCGATCTGGAGACGTGCATCGTTACTCCAAAGAAAAGGTCGGCTACGCTATGCTGCTCGCGCCCATAACTCCTTGTTGTCCTTCCTTTTTTCTTTATGATACACTAAATGCTCCGTCTGCCTCGCTTTTGGTAACGTGTGATGGTCGTGATGTCGTGTGAATATTTTATGAGAAGAACTTGCTGTAGGCAGCCTTCTCCTTTTTTGCTCTGTCTGAAGCAGCCTTCTTGACGGCAGCAAGCTCGTTCTTGATTGCTGCATCCTCAGGCACGAACTTGAGTGCCTCCTCCAAGTCAGCAACTGCGTCGTCCTCGTTCTTGAGACCCTTTCTTGCCAGAGCGCGGCGGTACAGAGCCTTGCCCTTTTCCGGTGCCTTGATCTGAGGGACTGCGATGGCGTTGGTGGCAGACTTCTCAGCATCGGCGAAGTCGTTGAGCTTGAGCTGCAAGAGAGCGCTGTTGGAGTGGAGAGCAATTCTGAGCGAAGCCAAAGCAGGGCCAAGCTCTGGCGGGTCGTTCTCGAGAGCCTCGGGGTATTCGTGCAGATATCTCAGACCCTTTTGGTACTTGGCAAGGCCGAGCGCAACATCTCCCTTCTTGAAGGCGTCGGTTCCTCTGGTCTTCAGGTCGTTGACGATCTTGACAATCTCGAGTCCGGGGATGTCCTCACCCTGGTCTTCAGGGAAGTCTTCGTACGGGTCGCCAGTGCTGTCTGGGACCTTCTCGGCGGCTTTTTCGTATTCGTCGCCAGTGAGTTCACCACAGTCGACGATGGTGCATTCTTTGTTGGGCTTGTCGTTGGAGCCGGTAGGTGCGTTCTCGATGGTGCGAATGATGCTCTTGCCGCCCAGGACCTCACCAAAGACAACGTGCTTTCCGTCGAGGTGGGGAGTGGGAACGGTGGTAACGAAGAATTGAGAGCCGTTGGTGCCTTGGAAGATGGTCAGCAGGTGCTTCAGTATAGTTCAGCGACATGCCAACATACCAGGACCAGCGTTGGCCATGCTCAACAGGAAAGGCTTCTCATGCTTGAGCTCAAAGTTCTCATCCTCGAACTTTTCTCCGTAGATGCTCTCGCCACCAGTTCCGTTGCCAGCAGTGAAGTCACCACCCTGGATCATGAAAGACTTGATGACACGGTGGAAACCAGAGCCTTTGTAGTGGAGAGGCTTGCCATTCTTTCCCTCGCCCTTCTCGCCGGTACACAATGCGCGGAAGTTTTCGGCGGTCTTGGGGACGACGTCGTTGTACTACAGTCCAGATCAGTCGCTTGTTCTAGGAGTGAAGACTGATGGAGAAGGTCTTACCAGCTCAAAGGTGACTCTGCCAGCACTGGTCTTGCCAATGTTGATGTCGAAGAAGACACGGCTGCGCTTGGTGTCTGCCATTTTCGATTGAGTATGTATGGAAGTGGATGCGATTGTTTCGGAAGCAAGAAAGAGGTTATGCGACAAGCAGAAGGACAACGAGAGAGAGAGATTATCTGCAGTGAAAGATGTTGATGTTGATGGCTTCTAGGACCTTCTATGCGCTAGATGCTACCCCACACTATTCGATCACCACCCAGATTGCCTCTTTGAGATTTATATGTCCGACCCTTGACTGCACCTGGTATAACTGTACTAGAGCATAAGAGATTGAAACAAAGTAGACGAAATTCTATCCGGGCACATATCTAGATATGGGTGAAGTTTGGGAAATCGTCTATCCCGTGTGTTAAAGTGGTATCATGATTGTGAGAGAAAAGACCGCCGAATCAGACGTCTCATCGAGGCTTCAAGAGAAGGCATGAAGACTGTGAGTCGTACCAGATCGACTATTCTAAGAGTGAGGCTGGAAGCTCGAATGTTGTCTGTAACTTCCCTTTGTGAGTGAGGGGGTCACCAGGGAGATCGAAGGTTGTAGGGTTGTCCATCTTGGGAGGATCCGTGTCTATCTGGATAGTGACCTATGACAGAAAACGCGTCAGCATCAGGCACGTTGGCAGACAGTGAGATATTTACCGCGCCGTCTTCGCACGTATAATCTACACCTACCGGACCATCGTTGACTAGAGCTACGTCCATCATGGCTTGGAAGACGCCATCTTTCACTCTATCTGCTTGGTACAGGGCTTGTACTTTCTTAAAGAATTGGTCGTAGAGCTCCTTTGCCTTCTCTGCGTTGGCAGATTTGTGGAAATCAGGCTTGTTGCCTTTCTTGACAGAGGCAAGAAGAGTAAATTGTGATACTATACATGCTCGTCAGAAATCATGATTGTCAGCATGGTAAGCTAGACATACCACAGAGGACCTCTCCTTCGATATCCTTGACACCCCACTTCCATTTGCCGCCTTCGTCGTTGTCCCACAGCTTTGCTTTTAGAATCTTGTTGGCCATGGACTCGACCTCCTTTTGGGTGTCCTCCTTGCCGATAGCAGCCAGCACGAGCAAGCCTTTGCCGATAGTTGAGATAAGCTGGCCATCTACCGTGACTGAGGCTGACTTTACCCGTTGAATGACAGCTGAAGGAAATCAATATGACAAAAGGAGGCTGGAGAGCAGTGATTCGTACTTCTCATGGTGTTGGTCTGATGAGATACAAGAAGAGAGAGACTAGGCGATGGCAGCGACACAACACGGATTCATCTACCTTGTGCTTCTCTCTGGATGGATTACGAGTGTTACGGGGTGGGATGGAGGAGTTTGACGAGTTTCGATAAAGCCAAACGGTACAAACGCACTAAAGTCGACCTGGTCGATTGCTTGGCAGACTCAGCAACGACGGCAACCAACGCAGCGCAGTTGCGACAAACACCGCCGCACACCGCAGCATCCGCATCTCGACTCGTCTCCGTTTGTGCCAACTTGTCCATCGCCCCGAGTTGATGGAGAGCTGCCGCATCGTTTCCCTGGCTCCGACATCCCCCCTCCGAAGCGACGCCGAACTGCCTCGCCATCCTCGCAGTCCACCCTCGCACCACGCCCACCCACGAGGGCTACATAACCAGCAATGGCGCAACGAAAGCTACAGCAAGAGATTGACAAGGTGCGCGACCCAATGCGCAAACAAGTGACGCAGCTGTTGACCCGCGACAGACGTTCAAACGAGTGGCCGAAGGTGTGCAGGCATTCGAGGGCATCTACGACAAGCTACAACAATCAACAAATCCCTCGCAGAAGGAGAAGCTCGAGGACAACCTGAAAAAGGAGATCAAGAAGCTACAAAGGTCGCGAGACCAGATCAAGGCCTGGGCCGCCCAGAATGACATCAAGGACAAGAAGCCATTGCTAGACCAGCGCAAGCTGATCGAGACGGTACTGAGCGCCATCCTGACCCACACACGCTTACCGCTAACGCATGCCAAAGCAAATGGAAAAGTTCAAGGCGGTCGAAAAGGAAATGAAGACAAAAGCCTTCTCCAAAGAAGGGCTATCAGCCGCCGCGAAGCTCGATCCGAAAGAAAAGGAGAAGCTGGAGATATGCGACTTCTTGGGGAACATGGTCGAAGAGCTGGAACGACAGATCGAGGTCACAGAAGCCGAGGCGGAAACGCTACAAGCGAACATGAAAAAGGGCAAGAAGGATACAGCAAAAGCCGACCGGATAGCAGAGCTGGAACGCATGGCCGAACGACATAAATGGCACCAAGGGAAGCTCGAGCTGCTGCTGCGATCACTGGAGAACGGCGGCGTGGACACGGACCAAGTCAAGGACATTGAAGAGGGCATCAAGTACTACGTCGAAAACAACCAGGAGGTCGACTTTATGGAAGACGACACCATCTACGACGACCTGAATCTTGACGCCGACGAGCAAATGTTCGGCCTGCAGAACGAGGACGATCGCGTGTCATCACAAGACAACCAATCACAACACGACGACACGCCGGACCTGCCCGAGCCGGCGACCAAGGTGGCACAGCCCACGCCTGCGAAGCTCACCAAGCAGTCGTCGGTCGACATTCCCAGCGCCCAGCCGAGGAGGCCGTCGGTGCAGCTCAAGTCGCCGTTACCTGCACTGGCAACATTGCACGCCTCGATACCGAGCAGCGTAAATGGCAGCGCGCCGCCGGGCATGAAGCCCGCCCCTTTACCGAACATACCCACGGGCCAGACTCTGAAGTACGCCTCGGCTGCCGCTGCCGCTGCTGCGAGCGACAAGAGTGGTGTTGGCATTGCCCCTCTTCCGCCGCCGCCAGGTGCTACTGCCGCAACTACCCGCCCCAGCTCGACTGCCTCTCCCGCCCCGACACCTTCACAACCAGTCACCCACCAACCCTCACCGGCACAACCGCCGCCGCCTCAACCTGCGAAGCCGCAAGAACCTCCGGCAAAGACACCCTCACCCGCCCAAGAGCCCGCTCCACCTGCCCCGGAGCCCAAGGCAAAGAAGAGCACGAAGCAAGCACAACAACCACCGCAGGACTCTGGTGTTGCTCTTACGAATGGCGAGTCTTCCAGACAGCAGAAACAACCGCAGCAGCAGCAGCAGCAGCAACAACCAGAAGAGGAGGAAGAGCAAGAAGACGAGTCCTACTATCATCTGCCGGAAAGCCTAAGCGACCTCCTCGAGTCGTTTACTACCACAAAGGAGCGTGCTCTTTCGGCGAATCCCCAGGTACCCGAAGATCACCTGCTCTCTTTGTCACGGAGCACCATGCCTACACCCATGGACGCCGAAAAGCCGTACCACTACAAGCCAGCATCACCCTACGCTTACACACCGGCTCACTACCCCCAGGAGCCTCTTACCGTGTTTGATGACCCACGACTGTACAGCAGAATTGAGACGGACACATTGTTCTACGCCTTTTACTACCGCCAAGGCACTTACCAGCAGTTCCTGGCGGCAAAGGCATTGAAGAGCCAAAGTTGGCGCTTCCACAAGCAGTACCAAACCTGGTTCCAACGACACGAAGAGCCCAAGAACATTACCGAGGAATACGAACAAGGAACGTATCGCTTCTTCGATTACGAAAGCACATGGTACGTCGCAACCACTAATCTCCCAAACTGTTATTATTACTCTCCTCCTAACACTTTACTCTTTCACGCAGGATGAACCGTAGAAAGGGTGACTTCAAGTTTGCCTACAAGTTCCTCGAAGACGAACTTTAGATCTCAGCACCGACTGATTTCTGAGTTTCTTCCAGGTCCTGGCGTCGTTCGTACTTCCCTCCAGGCTTGATCTAGAGTTTCTGTCGTTGCGTTTCTTCTTCTTTTAACGTTCACCTACCTGTTGCAGAAAGACCATGGCAAGATTATCGATGTGTTGGGGTTTGGGGCAAAAGGCAGGCCTTTACCGTTGAGAGTGCTTACCTATGGGCAAAAACAGAGATTTGGTTCTTGCTTCTCGTTTTCTTGCCTCCTTCTGCGTTTATGACCCTTTTCTTGTTTCCTTTGTGAGTGTCAGCATCCTTTGTATGCCTGCGTGAGCAGGGCGTTAGCGGTGAGTCATGCGCATTGCCTCTTCTTGTAGGTTCCCTTCCATATCCTCATGGTCGCTCTCAAGTGTCAAGAAAGAGATACTGGTGTGGACGATGCAATTGCCAGTGCTCTCTACTTCTTTATTGCTATCGATTGCTTCTATCCGCGTGGAACATACTAAAAGTTGCCTATGAGTCGCCTAGATGATTACAGATAGAGATGCGCTGAATTGAAATTGGAACTCACGCTGCAACCTCATGGGCTGAGGCTGATCTTCAGAGCAGAGTATCGTCTTGAGACAATCGGCTTGTTGTGGTCGGGGTATGTACTTTGGAGCATAAAAGAATTCAACATCAAGAACTGTATATCTCAGAGACCTCGTCGTCAGTTCCAGGTGAGACCCACCAGTATTGCGACTGCTACACGTCGTCGACGGTCTTTTCTGGTGGTCGAGGGTACGACCCTGACGGCATGTCCGTGCATTGATGAGCGATGGATAAGATAAGATGGGCCTCGAAAAAAGTCCAAAGCGTCTCCACCTTTCGGCCATCTTTTTCGCGACGAGAACATCGCATATCAACGACACAATGGCGGCCGAAGTACAATCTCTCCAGCCCCTCAAGCTGGCTGCTGGCCCCGAGGCCATTACCGCCGACCAGCGCTACTGGAAAGGATTCAGATCACAGCAACTGGTTCCCTCGCCGCATTCAAATCCCATCACGCACATCTCGTTCCCTCCGTTGCCTACGAACCCGCTCGTCACGCCGCCCTCGGATACCTTTGCCGTCACTTCCGGAAGCAGAGTCCAGATTTTCTCGTCAAAAACACGCAAACTCTTGAAGACGATTACGCGATTCGGCTACGACGATATTGCGCATTCGGGAGAGATTCGTCGCGACGGACGTGTGCTTGTCGCTGGTGGAGACAGTGGTGCTATCCAGGCATTCGATACCGGATCAAGAGCTATTTTGAAGACATGGAAGGAACACAAGCAGCCCGTTTGGGTCACAAGATGGAACCCCAATGATCTCACCTCAATCATGAGTTGTAGTGACGACAAGACGGTTAGACTGTGGGACTTGCCCAGCGAGTCCAGCATGACCACGTTCTCAGGGCACCAGGATTACGTCCGCAGCGGTGCCTTCATGCCTGGCCAGAGCAGCAACCTGCTCGTTTCTGGTAGTTACGATCAGACTGTTCGTCTGTGGGACTCAAGAGCACCCAAGCGCGCTGTCATGACCTTCAAGCACGCTGCTGCCATTGAGAGCGTCCTGCCCATGCCTTCAGGAACCCAGGTGCTTGCAGCAGCCGACAACCAGATCAGCGTTCTGGACTTGGTCGCCGGAAAGCCTCTGCACTTGATCAAGAACCACCAGAAGACCGTCACCTCGCTCTGCTTGGCCAACAACGGAACAAGACTCGTCAGTGGTGGTCTGGATGGACACGTCAAGGTCTTTGAGACATCAGCGTGGAACGTTGTGGCTGGCTTCAAGTACCCTAGCCCTGTACTTTCACTGAGCGTTGTCGGAGCTGGCGCCACCAGAGAAGACAGGCACCTTGCAGTCGGTATGCAGTCTGGTCTGCTGTCGGTCCGTACTCGTCTGTCAGGAGAACAAAAGGCAGCAGCAAGAGAAAAGGAAAAGGAGATGCAAGCCCTGGTTGCTGGTACCATCGAGGAGTACGACAGAAAGAAGGCCAAGAAGCTGCGACAAGGCGACAAGAAGGCTCTGCGTGGCCGCGACTTTACTGGAGAGGGTGCCGATATTGTCATTGATGGCAACGCACGCGGAAACATCAGAAACCAGTCAAAGTGGGAGTCTGCTCTACGTAACGGCAAATATGCTCTGGCCGTCGATATGGTTCTTGGAGCTACCGTAAGTCTTGCCACTACGAACGCTATAAAGACCACAAAACTAACTCGGCGCAGAAATTCTACAATCCCAACATGCTCACTCTCCTTACCGCTCTCCGCCACAGATCTGCCATGCGCACAGCCTTCAAGGGCCGTGATGAGACATCTCTCCAACCCATCCTGCGCTGGGTAATCAAGTACATTGGTCACCCTCGTTACATCAAGCTCACTAGCGATGTTGCCATGCTTCTCTTGGATCTATACTCGGAACAGACTATGGACTCACCCGAGATAGATGACCTTCTGAACCAACTTCACCGCAAGGTCAGACACTGTTCAGAGTTGGCACAAGCAGCATACTCGACTCAGGGTATGCTCGACTTGCTCGTCTCCGGCGCATGAGGAACCAACGAGACCTCGACTTGAGATAAACCACTGGCGCAGAGCAGCCTCTGATCGAGCCTTCACAAGCCAAAATGTGCCTCGACACGCTCCAAGAGGAAGTGTATGTCGAGTTCGGTGGACGCGGCCAAACGCTTGGAACAAGCGACGGGCGAGAAGGCACCCTGGCTGCTGTGATTACAAGCTCTTGAACGAGAAGAGCCTGTATAAGGCGTCTGGCATGGCAAAACGGGGTAGATAGGGCATAGGGAAGGAGCTTTGGAGTTTGATGCATAAAGTAATGATACCCAGATTATTCACAGTTGTGTATGTTTATGACGTTGTGATGCCCCGCAAGGCAGCTTTCGAGCATGTTCCAGCCAGCCTCTCCCAAGAAACAATCATCTCCCACATCCACCACGTGTTGAAACAACTCACAAGCTCCTTAGGAAAGCACCTTTGTCGAAACCTCAGTCGCGTAGAATTACAGATCACACTCCTACCAACATGGCCGCCCTCATCAACACAGACGACGAGATGGCCCCCTCGTTGCAGAACATCCTCGACCAAAAGTCGCTCCGCTGGATCTTTGTCGGCGGCAAGGGCGGTGTCGGAAAGACAACCACCTCTTGTTCCCTGGCCATCCAGCTCGCAAAGCACCGCAAGAACGTCCTCCTCATCTCGACCGACCCTGCACACAACTTGTCCGATGCCTTTAACCAAAAGTTCGGCAAGGACGCCCGTCTCGTCAATGGCTTTGACAACTTGAGCGCCATGGAGATTGACCCCAACGGATCTATCACTGACATGCTCAACGCTGGTGGTGAAGATGCTCAAGACGCCATGTCTGGTCTCGGTGGCATGGGCAACATGATGCAGGACCTTGCTTTCAGCGTGAGTGGCCGCATCTGACGAGAGAGAGAGAAGCGCAACGCTAAGTGTGCCCGAACAAACAGATTCCCGGTGTCGATGAAGCCATGTCCTTTGCCGAAGTCCTCAAGCAGGTCAAGTCGCTCAGCTACGAATGTATTATCTTCGACACAGCACCCACCGGTCACACCCTCCGCTTCCTTCAATTCCCCACCGTCATGGAGAAGGCTCTCGGCAAGATCTCCCAGCTCTCCGGCCAATTCGGTCCCATGCTCAACGGCATCCTCGGCGCCCGCGGCGGCCTCCCCAACGGCCAAAACCTCGACGACATCATCAAGAAGATGGAGGATCTGCGCGCTACCATTAGCGAGGTCAACACTCAGTTCAAGAATGCCGACCTGACCACCTTTGTCTGCGTATGCATTCCAGAGTTCTTGTCACTGTACGAGACGGAGAGAATGATCCAAGAGTTGAACAGCTATGAGATTGACACACACGCTATTGTTGTCAACCAACTGTTGTTCCCCAAGGAAGACAACCCTTGCGAACAGTGCAATGCCAGAAGAAAGATGCAGAAGAAGTACCTCGAGCAAATCGAAGATTTGTACGATGAATTCAACGTCGTCAAGATGCCTCTGTTGGTCGAGGAGGTTAGAGGAAAGGAGAAGCTTGAGAAGTGAGTACTTGCCCTTGCTATAAATTTACGAAGGAACGATATGCTGACGAATTTTACAGGTTCAGTGAGATGCTTGTTACACCTTTCCAGGCCCCTCAATAGATGTTCGAGGCTGCCCTTGTTTGTACTTTTTGGGAGACATGATACCAATGAATTGACCGAGCGCTTATTTCCCCTATTCTTAACCTCTCCAACCTTTTCGCACGCCTTGATATGTGATTAGCTCAGCCAGGAACCATACAATCCTTTCGAGGTCTACCTTCCGGTACCTACTCTCCACCAAAAAAATCAACTGTCCTTTGGCATGTTCCATCGATCTTCGGAGCCACTCGCTGTGCATGGATGATCCGTCCTCAAGACGGCTAGTAAAATCAAGTGGAAGGGAGTTATATTGCGGAGAGCGTAGCATAAAGGCAGCTTGGCAGCCTGCGAATGAGAGAAAGTTGTTAAATCAAAGGTGGGAAGCCGGAAGGTGGACCTCGAAAGGGTTGTAGCTTGGAGCAGGTGCGAGCGAAGGGAATCAGTTTCTCGTTTCCCGCGAAGACAAAATTACAGGTAAGCAATTAGAGTCAAGGAAGGAACCAAGGACTTGCTTGCTGATTATTTCTGTGGGATACTCAACCTTCTCGACTTGCTCCTCTGCATCCTCACAAAACATCTGTCTCCTGCGTACCTCTGGAATCGTTTTCCATCTAAACTCCAGTAACGACCTAACGATGCAAAAAAAAAAAAAAAAAAAAAAAACCCTCTCCACCACCTGCGTGAAAACACGCTCAACCTCCGCCATCCGTCGGCCCTTGGCCCCCATCCCACCACAACCACGTCTCAGCGTATCGATTCTCCTGCCTCTCCCGCTCTCCTGGTCTCGACGCAAGTTGACTGGTGGAATTCTAGTTGAGCTCCATCACGTCTGCACGCTTGAAACCGTTGCATTCGTCCAAGGTGGTCCAGTGGAATACAAGTTTCATGATGTCCCGCTCGGTTGGCTCGTGCTCCATGCTGTTGATGATGGTTTCGAGAGCTTTGTCGATGTGATCTTCGTCTTCCTCGACTTCGGGCATGGCTGGACTTGAGATCTCTGGAGCTGGAATTGGAGCTGGAATCGGAGCCGGAGCTGAAGCGAACTGGTCATTCTGGAACGGCATGGGCGCAGCCAGATGGTAGAGCAAGCTCAAGACAAGATCCTCATATGCTTTGTGTAAGGCTTCGGTGTCTGTCATTGCAACAGGTGTGGATCCAGGCAGATGGCCGAAGCTTTGCTCGATAGTTTTGCTTTTCCCTAAAAAGGCTTTTGTCCATGCGATGCAGCTACTCAAACTGCCTCTGGTGACTGCAGTCTGTAAGGACTCTGAGAGACGACCTCGTGATGGCACTGGTGTGTCCAAAGCTTCAAGCAATCGGACGATCAGCTCATCGAATGCTTTGTGCAAACGCTGGACGTTTTCGCTATCAACGGGGTTCCGGGTGCTCTTATATGCGTTCGGGTTGCGAATCGACATCTCGACTTCCTCGATCAGTCTCAGCTGACTACGACGTATCCACAAAGCTGCAAGCTGTGTCTGGTGATGCCAGGATTACGGCCTATCTCTGTGGTGACGCTGCCCGTATCGCTCCAGTCTTCAGTTGGAGTCATCACACCGAGGCTTGACTGAGTCGACGACCAATCGTCCATGACTGATAGCTCTTCTGAGTCCAACTCGTACCGCATGATGGGCGTGGTATTTTCATGGCCTTTTTCGGTGGCGTCGCTGCCAACATCGCTCCAGTCTTCCAGAGGTGTCATCGTACCGGAGGAGGACTGAGTGGAAGACCAGTTACTGGCATCCGGAATGTGGTAGTCTTCTGGTGTAGTTGCCAATCTCTGTTTCCAAGCGTTCAATCTCCTGGACAAGTATTGTCGCTTCTTGATGATTGTAACCAAATCGCCATACCGTTCACAACTCGGGTCGGTAGTGGGGTGTCAGCAAGGGGAAGTTGTCATACAGGCTCGCGTCCTCACCTCAGCTCCTTTACAGAAGTTCCTAGTGCAAGACACATCAGAGCCAAATCCATCTTCTGCTTCTCTAATCTAGTGGCACAAGCACTGAAATTATCGTGAATGGCTTGTGGAACCGTACCCCACTCTGGCACAGACTTGATCAGATGATTGACCTGAACAGTGGTTTCTTGGTGTTGTTTCTCAAGGAACGTAATCGAGGCTCGGAGGTTTGGTCCATCATGCATGTTCCGTGAAGAGCTCCTAATTATCGTCAACATGGATGTTAGGTATGCCAAGATGGCCATCATATCAGGAACGAGGTAAGCGTTGATCGAATTGAGGTCCTCCTGGTATTTTTCGACAGTTGAACCCCAAGAAATCCGGCATCGATTGATGATATCCTGGAATGTCGTGCCAGGTATATCTGCCGAGACTATGAAGGCCTTGCAGAGCTCATCCCGGACTCTATTCATGGCTTTGACTCTGTCCGTGATTGACGGACTGCAATACAGAAAAAGAACAACTGCTCGAAGAACGGAAACTCAAGGGGAGTGGAATACTTATACCTCAGCTGAGAGTCGTGGTGTTTCTATTAGACTCTGGAAACTCAGGGATACATCTTGCGCGTCTCCACTTTCCATCGAGGGGTTGTTTGCTAACTAAACAATCAACTCTCTCAACTTGGATATCCTTTCACCCTAATCATCCGATCATGATACCACGCAACCTTAACCATAAACTGTAGATTGTTGTTTTAAAGGCTGTTACATTAATGATTTTACCTTGTATTAGATTTATATATACCCTCTTTCCGCGACAGTATAGAGCGATAGCTAAGCTATAAAGACGCAGAATGACCATCCTCGGAAGCAAGACACTCCTATAACTAGATTAAATCTTTTCTATAGTAGAAAGCCACGTGTTAGCCGTCACTACCCATGAAGAAGCCACCTAAAGCCCCGCCATAAGAAGGCAGGGTATTAGAGGACACCAATCGCCCCTGCCACAGTTTCGAAGCTCTCCAAAAAGATATAGCTAGTAGACATCCTTCCTTTACAGAACGAGATAAAGATTAACAGCCACTATACTTAGGGGCTGTGTGAAAGCTGTAGTACCTTCTCCCACCGTGGATCCCCATCACAAGTCTCAGCAATCCACAAGTCCAAATCCAACGGTGTGATCAACATCCCCAAGAGTTTTCCGCCAACCTTCTAGCATTTCGCGTGCTTCCATCTTTGCAAGACCCTCACTAAGCCCATGGTGAAATCGTCTTGCAATTTCATTGCTGTCCATATATCGAGCCAGATCATCTGCGCCTCGCCGCCACAATTCTGCTGCAAGTTTCCTGTCGAGATCGGTGAGTCCGGCGTCTCTGGAGTAGAGCCAGTCGAGGTTGGCGGTCAGGTAGGAGGGGCCGAATGCTTCGATAGCAGGGGCGAAGCGAGCGAACTGCCAATCTATGATTCCGGTAATGATGCCGTGTTTGTCGATTAGCAGGTGGTCTCCCTTATCGTCGACGTGTTTGAGGAAGAATTTTTCCGGTTCATTGGAGGCTTGAGAGTTGTTGGTGAGAGTGTGGGCTTGTTTGCGTGCGGATGTGTAGAATGCGAATGCTTCCATGGGGTGTTGGGTGTGTAGCTGTGCATCCGCAATTAGATCGAGATACTGATCGCATATAGCGGTGAAGTAGTCAGCGGTATCTGAGAAAGGACCGCAGAGGTCGAGATGAGCAAAGCGGTTGCTGGCCATCGTTGACACATTGCCGTGTCCGTCTTTGAGCATCAGTGACCCTGCCGACGGCATGGGATATCTTGAGAGTTCGATCAGGATCTCTGCAAGCTGTCCCAGAACACTTTGGTGCTGTGGTGTATCGGCTGCGAGAAGGTTGGTGTCGAGAGGCGTGCCAGGAAGACATTCCATAAGCAGGTAGCTCACGCCGACAATATTGTCCTCGTCCGAGGCAAGTCCATAGTCGAAAACCTTGGGTGCGGGCACGTTGGTAGGCTCTAAGAATCTGAGTGTCGCATACTCGCTCGCGACGAAATATTCGACCATTTTATCTGGCATGTTGCAGAGAATTGTCCTCGGTGTACGCAAAAGCCAGCGGTCTCCGTCCTCAAACATCAACCAGGCGTGGTAGTTGGCATTCCCCATCATCGCGACCTGAAAACTGGTACGCTTAAAGGAACACTTGACATTTCCCTTGAGAGCAGAGGCCCTCTTCTCCAACGCTGTCACATTGATTCGATTGACGAGTTGCGATATTTCGTCCTCGATTCTACTTACCCATTCGTCATCACTGAGCTACGTACACAGTCAGCAGCAAAGAAACACAAGCTGCTCAGTGGACAACACGGGGATCAGATACCTCAACATCTGTCGCGCATGTGTGGAATGTAGTGCGTAGATGTCGGACACAGAGATGTTGGTTGCAAGTCTGACAAGTCTGATCTCTCACACCAGGAGCTTCGCATTTCTCTGCCGAGCAAGTCGAAAACCTGACAACGGGCTGATTCGCCATGCCCGTGGTCTGTGTTTGTTCAAATAGAGATGTGGTGTGGATGGAAAGTTGCGCTAGATGGAGTATCTGGGTTGAGGTACGCGAGTGAAAGCGGTGGTCGACTACATCACCATACATTTCTCCGCTCCCAAGTCACCGGTAAGCTTATGTTTCAGCTTGTTGCGCACCTGACCTTGTTACACAGCTTTGCGGGTTTGTCTAGCTTAGATCAGTCGACTTAGTTTGGCGGAAAAGAATGGTGTTTGGGGATGGTAAAAGGAGAGAGAAGTGAAAAAGGGAGCCACTTAATCGTAAGTGATGCAGCTGGATAGAAAAGGGAAGAAGTTGAATTAGCAAGGCAGATCAAGGCAAGCCAGCTGACCGTCAGTGATGCAGTTCAATCAGAGAGTATCGTTATAGTCGATTGCTAGGACCCAAAAAGCCATCAAAACAACGTGCCATCTCCATCAATCAAGACCGGGCTAGACTTTGTCTCTGGTCTTCTCTGCGCAGCCAACTCTCGTCCCGATTTCCAACTGCCGGCCTCGAGCATCTGTGCCATACTAAACTCTACACCTTGCTCATTCATGTCTTTCTTGATGATATCGTACACTTTGTCCAGAAGAGCGACTGTCAAAGCTCTCCACTCGACAATCTCATCGCCGCTGTCTTTGAACATGGGCAACTGTTGTCCAGAAGTGCGTTGGCCGCGTTCCAGAGCCTCAGACTTGAGTGTTAGGACTCCGAGATCGACAAAGAGACCTCCGTTGCGGTATTCGGGCAGTCCGGTACCGAGCTCCGAGTTGCGCCAGGAGTAGCCCATGATATCTACAAAGGGAACCATGAGCGAGTAGGCGAGCCACTGTGTTAGCTTATGAAAAGGTTGAATGTTCTTCTTCATGTCGTTATCATCGTTCTGCTTTTCGAGAACCTTCAAGGGCCAGGCGTCACCAATAGGTGCACCGTCAATCTGTGTACGATCCTTGGGCCAGATAGGAATCAGGAGTTTCTGTAGGGTCATCCAGAATACGCGGTAGTCGAGCTCTTTGCTCTTCGAGTCTGCAGTTTCGATGACATAGTCGACAAGATTGCCAGGTCGTCCTTCAGGGCCAAAGATATCCGTGTGCTCGAGCAAAGAATCACCAAGTCGAGAGAGTAGCTGTGCACGAGGGCCGACGCCGATCATCGGATTATCGGCAGTGATTTGGAATCCTTTCGCCAGTGTTTCTTCTTTGATACGTTGAAGTCCCTTGGCTATGGACGATTAGCTTCTTGTCTGTCAACTTTCTGCAGCAGAACTCACCATCAACCATATGGTCGCAACCTTGTGTCGTCGAAAAGGCGCCTTCTAGGAACATATACAGACTCGCCACTGCGATACCCTCGCTTCTTGTATAGGTCTGTCCTGATTTAGGTTCCTCGAACTTCCACTTGTCACCAGCACCAGCGTCCAGAAGCACAGATACAACGAACAGATCGATCAGCCTGCGGGCCTGCTCTTTCCTATCCCAGCCATCATGTTTCCAGTGACGGTTGAGGTCGTCGATCCTTGGAACTCCGCCAACGTTAAAGTGTTGCCAGCGGCCATGAGGAGGGATGGCCTCGAAGTTGTCGGGGCCAAAATCACGCTACCGGGGATGTTAGAAGAGGCGAGACTATCATACAGATCATGTTGGGAGTCTTGTGTGATCAGAGTAGATGGGATAACGAGATCGAGGAAGGCAACAACTCACATTGATCACGGAAGTCACGAAGGCTGCAGCTTCAGGCAGTTTGGAAGCGTGATAGGTAAAATGAGAAAGTTCATCTCTCTGAGCAGCCTCAAAGACTTTCTGGGCTCTCTCACGAACAGCCTCGAGAGATAACAGGTATTCAATGTCAGGTGTCATGGCTGTGGACGATATGCTTCGGAAGATGGACTATGTTGTGGATGAAGGTGAGAGTTTGCAAAGCAGGGGCAAGACGAACTCATCACCCTATGCTCCAGTGTATAACGTGACACGGTATCATCAGTACAGATACGCAACCAATCGTTCTAGGTATGCTTGGCTCGAGTAGGAGAGATAGTTGTGGCCGATAAGAGCGAGGGGTTGGGAAACGTGAGAGGGGTAGTCGGCCTCCTCCGCACTTGCTTGATACGGACATTTGTTAACGAAACCTACCTAATCCTAAAACCTCTATCCTTTCTTTCTTATCACTACTTCCAAACTACTAGACTATTACGCTTCTCGATAGCTTAGTTCCACTCGAAAGTGTGCGTTTAAATAGGCCTTATCCTTATAGGCCTCTTAAACGAGAGTGGATATAAGAAGCCTATCTATATAAACCTAGTAATATATATTCGTCTATTCTTATTCTACCTTAACTACTATTTACCTAAACTTTAAGGACGCTTTTGAATCGGTAATGCGTCTAAGCTAGAGTGTCTGGTCGGATGAGTATAGATGAGCACTTATAATAATGGTGCTCCTAGTCGAGAGAGTAAAGTCAAGGTGAGAGCGGCCGTGGTTACCCCATACAGACTAGTACCAAGACGAGTCATTCACAAAAGATGTCGCGCTGTCCATGAATATCAAAATCACAAGCAAGAGGGAGCGTCGAAACAAAACTCCCAACTGTCCAAAGACATGATTATTCACAAGTAGAAAACTGAAAGAGTAAAAAGTCATGTAGTATCAAAAAAGAAGAACCTTTTGTCCTGTCATTGCCATTTTGGTATGTAACACAAGCTCAGAATACATCGTAAAAAAAAGGAAAGGGTAGTAGAAAAAAAGGAAAAAGCCCAACACCACCCTCGAGTCATATCGTATAAAGCAGAAGAGTCGAAAACACTTTTGGGGTTTGTTTAAGCGTTCTCGGGACGGAGGCTGCGGACGGCCTTGCCGGCGCGCCAGATCTCAAGGTTGCGGATCTCCTCCATCTCGGCCTCGAACTTGGCGCGGTAGTCGGCCTGCGAAGCGTACTCGAGAGTGCGGCGAGTCTCCTCACCGGTCTGGACGGAGGTGTAGAGGTCGTCGAAGACGGGCTTGAGGGCGTCCTTGAAGCGGGCGCTCCAGTCGATGGCACCGCGGCGGGCGGTGGTGGAGCAGGCGGCGTACATGTAGTCCATGCCGTGGGCACCGATCAGGGGGTAGAGGGACTGGGTAGCCTCCTCGACGGTCTCGTTGAAGGCCTCGGAGGGAGAGTGGCCGCGCTCACGAAGAACCTCGTATTGAGCGAGGAACATACCGTGGATACCGCCCATCAAGCAACCGCGCTCACCGTAAAGGTCAGAGTAGACCTCCTTCTCGAAGGTGGTCTTGTACATGTAACCGGCACCGACGGCGACACCGAGAGCGACAGCCTTCTCCTCGGCCTTGCCAGTGACGTCCTGGAAGACGGCAACGGAAGCGTTGATACCACGGCCCTCCTTGAAGAGAGTGCGGACGGTACGGCCGGAACCCTTGGGGGCACAGAGGATGACATCGATGTCAGAGGGGACCTCGACCTTGGTCTGGTCCTTGAAGACGGGCGAGAAACCGTGCGAGAAGTAGAGAGTCTGAAGAGTTGGTCAGCGATATGCGCTTCAAGAAATCAGAGCAGAATGGCGTACCTTGCCCTTGGTGAGCTGGGGCTTGATGTGAGGCCAGGTAGAAGACTGGGCGGCATCGGAAAGGAGGTTCATGATGATGGTACCCTTGGTGATGGCCTCGTCAATGTCGAAGAGGTTCTTGCCCTCAACCCAGCCATCCTGCTCGGCCTCCTTCCACGAGGCACCGCCCTTTCGGACACCGACAATGACGTTCAGGCCATTGTCACGGAGGTTGAGACCCTGACCGTGACCTTGCGAACCGTAGCCGATGAGGGCAAGGGTGTCGTTCTTGAAGTACTCGAGGAGCTTCTCACGGGGCCAGTCGGAGCGCTCTGCGAACAAGGTCAGATACAGCTCGCGTTTGGATGCATTGGGCGCCAATCTTACCAAAGACCTGCTCCTTGTCACCAGCAAAGTCAACGGTCTTGACACCGCGAACCTGCTGGGCAGCGACGGAAGCTCTGGGGAGCTGCTTGACACCAGTGGTGCGAGCAGCGTTCAGGGCAGCGCTGAGGTAAGTGCGCTGCTGCTGGACAGCGGGGCGCTGGGCCTGCTTCAATGCGGCGCGGAGAGTTCTGCTGGCAGTGCGGGAAGACATGGTGATGGATGTGTGGATGAGTAGAACAGAAAGAGTGTGGGAGTCTTTGATTTTTTGAAGGCAGCTGTGACTACGTTGTGTCGGCCGCTTCAGCACGCACAGACTCGCGCCCATCACCACCGCGCTGCGACATCGGCTCTGCCCCAGACTCCCTCGTTCCTGGGCCACTCTTCTCCAGCAAATTGTGCGGTATCCATTACCAATGAAATGGCCTATGGGCCTCCTTTAACCGTCTTGCTGACCCTCGAGGCCCTGATGTTGCATGTGAAGGTGCGACTCGAGCCTCGACGACCTTTTTCAAAAATCCCACAAAGCTAAGCGAGAAGCATCGCGCAAACGGTCCCTTGCCCACCCCAGCAACCAACTGCTCATTCTTCTGACAAACAGCACCGGATAACATGTTGCTCGACGTCAAAATGTCCCCACCGGGTGACGATGATTTGGTAGGGCTCCCCCGAGTCCCCCGATGCGCAGGGGCCATTGGCTCGCCGAGCGTCATCGCCCATCCCAGGCCGACATCGTCCGGTGGGCCATGGTTTTGTCCTGCACAGAGCCTCATACCAGCAAACACTCCGTTGTCGCAAACCGGATGACTGTGCCAATCTTGTGACTCAGAGACTGAGCATTCTTGACACTGTTTCATCATCTCTTCCTCAATCTCATCTTCACCAACTGCCGCATTATGGCTGTCGAGATACACAATGCTGTTCAGTTCTATGAGATCGTCCGCTGAGAGCGGCTTTACCACGGACGCTCGCTGGACAACGCCGTAGGCTCCGAACACGCTATGCATTGTAACAAGTAAACAATCGCAACGTCCGGTACAGGTCGAGTGCTTGCGCTCCTTACGTTAACAAGTTTTCCGAGCAACAAAAGGATACCCACCGTGCGCACACCTTTCAAAACATGGACAACTCAACATGAACAACATTCGAGCAATCTGGCTGCCGACCATCAATCCACGGCGACTTCCGCTCCAATTCTGTCCGGCCAGCATCAGCACGCCATCGACGTAATCCGGGTCCGAGCACGAGCGACCTCCAGCTACCAGACCAGGGCAGACGACTCCGCGCTTAACAAGTCTCGTCGGACACGCCAGCGAGGTACGAGACGTTGTTATTACAGTCAAGATGACGGTACGAAACACGTCTATAAGAATCCGAAGATTCCAGTCTGGGTCAGCAAGAGCACACGCAAAGGATCCATACACAACATGCAGCCAGACAGTCGTCTCAAACGCTCTTGGGTCGAGGGATCGCGTGTGTAAAGAAACCAGGTTGCGTTGAGAGCTGAGAGACTTTCTTGGGAAGATGGTCGCACGGAAGGCTCTCACTGGGCATAGAGCTCTCCCTCGCGCAAACCCATGTGTTCTCACAGCCATACCGTAACCCTTGCTTGCAAGAGAGGGACCGCGGCTGGGGCCAAAAAGGTGAGCGTAACAGTATGTTGTTGTAAGGGGAAAACAAGCGGCGGTTGTTTGACAGCGGAGCTGAGATGGAAAGGCTAGGGTAGAGCACCTGGGAAGAACAAGCTGTCTACGAGAGAACAGCTGGTAGATCAAGTAGACGGGCGAGGATATAAACACATAACGAAAGGTAACCCTCTCGTGCTACCTTCATGGAAACTGTGGAAGGGCGCAAAGACGGCCGCCCCACCTTCCTCTTTCGGACGACATGAGTCCGCCGCGCCCTTTCGCCGCACCTGCCGCGCGGACAAAGACTCCTCCGAGCAGCAGCTGAGTGTTTATATCAGTTGTAGAAGGAACGTCTTGTTTGCGGTAACATTCATTGATTCCCTCTTTCCAGCATGGGCGACGTATCATCGTGCCCACCTCTGACGCGCGCGTCGGTCCAAGCAGCGCACGCGGCCATCAAGCAGCACATCCATCGCACTCCCACCATAACATGTGACACCATCTCCCATCTTGCTTCCACTCCTCAAACCCCCGAATCGCTCCAAGGAACTCCATTCGCAGGCCGCACACCATCAAAACCTCGCATCAACCTCTTCTTCAAATGCGAGAACTATCAAAAGATCGGAGCCTTCAAGGCCAGAGGCGCTTTCCACGCATTGAGTCGTCTGACCAAGGAAGAGCTGAGTAAAGGCGTCGTCACACACAGTTCGGGAAACCACGCTCAAGCTCTCGCCCTGGCTGCTCGTACCCATGGCATCCCAGCCCACATTGTCATGCCTACCATAAGTACTCCCTCCAAGATCGCCGCGACAAAGGGTTACGGAGCCAATGTCATCTTCTCTGGTTCCACTTCCGATGAAAGAGAGGCTGTTGTGGCCGATGTGATACGAGACACTGGTGCTATACTTGTCCCGCCATATGACCACCCCGATATCATGCTCGGTCAAGGCACACTGGCCCTCGAGCTGGAAGACCAAGCTAAAGACTTGGACGAACGAGGTCTGGACGCCGTCGTAGCCCCTTGCGGCGGAGGCGGCATGCTTTCCGGCGTTGCCACAGCTCTGCATGGTACCGGCATCCGTGTCTTTGGCTCCGAACCCAACTTCGAAGGTGCCGATGATGCAAAACGAGGCGTCGAATCGGGCACGCGCGTCGAAAAGGTCAAGACACTGACAATTGCTGATGGCCTGAGAACTCCGCTCGGTAAGATTCCGTGGACCATTATCAGCGACAGCGAAAAGGTCAAGGGCATGTACAGCGTTACCGAAGATCAGATCAAGGCTGCTATGCGTCTGCTCTTGGAAAGAGCAAAGGTCTTTGTTGAGCCCAGTGCCGCCGTTCCTCTGGCCGTCGTTCTGTACGACGAAGACTTCAGAAGCATGGTCGAGAAAGAAGGCGGCGAACAAGGCTGGAACATCGGTATCGTTCTGTCGGGAGGAAACACCACCGTCGAGGCTATCGCCAAGCTCTTCCAACCTGCCTCTGAACAGCAAGCTGAAAGACAAGAGTCCAAGCTGGGTATGAATGGCGAAAGAGTAGCGGAAAATGTAGCAGGCTAGATCGATCAAACAACAACCAAAATTCTTGTAACAAGACCAGATGCGATATATTCGCACCTGTGCCAGACTCGGATGCTTTTCTCTCTTCTCCACCTTCTTTTGTGACTCTGCAGTGAGATTCGGCGATCTGTGAGGTATGGATTAATCGATCAGGTTACAGAATCGCTCTCTCGATTGGACATCTTCTGTGCTTGCAGCGGGCTTCTAGTCGATGATCACAGTCATTACAGCACGCTCCTCTCACAACCAGGGAGACATGAGGAAACACATCAACCTCCCACTTCGCCTTTGACTTGAAAGATCTTGCTCACTGGGAGTCTTCTTTTCCGGTCTCGACAGCTGTGCTTGCCAAAATCTCACAGAGTACCGACGTGAGAGAGAGATTTGCAAATGATGAGTTGTTTTCGAAAGGGCCTTCAGTGATGACAGTACGGTACGGTGCAAGTTTGAAGATCGCCAATAGTGACCGTTTTCCCAAGGTAAGCTCTTGGAATCGGATCAAAAGGGAAAGGTAATGAACGCTTTTTTCTCGTGCGGGTATACTAAACTAATCAATCCATGAAGAAGAAGAAGTAAAAAACATCTCAAAAAAAGAACGCCCTTCGCGATGCTCATAACGCCATGAATTTTCCCTCCACCGTCGTCACATCCTTTAAGCAGCAACAGCAACAGTCTTTGGCAAACCCGCAAATGCAGATTCAAACGCCGATTTCTTTCTCCCGTGCTCGGCCTCTATAATGCCGAGTTTGCGCACTACCTTTATAGCACCTATGCCGATATTCGTGCTTTAGCCCATTCTTAACTCTTCCCCTATAAGAGCGTAGAGCAAAGTGTATGCTATAAAAAGACACGATTCCTTTCCGAAGCAGGGATGTAGTCACAGAGAGCCGCCAAGATTCTGGGTTTCGGTCGATACTGTCTTGTTTCTTTTATAACATTGTGCATTACTCTCTATACCAGAGCGATATCCATGGAGAGAAAACGATTTTCAGGTTTGCAGCGCCATACAGTTCTGCTTGCTGTTTTTCGAGTTCTTCGAACAGTTCTTGTGTTTGGTATGTCTGGCGTCATCAGGGCTTGACGATAGCAACTTCCCAATACGTAGGACTACCTCGAGAAGGGCTTCTTACGCCCTCTCCTCATCAACCTTACCTCCATCAACAACAACCTTTCCTCAATGTGCGTCATAGATCACCCTACAATTACATAGAATAGATTTCCCCCCCTCATCAAGATGAGCACCAATAACGTTATAACTTTCTACTTCAAGTCTACCTCAGGCAGGAAACGCCCTTCCTCACCGATCGCTCAGCAGAAGGGCTTCCGACGACCTGACCATCATCAGAATGACTTCCATCAACTTACCAAGCCCCAGAAGGACTTCCATCAACCTACCAAGCCTCAGAAGGACTTCCATTAACCTACCAAACCTGTCAGCCCCCTGGTCTCAGCCTACCTTCACATACTTCATCACCATACCCAGTATCTCGCTCTACGACCCCACCAAAACAACAACGTTCTTGACATTGGTCGATCGAATCGTGGGAAGGAAAAGATTGTCATTCGAAGTTGGAAAAGCAAAAACGAAGAGAGAAAGGATCGTTGTCAGTGTGGAGCGCCTTTTTGTGCGGGTATATAGAACTAAAAAGCAAAACCTGATGACCCTATGCAACCAATCCGAGCGACGCCATAAAAAATTTCCGACCTATGCATCGATCTTTGTACATGTCCTCAAGCAGCAACAGCAACAGTCTTTGGCAAACCCGCAAATGCAGATTCGAAAGCCGATTTCTTCCTTCCATGCTCGGCCTCGGTGATGCCGAGTTTGCGTACCACCTTCATAGCACCTGTGCCGATACTCATGCTTTGGCCCATAATAATGCACTCGGAAACACCTTCGATGCGATCTCTCTTCATGCCCACGGCGGCGTTGAACAGGTGATCCGGAGTCTTTTCAAACGACGCCAACTGCAAGACCGAGTCTCTCATTTTGGCGAGGCCGAAGCGAGTGATGCCGAGGACGTCGCCCTTGTAGGTCATGACGTCGGCAAGCAGTTGCATGTGACGGGGATCAATGTCCATGCCTCCCATGACGGAGCTGATTTCTGCAATGATGGTGCTGCGGGCGGCTTCGATGCCGAGCACGTCTTTGGCTTCCATGACGTTGTTGGAGCGTGTGCGGATGCCGTCTACGCCTTCGGTTGTCATGCAGGCCTTCAAGCCATATCCTTCTACCAACACGGAAACGGGTTCGCGGCCGCTGGCATCGGGTTTGTCGTCCTTTTTGACAATGGCACGCGCGCAGTCTGGGTAGCCCTTTACGACCACATTGGGCAGGATACGCTTCAAGTCTTGGATGATGTCGAAAATCTCCAGAGGCTTGCGGGTTTTGTTCAGTGCTGCTTTGCCGCGGGGTTCAGGAACATATTGGACGTTGACGCGGATGTGTGTTTTGCCAACCGGTGCGACTTGTACGCCGAGTGCCTTGACGGCCTTGCTTTTGGCAATGGCAAAGGTGATGTCTTGGGTTGTGAGGCGGAGACCGAGCTTCATCACCGTGTCCCAGTTGATACGCATGTTGACGTATGAGCTGGTGACTGACCAGACGTCTTCAATGTATGCGATGATGTCGCGGAGATATGTCTTTTCGATCATTGCCTTTGCCACACGACCAGCAACGGTTTCGTACTTTGAGTCGAGCGTGCACGAGATAACGGGTGTGCTGATTACTCTGCTAGCGTTGATAATTCTGGACAAACATATTAGCGCAATTCAGATAAGTTTTTGGTTTGTTCAACTTACTCCTTGATACGGGGTACACCCTGAGTAATACTCATACCGGCGACACCAGCAAAATGGAAAGTTTTGAGAGTCATCTGTGTACCAGGCTCACCGATGGACTGAGCACCAGTAGCTCCGACGGCGTGACCTGGTTGGACCTTGGAGCGCTCATACTTGGTCAAGCAAAGCGTGAGGAACTCTTTGATGGCAGCAGTTGAGATCTTGAGCACACCATCAGCTATAGTTCTATTGTCGCAATCGTCGGCGACGGCAGCATCGATATTGCCGGAATCTACGACACCAGACTCCATGCCGATCTTCGTACGGATAGCAGCCAGCTTGTCGCACTTGATCTGGATATAATTTTGAACCGTATCAAGGAAATCACGAGCGCTCTCCAATTGATCAACGCCGTGGTCACTTTTGTCGTTGTAGCCGAGCTTCTCGCCGGTAAGAGAGATACGCTCAAGCTTCGCTCTTTCGGGGTCGAGGGTATCAGTTGTGATTTGCATGATTTCGGATGGCCGCAGACCACGGTCATTGAGGTCCCATGTGGTTGTAACAGCGTGGGTGAAACTGCGATCGAAGTGTACAGGTTTTGCACTACCCTCCATATCCACAGGGTCAAGCTTGTCGTCTCCGTACTGGAATTGAACGATACCAGAAGATGAGTTACGCACAGTGTTGTCGTACTGCGCCGACAAATCTTCGAGCGACTTCATCAAACGACGAGACATGTAACCGGTCTCGGCAGTCTTGACAGCTGTATCGACCAGACCTTCACGACCAGACATGGCGTGGAAGATGAACTCTGTAGGGTTCAAGCCTGAGAAGAAACTGTTTCCAACGAAACCTTTGGCGGGGGCATCTCTGCTACCCTTGGCAAAGTGAGGCAGAGTACGGTCTTGGAAGCCTTCCAAAACACGCTTTCCACCGATAATCTGCTGGCCTACAGCAGCAACCATTTGAGAGACGTTAATGTTTGAACCCTTGGAACCGCACTTGGCCATGACCAGGGGAGAGTTGCGACGACTGAGCTCGGCGAAACAAGCATCACCAGCTTCTTGACGGACTTTTGAGAGAATACCAGAGATCTGGTTCTCCATAGTCATCTCTTCGTCACAACCAGGGTCACGCTCCAGCTCTCCTTTGTTGTAGAGGTCAATAAGCTCATAACATTTGGCCTCTGCAGTGCGGATGAGATCCATCTTCTTGGCCGTCAGTGCATCACTGGGGTACACATCACTGATACCGAGCGAGAACCCTTGGTTAGTGAGCCAACGTGCGGACAATCTAGCGAGACGGTTCATAGCATGGACAGCATAGTCGGGGCCAAAGTCACGCGTGATGACATAAAAGACCGAGTCTTTCTTTCCGTCGCCGACAGTTGCCTTGTCCATGTAACCACACATGACTTCTGAGTTGCGGATAACCAGGTAAGCGTCGTCCTCGTTCATGTCCGGCGCCACACCCTTAGGAGGAGCCTTGTATTGCTTGCACTTTGCTTCCAAGTTGACCAAAACATTGATCTTTTTGTTTGGTCGCATCAGCACATTCCAGATCTGCTTGCCAGTCCACAGGCGCTGCGGCTTCCAGACAGTAGGTGGGGGTAGCTCAATGGACAGCTTCTCTCCGGTCTCGGGGTCTTCAATCACATCGTCGTGGAACATGAAACCGATGATTTGATTGAAGGTCTTGCGGTCGAAGAAGTTGTCCTTGATGGAAGAAAGGTAGGCTCCTGTGATGAAATCTTGGATGGCAGCGATGATGGGAGTACCGTTTTTTGGTGTACACAAGTTGTTCTTGACACCCATCAAGTTGATGGCTTCGGTACGTGCTTCTTCGGTTTGCGGAACGTGCAAGTTCATCTCGTCTCCATCGAAATCGGCGTTGTAAGGGTTGCAAACACACTCGTTGAGACGGAAAGTTCTCCACGGCCTGACCTTGACCTTGTGACTGAGAATACTGAGTTTGTGGAGAGAGGGCTGACGGTTGAAGAGGACAATGTCACCATCTTCCAAGTGACGTTCAACGACATCGCCGATTGCCAGCTCTTTTGCTATAAGATGCAACTTTCCGATGCGCTCGACGACTTCCAAGACCTTTCGTTGACCATCTTTCTTGATAACAAAGTTGGCACCCGGGTGCTTCTTCTTTCCTCGGAGCACGCAAGCGCGGAGCTTCTCGATGTTGTACCTGGTGACGCGCTCGGGGTAGGTCATGTTGGTAGCGACTTTGGAGGGAACGGCGACCTCTTCGATGCTGAGGTTGGGGTCGGGAGAGATGACAGTACGGCCGGAAAAGTCGACACGCTTTCCTGAAAGGTTGCCTCTGAAACGACCTTGCTTACCCTTCAGACGCTGACAGAAACCACGAAGGGCTTTGCCGTAGGCGGAATCGCGGCCAAGACCCGGAAGGTTGCCGTCAATGTACATGGCAATCTGTACTTGCAGAAACTCCCACATGTCAACAATCTTCATGACTGGCTGTCCAGACTTGAGACCAGCTGCGAGCAGAGTGTTGATTTGGATGATGTCTCCGAGCTTGTTTGTAATGTCGTCCTCTGTGCTTGCGGCTTCCTGGGCGACCGATGGGCGGATGGCGACTGGAGGGGCGGGGAGATATTGCCAGATGAAGGCCTCCGGACGGCCTCTGCTCGGATCCATGCCCAGCAACTCGACGTCGGTTGTGGAGATTCTCTGGAACAGGTTCAGGGCTCGGAGGGGGTTCATGTCGTCGACGGCGCGTTTGGCGTGCTTGTCGAGATCCGGGACACCCTTCTTGGCTTCGTCGAACGACTTTTCAAAGGCAACCATCGAGGCGGGCTTGACCTTTGACTTTGCGTTGGAGGCGAGGTAGGTCTGCCACTTGACGTGGATGAGCTTGATGGGGTGTCCTGCGACCTTCTTGACGGTACCGTTGATGGAGCCACAGTAGAAACACGTCTTTGTCTTTTTGGCCTCGTCGACGATCTTCTTGCAGATGGCCTCCTTGCGCAGCGTGTCCAGCTCTGGTCTGCGCATCTGGCGCAAGTACTTGCGGCGCGTGTTCTCGTCGAGCAGAATGCGGGAGCAGTCCTTGCAGATGGTGTTGAGAATTTCCATGATCTTCTTGAAGTAGCCCCAGTGGTAGGCGGGCAGGGCGAGGCGGACGTGGCCAAAGTGGCCGTTGCAGTTCTTGAGATCCTCCTTGCACTGCTCACACTGTCCAGTCTTTGAAGAGGTTCCGAGGCGGCCATCGAGGGGACCGTGTGCGGTCAGGGTTCGCTTGCCGCCGGGGCCGGTCCCAAGGTCGTATACGTTGCGGTCAGAGACTTCGACGACGGATTGCTTGACCATGTCCTGGTTGGACAGGACACCGAATTCCAGTTCCGAGATGCGCTTGGGCGGGCGGTCGATGACCTGCTCCTTGGGAGGAAGCTCATCCTCCTGTTGAACTTGGTTCTCCATGGTGGCAGCAGCTGTCGACTAGTTCCATACAGAACAGGCAGGCGCGAGTCTGACTGGGCGACGACTTGTTCGCGGAAGTTTGCCGTCTTCGATAAAATCACAAGTTCAGCCGCTAAGGATTTGTTCGAGCGTCGGCCACAAAAGGTCCGAGCTTCAACTGTTTGGCGGGGTCTATCTCCGTCCTTAGATCCGACTTTTATCTAGCCACGACAAACTAACTCATCCTACCTATAGTTTACATCGTACCATCCGAGTACGAAGCATGGGTTATGTAGATGAAAGGCTACCAGTTGTTGTTGCGCAGTGAGAGACAGCAAACTCTCGGAAGCGGGGGGTCGAGGGCCGCAAGGCTCAAGCTTGTGTCTGAGATAGCACCCGAGTGGTCATCAACCCTCGCAGTGTGCTGAACTCTGTTACGCTGCAGCTATACAATTGCACAATACTCTAGCAGTGTCGATGGAGGTTCATTGTTTCAAAGGCTCTCTACGGACATGACTCTAGTGTCGACTAGAACCGTGTATTTCCACAGCAGCAGTGGTGAGTTGATGGTGGCATGTGACGGTGGGTTGGGCCTATCAAAGGTGTTGGTCCCCGCTCGGGTGCTTCTTACCTCAAGGCAGACCAAGTATGAAGTAACTGCTCCAACCTTCTTCCACCCTGATTCACAAACTCTCGCACTCGACCTCATAAATCACCCCAGTCCCTCCTGACTCTTCAGTCTTTTCTCTCCCTGCCGCCATTCGACATGATGGCGCCCTTCTCACACACACAGACGCCCACGCGTGTGACCGTCGTCCTGCACATCAACACTCCCGCTGGCGCCCCTTCGACCGGCCCTGCCTCTCGCACTCTGGTCATTCCCAAAGACGGCTCGATACTCATCGGCCGCGCCTCTACCAGCCCCAAGAAGGACAGGACGCCCACTGCTGACAACGCCCTCTTTACATGCCCAGTCATGTCGAGATCTCACGCTACCATCTCGGCTCCCGATGGTCCTTACGTATGTCTCTCTGCTTTCATTACCTTCTTGACATGTCTCCTATTCTTCTCCCGCCTGTCCGTCTTTTCTCCCCACTCCACTTCACTTCTCTTGACCTCGATAGACCAACTGACAGTCACGCAGGGCCCCATCATGCTCGAAGACACTGGCTCGATGCACGGTGTCTACGTCAACGGTATCAAAATCACCCGTACCGAGATCTCTGCCTCGGACGAGATCGCTCTTGGAAGTAAGGTTACTCGTGTTGAAGGTGATTACTTGTCATCAAACCAAGCCTTCAACCTCTACGAGTATCCTCTTCTGACTCCCCTTCCAGCCACCCACGACGGTGTCAAGCTCACAGTTGGCAACATTTCTCGTGAGGGTGCCACATACAGCAACTTTGTCAATCTCGTCGAGAGCGACAAGACTATTCCTCCCGCCTCGTATACCAAGCCTGTTCCTCTTACCTCGTACACCAAGTCTATCCCTCACGTCTCGTATCGTGTCCCTGACTACGACACCGACTCGTCCAAGGAGGACAGTACCAACACTACCTTCGAGCAGCCCGCTCCCGTGCCCTACATCGACTTCGAGCTTGCATCCTCTCCTCGTCACTCTCGTGACTTCGTTCACTCCGAAGACGAAGACTACGAACTTCGCTATTGCAACGGCGCCGACTCCGAGTCCGTCTTGGACAGTGATTACGAGGGCAACGACTACCCAGAGAACCCAGATGACTTTGACGACGATGAGCAGAGTCTGTCTGGCTCAGACTGTAGTGGCTTGCCCCCTACCTACCCGGCGGAGGAGGAGGATTCCTACCCAGAATCCGAGGACGACGAACCCACCCAGTCTCACGAAGAGCCCCAGACTGCACCGATCCACATCAACGATACCGAGCTTGTCCAGCCCAAGGCCACGTACCCTGAACTTGAAGAGAAGGAAAAGATCATGTCAGTTCCCTATGTCCTCCAACCTTCCAACAGCTGGAACATGTCAATGGTTACATTGACACCAAGTGCCGGTGTGCCTCCATACTCCGAGCCTAAGAATTCCGAACTTCCTCCCATATATCAGGAGAAGAAGATTAACGTCGAGGTGGAAGCCACAGTTCAAGACAACGAGAAGGACATCGAGAGTCAAGCCGCATCTCTGGAAGGTCAACAGATCAACGGAGAACTTGACGACACCAAAGACCCCAAGGTCGATGAAGAGCACGAACTCGCCGCTCCCGCTCCCAAGTTCAATGAGCTATTTGCCCAGTCGAACTCTTCCACCGGAAGCAAGCGCAAGCGTGACACCGAGGACGACGGTCACGAAGACGTCCCTGCTCCTTCTACTGGTCGTCAGTTGCTGAAACTGAAATTCAACAAGCAACACATCCTCAAGGACTTCTTCAAGAAAAATGCCCAGGCCGAACCTCGTCCCATCAAGCGTGCAAAGCGTTCAACCGCTAGATTCGCCTTGGGCGCATTTGCTGGCGCTATCGGTGGTGTGGCCACTGTCGTCGGCGTGCTGATGACTCCCGCATGCGAGGAGCTGCTGTCCAGTTGGCCCATCTCATAAAGCAGGGCGGTATATTGATTGAGAAGTGAGATCAGTCTTAGCGTCGACTTGCATGAGAAGTCCGCAGAGGAAGCCCGTACGTCGCCAAGATAGCCCCCAATGTGTTCTTTCTTTTCTTCTTCCAAGGTTTGGGTCTGCTTTTGTTTCTGCTTTTCACTTTTTTCTTTCTCTCAGGCCGGAGGAGTTGCTACGGAGGACTGGGCTTGCTGATTCGGGGGTATATACTACAACGGCGACGATGGCGATAATAATGCAACACTCATTTTTCTCAATCTCCTTATCTGTACTATTGTAGCAGGAACGCAGAAGTGACAAACTTTGGTGATGAGATGCTGATTACTTGATCACCGTTGGAGCAACCGGAGATAATCTGCGGGGTTCGAATCGAGAGCTCCCCCCAAATCGATGACGTGAGGGGAGAGCTGTTTGCTTACACAATCTCGAGCGACCTGTAGGTTGTACCACTTTATCCTCCCATACAAATGTTCATTCGCAGTCCGATTCTTCGTCTTGCACAAACCCAACGTCAACACGTCCGTGTACTACCCGAAGCAATCACAAAACCCATCTCCAACATCATGTCTTCCGATGCACCGGAACCCACCGGCTTGACCGCCAACAAAGGTCTCGAGCTCCTGACCTTTGGCACTCCCAATGGCGTACGTTCGAGTCGGCAATGTTGGAGAAGCCGTGCTGACGATCGGCTATAGCACAAGATCACAATCTTCCTCGAGGAGCTCAAGGAAGCCTACGGCAAGGATTACGTATACCAGAGCGTCAACATCATGAAGAACACGCAAAAGGAGCCTTGGTTCACGAAGTTGGGACCTAATGGGCGTATCCCTGTTCTCGTTGATCATGACAAGGGTGGTCTTGCTATCCAAGAGGGTTCAGCCATCCTTGCGTATCTTGCTAGACACTACGGTAAGTGTTTCTCCGTTCGAGCGGTAAGAGACAAGGTTGGGCTGATGTATTGACTTGCTTGAAATAGATTCGGAGAACAAGTTTTCCTTCAAGGAGGACTCGCAGCTGTCGTATCAAGAGCAGTGGGTTGCATGGCAGCATGGAGGACTTGGGCCGATGCAAGGACAAGCCAACCACTTCTTCAGACTAGCAAAGGAAAGGATTCCTTACCCGACTCAGGTATGCAAAAACTCCAACTTTCGGAGTCTCCTCCTTGTCCTCATCCATCAAGGTTTGGTCCCGCATACTGACCGCCTTTTGTGTCATATAGCGTTACGTCGGTGAGACGGAGCGTCTCTTCGGCATCTTGGACAACCAACTCAAGGACAACTCCTACCTCGTCGGCAACAAATACTCAATCGCCGACATTGCAAACTACAGCTGGGTCAACCTAGCGTACTTTTCCGGCGTCGACCTCAGCAAGTTCCCGAACCTGGAGAAGTGGTGGAAGTCGATCAACGATCGCCCGGCAGTCCAAAAGGGTCAGGCCATCCCTGGTCCCTCGCCCTACACAAACGACAACTTCCTGCAAAAGCTCAAGGATGACAAGGAGTTTGCGGACAAGAATGCCGAGTTGCAAAAGTTGAGAGACGAGGCAAAGGAGCAGTACAACTACAAGTACTCCAGCCCTTGAGTCAAGCAATGTTTCGCACTAGAGGCGAGACAGCTTAAACGGATGTCGGAAGGGGAAAGAAAGATACTTGTAACAGATCCTCAAACACTCTGACATCGAAAGCAATACCTTCTCACTTTGCCCTATCATGCAATTTATCTGAATGCCTCTCCCTTCTTCCCGTCTTTCCCGGCCGTAAAAAGATGCCATCTCATTTAGCGTAGGCGGAAACAAGGGCGGCAAAAAGCTGTGCACCAATGTCATGCAGACCGCAGTCCAGAAAAGTCACGAGTATATACCAGTTAGGTCACTGATAAGATAACAAAGCAACGAGATAACAACCGCTGCTGCAAATGCAAAAATCGAGGTCATACGTACCATAGAAACCAAGGAAATGCAAATCACACTCACGTATACATGGGGGAAGAAAACGTCCCTTGGAGTCAAATCCCTAACGGTATGCGTCGGCGGCAACAACAGTCAAGAGAGCCTCGAGCTGTAGTCCAGTCGCAGACACCGGTATGAAACAACTCAACGGTGAAAAGGGAGGACCGAGACCCTGCATGCATTGAAGGTTCGAGAGTTTGTTGACGGTGATCTGCAACAAGATGTTCGTGTTCCACCGTCGTCCTCCTCCTCTTTCTCCGCAAAAAAAACACACCTGACAAAACACGAATCGCAATCACCGGCAGGGCTAGCCAAGCGTCATGCAAGCCTTGTGGTCTCGACACACCGCTGCAAAGTAAATCATCTCGGCTGCCAGCCAATCTGTTATACTTTGCTGCTCGCTGCGTACTCTGATAAGCCAGTCGCAATGGCTTGCGCAAAAAGGCCTGTAGATCGCAAGGACAAAGAGGCTTGGAATCGGCATGCGGGTGTACGAATCAGGGAGCAGAGAACAGCATGATGGGAGAAAAGGCCAGATGCGTGTTGACCGTTTGTGCGAATCAAGGATGCTTGCTGCTGCACACACACACATAACATCACGAAGACAACACCCTATCGCGTCTCTTGGTCATTTTTCCCTCTGCTAGCTGGACCACAAGTCATGCGGGTGTGATGTTGGGCACGCTTGAAGGAGAAAAGAGGGTGTGTAGGCCGCTGCCCAGCCCCCAGGCACCGGTGTGCTTTTCTTCAAGGACCATTTCATTTCGTGGGAAAGAATGGCCTTCTTGGCTCTGTCGTTTTTGCTGGCTGCTAACTAGGTGATGATGTCGTTTTTTTCTTGTTTCCGTGCCTTTGCGTTGCGGTCCGGTCCTAGAGGGAAACATGGGAGATTTCAAGGCGTGCTGGACTTTCTAATTTATCGAGAAGCTGGCTGGCTGGTGTTGATGCTTGACTCTTGTTTTCCTTGTTTTCCGGCCCTTTTCACTTCTCCGCAATGCTCTCTCCGCTCTCATATCCCGTCGTCAATTCATGCTTCTTGCGGCCATGCACTTTTTGTGTTGTACTTCCGTACTTGCAGCTTCGCAATTCATGCATGCAATCTCTTTGCCTTTTTGCTTCGCCATCATGATCATCATGATTGAGCTCGACGCGGCGCAGATACACGAGGAGCCAAGATTCGGACGGCGCGTTGTCGCGTACCGTACGGCATGACTCCCTCCCCTCAATCCACTGTCCACATCTGGTGATCTGACCTTTGGCATCTTTGACGCATCAAGAGGCAGAAGGGCCGTGTCCCCATATCGCGACCATTATTCCCAACGTCCGGGCGCCATCATGTGCCGGCTAGACGCTTGGTCTAACAAGCGGTCCTTGGTTGATCTACTTGTTCGCGTGAGCGGTGAGAGGGAGGGCCGTTGTGCCTATTTCCAGGCCATTTCCTAGATGACCGTTTCAGTTGATAACTGGTAATCATTCATATATGCTATCCGATCCTTGCGGTTGCCCCTCCTCCCACGCTCTGGCTCCCATTTACCTCTCTGCTCGTATACGCCATTTTATATTAACCACGTCCCGCTGAAGATCCTCGAGTCTTTGCGTATTCTTTGTCATACGCTACGTCGTTGTTGGGAGTCCTGATCTTCTTGGTTTTTTTTGCTTTCCTCTTTGGTGACTCTTTCTTGTTGCACACGTCTGTCATTTCAGTCACAGCACAGCCCACCACCCTCTTCCCCTCTGCTGCCTACACTACAACACTACTGCACACCTTCAACGTCCACGACACCCTAAAAACAACACTGCCTCACATCAACGCTGCCTGGTTGCTGCCTACACTCTACCTTGATGTCCACCTCTGCAGCAGCACAAAAGCAATCTCGCCGTACAACATGGCCCAATCTCCAATCCATCACAACCAACATGTCCAAGAGCAATAGCAAGAGCCCGTCACCACCCCCGACGGAGAACATAGACGAAGACCCTTTCTCACATTTCCTATCACCGGTACTCGACGAAGACGATCCCTTTGACGGCCTCGATTACAACGCCGGCATCGACACCCCCTTCGACGAGGAAGTAGAGCAGAAGCGAACAAAGTTTCGTGTCAGGTTGGAGGAGAAATGGGGAAACTTCCTGTCATCCCGCCGCTCGCCGCCACCGCAAAAGTCACAACAGGCACCGCCCAGGACCCCGCCGTCGGAAGACCAACTGCCGGAACTCATCATCGACGACCTCGAAGGCTTTGGCTCACCGTCTTGTTCGCCACCCACTCGCCTGCCCTCCCTCACAACACTCAAGGACATCATCCACGAAGAAGACGAAGAAGCAGATGGCTGGGAGGCAGACCGTCGACGCAGCCGCGTCTTGCGCCGCAAGAACAACTTTCACCTCGACGAAATGGATAGACCTGTTACCGCACCCTCACCACGGACCCACCGTCCGAAACTCCAACGCCCTAGATTCAAGAGGTTCAGGACTTTGAGCGGAAGACCCCATTCTTTCATGGCACCCAGTCCTCATCTCTGGACCGTGAGCGAGCACGATGAAATCTTGGAACAATTGAGGAATGAAATGAGGGGAAGAAGATCCAGTCGATGATCACTTTCTCCGTTTTTTTTTTTGCGCTTGAAATGATTTTCTTATCACGATGGACGGCTACGCCATGACGAAAGGATTTGAGAAACGACGATTTTCTGGATGAATGGTTCTCTTTTTCTCTTCCGTCAAAGATCTCCACGCTGTCTTTCGCTCTCGTTTCGTCTTTTCCTGGATTATACACACACACACAGCATCTTGGAGTTTTTTTTTTCGGTCTGGTTTCTTCTGCATGTTTCCGCTCTTTCCACGGCGCTTTTTGGGTTTCCTTGCAAACTCTCGTTTTTGTTCTGATCTATACCCAAGCTTTCTTGTTTTTTTCTGTTTTCTAGCTTATGATTTACGGCGAATGCGGATTACGGATGGATGTTTTGCATGCGAATGGCTTTTTCCTTTTATTTTGCTTTGCCCACAGATATACACATGGGTGGTTTCCCTTCACGGTTTGGGGGGTTGCATATGGCAAGGCTGGTACGCAGTAAAGAAAAATACACACTTGAGCTCACGCTCGGTTTTTTCTATCGCTCTCACGTTCCATCTCGTCTGTTTTTGCCTCTGGTTTTCGTGTTTTCTTACGATGTGTCGATGTAGCGTGTGACGGGGATCGGCGAGTGACTTTTTTTCTTTTTGGTTCCTCGTGGCATGTATACAAGTCACGCCTGTCACAACAACCCCTTCCCTCTTACCCCTCCCATGTCACAAAAACGACTCGGAATCAAAGACACTGACTCGAAAAAGCCGACATCTGGCTTCCAAGTTTCAGGCCCCCTCATCCTTCCCCTGTAGCTTCCACCTGTCAAACTACCAGAGTTTTTGTTCAGTGCTCGTCTTGATGTCATGGATGGTTCAGGCAACCCTCCCTCCCGTTCGCAAGGCCCTGTCCAGGAAAATCGACAATGCGTTTTTTTTTTCCCCTTTCTTCTAGAAGAGAGTCAGCGGAAAGCCTGAATTTGCTTTTTGCTTGATGGGGGTTTCTGGCAGTGTTGAGATGGAAGGGGTGGTTTGCAGAGAATGTCATTCCCATCACCGTGATTGTGTAGTAGATGAATGTGGCTGGATTAGGCAATCTGTTTTGTTTGTTGGATCGTTTACCCCGCACCACACCCCACCCCACGTCTTTTGTGTGTCTAAGGTTTCGACGGAATCCTTTTCACAAACGGCTTTTGTGTGAGGTTGAAACATACCTTGAACCTTTCCCCTTACTCTTCGTGTTAGTTCAGGGAAATGTACAAGGTTTAATGTGTTGTTGCACCCAGAGGATGAGGGGTTAGCAGCACGCGGCAAGCAAACACCGAAACACGCTATATGCCAAGAAGAAGCAATGTCACCGATACACCTACTCCGTTAAACACAACCAAGAGACACCGGTATAGCAGCGAAACCAGTAGATTAAGCAGGTAGAAAGAAAACAGTGGGGGCGGGGTGCAGGAGGAAAAAAAGAGCGGTGAAAAAGTTCAAACTTGCATACTCTACATGTTATGATGGCGTGGGTTGGCAGAAAAGCACACAGACCAATCAATCATGCCATTGCGTGTTTTTTGCGTTATTGCTATAGGAAAGAGATTTTGAGTGGAGATGGACGTGATGGCGCAATGATCTGTGGTTCTATTCTTTCATCATGGGCATTAACTTGTTTGCGGGAATAATGGTTTATGCTTGGTTTGTTGCCGATATAAGGCCTTTCTTTGGTGTGGGTATGTTCTTCTGCTCTGGATCGGAAAAGGAGGGATTGGGTGGGAGTACAGAAAAAGATTGTCGTGTATAGAGAAGGTGGTTGGTGGCATTGTCGAGTCTTGCGCTACTCGAGTACATGGGTGGCCAAGCTGTCGTCGGCCGAAGCAGCGTAACCGCTGAACAAGACTCGGGTACCACTTAGGCAATGCAAAGCGAAAAGGCCCACTGGGTTGTACGATTGGTTCGCTGTTCTCGTCACAAAGAACCACTGGGAAATGGGGTAGAGGATCACAACGTACTTATTTTGAAGTGACAAAGATCATGATCAACGAGGATGGGACACATTGCCGATGTACCATTGTCTACTGCTCTAGCCAACACACCGACCAAACCTCAACATTATCCCTCTGCCGGCCGATCGCTTTGATGTCGTGCATGACAAGCTACACTAGACGCATACACGACATCTACATCAAAGCCTCGAACGCATCCACAGCGTCCTGATTCTGCTTTGCCAAATCGGCATTGTTGGTGAAGGCCGCTGCTTTGCCCATGAACTGCTTCATCTTGACCGGATCGTCTTCGACACCTGGAAGTGCGAAATCATACAGGCGTCCAAAGTCGCAGCCCATAGTGACGACGGCTTGCGCACGAGGTCTGCGGACCTGATCATAGGCTGTCAGTGCCTTCTCTATCTGCGAGGCTGATTCTACACGGCGGAAGAGCGCAGTAAGGACAGCAGCGTCTTCAATGGCTTGGGCTGCACCCTGCCCGACAAAAGGCATGCATGCATGTGCTGCATCTCCAATCACAGCAATGTTGCGGCGGTTGTAGTAGGGTGCCGGTTCGTGTTGTTGAAGCTCCCAGGTTATGGCGGGGTCTTCGGCGACAAGCTGTTTCGGATTTGGTCAGTATAAGGTTACTGATGTGAAAGTTGCGTTGTTCTTGACTTGCCTCGACAGCGGCTTTTGCATCCTCGCGGTAATCTGCAAAACGCTCCTTCTCGAACGGCGCGATGCTGCCATCGCTTGCGATACCAGTACGTGTCACGCAAATGATGCTCAGTACCTTTCCCATGTGAAGAGGCATCATATTGACGTGACCTTCCTTGCCGCAGAGAATCGGAACTGTCCGCCTCCATCTCGAGTCGATTGTCTTCATTGCAATCTCCATTGGCACTTGACGTGAGTGTACTCTCCAGCCATCAGGGTTCTTCGGTGGTACGGCTGGGTGATCCGGTCCAAGGAGATGTTTGCGAGTGCCACTGTGTACACCATCCGCACCAAGCAGACAGTCGGCCTCGGCTGTCGTACCGTCCTTGAATGTAAGTGTCACCTTACCATTGCTATCGTCTTCCCTGATACTGTCGAGCTTCTTGCCAAAAGTAACACGGTCCTTGGGCAACAAGGCCAACAACCCATCAAGCAAATCAGATCTTGCCACCGTCCTGCGACCTTTTGCTTTTCCCAACTCGGCGACCACTTCTCCGGTGTTGGGTCCACTGACAAGAACGACCTGCGTAACCATCTCCTCGTCCTCCTCTCCAGCCATGGTAAGGGCTTTGGCGAAGTATGTCTTTTTGATTGCAGGGTGTATGAGATCCATGGCGGTGATGGCATTCTTGTGCAGCGCAAGTCCGGCACCAATGTCGGTGTACTTTGGTACGCCTTCGTAAATGTGTACGTCCAGGTTGGGTTTATCCATCAGACCGACTGCGAGACAGAGACCTCCAATGCCTCCGCCAGCAATCGCGATGCGAATCTTTTCCTCTGAATGAGGCATCGTGCAGAAGATCACTTATCAGTTCAAGTGTTGCGACTCGGTTGGCGGTATAGATTGGCGCGTTTGTACGGGTATCAAGGTGGTGATGGTATCAAAAAGCAAAGTGGTTTGTGGTAGCCTGGCCTCGACGTCGAACGAACAAGTGTCGAAGAACAAACAGACCGTCAAGGCCCAACATATACGTCGTCCATGCTGATGATTGTCCGACAAGACTACAACAATGTCCGGCATGCTAGGTTCGGAGAATAAGTGTATCGGCCCCAAGCACTTTGAGCTTGCATGTCGTCAGGCAGGGTACGCGAATCATTTCTGGAAATGGATGACTTGTGGGGTGTGCTTTTCTGACAAGGAAAAAACATCAATGTTAGACTTGAGCAAACCACAAGTCATCCTTCAGTTCAGCGCATGCCATCTTGCACCTGTTGCAACCCGGATTGATGGGACAACGAAGCAATGAGCATGTGGTGGAAAAGGTGGGCTCCCGTCACAGGTCGATCACTTGCATTGGCCAATGCGAGCCCCGCATCGCACACCCTTTCGACATGCCGCCAGTCGACAAGCTGTGTCGTTTCCTCTGACATCCAAGAAACGTCCGGGAGGAGTGGACGAGAGGTGCTGAAAGACGTTTTTCGAACTGCCACTGTGGCCACAAAGTATTCCAGACCACATTCCTCATGCGGCTGGCAAGGTGATATATAATCCCGCAATGACCCGGTTGTTGATGCCCATCATCTATTCTCCTTTTCCATATCATCTATCGTTGCAGCCCTACGAACCCAGCTCCCAGATCACAAGAACACCTTCTTGCCCCTTCAGGCCGCAAACTGTTCCCAACCTACCTTTGGGAGATTGCTTCTACCGTACACTGCAGTGCCCAAGAGCCAGTGGTATCCATTCGCTGACCGGTCGTATTAGCCGAATCTGCATGTGCAAACGCCATTCGCCAGCAGTTTGGGCGGAAGTTCGCTGTCCGTTTGCCTGGTTTCTGAACAGTCATCTCCCTTTTTTTTTTTCTTTCCTTCTGTCTCCAGAACAATGTCAATCTCTCTTTATTCTGCATGTCTCTGCTCTGGCCGCAATGTCTGACTTTTTTCCAAGCCTTGCGACCATACCGAGAAACAACACCTATCGTATTTCGCGATAAAGGGACGCTCTATACTGTTGCAGTTGCTCACCCCCGCGTTTGATACCTGACCGCATTTTGCGGGATACCTAGCACTCGATCGGCCCACCGCCTCTCCTGCCGAGTACTGACGTGAGTCATTAAGCAACACTATCAGACTACACCGCACCATGGCGGATACAAATCCTGCTGGCAAGCATCCACAAGCGGCCACCGTCGAGGACTGTGCGGATTCATACGATGAGAAAGGTGACTCCAGCGCATCCAAGCCGGCTTCCAACTCCGCATCCAAGAGAAGCCGCAAGACTTCGAACACAAGAAGGAGTTCTCCAAGCAAAGCACGGCCAGCTAGTGATACTGGACAACCGGGGGCTCATCCTCCCCCCGAAGTCAAGGATGCCCCTTCGCGACGGGCCGAGGAGCCTGCAACCCGATCAGGAGCAAAGGATGAGGTGAGCTCTGAGCCAGGAGCCAGGAAGCACAGGTCACGGCGACTCAGTCAAGTTCCTCATGCACCCAGCCCCAGGAAGGTTCCAAAGGAGGAACGACCACGGAGTCCAGAAAGACAGCCTCGTGACAGTCGCCCCCCTCCTGGATCTTGTCGTTGCAGAGACTGTATGGTTGCACCCCGGCATGGTTCAAGGCCAGGACTAGATCAGCGTGCCCACACGTTTCCCACAAGGCCTCCTCATGGTCTTCCTCCAGTTATTAGTCATGGTCCACCACCAGGCGTCATACCACCAGGATATATGCCACCAGGACCCATGCCACCACCTGGAATGAGGACGATGTATCCACCTAGTGGCAATTTACCCGGAGGACGTCCTCCACAGATGATGCCAGGCGTCGATCCGAGGCTACATCCAATGCACTATGCAATGCCACCACCTTCCCATCCCAGCATGTACGCTCCTTCGGGTGTCTCCATGCCACCATCCTTACCTGGCGTAGGAGGGCCACCATCACGCATGGAATTACCAACCAGGCCAGCGATACATCATCCCAAAGATGGAAAGACTTCGAGCTCGTTGCCAAAGCTTTCCTCCAAAATCTCGACGTACGATACAGTCGATACCTCCTCTTCTCCATTCTCTCCAGATGATGATGAGCATTTCTCGGCCCGGACTTTGCCTGTAAAGTCAAAGCATGTGCCAGGAGGCTTTGAGTCCGATTCCTGCTCTTCAGAGTCGCCGCCAGACAGTCCTCAGTATCTTGAACAACCGAGACGGCCACAGACCTTCCAGCGTGCCACCACATCGGCGGTTCAGCAAATACATAGGAGTGGCCACTCAAGAGCGAGATCCGACTATCCCGCAGAATCCGCATATGGTTACCGTCGCGCCTACCCATCTGAACCTTCTTGGGATCAATATTCTCATGCCGAGTACCCGGAATACGAGGACCAGCGATCCTACCCAAGCGGCAGACGAGGCTCCAACACAACCACCTGGACACAGCACACCTCGGCCTCCGACCCTCCACACCCAAGCTACGTCCACTACGACCATCACGTCCGCCACGACGGCTACGAACACGCCGCCATAGACTACATGGACCGAGCCCGCGGCCACCCTGAAGACAGAATCACCGCAGAAACCCTCCGCCAACTCCCCAGCGGACCCCACAGCACGCGCAGCAACCACAGCCACCGCCGCAGCCAACACAGCATGAGCGAGACATCGTCACGGCACCGTGCCGCAGAAGGCAGCGTGAGACTAATAATGCCCATGGCAGCGACCGAAAACACAAAGATCCAGCTCAGCGGCGACATGGGCGATCGCGAAGTGTCGTTCCGGGCGGTCGACGATCCTGGAATGGTCGAGGTTACCATTGGGACGGTTGCCGGTGGCGAGCGCAGGTATTTGAAGAGTGCGAGTCAGACGTCGCGTGCGCCTACGAGGTCTTCGGGCAGTACGCGGCATGCTGCTCGTGGTGGCGCTGAGGGGCAAGAGCAGGGTCGGGAGTATCGTGAGCATCGGGAGCACCGCGAGCACAGGCATGCGAGTCGTGCGCTGTCCTCTAGGAAGTCGTGATCAATGAAGGCGTTGATGGGAGCCAAGGTGTTTGGCAGGGGAAAAGGATTGGTTAGCAGTCAAGGAGGAACTGGAAAGCACGAATACATGATTTGATGGATCTACGAATGTTATGAGAAAATCCCTTCGCTCTTGATGGAATGTGGCGGGCATCTGTCTTCTTGGTTACAGCGCAGCGTGTTGGTATCTCTTGATTCTTTCTGCTTCTAGTGTGTTTAGCATGTCTTTGAGCACTCTCGGCCTCGCGGCGGCAAGCGGTGCATAATTCTCAGTCAATGGATATCTTTGCAAGTCTTGATGAGCCTCGTACGTCTGATTGCAGTGGTGCCCCTCCGGTGGATATCAAGGCCAAGGGAAGCGAGTGCCCCATTGTAGACACACGCGCTGAATGAACATATGCCAGCATGGGCACGCCCATGCTGGCCAAGACGATGGAGCACTCACGACATGACGAACTGAAAATCTCTGCACCGTCCTCCACAACACACCCTCACTTCCCATCACTTCCCACCACCAATCCATCACAAGCCAAAAGGAAAAACTCTTCTTCAATCTCCAGCTGCAGCAGCAGCCAAAGCATCAATGAAAAGACAAAAAGGTTCGCGTCAGCTCGAGGTAGTGCAATACGAGCGACACTGTGCCAGCAGACGTGAGCAAGCCCAGAGGTCTACCAGCGAGTTCCAAAAATAAGAATAATCATTATTGACGGTCCGTAGACCGGTCACAGCGATTAAACTATGAAGAACAGATACTACACTTGATCTAAGCCAAAAGGCAAGAGACTTGAGGAGAGTAAGAGGAGGGCGAGGGGAGGGCTGAATTTATAGTGAAAGAGGAGGACATTGATTATGTAAGCGCTTATGTAAGCGTGTTTGCTTGTTGGGCAAACTAGACTGGCAGGAAGGGGGTGTGACCCTGTCGATGGGTTTGACGATGTATCGAGACGGCGACGGTGGGGTTGGTCAGGTGGATATCGCCCTCCTCTTTCGCTCCTCAAGTCTCTTGCCTTTTGGCTTAGATCAAGTGTAGTATCTGTTCTTCATGGTTTAATCGCACGGCGCTACGCGCCGTAATTGGTTTATGTTCTGTTTCAGCATGTGGTATGGAGATATGTGTGTGTGTAGATATATCCTCCGTGTGCTTTGGCCTGTTCCAGTGTAGCTACAGAAATGCACAATACTTTTCCAAATCAAGTGGCATCCATAGAGAGAGGTTGCATTATTCATCTTGAAGGTATTTAGTCGTGGCTTCATGCTTAGTTAGAACGCCCATCCCTGACTCTTCCGCATATACTCAAGCACCGCCAATCCACCCAACAGCACTGCCCTATCCCAGTTCTTCCCACCCTCAAACTCCTCGAATACAAAAGTACCCCTCTTGCTTCCAAACATGAAGTTGTGCACAAATCTCGCAACCACCACCTGACTGTCCCTTTCGACCATCTTCAGATGCAGAGGATCCACCTTACTGCTCAAGGCCGATTTGCCGTCAACCTCACTCGTGCGCTTCCAGTCAAAAACCTTGCGTCCGATATCACCACCGAGATCAACGCTGAGTTCAAAGCCTGATTGTTTGGCTACTTCGCGTACGTGTATGTCTTCCCAGACTACGGTATCTGGAGAGGCAACCACGTCGCCGAAACCGAGGTGGATGGGTGTGGTTAGGGAGCTAAAGGCAAAGTCGCAGGTACCGAGGACTTGTTGGTTGCTGGAAGATGAAGATGGTGTTTGGAGGATTATGCCGTGGCGACCGGGTTTCGCGGAACGGATGTCTGTTGTTGTGAACGAGAGGTCGACTTCGTAGGCTGCTGTGCCATGGCTATCTCTGAGTTCGGCTTTTGTGCGTTTGAGGTTTGTTGTTATTAATTCGTAGGATTTGATGGGAGCCATGGTATGAATGTCTGAATGTGGATCAGGAGGCGCAATGTGATACGATGTTGTCAACTGGGGTGGAGGTTGACAGGTTACAATGGTTTATAGAGTACGAAATGATGGCTCACGTCAGCAATGGGTTTGGTCTACTCTATACCGCTGCCTCGGATTCCTCCAAGACCAAGAGGTTGGTGGATCGTCAGGCTGGAGCTTGGCAAAGGATTCAGCATAACGGTGGGCATACCTCTTCGTACGTACGCGATTCATCGAAGCAGACGACTTGGACCTCTATGAAAAGCGAGGTCTAAGTAAGAAAGTAAGAGGCAAGGCTCTCTGTGAAAACAACCTCTTCTCAGGGAGTACTGTGGATTTCAATAGCGACGTTGCGACAGAAAGGAACAGTGGAGAAACCATGTCGAGGATACTCAGAAAAGAAGACGAACAGGCTTAGGGAGTTGAGGGGTGCTATTCTTGCCTCGCTCGGCCTACCTGTTCAAACCTCGGAGCTGTTGCTAGAGTGCAATGAGGCCTCTCACGTCAAACTCAACATCATGTCTTACGATAGTTGCAGTTGGTGAAAGCATGGTGGACAGCTCCTTCCCTTCGGAAATGGAGAAAGTCAGGTGCTTGGCGTGGTCATGAACGTCAATCTGAGGCTCGATAAAGTCAATTCTTGCAACATCACATACCAGCCAAAATGCCATTGATTCAAAGCTCACAAGACTATCTACCTTGTAAGGACGGGACCATGTATGATAAACGACACGCGCTGACCAATGCGACAGACATCGACGCGGCGCCGTCAGAGCAGGAGCTCAATTCAGCACGCGCTCTCATCCAAGCCGAACTGCCCCAAGACCACAAGACGACACCTCACCCCTCAATACCCGAGCGTACACCCATCAAGTTCAGCGACCTGGTCGAAGTCGAACACAACCGTCTGTCTTTAGGAGCAGAGAAGGAGGCTGGAGTTGATCTGTCGCGCTACGAAGCCCAGGACGCACCGCCGACCAACGACACGGAACAATGGCGCGCAACCCTGCAACAAGCATACGCTTCCTCCGAGTACCTGGAATCGCGCCAGGTCAACCTGTCACTACTGGAGACGTACGGCAAGAACGCATGGTTGATCTCCAACGACCAACTCGAAGCAATTCTACGCGCTGCCGAGCGCGAAGTCTCGCAGAGAAAGATTGAACTGGAGGACATTGACAAGGCAAGAAGAGACGGTCAGAACGCTCGCAGGGGTGAGCTGGAAGCGCTGGAGCAGCAGTGGAAGATTGGCGTGGGCCAGATGATCGAGGTCGAGGTCGCTGCTGAGAAGCTCAGGCTCGAGATTCTGGACAAGAAAAGAGCCGGCGCAAGATGAAGACCGTCTGCATGACGCTCGATACCCACACCCTCAACCCGCCCGCCCTCTTTTGAGCGCCTGCCGCTCGTCTCGCCGCCGCTTGTGAACAGGCGTCAAGTACCGCACACGATACCCATGACACCTGATAGGCTCATGTGCCGACGACTCAGTCTCCCCGAACAGGATATGCTCCGTCATGCTGTATGGCTGCCACTGGAGCGCTTTCTTTCCTGGGCGCAGGAAGCAAACCCTCTGGAGCAGAGAACTGATGCAATCACGGCAATCCACATGCCAACAATGCCCACCATACTCGTTCTCTAATCCAGAATCCATAAGTTGTGCAGCCTACATGCCTTCGTTCTCTTTGGCTAAGCCACTATCTCCTTTCTTACACGCATCTGGTCCTATTGCATGACCTGCTGCTTCTTTTATCTGTCAAAAGTCTGAAAAATGTACACTCACAACCCTTGCCATATTCCCTTGTCCTGTTCATGCTTCTCTGTTGTCGTTACCACGAGATTTCTGGTCTCCGCGCCGGACTTTGTATATCGATTCACTCGCGCACGTCCTCCTGTTTGATCGGGCCTGTCGACCGTCACTACGCGGCGACCTCCAACCGTGCCCCCCTTTTTGCTGTATACTATCTCGGCGCCACTGCCAGTGCCGTGTCTTTCTTTTGAGAGATCGTTTCTCTGGGAACTGGTATTCATAAAGTTATTCTTCCGTCTATCAAAGCGCTTTCCAACAACACTTTGTAGCGACCAACACTCTTTCTTCTCGCCTGGACAGTTATGTCTCCGCCAAGGGGGCTGTACCGCCTAACAATGGACATGGAGAATGACAATAATACCGACCGCCGCATAGCAGAATTCCGGCGCAACCTCCAGACCTACGAAGAAATGTCCCATCACAACAGGACTTCTGACCCTGATTCTGGCTACCGCACTGCGACCCCTGAACCGGCCGCCTTCATCGCAGACCCAGACTCTCCACACCTAGCCCCCAGTCCCCATCTGCATCCAAACATCACAACACGCGCCCACAAACGCAATGGTCGCCGTTTGAGCGATCTCTTCGGAATATCTCATCTTGGCCGTCACACTCCAACTCCTACCTTTGATCACGACAACAGACCCAAAATCTCAAGACCCATCGTTGATCAAGGAGAAATCGAAATTCCGAACAATGGACCGTACATCTACAACCACCCCAGCCGACCACGACTAGATGTCGAGATTCCCCGAAGCAGTTTCAGCGATCTGTGGGGTCAAAGATATGGTCCTATTGGTGATGCGGGATACAATGTAGATACTGTCCAGCATGATGTCAGAAACACACAGAGTGTAGATTTGGGACGTCTTGTTGGCGGTAGAGAGAATCGCCGACATGACACCAGAAGATACGGTGTCAGTCTCGGTGGCATTGCTGATTGGAACGCTTTCGTCGCAACTCCCAGTACGTTGGACTCGACTGTGGGATCTGAGCGTGATGAGGCAGGAGATGCCGATGACATGGATGCATCGTATCTCGCGCCAATGGTGTCTCCTACTCTTGCTACTCTTGACTCTTCTTCGTCGTCTGTCGTCACAGCATCAGCCTCGCTGCCTTCCATCTCCAACCTCCCAGCTCTGCCACCTTCAACCGTGGCCCTAGACGAGGAACGCAACCCAACACCCACCCCTGAAGAAGACCGCACGCGCACACCCTCCCCCCTCACTCGCGAACCAAGTGAACGCTGGGTAACCTCCTTCTCCTGCCCTTCCATCCCCCCCTTCACTAACGCAAATGCAGATCCGCCACCCCCTTCGCCAAAACCCACCAACCCACCACCTGACCCCACCGCCTCCACCTCCCTCCTCACCAATCCACTTCCAGTCGACCCCCTCTCCCTGGCCCAGTCTCCAGCACTTTCGTCCCTCCTGTGGCGTCCTGATTTCCAACCTTGGCACCACAGCCATGGTTCAGCCGTTCATCGTCACCCCTGATTATGACGAGCACATGGGTTTTGAGGACAGCAGTGATGAAGACAGCGTTGTGCAGGTGCGAGAGGATACGCCTCCGCCCGTGCAGAGAAGACTATTTGATGCTGCTGCGTCTACTTCTACCCCTACTGTATCCTTTGCTGCTCAACATCAACCTCGTCAGCGCAGAGGAAGCAGCGGTCTAAGGTCCCTCTGCTGCGGTCTGTTTCCCCGCCGCAGCTCTCGTCCTCGTAACACTACCTCGACTCAAACACACGCTCACGCCCAAAGCCAACCTTATGCACCCATGACCCAGCGTCATGTCCCAGTTACCCACACCACCATCCCCGAAGACAATGAAGAAGAAGAACCCAACGATCAAGAAAACCAACCTCCCCTCATCACTGAAACCTTGATTTCTCCGCACACCGAACACGACGAGGGGGATCAAGCAGACCAAGAAGACGAAACCCAAGCCATCACACGCAGACCCTCCGTCCGTCACAGCTGGGTCACGGTATCCAGATGGTTGGAATAAGTGCCCACTCTACAAAGACCAAACACAAAACCACAACCCCGTGTCTCTTCTTACGTTCCGAAGACTTGCGCGGGTGAGAGAAAAGGAGGTGTTATCGTTGTCGTGCAGGTATAGAAGCAACTTTATGCATTGTGGAGTGGGCGTTAAGCGTTGTCGGTAAAAGAGATGGGGAGTTGAAATTGTTTCTTTCATTGGTGGTGAGGATGTCTTTTGCATGGCTTTTGTACTCTACCAGGAGATGGGGGTGTTGGTCAAGAGCAGGATTGGTGGTTTGGGTCTTGAGGAGTCACACTTTTCCTTCTGAATATCAAAGAGTGGTTTCTTTATTGTTATGCATTTGTATCCTCTTATCCTTTCCTTGCCGTCTATAGCATATCCGGGGCCGCTTTGAGTGGCCGTCGATGTACGCTATGCTTTTTTGCAAGCGGAATGGACTACTCTCTAGCCTGCCTGTGTGCTCAAGTGTATCTATGAAATGCACAGTGCTTTTAGAAACAGAGCAATGCCCAAGAAGAGACTTAATCTGTGGCTACACTTCCGGTTTGGAAAGCAACTCTACATTTCTATGTCTTCTGATATTTCTACATGCTACCGTGAGAAACGAGCTGCAGTGCTCACTCCATAGCTACCCACACATTCCTCTGCCAGGAATTGTGAAAGACCAGTGTAGGAGCTCTAGTCCTCTTCATGATCCGTGTCCATATCTTCAGGACTTTCGTGTTCCATGCCGTCCAGGGGCTCGGTCTCTCCAGCCAGCAAAGGCGCTCTCTCGCCTTCCTTTCTGCGGAAGTGGCTGGCCATGCTCAGTCCGAGAACACTGAATCCGTGAACAAAGGTGCTGCACATGACGACAAAGCAGACAACGGGCCAAAGCACCTCGACTGCTTTTTCGCGGTCCGTGTAAGGTGGCGAAAACTTTGGGGGATGAGGCAATGGCTCGCTGGTGCCAGTCTCGAGAGTTGCACGAGCTTCGATGGCCAGGAAGATTGCACCCAGGCCCATAGGTCCGAAGTGTCCGCAGAAGAGCGCTTCACGGAAGGTACGAATATCCGGGTTGATCTTGTAGCTTGCAAGCATGATGGGAATGCGACGGAAGCACAGGACCAAGGCAGCGAATCCGAAGAGTCTCCATGGTGTGACATAGGGAGTGATGTCACGAGCTCCAAACGCTTCCCAGGGCATGATGGTACCAAGGTAGATGAACATGGCTGAGTTGAGTAGGAGGTCGGTCACGTCGGGGAGGTGGGCGTCCTTGATCTTCTTGCTGAACCAGCCGTCTCGAGCAAAGCCGTAACCAGCACCGAAAGCTACGAGGAAGTCGTCCGAGCCCAGAATACTACCCACACCAACGCTGAAGATTGCAAGAAGCAGATAGAAGACGATCATGCCGGCAGGGTCAATATAGCCTCGACCATCGGAGAAGCGCAAGAGTCTGTTGAAGATGGTTCCAATGACAAGACCGACTGCAATGCCAAAGGTGCATTGCCAGAGTACAGTAATGAGGAAGTATTCCTTGATTGCATCCTTAGGGTCGGCAAAAATGAGCGCGTACAGTCCAATGTAGAGGAATCTGCAAAAAGAAGTAAGCCACGGCTCACGACCACGGGAGTTTTAAACTTACGGAAATGATATTCCATCGTTGCAACCGGATTCTGCAGCCAACATGTCCCTGAGGCGTTTGGGTACCCTGGTACTGAACTGACTGTTGGACAGAATGGAAGAAGACAGAACAGGATCGGTAGGTGTCAAACAAGCGGCGATTGTCAAAGCAGTGGCGATGTCTACCTTGAACATCAAGGCGGCAAAAAGAGAGCAGACGAACCAGCCAAAGGTCATGACGATGGCTAGAATGGAGTCAGCCGTGGTTCCTTCAGATTTCATGACTGGAGAACGGTCGTAGGGCCCGACAGAAAGTTTTGCGTAAGCAGGTGTCAAAGGCGATCTTGGAAAGCTGATGATGGGATCGAGTACCCAACAACTACAGCTTCCTTGTATGCTATAGACTGTCACCATGTGGCTGTAGAACTACACAATATATTCCGAATCGGAAGTGTGGCCACAGAAATAAACTGCAACGTCTCTCTGTGGGTCTCGCTCCTTTCTAAGAATATTATGCATTTTCATAGCAGCAATTTGTGACAGTCTTTAGCACACGGAGAGGAGAGAAAATGCTTGTCGGCCAGGTCTCAAGCACCTTCGATCAATACTATGTGTTACCACGTATTGGGAGCCGGCGGCAGTCTGAATGGGATGTTGGAAAAACTTACTCAATAGAATACCCACACTCTTCCAGTGCTTGGAAGCATAGTATCTCGGCAGACCGACACCGACAGTGAAGACCTGAACACCCAGAATGACACGAGAGAGCTCTTGGACTTGGGTATCTCCCCAACCCCATCTCTCGCTTTCATCCCCGGTACATCCTTGTTGAGTGCAGTAGTTTGGGTTCAGCCAGCCAAGCACTCTTGGGCCTAGAAGGATACCAACCAGAAGTGCCAATGGTGGTTCGGATAAGTGAAGGCGATTTCTGACGAAAGTAGCAAAGAGGCAGTAGACGATCAAGAAAGATGATATAAGGAGGTATGAAAGATGGGCAGGGGTGGGTTCAAGCTGATCCCAGACCATGTCAGCGAAGTGAGGAAGATGGATCCGTGAAGACTCCAAATTGCGGTTCAGTTGATCGTCCCGCGGGCTGTTGAATTGAAACGATAGGCCGATGAAGGCTGAACCGAAGATGTTGATGATGGGAGTTGAAGCCGTCCAGAACGCCAGCAATGACGAGAAACAGGAACAAGAACACTTTCGGGAGAATTGGACGTGAAAAGTCGTGCCTCAGGAAAGAGGAGTCTTCAAGCTTGCAAGCTTGATAATGGCGTACGGAGCAAGGTCCATGACCGATGACGCTGGCGATTGTAGAGTAAAGCCAAGCTTTCAACACCATCTCCTATTGGCCAAACCCAGCCAAGAAAGCACGGGCACTATTGGCTCATTCAGCGCCTTCCCGAATCCCGACCATTTCCAGGTGAGACATGGGGAACCCAAAAAGAGTCTGACTGTAGTTGCACTCATGACAGTAACAGACATGGTTGGACGGCCGTTGCGCAACAGGTTCGAGGAAATAGTAGATAAGCTGAGTGCCGCCCAGGTCTGCAAACAGACTGGTGGAGAATCCTTTGCATACAGCCACACGTAAGCTTGCGGTGCTTGCCTGATAAATAATACCGCCATCGATCCTTCACTCAGGCAACCCCTCAACTCCAACACTTATTCCATCAGAGGAGCGACCCGATTTGTCGCACATCACTCTTTTTCGTCAGAACAACAATATCGAGGCACCATGGTCATCTGGAAAAGAAGCATCTACACTGTGGTGACACCACTACCTCCCACGGTCAGCAGGGAGACGGCTGTCGAGATGCTGCACTCACACAGCGAGATGATTCAATTGAACCCGCTGGTCATCAACCACATGCAATGCAGGCCTCCGCCCAACGCACCCCCGGATGAATTCCACTGTATCTGGTACGAACTCACCGATCGCATCACATATCTACCAGGTATCAAGGGCCAGGTCAGCTACAAGGCCTGTTTCCACGACTTACCGCGTGGCCTTCAAACCCACGTTTACGCTCCCGCTGGCCTTGAAATCAAGGAGAAATGGAGCATAGGAGGCAACGAAGTTGGTGAAGAGCGAGAGATCTTGGAACTCGGCCTTGGCAACCTCGGTGTTCCTCGTGAAGGACTCTACCTGCGCGAAGACATCGACATGAGCTGCAACATTTTCCTCATGGGCTTCGTCAAAAAGACACTTAACAAAGCCCACGGAGTGCTTGTGGACCGATTAGTTGTCAAAGCAGATCTGGCAGACGACAAGAGATACAGAGAGGGCTATCGCCGTGCTTCAGTTCTCACAGGGACTAGCGGGGCCAGCGGTCTCGGTCCTAGAGTCGCCTCGCCAACAATTACCTCGCCGCGATCATCTCAAAGTAAGAGCAGTATGAGTGATGCGCACCGAAGCCATAGCAGTATGAGCGACATGCGCCGAAGTCACAGCAGTATGAGCGACCACAGCTTTGCAGACAGCACAACTCCAGCAACTACGATACGCGGTGATCATCCCGAGGGCCCTCCACTTCAAAGCATCGCGGAGCTGGAAGCCACAGACAAACTCTCTGGCCACAATGCCGCAGCATTCGATATAAAGCTTCCGCCACCTCCGCCAGTCGAAATGCCATAACCGACCCCTGAGGCAGAGACCGGCGTTTCCTTTTTTTTTTTTTTTTTTTTGAGTTGGTTATCGGGCTGGTTTCCGTCACTCACACGTTTTCGTTTTCTGATTCATGACCGCCGATGGATACCCTGTTCTTGTCAGTTATCTTCTTTCCTATGTGTTTTGCCCACAGTTTTTGGTATGATTTTCTGTTTGGAGTTTTTGCGTTGATATCCATAGTTGCCTGACGATATGCAAGGATTCTACTGCTCGCATACAACTTCGACTGTACAAAATGCTCTTGGACACATACATGCTGCGAAAAATGCATAATGCTTTCGTATTTGGCTGTTGGTCTGCGGAATTGATTCGAGTTGAACGCTGTATTGGAAGGGGGAAAAAAGGCGGAGGCAGAGTAATTTATATAAACAGAGTGAAATCACCCCTTGCATTACGGGTCTATACATCGACTTCCTTGCTTTCTCTACTCTTCTATCCTGACCACCTTGCAAGAGCAGAGTGAGAAACATAATATTAGGCTACTTAACTGAATTAAAACACAAGATGGAAAGGATCTTATCGCATGTCTGCACGTGTAAGGTCGCATGCCTGCACTTTCGGACCATCCACGTGCAAGTCCTTCTACCTAGATCGTGACTTCCTCTAAACATCAAGCACGAGAGCCACGAGATTTCCTCCTGACCAGCGCATGAAACCACGATATCATCTACATTCTCTATGCAAAAAGTATATAACCCCCCTTCCCAACCCATCGTTTTTGCAAACCATAATCATCGATATACTCGTCTAAAGCACATACCTACTATCAACACATCCATCATGACAACAAATCCCAATCTCCTCTTTGCTTTGGAAAGCATTGCCACAGACCCTCTTGCGAGTTCTTCCACTACTACTACTGTGGCTACACCACTCGGACCTCACAGAACTCTGGCATGCGCCAAAGATCCTCGTCATGGCTGCATCAATGGCATAAAGATCTCCACGTGTAAAATGTGCGCTGGTCATGTGTTGAAAAGGTGAGTGAACCCCCTGCTCCTACAATGCTTCTGTTCTTCATCCCTCGTTTGCACGTGTTGAAGCAGATGCTAACGAGGAGATGACAGCAAAGTGGCATGCATCGGATGCAAAGGCACTGGATTCTCAGGGGCCAGGTGCAGTGCTTGTGCCATTGGTGCAATCGTTGCGTTGAAAGTGCTCATCAAGGAGGTTGCTGCTGATGTCCGGGCTGAAGATGACAAGAGAGCCAAGGATCTCCTGAAGGAGGCATCAGCGCAGAGAGAGGCTCCGAAAGCGAAAGAGGCATTGGAAACCGACAAGACAACAGGCGAAGATGATCAAGACGAAGAAGCTAAGACCTTTGAGGAATGACAGAGGCTTGAACGGAGCGTGGGAATTGAAGAAACGAGGATTTGAGGATTTCGTGCGAGAGAATGGGCTCATGCGAGGAAATGGAAAGGATAATGGGATAGGACAGGACAGAAACATTGTTACCATGGAGGGAGCGAAGGGAGGGCAACACAAGACTCGAGAGGCTGAGGAGTGAAATGAGAGAAGAAAACTTAACGACCAAACCTTTCTAGTTTTGCTTATGAGAAAGACATGAGCAGCTCACCTTCCAATCCTGCTGAATGAAGTGAGCATGTGTGGTCTAGGCGTTGAAGCTGCAAGGTTTCTGGAGGTGACTTTCTTCGACGGCTTGCATTTATTTCGTTGTTTTTGTATCCGAAGGAGCGGAGCAGATTCGAGAAACCCCTCACAGACTCTGTCTACACCCTGCTAGAAGCGATATCAACATGCGACAACAAGAGTTCCAAAGCAGAGATGGTCTTGAAGTCGAGATGGTGGGTTGATTGCCTTGGCGGAGGGCCGCTAGTTCTCGGTCCGTGCACGTCCGACAAGCGAGAATTTCGCACACACACTCGACATCTCTTTACTTGTCGGATCTTCGCAAGCGCCAGTCAATCGCCCACGTCTCACTCCGTCAGGTCAGCAAGCACGCGCGCGACACAGCAGGAACACGCACATTGACAATTGAACTGCAGCGATCCTCCATCAGTCAACATGGCCGAGCAACTTGTTCTTCGCGGCACCCTCGAGGGCCACTCCGGCTGGGTCACCAGCCTGGCTACCTCGCTTGAGAAGTGAGCACACACAACATGCCAGAAAGAGATAGAGAGAGGCAGAGATGCTGATTGCCTCGTGTTCAGCCCCAACATGCTCCTGTCCGCCTCGCGCGACAAGACCCTGATCATCTGGAACCTGACCCGCGACGAGACCTCATACGGCTACCCCAAGCGCAGCCTCCACGGTCACTCGCACATTGTCTCCGACTGTGTATGCTAGCAGTCCGGTCTTTTTCGCTCACAGAACAAGCCTCTGACCTTTTCTTAGGTCATCTCCTCGGACGGTGCCTACGCTCTTTCCTCCTCCTGGGACAAGACTCTCCGCCTGTGGGAGCTCTCGACCGGCCAGACCACCCGCCGCTTCGTCGGCCACACCAACGATGTTCTGTCCGTCTCCTTCTCGGCCGACAACCGCCAGATCGTCTCCGCTTCCCGCGACCGCACCATCAAGCTGTGGAACACCCTCGGTGACTGCAAGTACACCATCACCGACAAGGGCCACACCGACTGGGTCTCCTGCGTCCGCTTCTCCCCCAACCCCCAGAACCCCGTCATCGTCTCCGCTGGCTGGGACAAGCTCGTCAAGGTTCGTTGCAACTCCTTCTCCTCGCCAATCCTCCTCCCACGACATGATGTATTGCAATTATGTATTTGCTACTTCAGAGCGGCCATCTACCGCCATGAGACAACTATTCACCCATTTGCCCTGATCCTTCGCATAACACACAGACTTCACAACGACTAGCAATCGGTTGATGAACAATTGCGCTGACAAGACTCGAAACACAGGTTTGGGAGCTCGCCACTTGCCGCATTCAGACCGACCACATCGGTCACACCGGCTACATCAACACCGTCACCATCTCCCCCGACGGTTCCCTCTGCGCCTCCGGTGGCAAGGACGGTACCACCATGCTCTGGGATCTGAACGAGAGCAAGCACCTCTACTCGCTCAACGCTGGTGACGAGATCCACGCTCTTGTCTTCTCCCCCAACCGCTACTGGCTGTGCGCCGCCACCTCCTCGAGCATCATCATCTTCGACCTCGAGAAGAAGAGCAAGGTTGACGAGCTCAAGCCCGAGTACGTCGAGGTCGGCAAGAAGAGCAGAGAGCCCGAGTGTGTCTCGCTCGCCTGGTCCGCCGATGGCCAGACCCTCTTCGCCGGTTACACCGACAACAAGATCCGCGCCTGGGGCGTCATGTCGAGAGCTTAAATGCTTTGATGTTTCGACAGTGCTGTCAGGAGGGGAAACAGGATTGACTGAAAAGTTATGTTGCTGTTTTGCGAACCGTTCCAACGTGGCTACTTTACACGAACATTGTTCCCGACGAACGGAAGAGTTTGTCGAGGCGACGCTGGGATGGCGAGGACGAATGGAGTCGGTTCGACGGAGTGCAGGGTATAATCGGCGTTTCGTCCAACCAAAGAAAAAAGACTCGTTTCGTAGGTTTTTTTCATGCCAAAAAGATAAATGTTCAAACCACTCTTGCCACATGTGTGTGTGTAGTCTTGTGTTGCTGTGTTGTTGTCTTGTAGTACTAGTCTGTAGCCAACATGGTCTAGATTTACAATGCCCGAAACTATCAACGAATTGCATCAAGCAACCATCAATCCTACTACATGTGATATGCACGTCTTTGTCTTGTGCCGCAATATAATATTCGTGACTTGATTATGGCCTTGAGACGCCATGTCCCACATCTAGCCAAGCCCCACTTCCACCTTTACTCGCACATACACCCAACCATCCATCTAATCCTACTGCAGCAGTATCACGAGTCACGAATTAATCCAGATACCAGCCCTGCCTATTGAGAGCTTGCTTACTGCGCTCTCTCCCGTGGCCAAGCTCAGTTCCAACACAACCTTCTGAATTTGCACAGGCGAAATAGCAACGCCATCGGCGAGGAGAGTACATCACTCACAAACCTCAAACAATCATGAGTTTGTCGAAACACGACGTTACAGTCATCCAACCCTGGCTCGGCGACCTCAGAGCCGGTTACAATAGGAATATAACTTCGCGACCAAACTACTTCCTCCACGCACCGTCCACGCTAATCACGACCTCTAATCTACACTCTCTGCATCTCGGTACTGGCGAGTCTATATACACGTCGCTGATCCCGCTCCTGGAGTCCGCAAACGTCGAAGTGATCTTAGTGACGTGTTTCTGGGCCTCATCTGCCACTCAAAAGCTAGTCAACGAGGCACTCAAGACGCTGTCGGAAAAGGGTATCAGCAACGGCCGCAAGATCCGCGTTCGAATCTGTTTCTCTTCGTCGTCGATATTGCAAAAACTCCTGCATCCGCAAACGCTGAGTGGAAAAATCTATCCGCCTGAATCATGGCAATCTGCGTTGAACCTGCCTGATCAGGATCAGTTGCAAGGCTTAGATATGCAAGTCAAGAGTATTTTTCTGTTGCCGTTCTCGGTCATGCATCCGAAATTCATCATTGTGGATAGGAAGGTGGCGGTACTGCCTTCGTGCAACGTGAGCTGGGAGGACTGGTTCGAAGGTGCTGTGACCCTCACTGGACCCGTGGTATCCTGTTTCGTCGATTTCTGGCGAGAGTTTTGGGCACAGCAAGAAGACAAAGATGAGCTTGTCAATCTTTCCATGCACACCGGACGCGAAGATTTGGCTACGAGAACATCTCAGCAACAGTCACAACAGGGCCAACTACCACTGCACACGCCGTTGGACTTGAAAGAAGTCCCGACAATATTCCTCCCTTCACCACATCACAGAAACCCGGATTTCAGATTTCCATGGCAGGAGTCCTCGGCCCCACCACCCACACCTTTGAACACCTTTTTTCTCCGCAGCCTCCTCTCTGCTGAACGGGAAGTGTATATCCAAACACCCAATCTAACCGCGGCACCTGTCCTCACTGCCATCCTATCGACTCTACGACGCGGTATCCACATCCATATCGTGACCAGCGAAAAACTCATGATACTCGAGCAACTAGTCACGGCAGGAACCACAACCTCTCGATGCATCTCAAAACTCACATCACGATACCACCACCTTTCCTCCGCAGCCCCTTCCGACCTGGAAACTGGAAGACCCAAAGTGGGAAAGTTGAAGATTGATTACTTCGTCCCGGCAACAGATAATGGAGGTAAGGAACCTCAACAAAGCCATCTCAAATGCACGATTGTGGATCAAGAGCTGGTAATTCTTGGGTCAGGGAATCTGGATCGGGCGAGTTGGTATACAAGCCAGGAGCTGGGAGTTGCGTTTTTTGATGGTGTGTTTGCGAAGACGTTGAGAGGGAATTTGGAGAAGACTCTGGCGAGAAGGGTCAAGAGTATGTTGTAGGTCTCGAGTGGTGAAGAGGATGATATTTTTCCATTTTGCTTATAGGCTATCACGAAGTTGTTGTGGCTCAAAGCAACAAAGAGGTTCCTCGTCAACAGTGAGCATTATCGGTATAGACGCCACGAACAAGTAGAGACTGAACATCTGGCCAATATGCTCTTGCTGTCGATACTGGATAAGGCAAGGTTTAGGTATGACGATGAGCTCCAGAGAACATAGACAGGGTTACCCCCTCGTATGCAAGTACGAAAAAAAGAAGAAGAAAGGAGAAATAATCAAAAGAGGCGATGCCTTGTGATATCTTGTCTCGATGTTATCGATCCCACAACAGACGTTTTCGAGGGCTTGCTGCCAATAAATATAGCTGGCATCTTACCGGGCGTCTGCAGAGTTGCTAGTGTTCTCCGTTTACCTCGTGACAATTCTTGTTCAGTGACTGGCATGTAGGGGTGAATAGGACCTGATGCGATCCACAAAAAGGCATCCTCTCATCTACTATTAGACACGAAGTAGGAAGACGGTTTAAAGGTGCAGCATCCTGACTCGAGACGTGTTTCTGGAAACTTGACAGAAATGGAAGGCTTCACGTCAAGGTCATGTGTCAGATCTAGCCCAAGCATGCACGTGGTGCCGCACTCCCTAGAAGGAGGTGCTTGCGAAGGAAAGTGGACTCGGATTGGGAGCGGTAGAGTTTGAACGGGTCCAAGGCTCCAGGTGTTTTGTGCAGCGGCAGTGATGGGGACGGTCGGAGCGGACGGATGCCAACGCTGCCGAGGGCATGTATGACGAGGATTGTGTGTGACAAAAGCCACACCTTTGGATGATGTGGAAGTGGATTGCAACAGCATTAACAAGGGAAGAGTTGAGAGTCGACGTCGTGCCAGTGTTTCAGAAGGACGGTTCGCTGTCCATCACACCTTGCCGTACCTGCATACGTGTTCGGCGAGCATCAGTCTGGGCTAGCAAAAAGCAAAATGGTTACGACGGGCAGACCCTGAGAGCGGAGTTTGGGATGGGCGCATGACGAGGCGCTTGTCACGCTTGGTCGTATCGCGGTTGTTGAGCAGTGAGCAAGGCTGCGTGTTTGGAAAGAGGCTTGCTGGCATACGCGCACGTCTCTCTTGCTCCTTCTCCCAGTCCCCAGTCTACAAAATCAAGGTTCGTTACGTGCCAGGGCCTTGTCCTTGATCCTTGATTGATAGCCCGTACAAGCTTCCTGAACAAAAAATAAAGGCCGCAGCTTCCTGAACAAAAAGAGAGCGCGCGCAGCCATCATGTCCGCTCGTGCCCACTCTCCACCCACGTCAACCTTCAGTTCGCAATCCGACACGGCGCCCATCGTCTCCCCCTCAGCCTCCCAATCGCCCACCTCTGATTCAGCAAAATCCAGCAAGCGACGACTGTTTGGTCTGGTCAAGAGAAAGGACAAGCCGTCCGACAGTACCCTTATCGACGCGCACACCAACGCGACTCAGTCCGAGCCGCCAGCCGCACCAGCAAACATGATTCCTCTCACCTCGTCGCCTTCTCCGCCCAATCGCTTTGTCGCAGCCTCGGCGACCCGTCTGCCTTTTGCCTTGGCTTCGAGTCAATCCACCTCGACTCTGGCCGACTCGCAGATCTTCGAGCGCAACGTTCAAGAGTCGGTTGTACCTAGCGAACTGTCACCCGCCATTCCTGCACACATCCAGACCGAGGACCACATTCCTGCCGTCCTCGAGGCTTCCTCTCTCGCCATTACCGATACCCACCTGGACCCGGACCAAGTCGAGATTGTCACCCACACGGCCCATCAACCTGCATCCGAGAAGGTCGCAGAAGGCACGGCAAGCGCTCTTCACTCCGACGCACAGCTTCCCGTCTCACCACAAGACTCGCAACCCGAAAGCTTCCACTCTGTAGCCTCGCACCCGCCGGACCACGATGACGCTGCCTCAAACTACGGTGCTTTGGATCCTGCAGATGTGCGCAGATTGAGCTTCATCTCCTTCGCCGACGTTGTTCAGGCAGAACAGGCCGAATCAAAGGACTCTTTACATCATCATATACCACTGTCCGCCAGCACTCTCAGTCAGGCTCAGATCCACTCTCCACCGCTACCTCGCTCGCCATCACCTGCACGTTCGCCCTTGTCCTCGCAATATTCGCAAGAGGTGATGACTCCACCGCTTGGGAGCAACCCGACATCAATCAAGGGCTTTGATATGAGCCCAGTACGCAGCCCCATCGGCAGTCCTTCCCACCAGCAACACGGAGAACTCACAATCGAAACAATGCGACAGGCTCTGCGTAAGACAGCCAGTGGAGATTTTACAGGAACCAAGATAGCTCCGTATCCAGCAAGCTCGGCAGGTCTTGAAGATGGCGGACTGGAGAGACATGGCTTCAGATGAAGAATAAGAAATATTTACGATTGACAAGAAGCGGATCACACTCCGACACGATACGCTGACTCTCTTCACTTCTCAAATCTCCTTGTTTTTTCTGCTTATGAATTGTTCAAAGGGCTGGCTCTCTCTCTCTCTCTCTCTCTCTCTGTTTGGTCTATCTCTTTTCTTTGCTCTGTTACCCTCTAGGTACTTTCAAGGGCGGCATGCTTATGACGATACTTTTACTACCCTGAAGCATAATCTTTAAATGTTTGGTGCTCTGAAACGTGACAGCCAACCAAAGCCATCACTCGCTCCTGTGATGTATATGTATAGATAGATGTTACACGAACGGGAAGATATGATGATGATGTGAGATTGGAACATGTCAAGATTAGATTGGCTGGCTGCCTAGGAAGGATGACGGTGGCTCGGTGAGGACGCCGCACGGCGGCACTGTACCTGAAACACGGCAGAAGCACCACATTGTGCAAGAGATATGCAGGGCGTTCGAGCGCAGAGGTCCCGCAGACGGGGGCGGTGGAGGCATGTCAGAAGGTCTTGCGGTCTGCTTAATCAAGAAGTGTTTCGCGGAAAGGCTTTGGCCAGGGCATCTTGAAACGTCGCTCGCCTGGTTGTTGGTTTTGTTGGTCCTGTTCGCACCGACGGCGGCGTCTCAGCGTCTGGACCATTTTCCCCCGGGCTGACCAATCAGACGGTGCAGAGGGACAATTCTGGAAAGCTGCGGCATCGAGCAAGGCGACAAGCGCAATATAGGAGTAGGGGGGGACTTTTTATCAGGCCGCCCTGCTCGTGACAATTTGATATTCTCAATCGGGCTGTCCTTGTCATGTGCCGAGAGAAGGTCGAAGCAGCGGTCAAGACGGTGCAAAGGAAGAGAAGCGAAAACGAGAGGGAACGGTTGGCAGCAGTTTGTTTGCGGTCTTGATAGCGAGTAGCGTGCTCTAGCAGTTCGATCGAGCGCGCCGTTGGCTTTCTGCACCCAGAGAGCAGCGAGCAGCCAGTGCCAGCACAGCAACCACTTGCAACAACGACGACGACGCATCCATCCCATCCATCTCCCCTTCGAACCGCTCGCCCACCACAATCCACAGCCTGCCAACACACTGCGCTTGCCAAAGTAGACTTGTGCATCCAGCGTTACCCCCGGCCTCGACCACGCAGACGTATATACCTGGACACCCGCTCCCGCACAGCAGGCATCGTGGCCCCATGTCTGCTGTAGCGCGTCGCCTCGCTCAACCGACGACCACCCCATCGCACCCCTGCAGGCGCCGCTACTGCTGACGGCACCTGTTGCTCCACCCCTCGCCAATTGCGCGGGGCCCGAACAGCAAGCCTGAGCCCGCCGACGACTCGGAAACAGCAGCATGAGGGCTCACATGGAACCCGCCCCTCGCCAGAAGTGGTCAGAGCAGTCGAGCCGCCGCCGAAAGCAGCCCAGCCTGTACGATGAATACCTGAACCAGGAGCGCTCGGCCATGTCGCAGAGCCAGCCCGTGGCACAGAGCATCATCCAGACGACGACCGAAGTGCGCGAACAGCACTTCCCCGGGCCCCGCTCTGCTCGCAGCGACAACACGATCCGCACCGTGACGCCCGACTCGGTCGTCGAAGAGACGACCATCAACATCGAGGGCCACGTGCTGGGCTCTTCCCCCCGGACCAGTCTCAAGCGAGATCGCGACAGTCCTCGCTCTCTGTTGCTCGCCCGCAGCGAGTCGACCGACAACACGCGCAGTCGCATGCAGTACACGTCGACCTCGGCCAACCGCCGCAACCGCACGAGGACGCTGGACGAGAGCGCCTCGCGCGATGTCTCGCCCGGTACTGCCCTCCATCCCGGTAGCCGTCTGCGCCATGGCTCAATCCACCTCACTGGCAGCGACACCGCTTCGACACAGGTCCTGTCTCCTCCCTTTGACCCCTCACAACCCACGTCGTCGTCTGCCTCGAAACGTCCGCGCTCGCCCATTTCGGTATCCGATACCGCCAGCGTATCTGGTGCCTTGCCCAACTCAAGCGCTCGCCGAATCCTGCATCTTATGAAGACATTGTGTGGCCGCATGTCGGGCACCCTCTGGTTCCGTCGTGGTGCTGCAGCGACGTGGCTCCAGTCATACTGCTACATTCAGGAGGACACGGGCAGTCTGCTATGCGAGGCCGACGTCAGCGCTCCACAACACCGTACCCTCATCCCCGACCTACGCGGCTGTCAGGTACGCACTGCCATGGACGAAGACACGCAGATGCCCTATCTTGACATCTCGGTGCCGAACTCGACTCTACAGTTGCACGTTCGTCTGAAAGATCGCAAAGACTTTGACTCGTGGTTCGCGGCTCTTCTCTGCTGGCAACCCATTCGTCCCAGAGGCATCCACAACAAGATGACAAAGCCTCAGACTCCCATCGTGCAAGGCATCACTCTAACCGAAAGCAGCAGGCGCAACTCTGAAATGTCTCTGACACTAAAAGAAGCTCCCATCATCAAGGTTGGTCCCATGATCTACTGGGACAGCAACATATCATATACAAACGCCGGCACTCCGAGATCGCTCAAACCTTCACCTTCGCGCTTCCAAAGCTATGGCTCGCACTGGTGGAGGCGTGTGTCCTGTACGCTGCGTGAGAACGGCGAGCTCAAACTCTACGCTGAATCTGGCTCCACACTCCTTTCTGTTGTTCAGCTTTCTCAGCTCTCTCGCAGTGCCGTCCAAAGATTGGATCCTTCCGTTCTGGACAACGACTTTTGCATAGCCATCTATCCTCAGTACACATCCGGTGCCACCGTCACGACCGCCATCCGACCTATATATCTATCCATGGAAACACGTGTTCTCTACGAAGTCTGGTTTGTCTTGTTAAGAGCCTTCACGATACCTCAGCTCTACGGGCCCAAACCTAATGGCCACCCCGACGAATCTGCTATTATCCCCGATACTCCTTCATCATCTGCCTTTGATAACATGATGGCAAACGAGAAGATTGAAATGTTCCGCATGGAGCGTGCCCTGTCTATTCGCATAATTGAAGCCAAACTGCCCCATGCTCCTCTGAGTTCATTGGCTGAATTCAACCACCACCATGCAAACCGCCATAATAACAATAACAACAATGCTGCAAACAAGCCAGAGCTCTCGGACGGGTACTATGTTGAGATACACCTGGACGGTGAAACCCGAGGCAAGACACAAATCAAACATGAGTCAATGGCGCCCTTTTGGCGCGAGGAGTTCGACTATTTGGACCTGCCCGCCGTCCTTACTTCGGCTTCCGTCCTGTTGAAGCGTCGCCCACCGGACCTCTCAAGCCCTCGCGAACAACACGAGCTTCGCCTCGTGCACGAAGCCTACGGTCTACTTGACCCGTCGCAGAAAACCGGAGGCTCTGCTGGGTTCATGCCTGTACAAAACGACCAAACACTCGGCAAAATCGAGATTTTCCTTGAAGAACTGGAAGCGAGCAAAGAAGTCGAAAAGTGGTGGCCGGTCATGAATCAGCATGACGAAAACGTAGGCGAGATCCTGATCAAGGCTCGTGCAGAAGAAAATGTCATTCTCATGGCCAAGGATTACAAGCCCTTGAATGATCTGTTGCACAATTTCTCGAATGAGCTCACGCTGCAGGTCGCTCAGATGATCCCGACAGAGCTGAGGCGATTATCAGATTTGCTGCTGAACATCTTCCAGGTATCTGGTCAGGTCACGGAGTGGATCATGGCGCTGGTTGAAGAAGAGATTGACGGCGTACACAAAGAGACGCCCGTCTCTCGTATGAGATATACCCGGCGCATGGCGAACAACAACAACGAGGCAGATGCGAATGTCACTGCTGCGAGCGAGCGAGAGCTGATGGTCCGCGACATGAACAAAAACGCCACACTGGAAGCGAACTTGCTTTTCCGCGGAAACACGCTACTCACCAAGTCTCTGGACTCACACATGCGCAGAGTAGGCAAGGAGTACCTCCTCGAATGCCTTGGTCCCATCATTAGAGACATTAACGAGAAAGACCCGGATTGTGAGGTTGACCCCAACCGAGTAACAAACCAACATGATCTGAAGAAGAACTGGGACAGGCTAATAAACTGCACCAAATCGGTCTGGAATACAATCAAAGTTAGTGCCAGGAACGCGCCTTCGGAGTTGAGAGTCATCTTCAGACACATCAGAGCTTGCGCCGAGGACAGATATGGCGACTTTCTGAGAAGCGTCAGCTACAGCAGTGTTTCTGGTTTCTTATTCCTGCGCTTCTTCTGCCCGGCTGTCTTGAACCCAAAGCTGTTTGGTCTCTTAAAGGACGACCCGAAACCCCGCGCACGACGAACATTTACCCTGATCGCAAAATCGCTTCAAGGTCTTGCCAACATGGCTTCTTTTGGTAGCAAAGAACACTGGATGGAACCCATGAATGTCTTCCTCACGGATCACCGTGAAGCTTTCAAGACTTTCATCAACGACATCTGTTCCATCTCTGCTCCCGATGGCATGATTGGCCAAAAGCCTACTTCATACTCGACTCCCTTGGCTATCCAATCCCGACTTCCGATGACAAGCCGCGAAGGTTTCCCCAGTTTGCCATATCTCATTGACCAAAGTCGTGAGATTGCAAGCTTGGTCGAACTCTGGCTACATGGCACGACAAACGGGAGTGAAGCAGAGTTGCTGGCAGCACAGATTGGCAAAGAAGATGGCGACCTCTTGACGTTCCATAGACTTTGCAGAACACTCGATGCCCAGACCAAGGAGTGTCTGTCTCGTGCCGAGCGCGCTGAGCGTCCTAACTCTGCGCTTAGCTTTCGCTGGGAGGAGCTCATCGACCAACTGCAAAACACATCGCTGCTGGAGAACGGCGCTCGCATTGACGATGCTCTCGATGTGCCGACCCGTGATTCTTTCGACGATGTGAGCCAAGCTGCTCAGCTTGACTCTGCGAGAGGTCGTGGGTTCAGTGTCGGTGGCGTTGGTCTTGGTCGCTACAGCGCAGATACAGAAGGTCCACCACCATCTTGGGAAGAAGACCGTGATGGAGGTGCTCAGACGGCAGCCGTGAGTATACTTAGCCACGACACCGACCGCCGTTTCGACAAGACCAGTTTCGAAATGGTGCGACCAGGGACATCGACCGCATCGGTCTCTGCATCCGGCTCCTACAGCAACAACATCGGCGCCGGATTCATGCGTGAAGGCAATGCAGCACTCCCCCGCGACCTCACCTCTGCAAGCTTGAACATGCACTTCCCGCAACGAGAGCGCGAGCGCAAGTCGACAGAACGGCCACGCGACGGCAGTGTCAGCGGCAGTGTGGTCAGCAGCGAAACAGACACGACAACCGCATTGCCCAGTCTTGCGCGCGAACGAGAACGAAGAGAGCGCGAAAAGGAAAAGAAAGAAAAAGCCAAGCGAGAAGAGAGAGAACGACGACTCAAGGACTTTATACCCGGCCTCACTGGTCTACGACGAAAAAACGAGCAGAAGGACAAGGACAAGGATAAAGACAAGGATAAAGACAAGGAGTGAAGTCCCACAGGATGATTGATGGGGCTCGAAAAGCATTTTCTTTTTTTTCTTTTCATGTGTTGCTCTCTGGGTCGGGTGTGTTGTTTTTGCTTTGTTTTTTTTTCCTTTGCGCTCTGTGCGGGTTTTGTTTCTTGACACGATATGCCTGGGTAGAAGCGGGATGACAGGATAGGGCGTGTGGTCTTTTTTGTTTTTGCGTATGTTGTTTGAGTGGTTGTTCTTTTGTTAGAAGCATGCATTGATGTAGCATTTTTGGCACGTTATTGTCACGAAACCAAATGTTCATAACTTTCTTTTTTGCACCCTGAACGATTACCTATGCTGGATAGCGAGTGTCTCCTTCTGTTTAGTGTTTCTTACATAGCTTGGGAAGGTCGTGATGTTTGGTACGACTCCTAAGTTTTGCCAACGCGATTGAGTGGCTGGGGAACGCGTCCGAGACTCCGAGGGTCGCGTCACGAATTTCAATCTAGAGCATCCCAATCCTGTCTACCATCTCTACCACACCACTTTATCACAACATCCCTATCAATTGCCGCTTGCACTCGTACCATTTCTCATCTCGTAATCATCAACGAGCAACAAACATCTTTACGACCATCACAAAACAATTCACATTAATCACAATGTCGCGTTCAACGCGGTCGAGTCGCGCGTCGACACCAGCGGACGACAGCTCCTCGATCGTATCCATGGCCCTCGAGTCACCGGGGACTAGAATGAGAAAGCTCATGGCTGCTTTCGACGAAGAGTCAGACGACGACGCCGGCGTTCCCGTCAGACCAGCAACGAAACCAGCTCCTACGATACAATCAGCAAGCGCGACGCGTACCGCCAACGCGTCGAAAGATGATGAACAGAGCGAAGAGGAGGACGAGCCCGTTCTCAAGCCAAGAGGCAGACTGGCTGCCAGGATGGGAGGTGCCGCTCCTCCGATCCAGGAAGAGTCGTCATCGGAAGATGAGGACGTCTACCAGAAGATCAGAAGAGACCTTATGGCTTCAAAGAAGGCTCCCTCTGCCGATAAATCCACTGGCAAAGCCACACATACAATCGAGACGGCTCGCACGCAAACACCTCAACCCAGCCCTCCTCGCAAGAGACTCGTCCATCGAGCATCGACTCCGGCAGCTTCTGCCCGATCAGAAAGTCCTGGCTTGTTCATGTCACCAGCTCCCGAGCAGAGAAGATCTCTTGACGACAATTCCCACCACTCGAGCGACTCGGACTCGGACCTTCCTGCGGACCCATCGGCATCCTCTCGACTCCGCGATCTCGTCAACCGTCGCCGTGCTGAAAGATTGGCAAGAGAGCAGGCAGAAAAGGAAGCAGAGGAAGAACGCGCCACTACCGGCCAAGCTCCTCTGTCGGACATGTTCAACGACGAGGATACAAGAGACGAAGCCACCGAGCGAAGACTCACCCAGTCTGCGAGACCCACGCGCAAAGCCAGTAAGAAGGCTTTGGAGGACATGAACAGAGAGACACAGAGAATCAAGAGAAACATGCAGTTGACACATCAGGCCAAGGTCAAGAAGAGATTCACTCCCCAAGACTTCCTGTCTGCTTTCAATCGCCCCAAGACTTCGTCTGGTCTCGCCAATGTCACCAATGCTGCCGATGTCACATCTTCCTCTCCTCCACCTGAACCTTTCTCAGAGACGGGTGCAGACAAGGACCGTGATACACCACCATCAAGCCCTCCGAGTGTTGATGACTCGCTCAAGCCGATCCCTGTGGGCACAGCAGCTCTCGAAGAGTCTGACGAAGAGTTGCCGACCCTCCAAGAAGTTCTCACACAACCCCGGAAGACGGTCGACAAGGGCAAGGCTCCTGTTCGCCAGCTACCCGCCGAGTCGAAATCAATACCCATCCGCAAAATCCGTGTCAAGATTCCTACGCACAACAGATCCAATAATGACGACGATGAAGATGATCTCGAGATTGTCCACGACCCTCTTGCCGTGTTCAACCAAGTCCCCAAGATGCAGACTCCCGAGGGAAGGACCATGCTCATGCTACGACACCTTGCCCAGCTCACCGGCAACGGCGACAGGATTCGTAGCAAGAAGGGACAAAAGCCATCCATCTCTCCTCAACAACTCGAAATCCAACTTCGCCAACGAGCTCGCGAGATCGCAAACCAGGAGCGCGCTGCGAGACTTGCCGACTTGCGGGCTAAGGGCATCGTTGTCTTGACCGAGGAAGAACGTGAAAGGGAGCAGATGCAGATTGAGGACATGCTGGGCAAGGCTAGAGAGGAAGCCGAAAACTTGCGCAAGCAAGAAAAGGCCACTGCCAAAGCCAATGGTGAAGATGTTGGTATCAGCTCTGATGAGAGTGAGGATGAGGATTACGTTGGCAGTGACGAAGAAGTCAAGGCTCCGGCGGAAGAGGAGGATGGAGAAGACGAAGAGGACATCGAACTCTCTGGTTCTGAGGAAGAGGACACTGTTGACCACGACATGATCGATGCCGAAGCTGGCGAAGAAGATCGGGACGAGCTCGAAGAGACTGAAGAAACGGCCGAAGACGAGACACTCCAAGACGATGAACCTCAACTGCCCAAATCAAGAAGGACACGCAGGAAACATGTTATTGAGGACGACGAGGACGAAGACGAACCGCCAACTCAGCAAACATCGGGTGACGGTATCAATGATGAGCTTGCTGCTGCATTCGGCTTCGGACGAGCACCTTCGGCTCCTATGGGCATGTCACAGATGTTTGCAGGAACCATGGATGATACTCAAGCTTCTGATATGGTCTCCCAAGACCAGGACTCCCTGGAAATGCTCCGCCAGCTTCCTCCTTCTGCTCCAATGCCCTCAATGCAATTCCTTGACGATTCTCAGGATGCTGTGGCTGACAGCCAAATTGATGCTACCCAGACTCAAGCGAATGAGCCCACTCAGCATATGGATTTGCATTTCCCTCAACCTTCTGCCGACTCGCCTGCAGTCATGTCGCAGTTCTCGCAGGTTCCGGACCCCTCTCAGGATGTTGGCTTCGACTCTAACCTTACCCCTCTCGCTGACAGAGTCCGTGCTCCTTCATCTACCGTCGACACTCTCATCCTCGGTGTTCCGGAGTCTCCTGTCGTACAGCGTCGCGGTCGTCTGGTGAGGCGATCTGAAGCCGTTCAGCAGGCGGACGAAACAGCCGTGCCTTCTTCAGCCCCAGTTGCTGTTGAGAAACCCTCGGATGCATTCAGCATCATGCGTCAAGCAGCGAAGAAACCTGCTCAACCCGACTTTGATAAGCAGAAGAGCAATGCCAAGGGTATGGTTGACGAACAAGCCGAGGAATCCGAAGACGAGTACCGCGGCCTCGGAGGTGCAAGTGACGACGAAGATGCTGGCTCTGGTGATGAAGATGACAAGCAGATGATTGACGAGACCGACGTCAAAGTTGATGAGCGCCAGCTGGCTGCTCTCTACGCCGAAAAGTCACGCGTGCAGGACGAAGCCCAAACAAGCAAGCTGTACAAGGATCTCATGTCTGGTAACTTCCGCCGCAAACGTGGAAACAATGCCTTTGAACTCGACTCGGATGAAGACGATCAGGTAGTCGAAAGGAGACGTCGCAGACAGCGTGAAGAAGCTCGCAAGCGTAAACTTTTGCTTCAGGACGAAACCTTGGGAAAGTTGGGCAGCAACGACAAGAAAGAAGCCTTCCTCCGTGCCATCGAAGACCGAGACGAAGCTGATGATGTCGATTTCCTGGACGGTCTTGATGTTGACGATGACGTGGAGATGGTCGACTCGCAACAACAACCTTCTGCATCCCAAGCCGGCAATGAAGAACAGCCCAATACCCTCAAACGACCAGCCGACTCCCTTGAGCCCAGCCAATCATCTCAACAAGCCCAACCTCTGCAAAAGAAAAAGTCCATCGCAGCATCTTCTCTCCGTCGTTCTGGCCTCAGCGACACATTCCGCAAGCCCAAATCCCTGGCCGAAGTCCGCGACTCGCTCTCCTTCCTCATCGACGACCCTTCGAACGAAGAGCTAGCTTCCGAGATCCTGTTATCCTCGGACGAAGAAAGAGAAGTCCGCGCCCTATCCTCCGAACCCAGAGCCCCTGCCTCGGCCCGCAGAGTCCCCGCCAAAGACTCCATCATCGACCGCCTAACCCTCAAAAAACAAGCCTCCTCCGCCATCACGACCGAGACCCCAGACTCGAACCTCGCCTTCTCATCCCTCTCCCAACAAGCCAAAGGCAGCTTTTCTTTTAAGCCTGCTTCCCTGCTCCGCAAGGCCACTACCAATATCTCGTTTGCTGAAACCAGACCTCCTGTTGCGCTGAACAGGGAAAACAGCGGTGGGATCAGGAATGGAGGTAGCAAGAAGAGTAGTATCAATTATCAGGCTAGAGAGGCGGAAAGACAGGAGATTGTGCAGAAGGCGGCGAAGAGGAGGGAGGAGAATGTTAGGAAGATTGCGGGGTTGAGACGGAGGGCTGGGGGTGCGCTTGATGCGTTGGGGAGTGTAGGTGGTGGGTTTGAGTGATGTGCTGTGATGGGTGGGTTTGGAGGAGGGATGGTGGAGGGGGGATATTGGTATTCGAGATTGCATTGTAAGCAAGTACTCGGTTTTACATATACATCGTTATCGTTGGTATCCTCGTTGTAAACCGTACAATAAGAGGAGTCACAAGAACGCGTGGTTCTAGCACCAGAACTATAAGCTTACAAAGCCCTCGCTCGATACAACACCCAGTCTTCCATGAACCCATGTCATCTTCCATAAACCCATGATAACGATTATCCACGGATACCACAACTGCCCCGGAGGAACGAAACATCATATCATATCATACCACTCCCTTCTCCACAGTTTCCCCCTCTAAGCAAGCTTTAGATGGTCGCTCACGTAGCCTTTTCGTTTTACGCGGCATTCGAAAGCAAAAGTAAACCAAAAAAAAAAAAGGGTGAGCTGATGTTTACCAACGTCAACAATTGCGAGGTAAAGCTCAAGCTCGAAAAACTCAATTCGAGCTGCTGTCTAAAAGAGCACACAAAGGAGGCACACGACCACATCGACTTTTTCTGCAACTCCCTGTGCCAAAGCACACGGCCACATCGATATTTTCTGCAGACCCCTGAACCGAAGCACCGAAGACTCTTGGATACCTATATACTCATTATGAAGTTGATTTTTGTTGCCGCTGTGCTTGCTAGCTTGGTAGCCGCTGCTCCTCCTGCCCCTCCGGTAGCCGCTGCCCCTGCTCCTGTCCCTGCTTCTCCCCCAGTCAGCGTGGAGCAGCACGCCAACACCAGCACCGACACCCAGCTCGCAGGTCCCTATGACGAATGTCTCTGGCCCTGCAAGAAAGACTGTAAACTCATGGTCTCGTAAGCCCCCTTCCCTTCCTTCCTCTTGCCTCCTTGCCCACTCCAACAGAATCACAGGACTGATCAAAGAGAATAGTCTGAGATGGCCCATGCTCTTCTGGCTCTGGCAGTACCAAAAATGCGACGCCAAGTGCACTGATGCGTGTGCGCGTGAAATTGGCGCGGACGGAACAACAGCTGGCATCGTGGAAGCGGTGGTCGAAAGCATTGCTGCGGAGTATGAGGTGGAGAGGCAAGAGGTGGAGCGATTGGGTTTGGATGTGGATATGGATATGTTGGACTGAAGAGGTGGTTTGCTGGCCTGGTCGATTTAGGGGTTACGGATACAGTGGCTTTTGGACGTGGGTATCCCTAGTCTGTCAGCACTATCAAAAGCACAGCATACATTCTGTTCAGAGAGTTTGTAGAACGAAGATGGGTTGTTGACCTGTTCACCTCCCCTTTCCTGACTTGCCTGTGCTGTCATTCGTGCTTCGTATGGGTGGGAGATCCTTGCCACAACATTTCCTCCCTTACCTAACGATTCCATATTGAAGAGGTCGTTACTGGGTTCGTCGAGGATACGAGCCTGATCTCAATGGATGTAGCTGTAGTTCCAAAACAATTGTGCATTTTTACAAGCTGTCATGTTGCCACATGTCTTTCGGGAGAGAGAGACGGTCAGAGGCGAGGATGCAAAAAGATTCAGAGGGTGCAAAACAAAACGTACAGCAGCAGGGATTCCCACGTCGTCACCGACCGTAGTACTAATCTGCCGTTCAACTGCTTATGTATGGCAGAGCGGACGGGATGCCCAGTTTTCAGCTGACTGTGGCCGTACGTGGGGGATATGCTGCATTTGCTCAATATATCCCCTGGTCATGTGAGATCCTAGGAGAGCCGATATGCTCATCAGACACAAATGTCGTAGATTTGTTTCGACTTGTCTGATTGCAGAGTTCTTCGTGAGTCGTGCCGGAAGTGAACGACCATTGCTTCCGCCTACGTTTCTGAATATCGAGGCCACCGGTGGGATCGGACCTGTCAGTGAAACGGGCGTGTTCGTAGTTGATAGGAGAGTGCCTCAAGGCGAGAAGGAGATGATAAGGAGAACGCGCCAAGCCCAGTAGAAGGGATTCCGCCCAGCGAGCTCGATGATGGAAGCGAGGCTCTCAGTGTTGACCCGATCACTAGCCTTCAACTTTCATAACAACCATCGACGTGACCTTTGTGATGTTGGGTGAAGAGAAGACATCGGCAGGTGGGAGACATCCGAGAAACAAAAGTGCAAGTGCCGAGCGCGCGACCTCACCTTTCTTGGCAGGGAACATACCACATTTCCAGTTCGCATTTGTTTCTGAACACTTCTTTCTCCTTGCTACTCTCTCGGCTTTCGAGAGATCAACTTCATGGATCCGGGTTGAAGCCACTGATGTTTCGCATCATGATGTGTCGCTTGTCGATGTTGTGCTGAGCGAAGCCTTGTGGACCGCTTTGCCGAGACTTGTGGGCTGGAACTCTTGCTGGATGAACACTTGTGTATGAATTTCTCGCCGGGACCTATTATCGTTTCTGGAACTCTGGAAAATGTGACTTCTGGAGTCGGAATCTTGATGAACTGCTCTTCTGGCCCATCCTTATTGTTGTGCCTGCTGCTTCAGCTCTGACCGAGGGACCTGGCAACCAAGCACCAAGACAAAACCAAGTTCAGCCGACGAAAATCTAGCGAGGTACAGCTGTGAGTGCCATCCAGAACGAGCTACGCTCTCGGGAATCCGAGCGATATCTTCAAACTTAGAAGAGGACAAGGAAAAGAGCAAACAAGACATGCCTGCGCAAGATCATGCAATCTCCAGAACGGACACCAGCGAATCGAGATACACCGGCTTGCATCATCCGCCCTCTCATGCATGACCTGTGGTATTCTGTATCTTCCAGCGTTGTCGGACCTTGTCACCGCCGAGCTTCTGTCATCGTTCTGGACCGTCAGCACATCATCGCGAGGACCAACCTTACTGGACGCTCCTCCATCGAGAGACAACCCCATTGGACAAATCTGACGAGGGCTGTAGTCAGGAGGTCGTGTCAGATGAGGGGGTTGCTACGCAACATCCCTATCTTGGGCAATTCTAGCGAGTCCCAGGTCTAGGTTCCTAACGGATCAGGACCGAGTCGGTTCATCTCCGTCCAGCTGCAGCTGCACCCGCTTCCGATGAGAAAAAAGCACATGCTCGTCTCTCCTGGACCGTCCGAGACCTGCATCAGAGTTTGAGTACGTTTGTCGAGTCGTTGTGGAGATGCGTGGTCACCGCAAGCACAGAACACTGCCGATTTGGTACCCGAAGCTGCGGCAGCTGGGGACGGCATGAGAGCGCACGATACCGACTCTCCGTTGAACCATGGCTCTGCAGTCAACGCATCGAATATCGCTCATCTCGTGAACCTCATCTGCCACTAGTGTCTTGTGCAACATCTCATCGTTGTTCCGCCAAGATGATTTCGTTCTTGGACACTACATCGTACAATAGGTACGTTATAGGTTCGATATCAATATTCCACGAAGGAATCAGCCGACCCGACGAAAACAAAGCTCCTGATGACTGCGATATCACGATTCTGGAAGTATCCGAGATGCCATCTTCGTGTGAGTTGCTCATACTAGCTATAGAAGCACTTCTACGTGAGTCTGCCATGGCCTGCCGCAAATGTGTAGCCCTGGCTCTGAAGCTTCTGACCTCTTCAAAATCAGTCGGTGATCAACGTTTTCTCAGGAACATGCCATATATATGATTTATCGTACACGGTCCATATTTACAATGGATCCCATCAGTGGCCTTGCTTCAACTGTGCCGCGATCACCTCCTTGACCTTTGCAACTGGCAGCTGGTCCAGTGTTTTTCCGGTCCAGTACATCGACTGCTCTAATCCTTGGTAGATCATGGCCTCTGTTCCCAAAATGACGTTCCAGCCAGCATTTTGCGAAGTCTCGGCGATGTTCGTCCAAGTCTTTGGGTGGTAGCACATCTCTAGGATGGCACCCTTGTGAGGCTTGCCTAAGAAGACTTCCATGACCTGGCGAGCGGTCTGCTCCGCTTCGGTGACAGGGGGGAAGTCGGGGACGCAAGAGACTATGGCACCAGGTCCTTCGAGCTCCTGAGCTTGCTCAACAGTCGCAGCATGCATGACACCATCACCGTAGCCCTGTTCGGAACACCATGATACCACAGCACCCACCTCGGCCTTGTCACGATTGACGATGTACACTTTGCTGCACTTCATGAACTTCTTGAGTGCGTAGACGGCACTACGAGCAGCACCTCCACCGCCAACGACCATGCCGGGTCGGCCATGGAAGACCTCATCCGGGTTGGAGATGTTTTGGTAAAAGGCCTCTCGGATACCAATAACGTCTGTGTTTGTGCCGACGAGGATGTTCTTGTCGCCGTGCTTGCGCAGGAACAATGTGTTGACAGCACCAACCTCGCGGCCTTCTTGCGTGAGTTCGTCAACGTGCTTCATGATGGCCACTTTGTGGGGCATGGTAACCGAGGCGCCTTTATCATCGCATGCAAGTCAGATTATGCTCATGTCGTTGCCATGTTGAAACAATTTGTTATGCTCCTTGACAAGCTTTGAGACGCACCAAAGAATTTGAGCTCGCGGACCAACGAAAGAAACATGGACATATCGGTCGATGGCAGGAAGAACTGCTCCCAGTTGTATCCAATCTCGCCAAAGATGGTCTTGTGCATCAAGGGCGACATTGAATGGTTGATGGGCCATCCAAACAGATAGCCACAGCGCTCCACATGGTCGTGAGGAGGTGTCTCGCAAGAGATGATACGTTGGTTGTCCATCTTGTTGATTTCGTTCCTGGGAAATTTCGAAAGTACAGCTTGGGAAAAGGTTCAGGAAGGGTATCTCAAGCTATCGGAAGATGTGCCAGTCGTCACCTTCAATTTGGTCAGCAAGTTACCCCGCGAGTTACAGACGACGGTAAGCAATGTCGGGTTCTGGAACAGGAGGGCTTGTGGTTGAGAAAGCAGTTCGTCGTGTCGTTCTATTTCTTGGCTGTGGTTCTGGTAAAGTGCAGAGGTCAACGTCATTCAACCCCACGGTGCCCGGTCCGCATCCGCACGCTTCGGCACTGAGTAATCACACCCACACATCGTACATTTTCAACATGATTGCTCTTCTATCAATGCGAAACAACTCGGACGACGATGCCTCAAAATTCACTACAGATATCACAGCCCGTACTCCAAGGTAGGTGCTTTCGGGCATCCGTCTGTACAGCCGAGTGTCTCTTTATGGCCCCAAAGGTATATATACGCTCAGGGTGTGCGTACCGGTGACCGAAAACATGTCGGATGTGCCTCTGCCGCGTGGCTCTGCCGCAACCTGCTCCACCGAGACCGGTGCACGAGAAAGGGAAGATCGTCTCCGCGTCTTAACAAGGTTGCTAACAAGGTTCGGAGGGAACGACTTTGGGGGAACATCGATGTATCAGGTCTGAGCTCTCGAAACGGCGTGGGGGCCTGGTCAGAAAAATTGATCGATTCTCTCGAGCTGGTCAGCAAACCAGCGTCCGGAACACGCACCTTCCTTCGCCTTGCTTCCTTTTCATGTTGTTGGCCTCTGCATCAACTACCCCACGGAGTCCCCAGATTGTCACTAGTCCTGGAGGTCCAGTATATTAGGCTGTCTGGTTCCCCAACTTCTTCCCTCTTTCTTCTCTCCGTTACGACCTTCTCTATCTGTTCGACCTATCCCTTTGCAGAGTCTGATCATGGGTCTTCTCACTCTTGTTGAAGACAGGCCTACGCCCAAGGAGGTCTACAACTGGCGTGTCTATGCCTGTGCTGCTGTGGCCTCGTTCGCATCTTGCATGATTGGTTACGACTCTGCCTTCATTGGAACCACTCTTGCACTTCCCTCGTTCTCGAACGAATTCGGTTGGGGCAAACTGCCCAAGGACGATGTCACATTCATAAAGGAGAACATCGTCTCTGTCTATCAAGCTGGAGCGTTCTTCGGAGCTCTCGGCGCATACATCAGTGCCCACTATCTTGGTCGCCAAAAGTCTCTCTGGGTCTACGTCGTTGTTTTCATGGTCGGTGCCGGTATCATGCTCAAGGCCGCCAATGGCGATCTCGCCCCTATCTACGCTGGCAGAGTCCTCACTGGTCTGGGTGTGGGTGGTGCTTCGATGGTCGTTCCCATCTACATTTCCGAGATCGCGCCTCCTGCTGTCAGAGGTCGTCTGGTCGGTATCTACGAGCTGGGATGGCAGATCGGTGGTCTCGTAGGTTTCTGGATCAACGTAAGTGAAATCGAGGCCTATTCCGCAGCCCTATGCTGATCTTTCCTCAGTACGGAATCTCCGAGACCCTTCCTAGCAACCACAAGCAATGGATTATTCCCTTCGCCGTCCAACTGATTCCTGGTGGTCTGCTTGCCATCGGTTCAATCTGGCTCAAAGAATCTCCTCGTTGGTTGTTCTCCAAGGGCAAGAGAGAGCAGGGGCTTAAGAACCTTCTATGGATCAGAAATCTCCCCGCCGATAACTTCTACATTGTTGAGGAAATCTCGTTCATCGAGGCTGCCCTCGAGCACCAAAAATCATCCGTCGGACTCGGGTTCTTCGACCCTTTCAAAGCTGTCTTCAAGAGCCGCAGCCTGCAATGGCGCGTCTTCCTTGGTACTACACTCTTCATCTTCCAGAACGGATCTGGAATCAATGGTAAGCTTTTTGAATGTTACGTACGATCGCAAAGATCACTGCTAATCATACATAGCCATCAACTACTACTCTCCTACCGTCTTCAAGTCTCTCGGTATCGTTGGAGGCAACACCTCTTTCCTCACCACTGGCCTGTTTGGTGTAGTAAAGACCGTCTTTACCTTGATTTGGCTGTTCTTCCTAATCGACAAGTTCGGACGCCGTAATCTTCTTCTCGTTGGAGCCGTTGGCGGTGCTGGATGTATGCTCATTCTTGGTGGATACCTCGCTAGTCCCCTCGTCGACACCTCAGCGGCAGCAACTGCCGTTGCCAAGCCTCTGACCTCTGGAGGCATCGCAGCTGTCTTCTTTTTCTACCTTTGGACTGCTTTCTATACACCTTCATGGAACGGTACCCCATGGGTCATCAACTCGGAAATGTACGAGCAGAACGTTCGTTCCTTGGGTCAAGCCATGGCTGCTGCTAGCAACTGGTTCTGGAACTTCATCATTGCCAGATTCACTGGCCAGATGTTCGCCAACATGGGCAAGTCAGGATGCGGAGTCTACTTCTTCTTCGCTGGCATGATGTTGCTCTCGGTCGTCTTTGTGTGGTTCCTCATTCCCGAAACCAAGTCTGTTCCTCTCGAGTCCATGAACAGACTCTTCGAGATCAGACCCTGCCGCAAGGCCAACGCCATCATCATGCTCGAGGTACAGGAAGCCGAGGCCGAATTCCGCGAGGATGCCGAAGGTGCCGGTCTCGGTCTAGAAAAGAGCAAGGTCGCACACGTCGAGAACAACTCTGTTTAGATAAAATCTCAGCAAGACTAGCCACTGGCTCAATGTATGTAGCGATGTGTTTTTATTATGATCATGATCAAAGGAGAATCTTATGTCAAAGACCTCCATTCCCATCTCAAACCATCAGTCCGCTCAATTACTGCTGTAGTTTCCAATACAAAGACACCGGCCACTCGCACCTACCAAGATTGCTTCGTGGCAAAGGGTTGTGTCCTCAACGTGCATTCCACGCTAGACGTTCAAGCACTCTTTAGACTTTGAGGGCTCTATTCAAACTATCAGCCATCACCGAAATCGCACGCAGTGTCGGATGCGGGTTCTCGGATGCGGGTTCTGGGGAGCGGGAATTGCAGGCATCAGACCCGCCTGAATGAAGACGACGCAGAAGAAATCAATTTTCTACCAAGTTTTATCCAAAGTCGGGAGAGCTCGGGCCGAAAATTACTATTTCTGGAGGAAAAGAGGGATCTCCAGTGCGGGGTTGCTCTGGTGGTCAGTTCGGTACCGTCACGGTCTAATCGGGCCGTCTTTGCCCACTGCTTCCTTACCGGCCAAGGACATTCAAGCTTGCTTATCTTGAACCGTAACTTACTTCTCAAGATCGAGTTCTTTCCTCTCGGATGGTCAACACGGCTTTTCTGATTTATCTGTGCTGAATTCAGCCAGCGGGAAGAACTTTCCTAACGGCTGATTGCATCGACCTCAGTCGTCTTCCGTTTCCGAGGCAGGTGCTATCTAATCACGACTTTCCCCATCATTGTTTACTGCTCTTTCACACCACTGTCTGTAACTCCTTCCAATAATAGATCTACATTCTTCAACCATTCATCTGCAACAATACTTTGAATCACGTTGTATCAACCAGAATCATGTCACATCAGCTCGGCATCTCTACAATGTCCCTGGGACGAGCTTGGGTTCACGACATGGAACCAAAGCTTGACCAAGCAGCAAAGTATGGCTATACCGGTGTCGAAATCTTCTACGAAGATCTGGTATATCATGCCAAGAAGTATCCAGGAGGCGAAACACCAGAAAACCAAGTACAAGCTGCCGAAGACATCTACTCCATGTGCAAGGACCGCAATCTCCTCATCATCAACATTCAACCCTTCATGCATTACGAAGGCCTCATCGACCGACAAAAACATGCCGAGCGAATCGAAGACCTCAAACTATGGTTCAAACTCGCACATGCACTGCATACAGACATGATTGCCATTCCTGCATCTTTCCTGCCTGAATCCGAGACCACTGGTGATATGTCAGTCATTGTCGCCGACCTTCAAGAAGCAGCCGATCTGGGTGCAGCACAGAACCCTCCTCTCCGTTTTGCGTATGAAGCGCTATGCTGGAGTACACATTGCTCGACCTGGGAGCAGAGTTGGGAAGTCGTGTCCGCAGTTGATCGACCCAACTTTGGCCTATGCCTCGACACCTTCAACATTGCTGGTCGCATCTATGCTGACCCTACACAAACATCTGGAAAGCGGCCAACCGCAGACGCTGATCTCGCCGCCGCCATTGCTACAAAGCTTGTTCGTCCTGACAAGCTCTTCTTCGTTCAAGTCGTCGATGCCGAAAGACTGTCCTCACCTTTGGTCGAGGGCCATCCCTTCTACGATGCAGAACAGCCTGCTCGTATGTCATGGTCACGAAATTGTAGACTCTTCTACGGAGAACAAGACCGCGGAGCATATCTACCCATCCGCGAGATTCTGAAAGCTATTTTGCATGATTTGGGTTATAGGGGCTGGCTGAGCTTTGAGTTGTTCAATCGCTCCATGGCGGATCCTAGTCCCGAGACACCGGCTGAGCATGCTCGTCGCGGTGCTAAAGCTTGGGAGAAGATGATGGCTGATCTCGAGCTCAATGGTCATACTGCTGACAGCGCTGTCAGTGTCAGCTCACCGGAGGTCAAGGCATGATGCATGTTCACTATTCACTTTATCGTAACTGTTCATATCTTTACATGCATGTATATAATCCAGGATGTGACTGTGCAATTCTATAACCCACTCCCAGCGCAGGGTCCGGATGCCCTGAGAGCAGCCAGCTCGGCACCCTTACGTGCATCAGGAGAACACGAGCAGGTCACTGAAGATTCCTACGTCTTTCGCATCACCACCACTTACATCGATCCGATCTACTCCACATCAAGAGTGACAACAAGAGCTTGACCGCTAGTGGAGGACCCTTATAACCCCCTCGCTTCAGAGACCTCGTCAACCAAAGTCTCTGCTGCCTCGCTGGTTCGACGACAGCAGCCGAGACTGGAAGTCTCACCCGTGTACGTGGATGACCATCTTCTCTGATATCGCTGGATTCGTTTGGCTCTCGAGTCTTGGAGACAGTCAGCACACTAAAGCTGCTGGTCTTGTCGTGGATTGGAGTGATTGTTATTTATACATCCGAGTGAATTCCCAAGAGTAGAAGTCTTCTCATGAAGGAGGTAGCATACCATCAAACTGCATACATCCCTCAAGAGGCTTAACCCACTCCAATCTCTGTGCAGTATAAATCTCCACTTGAGGCTTACCAAACTGCATTTCCTTCAAATCGTCAAACATACCAGCTCTAATCACCACCCTCTCCCTCCGATCGTCTTCCGCCACAGCACTTCCGTAGAGAGAGCTTCCTAAATGCAACAATCAGTATATACATTCTCCAGGAATGAGGTCAACGTTTCACATACCACAGTCTTTGCAGTAATGGTTCTTGATCTTCTTTCCCGAATCTGCGGTCTTGAGAGTTTCTGCTGGTGTGCCGGTGACCTTGAAGTCGGAAGCGCCAACGACGAAGTTGTAGCTGAATATCGAGCCTGAGATTTTGCGACAGTCGGTGCAGTGGCAGATGACCTGTTTGTATCGTCAGTGTTTGAATTCTTTTTTCCCTCTATTTCTTTCTTTTCCTTTTCTTCTTCTAGAGCAGGGACTCACAATTGCTTGTGGCTGACTACTCAGCTCGATTGTGATGTTTTTGCAAAAACAGCTTCCGGTATACATGGTTAACGGTTTTTTCTTTTTTGGTGTGTGACAAAGGTGACAGGGTTCAAGAGAATGTTAAAAGGACAAAGGTAATAAGGACAAGTGGCCGACGCAGCTTTTAGGCACCAGGATTTGCGGCGTCTCTCACGACATCGCAGAGAGATTCATGGGCTATAACAACGCACAATCATCTTAAGACATTGAGATTCGTCCAAAGAGAGGCGGCAAACCCACCGCTCTTAGTGGACGCTACTCAGTCGCTTGGAATTACTGTGTATTTCTACAGCTATACTCAAGAGAGCCTCCAAGACATGGAGAAGGTACAACAGATGTCGGGAAGACAATTGCATCGCTTTGACATGACCGTAAGAGTGAATGGATTCTTGCATTTTTCCAGTTAGAGATGCTAGGACCAATGATGGAGGGAGATATGCCTTGCATTCTTCTTCTTCTATCTTTTCTTGTTTTCTTTTTCTCCATGATTTTTTCTTTCTTTATTTCTTTTTCCTTTTTTTTCTTTTTCTTTTCTCTTTTTCTTTTCTTACAGTAACCTACAGTTCTTCGTTCTCTCTCAAGTCAATCATGACACGGGGGATATATCAGATTATCATGCAAACCTCTAGCCTTTGAGTTTCAAATCAGGTAACCAATGTACAATTCTTAGAGAGAGTAACGACTCGCGGCTAGCAACAATCAAATAAATAAAGAGAAACACACAGAGTTCAATCCTCAACTCAAATCAATAAAGCTGTTCTGCAAGCAAAATCAGATCTCCTTCGCTTGTCTTCTCGAAGACAAGACGTATGGGGTTGCTCACAAAGCACCGTTGCTGTGAGTAGTGTAAACCATAGTGTCAATGGCACCAACAGCAACGAGGCCACCAAGCAGACCACTGATGCTAACGTCAACTCTGTAAACGTTTTTGAATCGTCTTCCAAACTTGATCTGCTGCATCTGCCCACTGGCAGTGAAGTGCTCGGTTCTGGTCGCAAGCTGATTGCCGCTGGAGTCGCGTGCGGTGAAGACCATATCGCAATCAGTTGCAACGTTGATGAGACTCTCTTCGCTCATAAGGCGACAGCCGAAGAAGAGAGATTCGAGGTCGAAGGACTGTACGGAGGAACCGTCGTATTGGGATGTGATGCTGGCGCCCCCAGCCAACAGGCCGGATTGGACCTCGGAGAAGACGATGGTATTGGGACGGGAGTTGGGTCGAAGGCCAACATCGAGGATGTCGGCGGCTACTGAGAAACCTTGATAGAATAGGGAATCGTACTGATCCACTTGAGTTATGGGCAGGGCCGGGTTTGCGGCTATGTCATCGAACTTTGAGGCAGTTAGTCTGTAGTAAACAGAAGGAGGATAATGTTGAGGAAGTATACCGTCGCTTTGAACTGGGTGTTGACGGCCTTGGATTGGGCCAAAGCGAAAAGACCAGCTGCTGCTGCTGCGATAGAGGATTGGAAATGCATGTCTGGCTTGAGAGAAAGAGAGAGAGCGAGAGATGATAGAAGCTTTGTTGTGTAGCGTGAGTGATGCTGAAATCGAGTGCCAGTGTATGGGTGTCGAGACCTTTTATATACCGCTCAATGACCACATAGTGATCCTACTCTCATGTTGAGGCCCTCAAACCAATGACAGAAAACCCCGCCGCAGCAGTCTATCTCCACTCTGCATTCAATATCTCATGCAAGAGCAGATGTGCAGCCCAAGGTTTAGCTCCTGCATTATCCGAATTTGAAAAATGTTGACTGTGATAGATCATGATCAAAGTCAGCATGGAAGGGTTTACTGATGCATTCGTGGATCGCTGCTGACGTTTTCAACTGAACTTTGCTTTTAACGTCCGTACACATGCATGCATGGAGGCCCATGAGCCAGGTTCGAGGAAATGAGAATTGGTATGACGAGATGGAGATCCCAGTTGAGCTGAGAACCTAGTCAAGGACTGCTCGCTTTGTGTTACAGCAAATCCCCTGCCGCAACGCAGGAACCTGGTACCTAAACGTGTGGTCAAATTTCTTTGCTTCTTCCGACCTCTAAAGGTGTTTGAAGAGAGTCCAGAGAGTGGTACAGGCCCGTGCCGTTCGGTATCCCATCTACAACGCCTGACTGGTGGACCTTCAGACCTATTGGAACGCTTGAACAGGGGTGTTGAACTGATGCAACGATGCATAGAAGCAAGGTCGTTTGTGGGGACAATGGAGGTTAACAAGAACGAATTACCATAAGGTAGGCAAGTGGAGATCGCGGCTCATGTTATCTGCGGGCCATAGTTAACATGCTCCGGAGTGCTCGAACGAAAAGTACCGAGTGTGCAACATTACCAAAGGAAAATGAGTAGAGCATGTTCATAATTGCCTGGCTACAGTCTATATACAAGTCTGAATGGTGTTAGTATGTTTGATCCACCGTGCTTTGAAGATTGGCTTACAGGAGCCACATGAGAACCCTTGGGATAGTCAACAATTCCCACACCAAGCGGCACAGTGATGCGGGTGTAGATGTGAGTAACGAGCCAAGTTCTTGTGCAGTAGCGATCTTGAGCTATGTGGAGCCTCAATAGGGGTTTCTTGAGTTGCATACCATGCCTCGAGAAGCTTTCCAGATTCCAACGGCCTGAGACCGCACTGCGTAGAGTACAGCGTGCTGTAAAATCAAGAACGCAACCTGGGAAGAATGTAGTGACAAACGCCATACGCAAGATATTTGTGATTAGACCGATAATATCAGAAAGTAAGTAAGAAAAAGAAAAACACACCCAACAGGAAAGCTGTAGGTATGAGGTTAGAGATCTGGATATCCGAGGGCCGAGGGGGCGGCCCGCTGCGGATCCTCACCCTCATCAACGCAATCCGGAACCGTCTCCAGTCAGGTCTTATACAAGCTATCGCACTACGATGCGAGACCCACATTTACTTGCATCTTTCTGGTTTCCGATTGTACTTTGCAGGACCACAATCGTTGCTTGTACAACGGACTCGTCACAATGTTGTTGAGAACCCGATGATGGCAGTCAACCTGGTAGCTTGAACTAATCACGCCGGAATTGAACTCCATACAGGCCCATGATTCAGGACAAAAAGACATGATGAACAGAGGAATTTGGGCGAGTTTGGATGAGTGAGGAAATCCTTGTAATTCCCATCATGCGTTGCCTATTCCTGGGGTGCATCTGTCTGTTTGTCCCATCCTCTTCTCTTCGCCCTCCTTCGCATGCTCCAAGTTCTCCTTTGCATGTTCCTTGTTCCCCTTCATATGTTCTATCTGCCAAATTCACTCTCGTCTCTTCAATCTGGAACTCTTGTCCTCGACCAACAGAGCAAAAAGCAATATCAAGCAAGCCAAAACAAAAGCGATAAGTGAATTTCATGATGGAACATCATGGTTCATCAGTGTGTACTGTTTAGCCATGTATTCTGCCACTCATACAAACAAATACAATTCGTTACACCTCGACACTGTCGAATTCATCTACGTGAAGGTCACATCTTTGATAGTGGGTATGGATTTTCAAGATGATCATCACGGTCGAAACTGGAGTTTAACAGGTGTATCGAACGTGTTTTCTACACCACCTATACACTTCATATCACATCCAAGTCATCTGGAAGCTCATTTGAGTAGTTCATACTCCAACAAATTGATTCATAAACCGCTTCATGGTTCAACCTTCATATGTTAAAGCCAAAAGCGATCTGGATAGTTGCTGAGAGGGGCACCTTGACCGGAAGTGGGTTGCGACGGTATAGAACATTCTCAGAATGATTCGAAGCTGCCTACGGGGAGGTGATGTGATACCAAATCTTCTTGGTCATACCTCTGGTTCGAGAAAGACTTGTGTCTCTTTGTGATTCAATATCACTTCTACATTGTGATCAAACGAGCATGAGAGTAGTACACTTTGGCACATGGGGAAGTAGGTTACTGATGAGAAACATACCGACAGACCATAAATCAACTCGAGAGCTGTATCGGCGGAGTTTATTATCCTAGACATGTATCTCAAACGAGAGTTCCGCGATGTCGCGATAACAGTGACGTCGAAAGTCAGGATTTGACCTTGTCAACACTCAAACCATAATAAGGCATACCACAGTACGAACATGGATGTTCGAGATGTGTTTCATATTCATCGGGATTGCCTTTCCGCGGTCGGAATGTTGGTGGCAGAGGTGGCAGGATTCTCGTACGCAATCAAAGCTGCAAGCAATCTATCTGGTTGAAGTTGCTGATTGCCGTTCGGTCGGGCACGGCCAGGATCCGGCGAAGCAGATTGATCTGAGCCGATCAGGAAAACGCCTGTTCGTACCACCTCTACACCCAGAGATCAGCCATCTTTCCTACAGGGATTCTCCAGGATCAGGGGATCCGTGGGTGTGTTTCAAGATCTTTGGGATTGTTCTATCGGGACATGGCTTTCATATATCGTGCGTATGCATGCGGATGAGAGCATGGTCGGATTGTGCTGGGTTGTTGCTCCAGACTGCTCGATTATATCGCAATGTTGCTGAGTAAGAGTCGGGTATTTGTGCGTCAACACTTGGGCCGGCGTATACATGGAGTTGTGATATTGCTAATGAAGCGCGTATCCCAAAATGGGTTGCACTCCGGTGCGCATGTAAGAAGTCACCCGCAATGAGTTCTTGCTCTTGAATAAGAACCAGGTTAGGAGTAGACATCTGATCTTTTTTCTTGGAAGAATTAACATTCAATGGCGGCAGTTACAATGACATTGAGCCTACATTGGTTAGTGATGCTCCTCAAAAGCACTGCGGCTTCCTTTTTTAGCACATGCCTGCATATTGGTCGTGCGCAGAGAACTCATCTAGATAAGGCTGAACCGATCTAACCAAACATCGCACTTGGCAATCCGGAATCAAGATATTCATGACGTTGCGAGTTTTCGTGTGATCATAATCGATCGTGTGTAAGGAGTTTGGCAGAAGCCGCATCTGTGTGAGTCAGATTATTCCTGTAGGATTGCGGTCTCCAGAGAGTGGCAGGCTTGCACCCGAACGCCTGTCCAGTTCTTCGGGTCTTTGGATATACCCAAACACATCTTGTCCGCAGCATTGGCGACATCGCTAACCGACTCTCGCATCGATCGTGTGTTCGAATGCTGAATCTGACCAACGTGTTGAATGCTACCTGGGACCTGCATCTGCAGGAGTGATGCTACCGAAAGAACAACGAGTGCAATGTTCGAAATGTGTAACGGTTGACAGGTCAGTTTCTTATAAGCGAGTGTGCCACGGTGAAAGTGTTGATAAGAATGATCTTCGTGCCATGTAAGCTTCGAATATAGTCGAGACCGACACGAAAGAGGGAACCGCTGCGTAGTACTGCGGTACTGGTGTGCGAGCTATGCAAGTACCTGAGCATTCATCCCGTTTTCCAAAGATTAAAGACTGCCGGTGCATGCTCTGCACGTTGCTCGCACGCTGTGGTCTGGAAGCAGGGGCGCATTCTAGGACTGTGGTATGACGATGAAGCTGAAACATACTTGGAAGGATTGCAGGTTGTGAACAAAAATATTCAAGCTTGCTCAACGGGCAGAGCGATCAGGCGGACGACCAGCGTGCCCAAGGGCTTGGGCAAGTTGCGTAGTGTCGGACGGGCCCGTGGAAGCTTGATGCCGTATATTAAAGATTTGCGTAGTTGGCGTGAAGTAGACCGACCCCTGTCCCCTGAGCTGGGACGCTTTGACAGACTTGACGTCTGTTCTGCATGAGGTGTGTGTCCAAAATCGAATGCAAGCCAGGTACTGCAAGACGAGAGAAGTGTGGCGTGCTTCACAGCAGCATGCAAACGTGAGTATGTATTTTGCCGATGGTGGTTCCCTGGGAAAGGCTACCTCTGTTGGTCGTACCTGCAAAATCTGCAAGTCATTGCATCGTACCGGCCTCCCAAGCTGAATGAGATGCGTCCTCAGCTTCAGATTGACAAGATTTGTCACACCTCTGCGACCCACGGCATAGCTCGCGAGCGTGGATCTGCAGCGTTTATCCACAAGATCGGGTCCCGTCGAGATTGCGCGTGGCGGCTTGAGGGACAGCACTGTGTGTCGTCGTCTATTTTCCTCGGCTTGGCGCCAGTCTAGCGCCGCCTGCTATAGGTAGAGGCTGACCCATTGTCCAGGAAGGTACAATGGTGTTGCAAAGATGGTTTCTCGAAAGATGCCACCCCCATCTCAAAAAGGAGACATGCGACGGTGGTGCCAGGGTTTTCCTTCTTACTTTTGGCAGATTCATGCAAATGCCGTCAGCGCGCCAGTGTCGAGTCTCTTCGCATGGCCCGTATCTGGGAGAAGCGCGTCGTTGCACAGGCCGGCGCCTGTTCCTCGATTACCCGGCGCTGAGAAGGTGCGAGTTCTGCGTTGTGGTTGGTCGAGGGCAAACGCCTGGCGTCAACGGGCTCGAGTGAACCGCCGCGCTCAGGCCAAACTTGTCTCCAAACCAAGACGTCTGCATGAGTTAGCAGCACGCCATGGCGCAAACCCGGCACCATGTCCATGGATGTTTGGAGAAAGGTGCCCTCCGGCATTGATATGCGACGCACCGAATCTGCACAATCTCGGACGCCTTGCCTGCTCGATTGATTTGCAGATTCGTACTGCAACGTCCATGCTTTTCCCTATGCCCACTCCTTTCCAAACCACATCCTTACAAGGCTCAATTCTCAATTCCCAGTCCAACGGCTCAGGATGATCCGATCCAGTCCGCGCTGCACCGGAGCTTCTTGGTTGCAGTGGATCTCGCTGCAAGAGGCAAGTTCAATGTCTGTGTCGTCCGCATAGATGTCTAGTCGGTTCATGTGGCACCCTTTCTGGAACATCTGATAGGACGCCCGACCATCTGGCTAACGTCAAATGATGATTAAACCTTGTCAACGAGAGAAGGGCACGATGGGCTCGACATCGACCGCAATCAACCCGTCCGAAGGGAACCAAAGCTCGAGGACCTGAAAGAGATATAAAGTCACCGGGTCTTCTCCAGAGAACAACCATTGGATCAGATCAAACCATCTTCCAGCATCAAGCTCCTACCACATCCTCTTGTCTCACAATATCATCTTTTGTCCGCTGTCGTTGATTCAAGTCGAAAGTTTATTTCTCAGCTGAAATTCATCATCGGACAACAACCCCGCTCTGTCTTCTTCAATACACTTCTCGCCATCTTTACCAAAATTCATATACAAAATCTTTGGTACGTACGAGTCAAGAGATGACTTTGGACGTTTTCAACGTCTGGCTGTTCACCTGTCACCGGCCCGGTCCTTTCCTTGACATAATCCGCACCACATGGAGAAAGAAAGGCTGTCAGGAAAGGCATTCCAAATTTCTGACTTCAAGCCTCATAAGCCCTTGCCCTACCATCACAACGTATATGTTGTGGCCATCTCCCGTTTACCTTCACGCTTTCTTTTCTTTCTTCCTGTTATCCAAACCACCACATTACACACACAATCATGTCACGACCACACAGCACGGCTCCCAGACGATCACGGCAGAATACTGATCCAGCGTCTCCTCAGGCTAGAAACACTATACTCGCTAGAACACATATAACGAGAACCCGGAGGCCATCTGTTAGACGCCAGCACCGACATCAATTACCAGAAGAGGATCGTTTCCTGGAACTACGACGATCAGCACGCCTAGCCAGACAACACCAAGACCAAAACCGAGAACTACAAACCCAAGAACAGCACCAAGCATCTACAATGGCAGACGTTGCACGCCGCACTTACGCTCGCAACGACCACGGTCCTCGTAGTGTCGAGTAAGTTGTCACAGATCTCTTTTTTGCTCCACTTTCCAGCCTCTTCCTGCTCCACTTTCGTGCTTTCGAACAGGTAGAACGTCGAAACTGTGCTTTCTGCAAGATTTTCAAAGACCTGGTTTCAAGATACGGGTTTGAGGTTTTATCTGTTCGCAAGCATGCTCAATTGGCCCCACTCCTTGTTTCACAAAGGCATCGAAGAAACAGAGCACGAGCTTGATCTCAGCATCACGATGTTGGTATGGCATATCATGCCACTGCATCATCCGCATCACCAACCACCCTCCACTATCACCCAGAATGTCCCCCAAACTAACACCCACCAGACCCCGCCGCAGCTCCACCCGCGAAACACCCTCTTCCCGCCAACCAACCACCACCCCCTCCTCTGCATCCCCCTACACCCTCCTCCTCACCACCACACCCCCTTCCACCCTCACCCCCTCCACTCGCTTCACCATCCGCCTCCTCATCACCACCCCCCGGCGCCAGCGCCCCACCTCCCTCCTCGCCGTAATCTCCCTCACCACACCCTCGGGCACACCCCTCCCCGCCGGGCACCTGACCTCCTCGTCCGCCAAACTCATGGACTCAGTCTCCGAGCCCTCACGCACCGACCTCGCTGTCCTGGGCCGAGGCGCACGGGCAGAAGTCGTGGGTGCAGCGGGTTTTGAGGGCTTGTGTGTGAGGAACGAAGGCGAGTATCGTGTCCGTGTTACGATTGCGCGGATGGAGGGGGATGGGTGGGAGGCCGTTGCTGAGGTTGATAGTGCGGTGTTCAGGGTGTTGGGGAGGGGTGTTAATGGGGTTAAGGGTTAGACTTTTCTCCCCTTTGGTCTTTGGTCTTTGGAGTTGTGCTTTTCGGCGTTGGAGGGGATGGATGGGATTGGATTGGGGGTTTCTTGCTGGTTATGGTAGGGGCAGGGGTAAGAGTTAAAAGGGAAAGATGTGTATGATTATGAGGGGTGTATGGTTGGATGGCTTGGGATGAAATGGACGGCGAAGCAAACGAAGATGGATGCTTCATGTTGATGTGGGAAGTCTTGGAAACGAAAACGGTGGGACATTGGGTGGCAGGGCATACATCTGGTCTCTTTTCTCTTCCTTTGTTTTCTTTTTGGAGTCTTTTTGGCTGGGAAACAGGGTATGTGTTATGGGACCAAAGCATTTATTACGTATAGCATGAGATAACGAAAAGGAATACAACAAGCCTTCTTAAAAGTATTATTTCCCAACAAACATGTCTTTGTAGTCCATGTGCTCTCAGATAAAGCCGGCTCAACAAAAGAATTCCGAGTTTAACTGCACAACACGCAGGTATGATTGTGGAAAAGTAGAATTTGATTTTTGCAGGAAAGGAAAGTCTCCAAGAAATGCTCGCATGTTTGAACGCCTACCCTAATTTGTTGTGCATCCCGAGAGAAACAAGAATAAACGCCGGTGCAATGAGTAGTGAAAAGAAACTGCTGGAAAAAGAAACACAAAATGAAAAAAGTGTTTTGCAAGAGGTTCGTCTCTTTCCTTGCCTGTGTATGATGTTCAACTCTCCGTCCTCCTCTTTTTTGTTTTGTGTCGTCGCGAAACGTGGGTATCTGAGAATGGTGCGATGCTGCTGCGGGTTTCCTGTTTCTGTATCGATTCGATCTGTGCCATGTGCCTGAGAGTGTCCCTTGAGCCCCTTGTCCTTGGCTTCATGGTTGCGTCTCATTCCAGGATGGTGTGACGGATGTCATGGACGCACACAGTGGACATTGTCGATCCTGTATTCCTGAGCTATTCCTGGCAGTACTTCCTGATGTGGACAAACTGGCAGGCACTTCTAGAACTTGTTGTTGGTATCGTAGTAGCCAGAGACAATGTCGTCGTAGTTCGAGTAGTCGTAGTTAGGGGCGGCACGTCTAGGCGTGGTGCGCGAGGCCGAGTCGGGTCTCGGGGTGGGTGCGGGCTCGCGGCGGGCAGAGCGCGGTTGCGACATGGAGGCGGCGGGAGGGGCGGGGCGGATAGGCAGGTTCATGGGCTGTTGGGCGGCCGTGGGTACGTGGCCGGCACTCGTTGTGCGCGCGGGATAGCCCGGGCGGTGTGAGTGACGCGGCATGGACTGTGTGCTGATGGGAATGTCGCCAGATGACGAAGACGGCGGACTGGGCTGGTTCTCGGGCTCTCTGCCGCCAGATCGCAGCAGCTGCTTTGTCTGAGGAGAGAGTTGTGGCACAAGGTGAGACTTGCGGTTGTGGCGCTCCATCATGCTGACGGCCCACGCCTCGAGGTCGACGGGCGTACGCTTGGCGGCTTGCAGGAAGGGGTCGGTTTCGAAGAGTTCGGCGGGCGTGGGACGGTCGTCGGGGTTCTTCATCAGACACTTGTCGATGACATCGTGCAGGATCTTGGGGAAGGCGTCGCTCTTGGGGAGCTTGGGCGAAGGCTCCAGCACAATCTGCTGGAGGAGGTCAAGAATGCCCTGAGGGCCGGCAAGATCGTCGTCGTCGCCGTTCTCGCTGTGGAAGGGAAACTTGCCGATAGCAAGCTCCATCAACGACAGGCCGACACTCCACACGTCCGACTTGACCGTGTAAGGCGATCCCTGGATTCTTTCGGGCGCCATGTACGTGCCCGTTCCGACAAAGGTATCCGCCACCGAGTTGTCGAGCTCACTGCTGACGCCAAAGTCGCACAACTTGATCTGGCCCTTGCTGTTGACCAGGATGTTGGATGGCTTGATGTCGCGATGCATGATGCGGTGCATGCGGTAGAGGTATGCGAGGCCGCCCAAGACGGACTCTGCAATCTTTCCTAGAACGTCGACTCGCACGGGACCAAAGTTCTTGGAGATGCTGTCCAGTGAGCCGACATCCATGTACTCCATACACATGACAACGTCGCCCATGTCGTTCAAGAAGGCGCCGTAGAAGGAGACGATGGAGAGTGAGTTACACTCATGCATGATCTGCAGCTCTCGTACGATGCGCTTTCTGATTTCCTTCTTTGCCTCGACGTGGATGATCTTGCGCGCCATGACTACCTTTGTAGCCGTGTGCATGACCTTGCTGACTGTGCCGCCGTTGCCTGCTCCCAGCTCTTTGATGACTTGGAGATCCTCGCTCTTGAGGTCTAACCTGAACTCAACGCCAATCTCGAGTGTGTCTGCGCGGCCTGTCTCTTGACCACCGGTGGCTTCTCCATCTGGTGTGAGGGGTTGGGCAGGGCGAGGAGCCGGCGCGCTGAGGGCCAGACCCTTGACGTTCTTGCGCTTCATCGTCTTGGTCTTGAAGGCGTCCGACATGGTGGGTGGTTGTGTGGGTTTGTGCTGAAGTTGGGTCTGGAGGCGTCTTGTTCAGTTGGCGGGCAAGATTTGGTCGACTCCCTGGGCCGCGAAAGTGATTGGCTGTCGCTCTGGGCGGGATTAATCAATATTGGGTGGCAGCCAGGTTGGGCGGCAGTCCGCTGTGTACAATCAGGTCGTGTATCTTGAGTGTTTGGCGTATGCACGTCGGCAACAAGGGGTCTGCTGTCTTTCGGGTGGGGGGCCAAAGCCGGGCTTTGTTGGAGGGACTTTGTTAGAGTGCGAAATTGCAAGAATGAAGACGGGCGGCTGATAGGTCAAGAGGGACGGGTAAATGACATGTTATATAGAAAGCGGCCAGGAGAACGAGAATAGCAGCGAGACAATCGGCAGAGTCTGGATGAGACAGGCCGACGTGCTCGTTGAAACAACTGCTTCGACCTTCTACAGACCTTCTATTCCCTGGTCGCTTCCGACTTCCGCCCTTGGCCGCCAAGCCCATCTCTCCACGGCCAAATGGTGACTCTTTGTTCTGTCGGTGTGTGTCTGGCGTTGTTGCTGCTGAATCGTGGACGTGTACTCGTTGGAAGTCATGATGGAAACGTTGCATGAGAAAGTGTTTCACGATATCAAGTCAAGCATACCTCGCAACTGCCCTTCTCCCAAGTGATGCCTTGCAGCTGAGGCAGTTGCGACCTGCTTCCCGAAGATCCGCCGGACGACGGCGCCAAGGCCGTGACGGCGGTCGCAGTTTCCAGACTGCCAGGCCAGCAACTTGTCATTGCTGAAGGACCATCTCGCCTGTCCATCAACACCACTTGACTTTTCCTCGCCCGACATACAAAAGCGCTTGATTGCCCAACTCCATTCTTTCCCTCCTCCTTTTGCCAGCACAGCGCACAGCTGCCGCCACGATTTGACGACCGACATCCACCACGCGCCTGAATCCCCGACCAGACAGCTTGCACCAAAACATCGCGCAAACCAACCACCATGACGACAGCCAACCTGTTTGATCTCGACGCTGAGCTCGGCAGCGAAGAAGACGAGGAGTTCGAGGGTGACGAGGCTCCGCGTCCCAGAAAGCAAAAGGCAAACATCGACGATTCCAGCGAGGAAGAGGAAGACGATGACGAGGAAGCCGAGAGAGAGGTGCGCATACAGCCATGACTCGTTGCAAAGTCTTTCCTAACAAGCCAGCCAGATCCGTGAGGGCTTCATAGTAGACGAAGACGAAGAAGATGACGAAGAGCGTCGTGAGCGCCGTCGCGAGAGGAAGAAGCGCAGAAGAGAAGAACGCGAGGCCGAGGATGCTTTGCTCGACGAGGAAGATCTGGACTTGATTGGCGAGACACATCCCGACTACCAACGTCGCCAGGAAGAGCAGGTGACTAGCAATTGCCATCAACACGACCAACCAACACGCTAACACCTCCAGAAGAGCAAGTTCAAGCGTCTGAAGCGCGGTCACCGCGAAGACCGCGATCGCAACGAAGCGCGCGGCATCGACGACATCTTTAGTGACGATGAGGAGATGGCCGACGCCGACGGTAGAGCCTACGGCCGCGAACCCAGAGCCTACGCCGACGAATTCGCCGACTTTATTGAAGAGGACGAATTCCCCGATGAGGAGCGCGAGGCCATGCGCGATGCTGCCGAAGTCCGACGACCCGGCAGAGGCTATGTCGACCCCTTGCGCATGCAGAGCGGTCTGGACGAGTCTGCTCAGGAAGACATGATGGCTGCCTTTGGTGACGGCACAGAATACGACTGGGCTTTGCAACTACAAGAGGAGGGCGATGAGAACCAAGAAGGTCTGGACAAGCCGCTCGAGCTCAAGGACGTTTTCGAGCCCTCGCAATTGGCCGACAGGATGTTGACAGAGGGTGATAACATCATCCGCAACACCGATGTCCCCGAACGCTACCAGCTCGCCCGCCAGCCGTTCAGAGAGATGGAATTGTCCGACGAGGAAATGAACGCCCGCATGCAAGAAGAGACACACTGGATCTCCAACTTCCTCCTCCCCAAGAAGCGTCTGGACCGCGACCTGGTTGAGCCCTTCCGCGAGGTTGTCGGCCACGTCCTGCGATTCATGAACGTCGAAGAGCTCGAAATTCCCTTCATCCTCCACAACCGCAAGGACTACCTGATCCACGAGGAGCGTGTCGCTGTGTCTCCCAACCCGAACGACCCGGATGCTCCTCAGCACGAAATCAAGGCTTCGAGATTGTTGCAAAACAGCGACTTGTGGGAGATCTACGAGCTCGACCTCAAATATCGCGCCTTTGTCGAGAAGCGTGAGGCTTTGTCAAGATCGATTGAGAGCATCCGCGGCGCCATGACCGACTCAAATGACGAAATCTTCAACGACATGATCCCGGCCGCCGTGACCATGGAGGAGCTGCAAGATGTTCAGGATTACCTCCACTTCCAATACGCCGCCCAACTCAAGGACACGACCGTTTACGATGCAGAGACCAATGGCACACAGAAAAGAGCAAGGGGAACGCGCAATATCTGGGACAAGGTCCGCGCTGGACAGGCATACCACATGGTCAGAGCATTTGGCATTTCTGCAGATGCTCTGGCGCAAAACGCCCTCAAGCTTGGCACGAGGCAGTACACTGAAGACCCCACCGAGAGACCCGACGACATGGCCGACAAGCTGGTCGACGGATCAGAGTACTCCAACAGCCAACAACTTCTTGCTGCTGCAAAGGCCATGTTCGCCGAAGAGCTCGCCCAAAGCCCTCGTATGCGCAAGCTCCTACGCCAAAACTTCTACATGGACGGTGTCTTTGATTGTTTCCGCACCGAGAAGGGTCTGAGAAGAATCGATGAAGAACACCCGTACTACGAGTTCAAGTACCTTCGTGGAAAGGATCTGAGATCGATCGTCGCTAAGCCTGAGCTCTTCTTGCGCATGCTGAAGGCCGAAGACGAAGGACTTGTTGACGTGCGTGTTCGCATGGAGGTGTGGGACAGATTCAAGGACAGTCTCTACAAAAACATCATGTCCGACAACTTCAGTGAGCTCGCCGATGCCTGGAACGTTTTGCGCAGAGAAGTCTTGGATATGGCCTTGGAAAAGCTGACCCGCACGATTGTAAAGGGTGTCAAAGAGAACCTCAAGACCGAGTGTGAGGCTCAAATTGCTCGTGCTTGCAGGGAGGAATACGCCAACAAGCTTGATCAAGCTCCTTACAAGCCGCGCGGCATGGTTCTTGGTACCACTCCTCGAGTGCTGGCCCTTTCCAACGGTGCAGGCAAGCGCAACGATGCCATCTGTTGGGCTTATGTCGATGAAAACGGCCGTGTGCTTGAGAATGGCAAGTTCGTTGATATTCGCATGGGTAACAAGGAAAAATTCCTGCCCGATGGAGCCGACGTTGGACAATTCGTCGACCTTGTTGAGCGCCGCAAGCCTGATGTTGTTGCTGTTTCTGGTTTCTCTGTCGAGACCCGCAGACTCTACAAGGATCTCCAAGAAATCATTGAGAGCCATGACCTGCGTGGTACACCATACGAAGAAGAAGACGGCTCGGAACAGAGCGACAAGCTTGATGTTGTCATCACCAACGACGAAGTTGCCCGCCTGTACTACACCAGCGATCGCGCCACTGCCGAGCACCCTACTGTTCCTCCGCTTACCAGATACTGTATCGCCCTTGCGAGATACATGCAAAGCCCTCTCAAAGAGTACGCTGCTCTTGGTCGCGACATCACGTCAATTTCCTTTACCTCGAACCAAACACTCATTCCTCAAGAGAAGGTTCTGAAGCACCTGGAAATGGCCATGATCGAAACGGTGAACTTGGTTGGTGTCGACGTCAACGAGGCTGTCTCCGATACTTACACTGCCAATCTTCTGCAATATGTCGCTGGTCTGGGTCCTCGCAAAGCAGCTCATCTTCTCAAAGTTGTCAACTCTAACGGAGGCGACCTCAACACTCGATATGAGCTCATTGGCGTATCAGACCGCAATAGGAGAGCGGCTGTCGGTGCCAAGATCTTCGAGAACTGTGCGAGCTTCTTGTACATCAACTATGACGATTCCGAGCCCGATTCTGACTACCTGGACAACACTCGTGTACATCCTGAAGATTACGAGACGGCGAGAAAGATTGTGGCTGACACTCTTGACATGGACGAAGAGGATGTCAAGGCCGAGATTGATGAGGCTGGTCCCAACGCTGTTGTCCGCAAGCTCATCAAGGATGACGCTCAGGACAAGCTCAACGACCTGGTGCTTGACGACTATGCCGAGGAAATCCTTCGCCACATTGGTCTCAAGAAGAAGGCTACCCTAGAGCTCATTCGTGGTGAATTGCAACAGCCATACGAAGAACTTCGTCGCAGCTTCTACCTGCTGTCAACAGACGAGGTCTTCACCATGCTCACTGGCGAAACCAAAGAGTCCCTGACGGCTGGCATGATTGTGCCTGTGTCGATCAAGCGCACCTTCCCTGACCACATCGATGTCAAGCTGGACTGTGGTATCGATGGTTCCATCAACGAGCAAGACTTCCCCGGTGGTGTTGGTAATGGCGGTGCCGAGCCTCGTCACGTCTGGCAGACCCACCAGACTGTTCAGGCCAAACTTCTTGAGATTGAGCCAAAGCGTTTCACAGCACGTCTCTCGCTCAGAGAAGACGACTTGCGTGAACCCTTCCGTCGTGAGTTTGACCATGAGCCTGGACAGTGGGACGAGCAGCAAGAAGCTCAGGACAAGAAGGAAGCTATGCACGAGAAGGATGCCAAGACCGGCAGAGCCCAGCGTGTCATCAAGCACCCTCTGTTCCGACCGTTCAACTCAGCTCAAGCAGAAGAGTACCTCGGTTCACAAGCACAGGGTGACGTTGTTATCAGACCATCATCAAAAGGACTCGATCACTTGGCCGTCACATGGAAAGTCTCGGAAAACGTATTCCAACACATTGATGTGCTGGAGCTTGACAAGGAGAATGAGTTCTCTGTGGGTAGAACTCTCAAGGTTGGCGGCAAATACACATACTCGGATCTTGACGAGTTGATCGTCTTGCACGTCAAGGCCATGGCGAAAAAGGTTGATGAAATCATGACGGACGAGCGCTTCCAGAAAGGCTCAAGAGAAGCGACGAGTAAGTTTTGGTGTTTCCCTTCCAGGTCCCTTCGACTCACTAACACAAATCACAGACGAATGGCTCAACGCCTACACAGAAGCCAACCCCATCCGCAGCATGTACGCCTTCTGCATCAACCCCAAGTACCCAGGCTACTTCGACCTCTGCTTCAAAGCCGGTGCTTCGGCAAAGGTCGCCGCTTGGCCTGTCAAAGTCATCCCCAATGCCTTTGAACTCCAACGCCACCCTTACCCCGATATGCGTGCGTTGAAGAATGGCTTCAAGCTCTTGTTCTCCAAGGCCTCTGGAGTGGCGAAGCGATAGAAGCGTTCTTGTGTTGCCCCTGGTGATGGACGACCCAGGGTGTAAAGAGGTTTACTGAATTTTGTTCTCGACAGGGGAGGAATTTTTTGCAACTGCTCTTCAAGCTGCGGTAGAAGATGAGGGGAGCATTGAGCAAGGAAAAAATGGTCATGGCGAAATCTACCAGGGAGTGGCATCGAAATGATTTGGAACGCTTGCCCGAGGCGGTTACAAAGGATTGTCCAGAGAGCTTCTCTTCACTCGATGGAGATGAAGACGAAGACGAGCAAGGGAAAAGGGAAAAGGAACAGGAAAAGCGCAAAGAAATATTCTCAGTAATCAAAAGAAAACATTTTCATCTCCATCATGCAAGAAATTACTTTGTTGCAAGCATCTTTTTACTTGGGCAAACCGTGATATAATATAGCATTGCACGCCATGGCTTTTTGAGAAACTTGCCTGTACAACTCGCCTCAGGTCCAAGGACAAGATTTCTGACGTTCTATGCACCGAACGTGGCCAAAGGTCTTGACTTGGAGATGCGATGACGCGCTACACCCGCGAGTGAGCAACACCTCGGTCCTGAGGGGAGATATTCTAGACAGAGAACTAGATCTCCATTTACTCCAACGTCACATACCCCGCTTCTGCCTCACGATTCTTTCGTCTACAAACAACAAAACAACAAACTGCACAAGGGAAGCAGCAACATCTCTACAAGCACATTGCATCAAAACATCAAACTCGAGTCAAGTCGAGTCACCGAACAAGATGCCTTCAGGAAGCTGTCTTTGCGGAAAAGTGACGATTGAATACAGCGGCGAACCAGCACTAAAGGTACCTTCCCTTTCCACCCCTGCCCTCCCATACACCCACAACAAACGCACAGAATACAAAGACTGATATCTGCACAACAACAGGCACTCTGCCACTGCACCGACTGCCAAAAGATAAGCGGCAGCGCCTACAGCGTCAACAACGTCGTCTCTGGCGACAACTTTTCCGTCACCGGCAACCCCAAGACCTTCACAAAGACCGCCGACAGCGGCAAGAAGATTACGTCGTACTTTTGCGGCGACTGTGGGAGTACGTTGTACAGGGATGGAGACAATTTTCCGGGTATGAAGATTGTCAAGGCGGGTGTTTTGGGAGGAGAGGTGTTGGGGGAGAGTAGGCCGGGTGTTGAGTTGTTTGCTTCTGGGAGAGTTGGGTGGATTGGGGAGCTTGAGGGGGCGGAGCAGAAGGAGGGGATGTGAGAGGGGGCTGGATACTTTTGGAAGAGCTGCGAAGTTCAGATGTTGGAATTGGATTAGTTGGATGACTGTTTATGGTCAGTATGAGAGAGATGCAAGATGTTTCAGGCGCCTACTTACTTTGTGTGAATTGCTTGTTGCGCCATCGGGTCTTATGATCCTCCAATCCGACCGTGGTCTCGTCGTGTGTAGCGAGGTCGGATTCTGGTGAGTATAGGCTCCGTAACCTTGTTGGTGATGATGATGATGATGATGATGATGATGATGATGATGATGATGATGATGATGATGATGATGCACAGTGCACCCGAGCATATGGATACTGGTGTATCCATCCCTATGGTGAGCAGGTAGTGCGACTCGCAGGTCGTCGCTCTACTCGGAGCTCGAGTCTTCGGCCTCACGGACAGTGTCTTTGAGAGCCTGGGAATCTGTCAGCGGGTGTTTTGCAATGTGATGACTAGGGTTAATATTACATCTTTGAGCTTTTGCTTGAGCTCATCGAGTTTCTTGGTGTTGATCAGGCATGTCTCGTCATCAATGTCTTCGGAAATGTAGAGGCCGCCATTCTCTTGGTTGATTTTGCTGATGATGGCTTTGATGGAGGGGTCACACTGGACCAAGGTGCCTTGGAAGTTGTTAGATTCCGGATAGCTGGTAAATGATGTAGAATGATGCCAAAATATGGGAGGGGAAGCGACTGGCGTGCTCGATGGACAGAAGGAGAGGACAGGACTTACCGGCGGTAGCGCGAGGCATTTTGGATGATGAGATGTGCAGACGATAGATTGTCGAGAGTATGGATGCTTTCGCAGGCCAAAGGGCGATGTTGATGGATTTTGGGGGAGAAACCTTGATGGGTCTTGATTGGCGACGGTCGACTGACGTGGTCGAACTGCGGCTCCGCGGGGGTTTGTGAGGTGGATTGGTCGACATGTGAAAGCGTCTCTCTTCGTGCTTGCAACACCGCACTCGACTCGTTCTGCCACTCGTCAGTCATGTCGCCTGCCTTCCTTCTGTATTCGTAACGCATCGTCAAACACATCTCGCCGTCCACATTCCATCTCGAGCATTGTTCCGTATCGAGTCCTTCAGCATCCACGCGACCTTTTCATCCTCCAGTCTCTAAATCCCGAGCTATCCGCGCCGCATCATTTGTCGCCTCCGGTCCCTCGAATTGATTGCAGCTCCAAGCCGACTCTTCCATGACCTTTCTCCACCATTCGCTGCGACGGCTTGATACCTAAAGACAAGACTCTCGATCCACACCACCTCACCTACGTCATGGCCACCACGACGAGCTGGGCTCCAGTCACATCAGACGCATACAGCACCCCTACGTCCATTGCCACTTCTGATGACAACTCGCCAAGATCTGATGATGAAAGAAGCTTCGGAAACCTATACCACAACTACTTTGCCTTTGTCGGCGTCGTCATCGCCATCGCCCTCGTCGGAGGCTGCCTCTTCTATCGCCGCAAGAAGCGCATCGTCTATCGCGCCAACGCCTCGCGTCAGATGGCCTTGTCGCGCGACATCGAAGACCAAAGCCTGCGCGCCAACAGAGCTTGGGGTTGGGGTGCCTTGTCACGCGACTATTCCAGCGGTCCCGCTCCTCACGGTCAGCCAATTGCCCTTGGTCTAAGAGGAGGGCTGGGTCTACCTTCCCCTTGGCGTCGCAGAAGAGAAGAAGACGGTCTGAACGAGGCTGGCGAGGCTCCTCCCGCCTACAAATCTGCTCCCGACGACAACGACACTGTCCTCGAGACTGCCCAGCCCGCTCCCCCGACCAACATCACCACCCCAGCTATGCCTCGCCCGACCTTGGGCAGAGAACACACCAGCCTCAAGCCTCCAGACTATACCGAGGCCATTGTCTCGCCCGCGCCTGGAAGACCTTCTTCGCCTACTTCTGTTCCATCCGCGACCGCCACAAACGCCCACAACGACGTCTCTGATGGTCTCCCCACCTGCAACGACACTCATGAACGCAGATAGCTTCTGCCACGACAACCCTTCTTTATATTTGGCATTCCCTTTTCATTTGGCAACATAGCGGGGCGCTCGGTGTTGAGCACACGACCGGGGACGGCGTTATCATTTTGTCTTTCTATACCCAACAGGCACTTTTGCTTGATCTTTCGTTATAACCAGCTGTCGAATGTTGTATTTCTATCTCACAACTCCCATCTTCATGATTTTCCATCTCCACTGCTCCACAAAGACGGAAGCGGCCCTGATCTTCCGCCCCTCCACCTCTGGTACATTTTGTGGAGCGACTCCCCGGATGTGTTCCTTGGCACGGAACCGGCAATCATCTACCCTCGAATATCATTTCTTAGCAATCTCCCTTCTCATCGTGCAAGCAAACAAGTCATGTCGAATACAGAGTTCACCTCCGAGCACCTCAAAGAGATCTATGACTTTGCCGTGCAATTGGCCAAGGATGCGGGACGCTTGTTGATGGATGGTGTGGAGGCCAGATGCGGCAACGATAACACTGCCAGTGTACAGCAGGAACAGGTCGAAAAGGATAGTTCTGTGGATATTGTCACACAGACTGATGAAGGTTTGTGAACTACTCCTGATATCTTTTCCATGGCATCTGCAAACCATTTCAAGACACGTTGATACATATTCGAAAGTGATGAATCATATCATCTGGGCCATCGACTAATCAACATCATACAGATGTCGAAGCCTTTGTCAAAGAGCAAATCACAAAGAAGTATCCAACTCACGAGTAAGAACCCACTTCTACCTAACTACCGTCTTCCGGACTGCCACTAACCACCACGCCTCTCCTTCCACAGTTTTATTGGCGAAGAAACCTACTCCAAGGGTTCCTCAAAAGACTACCTCATCACCTCCGCCCCAACCTGGTGCGTCGATCCCCTCGATGGCACAGTAAACTACACCCACCTCTTCCCCATGTTCTGCGTCTCCATCGCCTTCATCCTCGACTCCAAACCCACCATCGGAGTCATCTATGCACCCTTCTTGAACCAGATCTTTTCCGCCTGTTCGGGCCAAGGGGCTTGGTTGAACGAAACCAGACGACTACCTCTGGTGAGGAATCCCGTGCCACCGATGCCCGAGCAAGCACCCAAGGGATGTGTGTTTTCTTGCGAGTGGGGCAAGGACAGGAGGGATGTAGAAGACGGCAATCTTTACAGGAAAATCGAGAGTTTTCTGAACATGGCAGGCGAGATTGGGGGTAGAGGGGGCAAGGGGGGTATGGTCCACGGTGTGAGGAGTCTCGGCTCGTAAGTATTCCCTTCCTCACCCCTCCATCCTCAACCACACTAACCTGCAGCAACAAACAGCGCAACCCTCGATCTCGCATACGTAGCCATGGGTTCCTTTGACATATGGTGGGAAGGCGGTTGCTGGGAATGGGATGTAGCAGCCGGCATCTGTCTGATCCAAGAAGCGGGCGGTTTGGTCACCACCGCCAATCCCCCTGCCGACCCTGCTACGGCGGAAATTACAGATGTTAGCTTGGGCAGTCGACTCTATCTTGCCATCAGGCCTGCGGGGCCCTCGGCAACGGAGACAGGGAGACAGAGTCAGGAGAGGGTGGTTAGAGAGGTTTGGAAGAGGGTTAGGTATTTGGAGTATTCGAGACCTGGTGCTTAGAGCAGAGATTAATCTAGACATCATGTAATTATTCTTGATTTGCATGTGTGCTTTATCGTTCCATAGTTTCATACGTCCGTAGAATGTGCAGTAGTGTATCAAACCGCCCTGTTACGCGTCCACCCCCATCGAATCACGATAATCACATGCCGACTCTTCCGGCACGAATAGAGTGCATAAACAAGAATGGTGTTGGCAAAAGCTTGTGAGCGATAAAGAGTGAGGGGAAGGTTCGGGATGACGGCATTTTCGTTGCCGGAGTTTCGTTTCTCCCTCGCAGCAACCGACCTGCAGGTTTGACAGCTTGCAGGTAGACATGTAGCGTAGCCCTTTGACATCGCGTCTCGCTTGTATGACTTGATGGTAATTGGCGATTGATTGAGATACATGGGGCTAGAGGTGTGGTGTACGACGACTGGGGTGATCGGTTCGAGCTCGCTGCTTCGTGTTGCTCGAGTATTCAATTGCTAGCAGTGGATGTCACGACCACTTGAGATTTAATGGTATAGAGATCTCGCTAACAACTTCGAGGCTGCTTTTCGGGAGTAGCTTTAGGGACTGCCAGCGACATCAAGGTGCGGATTGTCGCAATGACCAGGACGATCAACATCGGGTTATGTCTCCGCATACAGCACCATCCCCAAACAATTGACTTTGAGCATCTACCGGCAGCTCAAATCAGCCAATTGGATCATCTATGATATGCCCCAAGACACTCGATTCGTCACGCCTTTACCGTCATATCCGATCATACTTGCACTTGATATAGCTTCTGCAAGTTCCGAGACCGTTACGCAAGGTTCACCACCATGACGACCCTCCGCCACGCGTGTATTGCCGAGTCCGCGGGGTACGCTTGTGCTACTGATATATAAGGTATAACATGGTACCTGAGCGTTGAGACGAAAGTTCCAGCTCATCTCACTTCGCGCACATCATGAGGACAGGAATTTCCCTTCTCGCAGCCTCAGGTCTGCTGAGTTCTGTCTTTGCCGCTCCAGCTCCTGCACCAAACCGTGTCAAGCCTCGTCAAGAGTCTGCGGTCCAATTCTTCGACAACACAAACAACCCCACCGCTACTCCCTTTGGCCCAGCAGGTGCTTCTGGCCAGCTGAGGGGAGGACCTGAACTCCTCGGTTTCAACCCTACTAATGTTATCAGCTCGTACGACCCGGGTGTTGTTCCAACAAGTGCTTTTAGTGTAGGACCGCTTCAGACTGCAGATGCGGATACAGGCTTCTACCTTGATCTGAGCAAGATTGAGAATCCGCAACCTATCCGTGGTGATGGGGGAAAGGCGCCCACGGATCCTGGACCAAGAAATGAGTTGTTGGAGAAGCAGAACCCTGATCTGTATATTCCTCCTGTAAGTCTGAGTATACTCCTGATAATGGCTCTCTCTGATCATCTAATTTGCAGGGTACGGATTCTGGAGACGTTGCAAATGCCAAATGGCCACTGGGTCTCTCGCACAACAGACATGGAAAGAATGGTGCAGGATTTGCACGACAGCAGAATGTTGACCTTTTGCCCGTTGCTAAGAACATGGCTGGTGTAGACATGCATCTCGAGCCTTATGCATACAGAGAACTGCATTGGTAAGTCATGCATCTCTGGTTGATCTGAACAATCGACTAACATGCTTCAAGGCACCAAGCCAACGAGTGGTCCTACATCATGAACGGATCAGTCCGCATCAATGCCGTCAACGAGGCCGGCGAAACATTTACCGACGACCTCTCCGCAGGCGACGTCTGGTTCTTCCCCGCCGGCATCCCTCACAGCATCCAAGCCGGTCCCACCGGCGTAGAGTTCCTGCTCGTCTTTGACGAAGGCAGTTTCAGCGAAGACAACACCTTCCTCCTCTCGGAACTCTTCGCCAGAAACCCAAAATCCGTCTTGGCCAAGGACCTCCGCATCGACATCTCAGCTCTGGACCACATACCCCAAGACCAACTGTACATTTTCAACGGCTCCGCCTACCCAGCCAACGTCTCGGACCCCCTGAACAACATCACCGGTCCCGCTGGCATCATCCCAAACGCGAAAGGATACTCCTACCACCTCTCCGAACAAGCCCCTTACACCGTCCCCGGCGGCAGCGTCAAGATCCTCGACACGCAGACCTTCCCCGCCGCCTTCGACTTCGCCGTCGCCATCTTCACCATCAAACCCGGCGCCATGCGCGAATTACACTGGCACACCACCAGCGACGAATGGGACTTTATCCTCTCGGGCCAAGGCAGACTCACCCTCTTCCAAGCACCCGCAGCCTCGCGCACCTTTGATTTCCAAGCCGGCGACGTGGGTTACGTGCCCGTGGTCACCGCACACTATCTCGAAAACACTGGCACAGAGGACTTGGTCTATATTGAGGTGTTGCAGGCGCCGATTTACAACGATGTTAGTGTTGCGCAGTGGTTGGGCTTGACGCCGAAACAGGTTGTCAAGGAGCATTTGGGATTCAGTGATGATACGCTCAATCGCTTGCCGAAGGTTAAGCCGTTTATCTTGCCGGGGGACACGGATTTGGGACAGACCAATTTTACTGCTGAGAATGAGTAGGTGAGAGGAAGCTTCGTAGTATGGGATGTATAGAGTGGGAACTTTATCCTCTCTTTTGTAGATCTGAGATGGGCTTGACTGTGTATCGTGATAGCTATCCTTGCAATACGATGTTGCTACCGGAGATGGCGCAAGCTGAATTTGTTTAGTGTGGCTATCAAGGTGCTGAAACCACTGCATATAAACACAAACGTTGGCTGCCGGTCTTGAGTAACTCTTCCTACCCCAAGATACCTTATCACCAGCACACTTGCTATCATCACCCCCTCGAGCAAGGTGTGTAAGCAAATCTCACGCCTTTCCTCGCCCTTTCCCATCAATCGTTAAAGGGGAAAAAGAGCATCAGGTCTATAGACCCAAGTCCGCGGATACGGCTTTTTGGGCTCCCAATGCGTTATTCTCGAGGTTTCTTTTCCCATGCCCCTTGATGGGATCAAGTAAGATGGCAGCCATCCGGTTGAGTAGCGCACCGATTTGGCTTAAATGACGACTAGAATCTTGGTCTTGGTTTCACCCTTGGCGTAACAGAGGGATTGATCAAGAGAGTCATCTCATGTACATTTTTGGTAGCGAGGTGCGAGTATGCGCGCAGTATGATGATAGTAGAGAGTGTTGATCAGAGAGCCAACGGACAATAGACTACATCGCTATTTCTATCCTTGCAAACCAAGAAAGCTGTTCCACTCAAACATTGTCTTATTGGTGTTTATTCTTGCTGCTGCTACCGTATACATTAACCTTCCTGTTGCTATGCCCACTGCTTTTTCGCTCAAGAAGGCAAAACACAACCAATCTCGTACCCCAACATAACTTCTGTACTCGCACCCTCCCAACCCCTGTTTCCTGCCGTACTGATCATAAATCTACACGCCGGATCGATGTGCAAAGCTGAAATTACACCAGTGCGGTGGCCAGGCACGATAAGGAAAGGAACGGTAGAGCGCGCGTTTTCGATATCACGGAGGTCGTAGAGACGGAGGATATCGTAGGATGCACTATCACTATATTAGCTCGAGGACAGGGCAGAAGAAGAAATTAGAGGGAGGAGAAAAAGACTAACCAGATCAAATGACGACCATTGGGCATACCCCTGACCGCACTGACCGGACCACTGCCACCAGGAAATTTAAAAGTGCGCTGTGGAGTGGCCATTTGGAAGCCTTTGTGCAGAGAGTATTCCTCGACTGTGCCGTTTCTTCTGCCGGCGTATATGCTGTTGCCGTCGACGGACCAGCAGGCGCCCATGCACCAGGGAGGTATGCCGGTAGAAGGATGAATGACGGCGATAGGGTTGGAGACTCGTTGGTCCCAGATGCGGAGGGTGCCATCGATGGAGGCGTCGAGGAAGGTTGTGGATGAGGTTTGGGGTAGTTCGTCTTCTGTTGTGGTGACGTGGCCGTTTGTGTTTATTTCTTCGGCGTGAGGGTTGCCTGTCGATAGAGGGTCTTGTTGGTCTGCAGTGGAGGAATCTGGTTGTGGTTGTGAGGTGGTATCCATGGGATCTTGAGGGGCGGCTGAGATATCTTGCGGTGGTTGGACAGGACCTCCTGCATCGAGCATATCTGTATCTTCTGATTGTTGCAGGCCTGTGGCTATGGCCTTTGCGAATTCGTCGTCGTCGTCAAAGGCATTGTTGTTGTTATTGTTGTCGGCATTGATGTTGTCGTCACCAAAGAGGGAGCCGTTGTCATCGCCGAACAAGGAGCCGTCTGGTGAGCCTGCTGCATCCTCTGTCCCGTTCTGGCTGTTCTTGCTTCCCCTTCTTTCTTCCTGTAAAGAGACGCCATTGGTAAGGGGTTTTGCGGCGTTGTTGGATGAAAAGGTCGAGCTCGGGATCTGCGTGTCTTCGGCGACGTGTGGAACGGGTAGCGAGGATTCGGGACGGCGCTCGAGTGCAGAGATTTGGCCTCCGCTGCCGACAAACGAGCGCTTGACTTTGCCCATGTTCAGATCCCAGTCGAGAATGGTCTTGTCCCAACTTCCAGAGAGGAACGAGTATTCATCCTGGGCCAGACTGAGGACTGAGACAGCTGAGGTGTGTTCGCGCAGTGTGGTAATCTTTGTGCCAGCCTGGTGACGACATGTTTGGAGATTGATTGCGCCCGACTCGAGGCCTGACAAGAGCCATGTCGCTTGGTGCTGTGTGGCCAGAGAGTAGACGGGTGACGAATCCTTGGGTTCCTCGGCGGATTGAGCAGGCGGAGTGCGAACTGATGTCTCTTCATTCTCCCAGTAGGTAGTCAAGCTGCCGGCCTTCATGACGCTGTCGACAAAGGGGTGTTTTTGCGCCACCGTCAGGGGCACTTTTCCGTTTGCCGTTTCTACCCAGTTGTACATGCGGATGTAACCATCAGAGCCACCGCTAAAGACCCAGCGCATGTCTGGCGTTGCCGTGACGGCGTTGATCGATGTGCTTTGAGGCGCTGCCATGGTAGGCACAATGTCGTACGTGACTGCATTGATGGCTTCTTGCCGTACCGAGGGCCACGGGAGGTGCGTGCTCGGCGATTGGTGTGCAGAGGGGCGCGGTGACGGCGACGTCAGCATAACCGTCGGGTTCGGCGGTCGCGATGTCGAGGGGGACGCTCGACTCTGCCGGCGCGACTGTGAAGGCGATTCTGCTTCTCCGTCCGCGTCGCCTTCGTCGTCGTCGTCTTGGTCGCCTTCATCGTCTTGATCATTGTCATCGTCGTCGCCCTCTTCTTCCCCTTCCCCCTCGTCTTGGTCTTCCCCTTCGTCGTTGTCGTTGTCGTTGTCGTTATCGTCCATGTTTTCGTCCTCATCTTGCGACTCGTCGCCCGACCCTGCCGCTGGTCAGATAGCTCCGGGAAATAGCAACATGGCTGCCTACCTTCTATCGGGTCGTCATCCTCAAAAGACACCATTCCGTACTTGAGCTCCTAGCGATCGTCGCTACTCCTGGTCAACCATGTAAGTCGGAATGTGTCGCATTCGCTAGCCAAGTGAGTCGATGCTGTCGCGTGAGGATATAGATACAGATGACCTAGTATCAAGATACTGCTGCTATATATGCCGCATGTGTCCAATGGTGTCGCGATTGTCTCGTTCAACAATTCAATGTCCATCAAGACCAACGCGGAGGTCGCGCCGACGGGGGGTCATTTTGTGGGGAAGCCCGAGGTTTAACCACCGCTTTCTCGACACTCTCGAGTCTCTCCATCATTCTCCCATTCATTGTCAACACTTTGTATATCTTCTACTTGTGCGTTGATGGGTGACATGGTCGAACAGTCTTTCAAGGGAATCGGAAATGGTGCACCCAGCTTTTGTTGTGCGAATGCTACAACCCCTGTCATGGCTCCACCACCAGCAGCACACCTATCTCAACCAACACATGACTATCCCACGTTGCGACTCCATCTCAAGCGAATAGACCTGAAGCGCATCACGACATTTATCCATGTTTGCCTGGCAACAAAGGAGTAAGCGTGAATACAAATATGGCAACCACGCCCAAGCTCGGACTGGCTGCACCTTCCCGCCAGGGACTCAAACAACTGCAGCAAGGCGCACATCAACTATGCGTCCTTTCCATCGCTCCCACACTTGAATGTCCTACTGTAAAAACTCACAAACCAATTCGAGCACCACCGCTTCCCATTGAGAGCCCTGAATCTTCGCTCTTTCAGTGGCCAAGCTCAGTCTCATAACAAGTTCCTGCATTTTCACAGTCTGTAATCACGGCGCACCTAGCGAGAAGAGAGAATCCGCACTCACCTTTTCTGCTGTTGCCTCTTCTGTCGCTCCTTCCGCCAATTGACCAGTGCTCGAAGCATCACAACAAATTCACCTCTGCGCACACCGTCACCGCTCTTGTCCGCGCACATCACTCATCGTTACCACAACCATGAACTGCTTACCGCACGAAGCTATCGTCCATAGCTACTATCGGGATGCCACCCCTAAGAACACTGACGATGAGTGGATATTCAAGCCCGAGATCCCTGCCGCACAGGAGATGAGCCGCCCTCTCATCAGCGACGACCCATGTGTTCCTGTAAACCAAATCGAAGGCAACTGGCCCTTTAGAGAGGAACATCTCACTGCTCACTACCAGTTCCTTCGCGAAGAGTCCACATTCGCTCTACGCCGTGCCATTGGCATAGTCCGCGAACAGCCTCACTTGTCGGAGCTTGACCACCGAGAGACGTCGCCTGGCATCGGAATCTACGAAAAGGTGAATGCCATTCACGCTGCTTGTCGACAAGTGACTGACAGAAGCAGTCATTCGCAACAGGCGTCGTCCTTTGCAACCGTGGGTTGGCGGTCAGAATGTGCTTCTCAACCTTTCGCGCTGGCGTCAGGATTGACTGGAACACTTCCAAACGACTCAAGGCTGGTTCAATCATTGCTCTGTCGCCTAAACCAGACAAGTTTCAGAAGGACGTCACCATTGCCATCATTGGTGCCAGACCCATGGAACTACTCAACGAGAGTGAGTTTACAAAGTGTGCTACATATGACGCAGCGCTAACCAAGAAAAGGCCCTCCAAAGATCGACGTCTTCTTCCCACGTCCCGAGGAAACCATTCTCGATCCAGCTGTGGAGTACATCATCCTCGAGGAAACTTCGTCCTTCTTCGAGGCACAGCGACACAACATGCTCGCCATACAGCGCATGACCAAGGAGAACACCCCCCTTCAGGACTATGTCGTCTCACCGGTTGGTCAAGACACCAGGCCACCTATCGACCTCATCGATCTCTCCAACCAAGTCGAGTGCCTTTCATTCCTCGATCAGCAGGCTGGAAAGCACCCTGTCAGTGTTCCTAGATACGTCAAGGAGGACCCTGTCATGGACCTCAGTTACGCAACAGATGAGGCCTCGGACTACCAATACGACGTTGTCAATCGCCCCATGCCCAAGGACGCTGCCTTGCTCGATGAGTCTCAGATGGACGCACTACGTCAGATGCTGACAAGGGAGCTGGCCTTGATCCAGGGTCCACCTGGAACTGGCAAGACTCATGTCTCTGTCATGGCACTACGCATCATGCTGCGCAAGATGGAAGAACAGAGGCAGAATGCTGAACCTGGCGAGGTTCCTCCTCTCATAGTTACTTGTCAAACAAACCACGCACTTGACCAGTTGCTTCGTCATGTCGCCGAGTTCGAAGACTCATTCATCCGTCTCGGTGGTCGTTCAGCTGACACAGGTGTTGTCAAACGTCATACTCTTTTCAACATCATGGAGGAACTCAAGGAAAGCAGTCCAAGTGCTATCAAAGAGCCAGCTGGTCTTCGATGCGCGAGGACCAATATGAGGAACATGGAAAAGGATTGGAAGCGGGTGCTGGCGCCCTTCGATGCGAGCAGTCAAGCCTGCAAGCCTATGGATGAAGACATGTTCACTGATCGCCTCTCTGCCCAACAAATTGACTCTCTCAAGAACTCTGGATGGCAGAGAACTAACAACTCCTCTGAGGTCCCTGCAATCATGAAGTGGCTTGGTCCGGATGCCTCCTTGGCAAGCAGCAACTGCAACTGGCCTGCGGAGCAAGAGTTCGGCTTTGAGGATTTTGAGGAGGAGGAAGAAGAGGTTGACGAGGCCACTGCCGAGAAGGCCAAACAAGATGATGGGATTGAAAAGCTTCGAGGGTCATTCATTCCTCTACTTGATTGCAGCGTTCTGAAGGGTACCTCCATCAAACACCTCTCAGAAAAGGACGTCAAGAAGATCTTGGCAAGCAGCAAGTTCTCCGACCTCAGCAAAGTGCCTCCGCAATATCGACTTGGCCTTTACGAGTTCTTTGTCAAGGAAGCCAAGCAGAAGATCATCAAGGAAGCTCGAGAACTGGCTCGTAGATGGGCCAAGGAAGTCCGAGACTGGACCCGTGGCCAATTCGTCAAGAAGCTACAAATCCTTGCCGATGCCAAGGTCATTGGCTGCACAAGCACCGGCTTTGCCAAGTATCGTCCCATGATATACGCTCTCAAACCTCGTATCGTCATGGTCGAAGAAGCTGGAGAGTGTCTTGAAGCCAACATGATGAGCATGTTCTTGCCATCTCTCCAGCATCTCATCCTTGTCGGAGATCATCAACAGCTTCGTCCTCGTGCCCAGAAGGCTACCCACAACTTCAAGCATTACGACGTATCTTTGTTCGAACGCCTCGCAAGCAACACTGTTGATTACAAGATGTTGGCTGTACAGAGACGTATGCCTCCTGAAGTCAGACGCCTTCTCTGGCCAATCTACGGTGACAGAATCAAGGACCACGAATGTACTCACGATCGTCCTCCCGTTCCTGGACTTGGAGAGATCAGGACCTACTTCTTTCATCACGAATACCACGAAAAACATGACAGATTCAAGTCTGCTTACAACGAAGATGAGGCCAAGCTGGTGGTGGACTTTGTCAATGGCCTCATCAGCGATGGCGTGGACTCGAGAAAGATTACCGTTCTTACTTTCTACAACGGCCAGCGTCGTCTTCTGACTCAGGAGCTCAAGAAAGTTAAGGGCTTGGTGGCTGAGACTCGTATCAAGGTGGTCACCGTTGACTCTTACCAAGGCGAGGAGAACGACATCATCGTCTTGTCTCTTGTCCGCAACAACTTCATCAAGCAAGTCGGTTTCCTGAGCGTCGCCAACCGTGTCTGCGTTGCTCTTTCTCGTGCTAGACAGGGATTCTTCATGTTTGGCAATGTCCAGCTGATGGAGAATGAGGGTGGTGAGGAGTGGAAGCAGGTTGTTTCTATTCTCAGAGGCCAAGGCCCTGTTGAGACTCGGATCGCAGGTGGCACCAGAGTCCGCAATGTTGTCTAGACACCGCATGGTGCTGGAATGGTTGATGAATTGATAGACAGGGGTGGCGTTACTTTGTAGACATTCACACTCGCGCATGCATTGGCACAATTCTTGGTATGTAAGATTATGCAGTTGGTACACCTTAGACATAGAATTTCCATTACACATGCATCGCTTCTCAACATGAGTGCTCATGATGAGAGCAAAAGCTCTGAGACAGCACTATACAGATCCAGCGCTTGGAAGCAGGAGGCTGGACACACTGATCATCTTTATGGACAGTCCAACAGCATGCATCCCTTACGTGACACCAAACAGCGGAATCAACACTTTACAAACCCCATCGCTCATAGATGCATACATACAAGGCTCTTGGGAAAACGACACACCACTGCCTGACGGTCCCGAAAATATGGTCGAGCGGTTGACCCTGCCTGCCTGCCTGCATCTTGCATGCATGTTGGTGTAGGCGCTCGGGGAAACGATCTTCCGGCTCACTGCCTACCTCCATGTCGTACTCTACTCAGTGCATTACCGTGATTTTTTCTGTGTTATCATTTTGTTGCATGTTCCATTTTTGCAAAAACTATGGTGCAAGTTTTATTGCGTTTTGTGCAGGGAAGTCGGTGCTTGGGATTTCTTGTGTCGAAGAGTTGATACGGCTTCATGCAGTGGCCCAGCTGCAATGTGCCCGAGCGTGTCTTGCGATGATGAGGGTGATGCAGTTGGAGAAGGTTCATTGCCTGAGAGTTGCTGACTGGAAGCTCTCGTTTGTTCCGAGCAGCAGGAGGAGGAATTTCAGGCATCGGATTCGTGGTAGAGATACGGATGAGATCAGCACGATGCTGATACGTTGACTGACGGGGAACAGTACTGCTCACGGGCTCTTTCCCCTTCCCGACGGCTTGCTGCAGATGTCCGTCTGCGAGGTTCTCCAGCTCTGCCCGAGATACTAGGATTTAGTGCGGCTCGAAAGGGGGTTCTTTGTCTGGTCTCTATTATCTGAGAGCTCTCGATTGCAGGCAATGGTGACAAGCAAAGATGACAAGACATGATATCATTGCTAAAGTCGAGCTTGGGGACAGCACTGTCTTTGGAGAGGGCGGTCAATGTGATCGCTCTGCCGCTCGGCCTTCTGCAGTTTCCCCTTGAGCCTCATCGGACATCGAGTTGCCTAGTTTAAGAGTCGTTGCGGCTTTCGCGAGACACTCCAGTGGCCTTTTTTGGAGGTTACCTTCCCATCACGCTTGGTCTAATGCTCTCGCCATTCACAAGCCTCAGTCTGCTGCATCGTGTCCAGCTACTACGATGCGCTATCAGAGCCTGCTCATCGTCTGTCCGACTTGCCAGCACCTGCTTTGCTGCAGCAGTCGAACAACTCCGGTACACCTATGATGGCTCTGAGTCGACCCATGGCCATCTCAATGCTCCCGCCAACAGCTTCTCAGGTACGCGTGGACTCGTAACTGCTCTCTAATCTGGAGTTACTGCTCAGCACGCTCAGGATGCTCCACTCGATGCCCGATGTCAGGTCTGCTGCCCAGCCCTTCCTCGCGGACAGTTTGGCCCCGCACCAAGTCAGTCGAACAACTCTCATGGTTCCAGTTCGAGCTATGCAGAATCGACAAGTGCTTGGATATCGAGAGAGCGAAAGTGAGAGGACGATGACAACCTGCTCCCAATGGCTCTGACCCCGGAACGCGTGGCCGAAGCAGTGTGAGGATGGACGGAGGTACCAAGTTTGTACATCACAAGCAACGAGCAATTCAAAGGCGTCAGGAGAACCCGACCTATTCTTGTCGGAGCCTGCCCCCACCACGTTCGACTTTGATGAGTGTTGGCGCAAACGTCTCGATCTGATCGACGTGTATGCAGCTATCTCGCAAACTACCAGCAAAGGCTTAGTGTACCGTACAGACGATTCGCACAAACAATTCAGCCTGGCCAAGAACACATACGGTCTCTGTCTCAGCTCCAGGCTCTGGTGGTCATGAAAGCGTACCTGCAAGGCTTACACTACGAAGAGAGTATTCCCACCCAGTGCAAACTTTGGCCCATCCGGCTGTTGAGTCGCTATATACGAAGGATGGTGACATGCCTCATGTTTTTTCTTCGACGTCGACAAGATCGCCGACATGGTGTTTTTGCTCCGGTGAGTGACTACTGTTCCAGTACGATCTTCTGGCAAAGCTGACTGATGCGATGGCAGATCTTATATCTAGAGATATATATATGGGATGCCCGCTCCCACTGGTATGTCTCGCCACTTGGACCAGTGTTGTTGGTCATGATACCTCGCTCAAGTCTCCCATTCGGCTTCCCGTCCTGCCGGCTATGGTTTCGTGAGCTCAGGCATGAAGTCATCGCTCTCCCGGTCCCACGCATCTCCATCCGTCCTTGCATCTACCTACGAGGAAGACGTCGAAGAGGAATTTTACTTGTTCGCCTTGCTCTGCCAGCGTAACATGACCTCTAGCCTGGCCTGGCTGACTCAGGACCTGACCTGACGCTCTCATCGTGGACAAGTCGCTCTTCTCGTTGCGAGCCAATGTCAACGCTGCTCGATGCATCATCCATCGCATGCTCAAGGAGTTTACCAGGAAGTTCCAAGCAACCGTGTTCCTTCCTATGCAGCATGTCGGCTACATCATGCGCAACTTGAAGAACCCCCGAAAACTTGTCCACGGACAACTTTCCCATATGGGTTTGCCACGGGGCGATTTATGACCCTGAACCCCGGCTGCGGACACTGGAACCTCCCTCTGGACATGTTTCCTGTCGAACGCCAGTACCGCACCGTCTAGGCGAGACTCAAACCTGGCCTCGCGCTTCTTTGTCAGCCGATTCAAGCTGTTTTTCGAAAAGGTCGTCAAGCCCAAGTTCGGCGTGACCGACCACTGGGGACGGTTTGAATTCCAACGCAACGGGCTAATTCACTAGCACGGCATGCAGTGGTCGAAGCTCGAGGAAGATTTTGCTGCCCAACTTCGACCTTTCATTGAAGGCCAAACAGGAGCTGGTCCTTCAGCTGATTCTGAAGAGGTCTAGATCCTAGCCATCGTCCTTGTCGCTGCTCGTGACTCCCTCTACAGTCTACAACTGCACGGCGACGTCGGCTTCGAGCTTGGAAGTCTTCAATATCTGTCGCTGCCCAATCTGCGCCAGCTGCGCGTTTCCGACAACAGTGACATCGCGCCGCATGACTTCCTTGACCAGTTTCTAGTCTGGCCTCGTCTCGAGTTCCTCGACTACCGCCCAGTTGTGCTTGCACAGCACGCCTCGGGACCCCTGCGCACAGTCTCTGACCAAGCCGATCGCTATTTCGTCACGCTAGTTCTGAGTTACATCCCCTTGATGTACCAGCACCATCCGGAATTGCTGGAGGAGGGCTCAGTGTTCCTCGATGGCATCACACCGCAACTCGCCCTCGACCCCGACCGCCGCTCTAGAGTACAGTTAGCACTTAGAAAACTCATCGAAACTTGCCGCTTCGAGCCTGTCCCCGTAGCATAAGAGGAAGATCTCGACGATTTGGACGGCGATGAATTCGTCTTCTAACCTAGACCTGACTTTTTGGCAACCCACCGCTGGTACCATGCCGCATCCGACGAATTAATTTTTGATGCGCTGGGTAAAAGGGTCTACGACAGAAACTCCAGATGCTGCAGCAAACACCTCACTCTGCCTGCTCCCTGCTTCAGTAACACGGAGCGTAATGAGGAGGATTCATTCTGTATGCTCGAAACGCTCGGAAGACACTCGGAGTCTCGTGATGCACCCGAGGCTGAGGATTGCTCCTGTCGTTATTAGCCATCAGCACAGACGCAAGGAGCCCCTAGGCAGTACATTCATCGAGACAACAACAGGAATGTATGAGCTGCGATGGAGCTATGCGATTTCTCTGGCCTCATCTTCGGAGCTGCGTCTGCTAGACAAGTTGCGCGTATCCAAGGCCACTAGCAATGTCAGATGATCCTGCCATCCGAAGCACTATTGCAGACATCAGCGACGTTTGCGATGCCCAGTATGCTCTCTTGAGTCAGCTTTCAGAATGTTCGGCGGCCACCTCTCATGCTCAAAGTTCCCTCTGGTGTTGAACTTCCCTCTGGTGTTGAAGTTCCAATTGGCATTGAAGTCCCAACTGGCATCGAGGTCCCTTCTCGTACCGAAGTCTCTTCTGTCGGTGAAAGTCCTTCTGCTGACATTCCTGCCGTCCTCGAGGCTTCCGACCACTTTGGATCTCCTCTTCTGGCATTGATTCTGATCAATCCCAATCTCCTCCAACTCATCCTACTGCTCCTACTTCCGACTCTGGACTCACGTCTGCTGGAAACCTACCTCTCGAGCCCCATCTCGACGATGGTAGTGCGAGATCTCGGTGTCTTGACTCTTGTATAGAGATCTACACCCATGTGTTTACATTACTCGGACCTCTGGATCGAAAACAACAAAGGGCTCTTTTCCAGAGCTCGTTGATCAGACGTTGGCGTTGTTGTCTGTTCATGTTACCAGTCAGTGTTTGGAGTGGTTGTCTGTTAAAGTGGAAGATAACAACGATCTGATTCTCAGCCCGGAAGAGAGTCAGTGGATCTACCAGAGTACCACTGCGCACTGGTTTGCCAAGGTTCGTCTCGCTGGCTACAATAACGGCTCCAGTCCTCGCGCGCGTTTTATCTCGCACATCTACGGGACCATAACAACCGTAAAATGAGTTGAAGGACTTCATAGAACATACGATCTTCGTCACCGATGACGGACATGGACGAGCAGTAGGTTCTTGTTCCTGTTGAGGTCGTTATCGACCCTCTGCTGGCTTAAGACCCTGCCCACGGCCCTCCCCTCAATCACAACCACCTTGCGAATTACTACAACGGATACCCTACAAGCTACACTTCGGTTTACCAATCGTCTCTAGCACTACAGTGCCTCAGGGCTAGCAACGCTGCCATGTGCACCGCTGCGTAAGTTGTGTGCCATAACAGGGAACATCAACCCTTACCAATGTAATCTAGTGCCTCTGAGACCCCTTAGGTGATTCTTGTCCCCGATCGGGACTCAGCAGCTGCATAAGGTTTATGTCAAAACAACCTCAGACGCGTTGAGCAGCCACCTACCAACTCTGGTGATGGTGGTTCTCTCAAACTGCACTCTTAAGGCCATTACCAACTTGAGTTCAGACATGAGCGCAGGCCACGGCCACGAAGCATTACCCAGAGCCATTCGGATTCGGATGAGGGTAATTCTCCGAGTTCAACCTCAGACGCATTGAGCATTCACCAACCAGCAGCTTCACCTAGGGCCACACTCATCCCAAGGGGTGCTCCTCCATGAGTCTGAGCTTTAATTATGCTTCAGGGCTTGTCAAGTTCGGAAAATAGCTGAGAGAATCCAGTGCTGTGACGTAGACTCTGCCTGAGCAAACATGTATACTCATGAGAAAGCCGCCGGAGACAAGTGATGTCTGGATCAACCCATCTGTCGCAAATTGCAAGCAAAGATCTGAGTCACCAGCGATGTGTGCAACTCGTCAGCCAGAAGTATTGGGCCCTTCTGGTTGGAAATCTAGTTGCGACTCGACAATATACTACGATGCACCCGGCGGTGCGAGAATCAGTATACGAGAGGTTGATGACGCTCCTGCGGCGTTGACTTCAAGCCCTATCAACACCACACTTGCAACGCTACAGCACTCCCAAACGGGCTTGAAGTCTCTCGCACCTTCACTGTTTCCAGTCAGCTTTGGACGACAGGGCATATTGGCATGAGGAGCGCTTCGAACCCGTGTACGATCTGGTACTTTGCGCCGCAAGAAACCATTGGCAGCCGTGACCCGAAGGTCGATGACCGAATCATTCCCTCCGATGATGACCTGTCTAGGGATCCCGAGCTTTTGCTAGATCTCTCGCGTCAAGTGTCAGCATTTGCAACACGCAGATAGATCGCGTAAACAGTACAAGTTCTTTGTTCGCACCTACGATTCCCATACATTCGTCCAAGGCAACCATGAAGTCATCCGGTAGCATCACTCTTGAAGATATGTGTGGGATGCCCTTGAATACATCGAGCAGAACCCCGACGGAGAAAGCACCGCTGTTAGTCTACTGCGCGAAGCTGCGAAAGACAACCAGTTGCGTCAAGCAATAAGTCCAATCGTGAAAGGGCTGATTATGTCGATCTGACTAGGAAAAGATAAAGGACGCATGTTGCGAGTGTCGACTTAGAGAAGACATGGGCTAGGCAATCACCCCAGCGATTCAGGCCGTGCGGGATGCTCTCGGATCTCAGACTCGATTGGCGAAACCCGCACGACTCGGGTAACCTGAAGCTAGTCGTTCTTACTATATACACAACTTGGCAAGGCCGTGTTGTTGACGCGACTCCTACCGAATACTTACAACGCTTACAACCTTTGCACACACCAGGCCATTGCAGTCTAGAAGAGCCAGGCAAAGATTTTCGCTACGGCCAAAGGCCAAGCTGGGCTGAACAGATCGACCCAAGAATCAGGATCATCCGCCGTATCTTGCTGATGTTACTTCTATATATGTATTGGCTTTCTGCTCATTTTGCCTTGGTGACTCGTGCCAGGCCCGAGACCATCATCAACGCTGGACTTCACCGACAAATCACCTGTCCACTCAGTCTTCGTAGCACGATGGGAAAAAGGCTGATCCTTGGAGCACTGTGAAACCCAAGCCACGTTTTTCGTCTCTTGTGACCATCTTGTCGGAGAGAGAAGCTGCGCCAACCACAAGAAAGAGTCGAAACAAGCCAAGCTCATACTGTGAGCAAGTATCAGATACTATTGAGTACCAATGCAGCTCACAATCCATACTCTCAGCTATCCGCTTCAGCTCTTGAAGGCGAGGTGTCCGAGAACAAGAATCAGGTTGTCTTGTCAATCAAAAGACACTCCAGCTCTCTGGGACCTCCATTCGAAAACCAGCTCATTCATCCCTTGCCACACAAGTATAAGGAGAAACAGGATACTAGCGAAGAGGCCAGAGTGGAGCTGTTAGAGACCAACCGCCAAAGCTTTCCACTTGTACTCGCTTCCTAGCCCTTCAACACGCTGGACAAGAGCTGGAGACTGGACTTGCTGATGCTTGCTTTAGTCTCAGAGAAGTCGTCATAGAACATCCCCAAGACGAACTCATCTAAGTGAGGGCGTCTAACTCCAGCTTGGCTTCGCTGGATAATCGGATATCTGCACTTGAGTCGCAGGCTCAGAGGGTGTCATCATCCACTCTTCAGCAGCTCGGCCATCAGCGCATTGTGGTCTCTCGCCGTTGATCCAAGTGTTCTGCATGAGGAACTTAGTCTAGCCTACCAAGAAGCTGAAGTTCGCGAAGGCAGAGGGCAATAGCAGGGCCTACAACAGAAACATGGAAGGCGATGGCACCACCGAGCAGTAAAGCGGTGAAGAAGATAGACTAAAGCATGAGGGTCCAGGAAACCTATGGACGTTCAAGGTGGTAACAACAGCATAAGCAACACGAGATGGCGCATGACCATCCTTATCGGTAACCCCTTCTTCTTGTCTTCTCACTTAGAGGAAAGACGGTATCGGATTCTTCTCTAAGGATCTTGTGTTCCACTATTTCTACAACAACCCCAGCACTGCCCTAGAGGATGATCGCTCCAGAACCCTCGACCCTCCCGCATCCGACCTTAAGGCACACGCCGCACGCCTAGACCCCCATGACCCCGATACCGAGAAGCACGTCTAACTTACCACGGTAGGAACATAGGCTCGCCGCGTCGTCAAACTTAAGGAAGGGGCCGAGCGCAGTATACCTACTAACCCTTCGGCCAAGAACGTCGAACAATACCGCACCGACGAAGACGACGAGGCGCTAGAGCAAGAGAACGAGATCAACGAGGATGACTACGAACACCTTTGCTAAGGTGTTTTTGGTCGCATCATTGTTAATGAGGCCCACTGCTTGGAGGGTTTGCGTACCAAGGCGCACAAGTCGATCGTAGAGGCATTCCTAGACCCTACCATCTTGATGACCGGCACACTAATCTGCCTAGTTATTTGATCCCCAGGGCTCAGCCAACTCACCAATTTCGCTGCTCGATAGAAGGATACTACCACCATCGCCACATCTTGGCAGTGGCAACTCTCCACCATCTCCCGGTGGACCATATTACTCGCGCCTCCCAAGTTGAGACTCACCGGACCCGGCCAGGTGATCCCGCAAGTGCAACCAGACTATGTAGCAACGCATAAATCTTTGCAGCCGTGTCTCGAAACGTAGCAGCCTCGAAATCAACTCGAACGGCTTAACCACGTCGCTCAAATAGGCATCACCCGTCAATTCGCCAACATGAACGCTGATCATGGGCGTCGTGGCGCATTCGAGTAGGGCTTCGTCACGGCTCTCCCGACTCCTGGGCTTACCTCTGCTTACCCTGCCGGCCCTGTTGCTCCGCCTGCTGCAGCTCTTCGAGTACCAAGCACAAAAAGTCTTGTAAGCTGCCTTTCCTCAACGAACAGATGCCAGGAAAACCCGAGCTCTCGGTACCGGAGCTTCTACTGAATTTTACTACAACTATGTCATTGTATATAAACGAAGCCCACGGGCATCAACACCCGTCAAAGCGGAGACTCGAGCTCTTGGATTCCTAGTTCAGCCGGCCACCATCGACATCACGACATGGAGATTGACCGACCAGGACAACCACACCCCATGCCTCAGGGCTGTATATGAGAACACTGTGGCTCATCATTCCCTCGCCAGAAGTTCTTGAAGATCAGGAGTGGTGCGATCACGTGAGTCATGACAAAGCTCTTCAAAGAGACATGAGCGAGTGCTGCTTCGGTATTCCTTTTGCCCTTCACTCGACACACAGATCTTCCGGAAAGAGAGGTTGGTTCACTGCTTACGACGATGCCCAATATCTCGTTCAGAAGGTTCTCAACTTTGCTAGCACAACAAACTCCTGGATTCTTCACGTCCGCAATGAACTGTTACACTTATTGGATCAGAAACGGCAGAAGGCAACGCTAGAACCCTTCTTCGCAGAATCAGTTAGGCCACCTACCTCGTTTGGTCCGCTACTGCGAATCACGACGTGGAGGATGAAAATGCCTGGACACCAGCTGCTCGTGAATGGTCTGGCTTGTACTTGCTGAAACTTCTTTATCCTACTAGAGTGGTCTGCTTTTCACATTCTGGATTTGCAGTCCTCCCGAACTCTGCTCAATTGCTTGCCCAGATGAACAGAGACTCCCTGACGCCCAACACCCTCGAGACCGAAAGTTTCTTGTGATCGAGAAGTGGTAAAACGGCTCCTCGATCAACTATGCAAAAATCCCGCTCCCCGTGGCCTTGAGTGACACCGATCGCATTACGGCTTTCCTGCACCGGAGCTCGACACTTTGGCGACGCCGATTCCTGCGTATGCCAAACCCGGTTCTGACAAGCGCAAAGAGGAGATGGATATCAAACACAGCCAGGAGAGGCTATTCTACTTTCTCGCTGTTGTGTTTTGAACGTGTGGTTGCGGAAACTCGTACGAGTGCCTCTACGATCTCTCTTGTGTCGCAATCATGAAATTGAAGTAAGCGTGAACTGCTCGAGTATCACCCACAACTTGTAGTGTTTTCTACCACGCTTACTCACTCCGTTGGCATGCGTGGGTATAGCTTTACACAACACGGACTTGCAGCCACCCAAGGCTTCTGAGCTGCCGTCGACGGGTTCTGCATTCAAGCACCAACCAGGCCAACAATAAGAATAGCCGGAAACGTATCCTGCTTCCACACAGCACCAGGACGTATGGCTCGGGAGTGAGAGACAACCCACGAGACGAAGATCAAAGTCTGTCTGGTTCCTATGCGACCAACCTACGACATGACACTGGTGAGTCAGGCGATAGCCAGGAAGCGGGGCAAATAGCTCTGCGCCTGGCCAAACGTATGCCCTTTCCCAATCGCGTTGCGTTATCCAACTGCTGCAAAGACTTCTGACGCATAACCTGCTCAAGTACCATTCTGCAACTGGAAGACTTACTTGAAGATGAGCAAAGTCAACTCCAGCACTATCAGCACTCTCGACTCTCGCGTTACATACACTGAAAACTAGACAACTCTTCCTATCACTACTTCCTGCGTAAGAAATCCGAGTAGGGCGATCAGAACAAGCGCGAAACGCGGAAATTCTTCACTTCTATCACGCGACCTATCTGCAAGTTGGCCGCGCCTCCCCAACTGTTGACATTCCTATCACTTCCGATGAGGAGCACCAGAAGCTCACTCCAGGTCGGGCATTGTGACGACGCTGAGCTCAACGATCATGAGGCTCTGCTTACGTTGTGTTTATCTCCCTTGACTAGCGTAGAGGCGACTGATCTGAGCCTTTCTGTGTCTGAGACCCGTGATCAAGCACGTCGTGTCGCAATAGCCTCAGCCAGGCCAAATCCTCCACAATGTTGCCGCTGCAAAAGACGAAAGGTCTAGAGCCTTGCAAGCAATCCTCGCGGACTGTTATGATAACAAGAAGAGGTTCATGAATTCCGACATACTTCAGCACAGCAAGGAGGAGCTGGCTTCTGAGTTATCTATGCTCCAATTGCAGCATGGCAACACTCGCAAAGAGGACACTCGCAAGGCGAACAGAATCAATCACCTTGAGACGGAGGTCAGAAAGCTCATGGGTTACATCACTAACAGCGACAAAGACCAGCATGTGAACAACATCAAGAAGCACATGAGAGCCTGGCCCTGGAATCCAAGACTGGAGCCACCTGGAAGGGTCTGTCTGGTCTACCTCACGTATAGCACCGTTAACGCAGCCGAAATCAACACACATCTCGCACTGGCAGGCGCAATGCATGTTTCACTGGAATCACGAGTTCTATCAGCAGAGGAATGACTTGACGTTGAACCAATACACTCGAGCGTTCATCATGACATAGACCCACGAACAGTTTGCCAACTCCCGAGCTGTGCCGTGCTTAGCAACTGGATGTTTGCGTCTCGAAGTCGTGTTAATCGACAACAAATATGATCACCAGTTCTTTCCCCTCGAGAACGCTCAGATCTCGGTTGTTTATATATATCACTCGAAGGTCGCCAATCCCGAAAGTTTTGACTGCTAATTCCATCGCGACACAGATGTCGTCAACAGCCTCAAGCTCGATTCGACAAAACTCGGCGTTACCTGGGTCGGTCCATCCAGGCAGCTCGAGAGCATCATGTTCCCTTTGCAACCCCTGAGCCCAGCAAGTATAGCGACGACATATTTTTCATTGCAGACGCCGTGCCAGCCTCGACCGCCCCACAGCGCTTAGTCACCCTGTCAGCCTTTAAGATGGGCGAAGACACAGACGAGGTCGCTCCCAGAAAGCAAAAGCGATCCTATCAGTAGACTCGTCTAATGACGAAGACGATACCGACCAAAAGCCTCCAACAAAAGCTTCAGCTCGTACAACGGCCCCAACGATATCCTCAGTGCCTCGTCCACAGACCAAACCTCTCGATGATAATACAGAGACTAGCTTGAGATCCCGCGAGCTGTGGGGAAAAAGAGATACTGATTGCGCAGGACACAGTGTCATCCAGTACTTACGCTTGCTCAATGGATGAAGTAAAAGATTGCTGCGTCGCCTAGGCATGGTTCCATCGTACAGCAGCAAGCAAAACTATGTTCGTTGAACCTTAAGGCTTGGTCTTGTCTACTGGTTTGTCAGCCAGTCTTTGCGCAGGAGCAGTACCATCATTGTCGCATTACGAGAGAATCTAGGTGGCTACTTGAGCATTCTCATCGTACTCCAAGTCCCGTTCCTACTAAGCGCTGGCCTTATATACAGTAGGTAATCCCCGACACGAGCAATATCATGTTGCCAGACATCCTCGGGCAAGACATCGCGAGCGGTAGAGTCATCTTTGACTACGGAGACTGGATCCCCAGATTCGGGTTCGGAGCACACGGACCGGGAATCCATATGTGGCTATCTCAACACCTGCTGCCCTCCTAGGGCCTACTTGCTCCTGTGCGGCACATTCTGATCGTCTCCTAGTCCCCTGCGACCGCAGCCATCACAAGTACTGTCCCAGCACCTGTATTCTCCTGCGTCGCTGCCTGGTCTACCTTTCATCAACCACTGGAACATGCTTGCAGGAACTCCCAGCACACTACAGCTCTAACATGTATCTCAACGATCGAGACCGAACGAAATACCCACGACGAGATGGCGAGTTCAGTAAAGAAGCTGTGCTCGCCGAAGCACAACTCCCTCAGAACCCCACTTGTCCAAATGTTTAATGTCTTGTTCAAACATCCAGCCGAGTTCTCGCAGTCTGCGAGGCACTGATGAACAGCCACCCAGTGGAAGATCACTAGCGCCGACCATCTCATCGTTCAGAACTTGAATCATCGCAGGTCACAGTCTTGTCCTCCATCACTCCGCTCTGGGGGTATTGGTGTGCCTCTCGCCATCCCCAACATCAACGTTGTCAAGTCTGAGCGCCAGAGTCACGCTGTCGAGGACCTGTTGCTCGAGTGTTTCCACTCTCTTTCTTCTTTGACATGTGGTTGTATATGCCTCGAGGCGATCACTCTCGAGGTAGCCACACACGGATCGGCTGGCTCCCCACGAACAAGCGCTCCCACGAAAGAAGGCGAAGTTTAACGGCAGTCAATTTCCAGATATCAAACGACACACCCAAGTAACAAGAAATGGTCTTGTATTCAACAGAGAAGCTGGGAGATGGATCCCGCAAGATGGGTTACATTGGGTTTGTGATATCCTCAACCAGCAGTGCAGAGAAATGGGTATATGTTATGCTACCCTCTGGACATCGGACACCGGCTTGGAAAGTATATGATGGCTGAGTATCACTGGACCGAGGCTGAGAAGGCAGCGTACGTCAAAGAAAAGATTTCGCTCGCGGAGTTGTTCAAAAAACTTATCATCCTCCAACCGGTGGCCTTTGCCGCTTCGATCAACAATTCATATCCTATTAGCATCAGAGCAAGACATCGACCACGTTGAGGAACCAACTTCCAGCTCTAGATGCAGAAGACGCAGGCACCTCACGTACAGGGCAGTCCAGCCACGGGCTGAGGCACTGGAGAGAGCAGTCGTGGAGCAGCTTACACTCAATTACATGGTGACTCGATGACGAATCTCGATATCAGAACATGTAGTTTACCACTTCGGCGTCCCTCGTCTGTCTATCGCATGATCCCGCTGCAAGATGGACCTTATCTGGGGCTTCGAGAACTCACCTACCGGACTTGATTTGAGGGACCCATATTATGGTCATGCTCTTCCTTCTTTCTCAATCCCTTGTTCTTGCCTTTTTCCTTATGTATCTTCATACATCGAGCTCGTTTGAAGCACTGTCACCTCGAGGCCCGCAAAGGTGTCTCCATTAACAGAAATCGCCAGCATCCAAGAGAGGTATCATTCCACTCTGATGACTCATAGGAGATCAGAAAAGGGCTCAAAAAGCTCTACTGGGATCTAGTATGGATGACGTGGTGCAGCGACCCGATGGAGGGGAGCCAAACGGAGGCGCTTTCTTGAAATGCATGGCCTCCTCTCTTTGGTCGCTTCACTGGAGCGTGCTTAGGTCACGCGCACGACTCCCAACCATACCGATCGCAACACGCTCTTGTGTCGTTCTGTAACTGGTTGATTTTTACTGTGCATTGTCCTCTTCGGTGGAGAGGCGACGCGAAGCGCCTTCTCCAGTGCGAGAATACAACGTCTAGAGACCTCGCACGCTCGAGTGCTTGGCCTGAGTGAAGACCATCTCACCCGCGTCAACGAACAGCAAACTCTGCAGCAGCGTCTCACCACAAAGTCTGCTCCCCTACCTACGTCCCCACGGGATCTCGCCGCACAGATCTTCCTATACAGGTTGTCGTCGTCACCGAGCTGATCACCTTTGGCTTGAGGCTCAGAGTCAGGTAGAAGCTCTGTTACTCTACAAGACATATATTGAGGTGATTGGAAGTCATCTATATAGCCGCCAAGTTCCTTCTCGTCAACAAGAAGTTTCTCAGAATCGGCAAGCAAGTCTGGATACAGACTGACTTGAGCCACGTCAGCGTCAGCTTTTATTACTTCCACGCATATAACACCATGACAACAACAACGGCGCCAACAGCGAGCACGCCGCTCATCCGCCCAGCGGTACCCACGGCACGCCACACATGCAGTCTCTCCTTGCCCATGTCCTCCAGGCTCCCACAATGCAGGAGTTTGTGCAGGCTAACGTGGACTTGGCCTTCAGCCCAGGGTGTGTCCTCTTGTGTTTGCGCCTGCGTGATAGGACGCGGTGCAAGCACTCACCAGGAGTCGGTTCTCAAACAAAGAAGTTCTCAAGTATGCATAAGATGATGCTTCCGCGAGGCTTGCCATTGAATCTGCCTTGCTGGGAGAGGAAGAGAAGATGTTTCTCAAGACCGATGAGCTGAACCAGCACACCATCAAGGTTTACGCAGTTGGCAACCTTGCATTCGCCACTATCAAGTTCATTGCTTTTCTCGGTTCTAGTCTCCAGACCAACGAGCGGGAGCGCTTCCGATTTCCTGACGAGACCAAAGTCGAGTGCAGGCAGTTTTGAGAACCAGCGCTCCAACCACAATATCAGTACCAAGCGCGATCTCAAGGCGGAGCGCAAGAGTGGTCTGCGTGAGGTCTTCCTACTCAAGGATACGATGCGTAGCAAGAAATAAGCCTTCCAGATGGAGATCCAAACGACTGGAACTACGACGGCACGGAATGAACTCCAAGGTCTCTTCATGCGCATGAAACCGCTATGCTGCATCAAGAAAATTATGGCAAGGGTCTGCCGTTCACGCATCATCAGTTTCGGTGTATGGTCAATCGCCATTGAAAAGCAGAGACGACCTCCAAAAGCCTGCCATGCTCGAACAGCACAGCACTCTAACGAGTCCGAGCCACCCGGACAAACGTGCCAAGTTATGGGAACTGTACACAATATATACTTTGATATACTCTGGTATACCCTGGCTTCATATCTACATTCGTACTGCATACCACACATCAGCAAATAGGACGAATGGTACCGTATCGGAAAGGACATTCATTCCGATGGCAAGTCGATGCGTCAAGAAGAGTCAAGCCATACTAGCCTGCCAGTACTCTGAAAAGTATTCATTACGGGTGCTATCACAAACCTTCCAACAACTGGCAGTCTCAACCTGACAGATATGCAGATCAAAGTCCTGCAAGAGACACATGTGGCGCCGAAATCTCTCAACAGTCTGCTGGCCAATGGGGGCTCGTCCGATATGCACGGCGGCAAGTCGTCCGATGTCTCTGTGACCGATATAACGGATGTCTTCACAGTAGCTTGGCCGCTCATACATTTACCTTACGCTATATCAAGTCGCTCGTACGTCATCACAGCCAGACTTGCCATTCCCTAGCTTACAAAGTCTAGGACGTCGCCTTCCACCTTCATGTCCTTCATCAACCATTGGAACATGCTAGCCGGAACTCTGTTCCTCCCAAACGCAGTGACAAAGATTCACTCAGACTCGTTGAGCGCCGAAGCACACCTTCTAAGATCCCACTCGTCCCAAAGATGAGAATCGCCAAAGTGGTTCCAACGCCGACAAAATTGGAACCCGGCTCCTATCGTGCAGCAACATATATAGCACTCACAAGGAGGACGAGTGTGGGATCCCTTTATCCCGAGCTCGGCGGATGAAACAAGGATGACAGACCTTACCCCAAGCCTCGTGCAAACCTCATTGCCGAGAAAGAAGACAAACAAACAGACAAGAGCAAGAAGAAAGACAAGAGTAAGAAGAAGAACAAGAAGACGACTCCCTCAGGCCCCCGTCCAGGCTATCTTTGCCGGTCGCGAGCTCTTCGGGTCCCTCTGTACCGAGATTTTCAACCCTGATCTCGAGCTCCAGCTTGGGCTCCAGCAAAAGCAACATCAGACTCAAGGGAAATTCTTCAAGCAGAAACCAACCGCGCATGAACTTTCGGAATACAGCGCTCGAGCATCACGGCCCGGATGCTATCAGATCTCACAACAGTCCTGATGGCAAGCGTATTAAAGACAATAGGAGACCCGGCCCTCATCCTGGTTACCTGCAAAGTTGGCGAGCGCAGTTACGTCTATCATTTTGCCGAGCCCAGTAGCCGTCTCCCAGAGGCTTCTATCAAAGTCTACGCAGCTCCAAGCGATTACGATCGTAAGTCTTGCTTTCTGCATCAGTTTTGTTTGATTCCAAAGCTAAACTTGGTACAGACATTACAGACTCACGAACTGGGAGCTCGATGCACTGCTCGAAATGCGCATGGTACACGCAATAGCGCTCCTATTGGGCAGTACTCTAGATTGCTCGAAGGATCCTATCGAGTCTTTGCAGCACACGCACGGCACTGGAACAGCGAACCGCTGACTCAAGATACCACCATCAGCGCGCTGCAGGCTCGCAATCCTTGCTCGATGCCTGGGTTGAGCGATGCAGCAGATGGTCTATTATTTGCCCAAACTGGCAGCAGCTCACACACTCCAATATCTGTATGAACACGATGCTCTCTCTGGGACTTCTCGAAACATTGGAGACCTCTGGAGAAACTCTTTCATTCGCCTGCTCAAGTGTAGCCAAACCTTTTGCTCGGCTTCCGACACTAAGGAGAAAGTCCCGAGATTGCTCACTCGAAGAGATGCTCATCACTTTGGAGATTATGCGCTCATGGACCTGGTAACATTCGTCAAGCCTCACCGGAGTCACAAAAGACAGAAGTCGCAAGCATTAGTCAAGGAACCCTTAGAAGACACGTACTTGGTGATGCCAGCATATTCGAGCAATAAACATACAGTCGCCGACACACAGAAATCACTACCAGACATCACAACTAGAATCGTACACTTGACGCATATACCAAGTGATTCTCTTATGCACCGTCTCAAAGGCACCATCACCAAATGACCGACTGCACGTACGACATGGAATGTACCAGCTAGTCTCGTAAACTCCTTATGCACAAACACCCCTCTCTACCACAGAAGAACGAAAAAAAAAAAAACGGACAAAACAAAGTAGAGCTCTATCGCGGTTACACCACATCTCAATTCTCCTATATTCCTCCCACAAAAATCAGGAAATAGCATACCTACTTGTAAAAAAAACCAACCACTTCCTATATCCCTCCCACGCCCACTTCCGAGCAATCGCCCATCGATAGAAACACTAAATATAGCTCTTCTGGGGGATACGGACGGTGTCTGGGATCGTAGACCTGGTTGCTTGCTTCATGTCCCAACATGGACACGACTCACGATTTACGAAAAGAGCAAGGCCGTTCTGCTGAAAAGTTCCCTGACGCATGGAGGGGGAAGGAAGAGTGTGGTTGTATATGCAAAAAGCCCGTGTGTGGGAGCAAGACAGTACAGATATGCAATGCCCAGTGCATGCTAGCACAAGCAATAGATCTATCAATGCCGTCTCAATTTCTGATAAGCCAACCCACTTCTCCTCGACTTGACCACTCTCTCAGCAACAAACAGCAGAACAGCAATAACAACCAGCACGCCGACCACAGAAACAATTCCATTCCCCAGCGGCGCCATCTGCGATATCCTGCTTACCAGCCCGTGCTGCCAAAGATCCACCACTTCCGTTTTGCCCAACACCTTGTCGTGCTCATCCAAAGCCTCGACAAGTACATATCTGACCGTGTCTCTGTCAAAGCCATTCGGAAGATGGATCTCCGTTTCAAAGCCATCCTTCAACTGCTTTCTGGTAACTTGCCACTGGTCGTTGATCAAAAGGCTAAGTTGCCAGGCGTAAACCGCAGTAGCGCCGTTCCAGGAAACGTAAACACTGGTTTTGTCTGCGCCAGGAACGGCTTCGGGGGGATGATAAGGGAGACCTTTCCATGGAAACTTGAGGACCGAGTAGGATTGCACGTATCCTTTTCCTGGGCTTTGCAAGGCTTTCTCGACCACGATGCGCGAGTCGCAGAGGAGAGTGCCGTTGGCGAGGTATTCGGTCCATGTGCCTTGCCAGCCAAAGCCGAGCAGGATGTGGGGGTCAGAGTGTTGGGTGAGGTTTGAGTGGACGAGTTGGAGGGAGCCTTGGGAAACGGAAGAGATGTGTAAAGGGTGTTCGTAGGCTTTGACGAGTTTTGCAGTCAGAGGGGCGTTGCTGGCGACTCCTTGGCTGGGATATGTTAGTTCGAGGATCAAGCCTCGGGCAGGACGTGGTGGGATGCCGTTGTCGAAGAGAGTAAGCAGTTGCTTTGTGATGCCGTCTTTGTGTGTTTTTCTTCCATGGTCTGCGATTTCATTGGCCATCAAGGAGGGGAAGGTAGTCAGAGGTGCAAAGCGAGCGAGATGTTGGTATTGAATATTGGTTGCTTGGCCATTGCTGAGATCCTCGAATGAGTTACGCTTCCCGCCTAGGATCCAGATGATTGCACCGGTCCGGCCGTTGATGTAGGTAATTGTCGAGGTGAAGCGGGCGGAGACGAGATAGTTGCCGAGGTCATCTTTCTGGACGCTGTTGATGTGGTACCAGTCATAAGGGTGTTCTGTGGTATAGCCGTCTGTGCCGAGTGATGCATAAGACTCGTTCAGATGATGGTGTTCGGAGGCTCTCCACTCGAAAACGAGTCTCTGTGAAGCAAAGTCGAATTCTTGGAACAGGCAGTCCCAGATGTAGACGGTGTCTTTGATCCTGAATACGCCTGGCTGGTGGAGAGGATAAATTTGGTAGAAGGTGACGAGAGCGGTGCCTTCGGGGGTGATGGTCAATTCGTGCAGGTCGGCACGGAGGTCGTTGACGCCCCTGATACGAGCTATTTCTTGGTACTTGTTGTTGAGGATGTAGAAATAGCCCTCGCCATGTCCGCCGACAGCATCGTCGCCGACCCAGTATGTCAAGACATTTTCCCCCTCGTACTCTTGGACTTTGAGATTGTAAGGCTGTCCTTTGACATTTTGCGACCAGATGAGGTCGCCATGGTTATCCAGAATGGTGACGGCAGGGGTTGGGACTCGGAAGCCTCGGGGAGACAGAAAGAGGTAATTGTCGTCGTAGCATTGCGGCGAGTCGACGGCTTTTCTCACAGCAGGAGAAGTGACGTTGGACGAGCGGTACGACTTGAAGGGGTATGCGCCATATCTGGACTCCCAAGTGTCTAGGTCGAAGTTGATCTTGCCAGTGGTGGGGTCGAAAGTCAGGGGACTGTAATTGGGACCGACATCGCTGGCGACGGCGGAAGCGATAAGCAAGAGGAACGAGGAAAGCGTTCCGAGAATCATGGGCGCATTGTGCTGGGATGGAGCCGGTATCCGGATGACTGGACGTCTAGAAGCTTTGAAAGAATAAATGGAGGATAAAAAGAACAAATGCAAAACAAAAAGAATAAAGGGAGAATAAACGACAGTTCGGATAAGCGGGGCTTATCGGAGCGCGGGAAAGGCGGAGAGCCAATCGACGATAATCACGCAACCATTGACCTTTGACAGCACCAGCACATCCTATCCCTTGCTCTTGCATCTCTTCAGTCGTCTTCTTGACCTCTCACACTCATTCAACCTGCTTCTCTCGACACGCACAACACCACACACAATGCCCGCGCGCGTGTCGCCACCGCCGGCTGCCGACCTCAGCAGCGGTCTCACCAACGAGCAGCTCGACTTCTGGAACACGAATGGCTACCTCCTCATCCCCGATGCCCTGAATCCGGACACGACCAAAGCACTGCTCGACGAAGCTCACACCATGCTCAACGACTTTTCCCTCGACGACCACCCCATGACAAAGTTCAGCACTGGCGAGAAGAGCGACCACGTCGGCGACGACTACTTTCTCGACTCGGGCGACAAGGTCCGCTTCTTCTTTGAAGAAGGTATGTCTCGATCTTCTCTCATCGCTCACCCATACTGACTCCACCAACAGACGCCTTTGACAGCAACGGCCAGCTCACAAAGCCCAAGTCCAAGGCCATCAACAAAATCGGCCACTACCTGCACGGCCTCTCCCCCCTCTACCGCAGCGCCTCCCTCTCGTCGTCCAACACCGCAATCGCAAAATCCCTCGGTTACCGCGACCCCCGCATCCTACAATCAATGATCATTTGCAAGCAGCCGGAAATTGGTGGCCGCGTTCCTCCACACCAGGACTCGACCTTTCTGTACACGGATCCACCTTCCGCTGTCGGCTTCTGGTACGCTCTCGAGGACGCCACAGCCGAAAACGGGTGCTTGAGTTTCGCAGCCGGAAGCCACAAGCGCGCTCCCATCCGCAGTCGCTTTGTGAGAAAGTACGAAGAAGACGGCACACCCACAGCTTCCGGTACCGGTTTTGCCGAGAACCAAGGCTCGCAATGGCCCCAAGGTTTGCAAGAAGACACCGAAGTCAAAAAGGAAGTCTACGAGTTGGGTGAAGTCAAGGCCGGCACTCTGGTCTTGATTCACGGGAACTTGCTGCACAAGAGCGAGAAGAATACGAGTATGAAGGGCAGGATGATATACACCTTCCACTGCATCGAGGGCGGGAACGACTATGATGCCAAGAACTGGTTGCAACCTCCGGAAGAGGGCTTCTCCAAGCTCTTCCAGTCATGACCTTGAGGGGGGGCATGCTTTGGTTCACAGAGCATGCTGCACACTTGATGCATCATAGGGCGAAGGAGTAGTGGGGTTGGAGACACAGAACACCTTCTCTTGCATTTCTGCATCTTTCTTTTTTCTTCTTTGAGGACTCCGTCCCCTTTTGACGTTAATGACAACCTTTTCTTTTTCTCTCATTGTTGGCCAGACACCTTGAAATTGTGCGACTGAAACCACTCTCACTTCGAGTCCACATCATGGCGACCCAGACACCTTGCCCAACCATTCTTCCATATTAGAAAGCCGCAGGACAAAATCATCACTCTTCACACCCTCCACATCTTTTTCCCTCCAAATCCCTCGCGCGAGAGATGCCATGACAACTCAGTCAACACCCGCACGACAGACTAAACTAAACATATCTGCTAAAAGAGAACTCTCCAACCAGAGCATCAACAGCACAACGCCCCTTCCAAGGCATCTTCCCGGTGGTGCAAAGTCATTCAGATCTGTAACTACGTTTCACTTTGTTGCTCTACAACTCTGCTAAATATCGGATTATAATGAGACAAACATCGGTATCGGTTTATTAAAAAAAAAACACTACATGTGGGGTTAAAGAAGATTCCGCAAACCATTATACTCGGTCCACCCATCCACTTGTTAACCTCTCATCAAACCCACTTGCAATCGAGCTCCCAGAGGGTTCCTATGTGTGTGTGTGTGTGTTTAGAAATTCGAGAAAGATCTTTTGTATACTTGCTTCGTGGAAAAGTAGTGTCGAGTGGGGAATGAGCGGTATAGCTGTGTAAAAATGGTATAGCGAGTTAACAAGGCATACCTTAAAAGTTCTGTGGTTATAACGCTTTAATGTTGTGTTGTTTCGATTCGTTACCATCGTTTTGTTACAGATAATAGTACACAGCCCCAACCTTCCTTCGATCTTCCAGCCCTATAGAAGATAGAGAGAACGAGACAAAAAAGGGCACAAGACCCCCTACTTCTTCCCCACCATCTCCTTCATCTCTTCATGCAACTTCTTCCACTCCTCTGCATTCTTCTTCTCCGCCCAAACCTTCGCTTTGGCCTTCTGCCTCGCCTCGAGCCTCGTTTTTTCTTCAAAAGTCTGTCGTTCCCACTCTACTCTCGCGTCTTCTTCTTCTCGTTCTTTTTCCTCGAGTCTTCTTTTCTCTTCCAGCCTCATGTGTGCCACGAGCTTTGCCACCGCGTCTGCATTTTTCTGTTCTTCGAGCTTTTTCCTTTCCTCGCGCTTTCTTATCGCTTCTTCTTTTTTGAGGCGCTTTTGCTCGTCTAGTCTTCTTTGTTCTTCGAGTTCCTCTTCTTGTTCGAGTTTTTTCTTTTCTTCGAGCTTTTTGATGATTTCGAGTCGTCTCTCCTCTTGGCGCCTCTTTTTTTCCTGCTCTTGTTTGATTTTATGCTCTTCTTCCATCTGCTCTCTCTCCCGCTGCTCCTTCTGCTCCCCCGTCTCGGCTTCATTCTTGATCTCCGCCAGTTTGAACAGAACAATGCCGTCTCTCTTGACCCTTCTGAAGAAATACTGCCCAGTCAAGACTGCCCAGGGGAAAACATTGTCTCGCTTGACCTGTACGGCAGCGGCTTTCTGCTCCTTCTTCTTCTGCTTGTCATCCTTGGCATCGTGTTTTCTGATCGCGACACCCTGAAGAGACTTGTCCTGTCCACTCTTGGTCTCCACCTTGTTGAAGAAGATACCGCTGTATTTCTCCACAGTTTTGATCGAAACATCCTGAGGGACTTTTCTGAAGAGATCGTCGCTCTTGATCTCCACCTTTTTGATCACAAGATCTTGAGGAACTTTTCTGAAGAGGATGTCGTTCTCAATCTCCACCTTCCCGATCACAGGATCCTGAGGAGTCTTCACCTTTTCATCCTTGACCTCCACCTTTCGGATCACAACATCTTGAGAAGTCTTCTCCTCTTCACTCTCAATCTCCACCTTTTGGGAGACAACACCGCGGTCCGTCTCCACCATTCTGAACGCAGGACGTCTCTTGACCTGCACGGCGACAGCTTCGGCGAGTAAAACGTCCAGAGTGGCAGATTTGTCGTAACCTTGTAGTTTCCAGAGGAGATCCTTGTCGACGGCCATGCGCAGAGCGGATACAAATGGAATGGCGGGAATATGGGTTTCGTGGGTCAAGAGGTCGGCGGCGAGGGTGGGGTGAAGGCCCGATTTGATGGGTGATGATTGATCAATGCTTGAAGGCGAAGTGGTGTCGGGAGATGTGGTGTCGAGAGATGTGTTGTTGAGAGATGTGGTGTCGGGAGATGTGTTGTTGAGAGATGTGGTAGCGTCCCAGGGTGAAGATTTCTCGACATCCTCGACTCGCTTACGTGACCATAGTCTCAAGGTTTCAGCACGTTCGGCGACCTCCTCGACCCCCGCAGCCACGACGGGAGCCATAGTCTTGAAGCGCTCGTGTCTACTGATTGTGGTGTGCACGCCGACACCGGCACCGACAGTCAGAGTCTGCACATCCAAAGTTTGACCATCATCGCTCTGGCCATGCAAAGAAGTCATGAGCGTCATTTGCATCTTTCGAATCAGATCGCGCGAAACCTTGCCGCTGAGACATGCATATCTCCATACCACGCGTAGTGTGTTGTACGCCCTTTGCTTGTAAGCGAGATGAACGAGTTTGTCAAAGGTCTGGCGTTCGGGTTGCAGGGTTCCGGACTCTCCAATCGTAGATTCCAGAGCATTGACTGCGAAGGTCAAGCCGCGGTATGAGGATGCAGCATCGATGAGGATATGCGTGGTTACGAGATTGGCTTTCTTGTTTCGGTCTTCCAGCTCCTTAATCAGGGGCATGGTGTCGTTCAGATTCCCTCTCTCGATGAGTATGGTGAGGAGTTGGTTGCAAGCATACGTGTCAAACCACTCCCTGGTTTCCCAGACCTTGTCATAGTGGGCGATGAAGTCAAAAATGGACTCGCCTCTGCCCAACCATTCCGTGGCATGTTTGCTCAGGGTCACATTCGCAGTGGCAGTTTTTGCCGGCAGCGAAGTGAGCATGCTCCTTTGCCGCATAGCGGTGACTATATGCTTGGCGTTCGGTGGGCTGACTTTCTGGACCACCTGGAGTAAAGAGTTCCATGTCTCGACAGTGGGGACCACACCACGGTCCGTCATCATGCGAAGGAGGAAGTTATAAGTGTGCAGGTCCAAGGCTTGAGATGCTGAGCTGAGCAGCACATTGAATACTGCTGGATTGGCGAGTGTTAAACGAAGATAGGGATGTGTTTTGGATTGAGACTCGACGAGCTCAAGGACACGACGGATTTCGGGGATCTTGCGCTTCTCACTGAGGTATTGCAGAGTTTGAACTGTGGCGTGCATGGAGGCCCAGCGGACGGTATCTGAATTTGTGTAGAGGGCCATCAACTTCTCGACAACGACATTGACATGTGGTTTGCCCTTCGGAGAGTCTGTGGTTCCTTTCGGACGTGAGGGTGGCGCAGTTGACATGACCAGTGCCTCGACGTATGCAGCAAAGCTGATAAAAGACCAGAGTTTCGGCTCGAAGACATCAGCTAGTTCTTTTGGCGTCGTTTGTGGCACGCTCCAGACGGAACGGGGCATTATGCTGTCCAAGACGACAGGCGTGGCCGTGGTGGTGTAGCTTCCCATGGTGCCTTTGTCATTCAGATCGTCATCACTCTCGACCTGCACACCCTCGTTCAGAATCTCCTTGGCCATCCTGACACTCGCCAGGGTCCCAGTCATTTCCAGAGCCGAAAACTTGCCATTTTCATGGTTGTCGTCACGCGAAATCTGGACGTGGCATCCAGTGTGAAGATAGATGTCGAGAAAGAAGTTGGACAAGTTGCCGGGGAAGAAGCCTCGCATTCCTTGCGGCATCTCGAGTCGAGCCAGCTTCTTAACATGATGGTGTTCTCCCTCTGGTGTGTACTTTCGTAGCAGCATCAAGGGGGTGCGCCAGTCGTTGGCATAAAAGGCCTTTTGGAGTCGCTCTCTGCCTTTCATTTCTTTCAGCTCTCGCGTTTTCATTTTGCGTATGAGCGACGGAGGCACGCGTCGTACACTGGCATCCCCGTCGTCGTGTGTGCCATTCGGCTGAACGTCTGGCGACTCCAGCCGTCTATCTCCTAGCTCATTCTGTCTTGTTGCATCCTGCGCGCCGGATCCAGAAACCTCGACAACAGCACTTTCGACCGAGTACCAGCGCGGGTGAAGAAAAGGCGATGGCTCATATCGTGGAAACAGTCGAAGCCATCTCAGGCGTGTTGTACGTGGCGGCATTCGCTCCTTCCCAGCAAGTCCAGTAAATAATTGTTCGCGTTCGCACTCGCTGGCACATGCTTTCGGAGGTGCTCCTTCTCCGTCTCCGCAATCGCAAATCTGCCGAGATTCTGCCGTTATAACACCTTGATCGCGACATCTCTTCGCACTTCCACCCGCGGCCTAACAACGTGCAAATTATCCAATCTCTGGAACAACTTATCCAAAGACCTATAGCTGTCCTCGACATCCACTAGATAACATCTCCGCATCATCCATCCACCATGGATCCCAACCCCGACTCCCCCCACCGAGACCCACCCTCCCCAGGCCTCTTCCGCTACGTCCTCGGTTTCCTCCTCGTAGGCGCAGCATGGGGTCTCACAACCCCCTTTATGCGCCGCGCCGCCGTCGCCTCCTCGGCCACTCAAACTCCCGAATCCCGCGCCTGGCTCCAACACCCAAATACGCCTTACCTCAAGCAAAAGGTGTGGGGTGTGCTGTATGGGGTTTGGGATACGTTGAAGAATCCGGCTTATGCGATGCCGTTTTTGATCAATGTGACGGGGAGTGTGTGGTTTTTCTTGTTGATTGGCCAGGCTGGTGAGTCCAATGTGTGGATTTTGTGGTTGGTGTGCGTGGCTGACTTTTGGGGTGATGGTAGAACTGAGTCTCACGGTGCCGATTACGAACTCACTTGCTTTCCTCTTTACTGTCTTGGGCGAGTGGTGGGCAGAGAAGAAGGTCATTACGAAAGGTAAGTTCTTCCTTACGTCCTCGTCTATTGTAGGATGTTTTCTAATTGTCTTCTCGCAACAGATACATGGATAGGCATGGCCTTGGTCCTCGGCGGCATTGGTCTTTGCGTACATTCTAAAAATACTTGATCTCCTTGCCACGGCATGAAAATCATTCACAGTTGCAAATAAAATAAAGAACACCAATTCCACCTCCCAGCTTCTCCATATCTCCAGCCATACCAATCTCTCTCTGTCTTCTCTTACTGCGTTGTAGGAATTGGAGAGTGGTCATTTGTGGGTCGTTGGCTGTGGGTGAAACAGCGTGTTTGCTAATCAATACCCGAGCATGACATTCAAGGCGTTCTTGCAAGCTCCGCATTTCTTCGACCGGTTCATCGCAAGTCGCAACAGCCGTCCGCTGAACGCGTCGTGGGCCTCGATCAGGGCTGAAATCTTGAATCAGTGCTCCATCCACTCGATTCCTGGAGTGAGCTCAAAGCAAGCATCGACCACACCATTTGACAACGACTTGTCGTCAATGTTGTTGGTGAGACAGAGCTCTGCTGTCCTTGCAACGATGACACCAAATTTCCTGATTCCTTCTTTTGTGCTTTCTGGCTAATTCCAACCTCCCATGTTGCGATCCGGAGACTTGATTTCGTATGACTTTAACATTGCGACGACCTGTTCCGTGACAGCTTCACCGAGCGAAGGGACCTGGTATTCGTTGGCGATGGCGAAGACATCGAAAAGGTAGTCCAGTTGACCATCTTCGGGAATCTGAACAGATTTGGCGTCTAGGGTCATACCGTAGCTATGTCGGAGCATAGTGTGGATGATGAGGTCAGAGTGCCCTTGGATCTCGTACTTGTCTAAGGTGGCAATCGGCAGCTTGCTGTTGAACGCAATGTTGAATACCCCAGAGGCCCCCCTTCAAGATGATCTTGTGAGCCTAGACCTGCTCTTTTTTCTCCAAAGCGCAGAATGATGTCCGAGGATTGTTGGTCGTTGTAACTGTCACTGATATGTGGGTAACGCGCTACTACACCGGACGAAGGTTGAACTGACGGTGAAGGCATCTTTAGTGTGCGAATCGAGATGTGGAAATGGCAATTCCAGTATGTGAGGTGAGGATCGAGCTTCGAAGGCGAGCAAAACGAAGTGGAGTGGGCATAAAGAAGAAGGGTTGGCGGAAGAAGTCATGCTGAGGAATTTGAAATGGGTTCGTCACGAGAGGTTGCAAACCGCAAATATGCGCATGCTTTCAGCCGTGCTTTGCTCAAGTTTGTCGGCACGTGGGCGGTTCGATTCAAGCCAGCAAAGAGCAAAAAGTAAGGTATGGAGATTCAACTTCAAGATGGGCACAAAGGAGCGACTGGCGTGAAGGGATAGCCTACGGCATGGTCTTAGAGCCTTGTATCAAAAGTGCACTGAAGACATCCATTGGCCGAAGCACACCAGACAGTCCTAGATTGCGTTCCATCCAATTCAGGCTTGGAAAACGGTCGCAGTAAGTTTTGGAAACCGCGTGCAGGAGCGTTTTGTTCGCGATGATAACATCAATGTATAGCGCGGCGGTCTTTTCCATGATTTGACGAAGCTGGATATGCGAAGACTTGTCGGCGTCCGTAGACCACTGTTGTGGCACAGGTTCCGGAACGAAGATGGCTTCGATCATCTGGACGACACACTGTGCGCTGACTCGACAGAGAGACTCAATCTCATACTCGTTGCCGATAAGAAAGACGTCGAATCGGTGATTGAGTTCCTCCTCGAACCCCTTCGGAGGGACAGCTAAACCAGAAGGCTTGCTGTCAATTTGCCGGATCATGGCATAAACGGCGTAGGTCGAGTGTCCCTTGATCTCGAACGTTCCTTGGCTGGCGATTGAAAGTTTGCTATTGAACGCGGCATGGAACACACCAGACGCTCCCATCAAGATGGCTTTGTGGGCGTATACCTTGATGTCTCCAAAGCAAAGCGTCACATCTGATAGCTGCTCATTGTTGTAGCTGTCCTGAAAGTATGGATAGCGGGCAGGGCAGCTGGCGAAATGGATTCGTTGTTTTGACGTTATAGAAGAGGGACATGTAGAACGGAAGAGAAAAGGAAAGAGAATTGAGCATGGAAATGACAGAGGTCCTTTTGTAGAAGAACATGTTGCGAGACATGTTTTTCAATAAAACTTACGCCTCCATATGCTTGGCACTGGAGCCTACATGAGCGTGTCTCGAGTTGTCTGACAGCATGGATGATGGAACAACAATCTTGGACAAAAGCATGGATATGTGGAAGATGACTTTGGATCTTCGTTCGTGGATCAGACAGCACAACCAAATATGGTGTGAGACAGTGTGTCTCATCTCATGAGACTCAAACTTGAGGGTTCAGGATGCTGTCCATGGTCATTTCGTCGTCTCCACCGACGGTACCAGCCTTGGCCCAAAACTTGGACAAATGTCTCGTGCCAGAGTCGCAGAGAATAGTCACGACGCGATGTCCGGTGCCCAGCTCCAGTGCGGTCTTGACAGCGGCGACGCAGTTGACAGCCGAAGAACTGCCCACAAACAGACCATCACGCTCGACCAGCCAACGAGCCATCATCATGGCTTGATCGTCGGTAACTCTTATGGCATCATCGATGAGCTCCCTGCCAGCCTCGAAGTTGTGAGTAACACGGTTCACGCCGATGCCTTCGACTATGCTGTCGACTTGGTGGCGACGACGAGTGCCTTCCCTTTCGGTAGGTGAGAACATGACACCGTGCTTGACTCTGTTGTAGAGACCACTGCCTTGGGGGTCGGCCAAGACGACCTTCATGTTTGGCAGGCGAGGTTTGAGGTAAAGAGCACAGCCAGAGATGGTGCCTCCTGTGCCAGCACCAGCGACAAAGGCATCAAGATGGCCAGCAGTCTGCTCGAAGATCTCGTGGCCTGTTCCATGCAGATGTGCCCGGTAGTTTGCAGGATTTTCGAACTGGTCAGCAAAGAAGCCACGGCCTTTCTGGTTGGGATCAGAGGTATGCTGTTGGGCACGAGCGCGAGCCATGTTGACAAATTGGCCCTTGTCGACGATGGATGCAGGGCGAACCCGCTCGACGACAGCACCAAGACGGAGTAGCAAGTCGGACTTTTCGATGGCCACGTCGTCGGGCATGCAGATGTGTGCGGTGTAACCTCTTGCACGGCAGATGGCAGCAAGCGAGATGCCGGTGCTGCCAACGGTCCCCTCGTAGACCTTGTCGCCGGAGTTGGGGGTCAAGAAACCCTCGGCCTCAGCCATTTGGATCATGGACAGGGCGACACGATCCTTGGGCGAGTTGCCAGCAGCATTGAGGAACTCTGCTTTGGCCAAGATGTCACAGCCTGTAGCATCGGACAGAGACTTGATGCGGATCAGGGGAGTGTTGCCAATTGCGCCTTCGATGCCTTCCCGAATGGCAGTCGCTGGCTGAGGCGCGGCGGGCGAGTCATCCTGAGGCTCGTTGACTTGCAGCGAGACCTGACTGCTGGACCGGCGGCGTGTTCGATTCCTCCGCAGGCGATCGTGGTAGCGGCGTTCGAGATCTGGGTAAAAGTCCTTGTACCCTAGCGTTATGAGGATGCCGGCGGCGAATGCCAGACCCAGGTAGACTTTCGTGTGCTTGTCGAGCGACATTTGTTCATTGTCACATGCTGCTGCAATGGATTGTTCAGGAAAGTGTCAAAGTCAGTTGCGTCAGTTTCGGGAAGGAGCAGCCACAGATTCAGCCACACACCCAGCACAGCCACATGTTGAGTTTCCCGCAAGCTTGTCCGTTGGATGAACATCCGATGGTTGATCACTCCTTCCTCTTGTAAACACAGCAATGGAGTCAGCCGCCGTGTCGCAGCTGTTCAAGCAGCTTTTCCAACATCGCCCCTGCCGGACATGCCTTACGCGCCAGATCCGACAAGCCCCGCGCCGACTGTACAGCTCCCAGAGACAATACACGAGTCCAAACTACCAAGGACGTCGCAAGGAAGACAACAAGCTTGAGAGCAACTGGCAACAACGCAGCACCTCTTTTCCTCCGGACAAGTTGGAAGAGTACAAGAGATATCCACACGTCACGTCGGACGGCCTGCGTGCAAGGAAGGAGCGGCCGAGGAGAGTGCGCATGTTGATGCGTGACTTTATCGAAGACAGTCTCTACAACCCACAGTACGGCTACTTTTCGAAACACGTCGTCATCTGGACTCCTGGTGAACCCTTTGACTTCAACCAACTGCCTGATGAACAGTCCTTCTACCGCGAATACGGCCAGCGTTACAACGACTTTGAAGACCAGCTGGATGCAAAAGAGTACAACGAGACTCGCCAACTATGGCATACTCCCACCGAACTCTTCCGCCCGTACTACGGTGAAGCCATTGCCCGCCATCTGGTCGCAAACTACAAATTGCAACTCTACCCCTACCATGACCTCCTCATCTACGAGATGGGCGCGGGAAACGGAACTCTCATGATGAACATCCTCGACTACATCCGCCAAGCCGACCCTGAAGTCTACGCTCGTACCCGCTTCCGTGTCATTGAAGTTTCATCCGCTCTGGCCTCCATCCAAGGAAACCAACTGATGAAGAACGCTCAGGCGAAGGGCCACGCAGACAAGGTCTCCATCATCAACAAGTCCATCTTCGACTGGGACATCTATGAAGCTTCTCCTTGTTTCTTCCTAGCCATGGAAGTTTTCGACAATTTCGCTCATGATGTTATCAGATACGACCCCTTCACCGAGGAACCACTCCAAGGCTCCGCTCTCGTAGACGCGAACGGTGACTTTTTCGAGTTCTACTCGAGGGACATTGATCCCGTGGCTTCGCGCTTCTTGCGTGTCAGAGATGCTGCATGTAACGATATCAACTACGCTCATCCCCTACGCAACTCTCCCGCCATGTTGAGAAAGCTAAGGAGTAAATTGCCCTTTGCTCCCAACCTCAGCACGCCCGAGTATATCCCTACGAGGTTGATGCACTTTTTCGACATTCTGCACAAATACTTCCCTGCACACAAATTGGTCACTTCGGATTTCCACGCTCTTCCTGATGCTGTGGAGGGTGTCAATGCTCCCGTCGTCCAAACCCGTTACCAACGCCGCATGGTCCCTGTGACCACTCCTTTGGTATGTCTTCCCCTTGAACTACAACCTAATTTACTCCTTTCTATTCTCCTCCGCCTATATTTTTGTTGTCCCCTCCATCGAAGCTAACATTTTTGCGCGATCTCAGGTCCACCAAGGCTTCTTCGACATCCTCTTCCCCACAGACTTTGCAGTAAACGAAGCCATCTACCGCGCCATTACCGGAAAACTCACCCGCGTCATGAAACACGAGGATTTCTTCAAGCGATGGGCCTATGTCGAGGACACGCAGACCAGGAATGGAGAGAACCCGCTGTTGAGCTGGTATAAAAACGCGTCCGTCATGATTACTGTATAGGTTCTTGTATATGATACATCCAATTATACAAGTCTTGCTCTTTGTGCGCAATCTGCAGAACTAATCGAGTGCTCGATTCGAAGATAAACAATGAGAAAGAACAAGTCCTTTGGCATGCACCAAAACACATATGTCGTGGTTACGTAGGATGCGCAGTTGATTTCGATAATGTCTTTTCTTTCATGTCTACTAAGAACATACGTGCATGTAAGTTCGATGTCAAAGAAGAAAAATTCAAAGAGGAAGCAGGGCAAGGGAAAGAGACGAGAGGAAAGAACAAAGAAAAGACAAGATTAGAAAAAACAAAGGAAGCAAGAAGAGAGGGAAAAGAAAAAAGAGAGAGAAAAAAAAAGGAAAAATCATGGATTCTAGGACGACCCTGCCCCGGCCATCTTTAGAGTATCTTTTCCTCTACACCCCCTTAAACAAGTGGGTTTACTATCTCGTTAGGATCTGTGGTGCTAGTTTTGTTGTATCTATATGCTAAATTCATACTGCTAAGATATAGAAAAGATTGATGTAGCGGGTTTCTCCGTCTCTTTGTTTCTTTGTTACTATAATTTTGTTTTGTCTTATCAAAGCATCTGCGGTAAGGTGTGGACGAGTTCTTAACAACAGGAGTACTACATATCAATAAACCTTTGTTACTACACTACACTTTTCTTGCTTTATAAAACGAGATCTGTAAGATGTTTACTAACCTAAATGTTCTTAATCCTTAGACTTGAGCCGCGTAGAGACCTAGTAGGTATCTAGTAACCGCTCGTCCTAGTATAGGAACTTGATATTTGTCATCAATAGCAAAGTATTGGAGAGCAGATTTTACCGATGAGGATATCTCAAGAAGCAGTGCGGTGTAGATGAATCTGATCATGGAGTCGATAGTTTGAGGCTTGCGACCTTCGATTTCGTGGGTGTTTGTGTGAGCGACTGGCAAGATGCTATTGAAAGCGGTGTGGAATAGGCCGGATTGGCTACCAAGTTTGAGGATGACTTCGGAGTGGTCGGGGTCGTTGTACGATATCCCCTGGTACTCTGGGGAGTAAGTGCTCATATTGTTGGGGCTACCGCCTGCGCAACTGTGAAAGAATTGATAGGATTGTGATGAGGGAAAGCACAGTTCCAAACTTACAGTTAGCAGGCATTGTTTGAATCACTGCTGACCCTTTCTCACAACGGCACGCAGTGATAGAAATGCGCAACACTTACCGGGAGGGACTAACATCCACGGAGAGACACTGTTTCAGAACACCTCCATGGCCACGCTCTTGATCTCAAAAGTATTGTGTAGTCCTATAGCTATAAAACGACAGTTGTCAAGACACGTAGAGGCTGAGGAGGGAGTATCCGCCGCAACAAGTATTCGAGGTACCAAGTTTTCAGAGCTGATGATGTTGGCAGGAGCGATAAACAGGCAGTCGACTGCTTCGGCCGAAGCATTATACGGCCGAGATATAGCTTGTACGGACGTAGCCATCACGAGTGTCGGCGACACCGAAGAACCTTGGTAACCACAACGATGCCACATCGTTCTTCTCGTCCTCCCCGAATAGCCTAAAGACGAGGGTATTACAATGACCAGATGTAGCAAGCGCTCCATGATCTGCAAGTCGATTTCTCTTCGATTGGCACAGCAGTCCTGCATCGGCCGTGCCCCGGAGGTCGAACAGAAGGGTTGAACTCTGGACGAAGGAAGCAGGGCTCGAGGACGTGCTCGCAGATCTGACGTTGTCAAGGCACGTGGGGTTGAAGATGGCTTCAAGGTACCAAATCTAGAAATCCATAATTCCAGGGCAAAGGGCGGGAGCATGACAAGTGGCATGCAGATGCAGGAAACGGTCCATAAGGCTGAGGCCCTGAAGATAGTGAATCCAACCAAGTTGACACCAGCTCTTGACTCTTCCATGACGAGATGGCTTCAACGGCCATGTGCTGAGGATCTGATGGGTATTCAGAAAACGAAGGGTGCAGAAAGAAGGCAACAGTCTAACGAAGCAGAAGACGATTTGAATCATTTGATACGAGTCTGGCAAGAAAGAGAGTTTGATTGTCTATCAACCGTTGAACAGTCATGTCAGACTCGCGTGTAGAGGGTAAAACCCTTGACTCGAACATGGTTTGAAACGGGAGGAAAATCGGAAAACGTGTCAAGGACAAAGCGAGAACACAACGGTCTCTCGGTTTTTGTGTCTACCGATTGGTAGAACCGAGATTGGAAGCAGAGGTGGAAATAGGAGGGCATGCAATATAAGGACATGTCGGGTTCCCAGTCTGGCGGTGACGACAAGCGCGAGAAGGGAAAAGGTAGAAGAATGGAAGGAGTCGACCGGACAAAGCACAAGAGGCTTCGGATGTCGAAGCCGGCGTTTGCAAGAGCCGCTCGCTGCTGCCAACGGTCGTGACTGCCTTCTGGAAGGAACGAGGAAATGCAAAAGCGAGACGAAACGTCGACGCTCGATTTCTTCCGTGTCATTGCAATCACCCTCATCTTCGCCAACAATCGTGAGCACCAGAAGAGTTTGTATCACCATCATCATCAAAGAAACTCTGGCATCCAATCTCTGCCAAGGGCTGGACTCTCGGTCTCCGGAGACGCGGCCGTGCGCTCTCGCTCGGTCCACATGCGGGAGACGGTTAGACTTGTACCAGTGTCCGACTAGCAGGGAGCCAAAAGTGGAATGGAATTGGGAAAAACGTACGGCTATTATGCCGGGCATGGAGAGGGTAGAAAGACGACTGGACTTGTCGTCGTCCTTGTCGTCTTCCGTCCGTCGTCTGTTGACTCTCGGTTGATGCTGGTCGACCGGACGATCGTTTGCAGCTGAACATCTCGTCTGTGGCGCGGCTGATGCTAAAGATCCGACATTGTACGTTTGTACCAACGCGCACCTGAAACGCAGACAAAGACGGAAGCCGTCCCACACGCCCGGTCAGCTGAAAGACAACAACAGACTTGACTGCAAGTCTGTCTTGTCTGCCGCAGCATGGCCGCACCCGTAGGCACCTCCTCTGCTGCACATGCTGCCGCGTCTGCGTCTGCAACAGCAACCAGTCCGGCCATGGGATACTCGTACGCCAATTCAATCGCCAGCGACGCTCCATCCCTTGCCTCGGCAACCGCCTTCACCACGACTCCCGCAAATGTCGCCAACGTCAAGCCCGCCCCCGAGTACATCTCGCTGTCCAGTGCATCCCAGCTGGCCACGGACATCGCTGACGCTCGCGCTGACGAGGACCACTCATGGCGCCTCCACCACAGAACCACGGTAGCAGAGAGCACCGTCGCTTCAATCAACCACTTTCTCGATCGCCAGCTCTACGAATACATCAGTGTTGCCAGGACCACCTCCCTCAATGCCCTGAAGCCTGCCGTCACCGAAGTCCTCAAGAAGAATCTCGCAAGAGACGCAATCGCCAGCGCTCAAGACAACCTCGAGGATCTCCTCGCTCTGCAGGCAGACGATGAGTTCAATGACGAGTCCCACCCTCCGAGCCAGAACGGCGCCAAGTTCAACCTCGAATTTACGTGGAAGAGATCGCGGCTGAGAGTCATGATGCGCACAGAGAAGAGCGAGTTTGACATTGACGATGACGAGCGTTACGTGCGCGAGGAAGGCCTGAACACGACCTTCTCAGAGACTGCCGGCGTCATCAGCCTGGCGTCCGAGATCTTCTTGGCCGGCGTGCTCGACTACCTGGGCGACATGCTGCTCACCATGGCATCTCAAGTCGCTCTCAGTCGCATCCAGCGCGCAGGCAACAACTCGACTATGCCCGAACACAGCGACGACGTCACGTACATCCTCGTTGACGACGCCGACTTGGAAAGAGCCGTACTCAACTCCCCCCTCGACCGCCAATGGCGTGCCTGGAAGAAGTCGGTGCGCATGCTCAACCGCGCCTCGCAGCAGAGCCAATCGGCAGCAAGCAGTCCGGTCGTTGTTCGCAGAGGCAGCTTGTGGGATCGCATCCCGGATCGCCCCGAGAACAACTACCCTGAGCACGTCCTGGCTGCCAACATTCCATTGCCCGAGAACCAGCGCGACGTTGATGAAATCGAGGTCCCGGGCCTTGCTAGGGACCCTGATCGCCCGCAATCTGCCCAGCAATCTCACCAGGCGCCTCGAGTATACCGCCCGCAGAGCGCTGGCTTTGGCGCTCACCGCCAACATCAACTAAACAACTTTACCAAATCTCGACCCGTCTCGGTTCCTCTCCCCATCACAACCCCGCTCGTCGAAGCCCCCGGAGCTTGGCCCATGGATACACCTGCGGTAGAGATTGTGGATCCAACTTCACAATACGCCGAAGGCCAAGCCGGAGAAGGACTGCCCAGCGTGCACACAAACGACTCGGAACGACCAGAATCGAGAGATAGTGCTCACACTGAAAAGGCTTCCATCTCATCTCAGCCCACCGAGCTAGACGACCCCCTCCCCGCTATGAAGGTCGTACAGCGACCCAAGAGACTCGCCATCTACGGTCCTTCATCAGCCAGATACACACAAGCCTTCAGCCTCTCGCAAGAAGGTCTGGAACTTGCAGCAGACTTGGATCGTCCCTTCAGCCCTGAAGACTTTTTGGCGAGCCGTAATTTGAGCGGTTCGCATTCGGGCTTGACACCAACATCCGCTCACACCAGGCCGCAACCACTCGAATCTCCTGCTGAGCTTTCTGCCGAGACTTTTATGGAATCGGATAGCGGCAGTGGTACGGAAAACGAATCTGAGCCCGTTGTGCATACAGCCCTCAGCTCTCCCACAATTGCCACTAGTCCTTTGGCTAGACAATTCCCTGGTCTAGGAATCTCACGATCCGGTTCGGACGCTTCTTCAAGACGTGAAAGAACTCCTGTCTACGAGCAACGCGTCTCCGCCGACTTTGTGAAGGCTAGAAGGACTTCCAAGTTGACAGACTCGGACTCGAGTAGTCCTGGCAATAGCGGCAGCCTTCGACAAATCTCACGACAGAGTGTGGACGAAAGAAAGAAACTTCCCACATCATCAATGACCTCGGAAAAAGACTTTGATGCTCTTTTGCAGAGAGACGAAACCATCAAGTACACTCTAACGCCCGAAAACGTTAGAGATTCAAGCGATCGGCCATTCAGCCCTCAATCAAGAGTGAGGAAACCAGCACTGTTCCGTTCAAATTCGAAGGACAACTCCAGGAAAGACAGTGATACTCAATCCGTGCGTTCTAACCGTAGTACAACTTGGTCGCTCGGGAATGTCAATCAGAAGAAAGAGTCAAAGCCAGTCGAGGAGGCAAGACTTCGGAAAACTTCAATCAGTCGTCCTTCGCCTCAGAACCTGCATGCTCTACCTTCAGGACAGCTGGCGCGGGAAGCGGTCATGCAAACCGAGTCGACAAGAGATCTCGCAGACTTTATCCGCTCAACTGCTCCTGATAAGGAGCCCAACCCGGTCGTGCCTGGCCTTGCTACTAGCCGCAGCATGTCTTCTATGCGTGCCACAGCTCAGGCACAAGCCACGAGCGCAAAGACTGCTCCACCCGTGCCCAAGCCGACCACTTCTAGCGGCAAGTATATTCCAAGAAGCCCTGCAGGACCACCGCCCAAACGTGCAGGCAATCGACCGAGCTTGATGGCTAGAGCAGCAACCGGATCATCTGATAACAACAGTGATCTGATTGACTTCATCCGAGGTGGACCACCCGGTCCAGATGGCAAGGCTCGAGTGCCGAACCATATCGCTCCCTTTGCAGATTGGGACGGAGGAGATGTTCGAACGACAATCACCGGCGCAACAGAAGTACCTCAGAACTCGAACGCCAACAGGCCCCTGACATCATCCACTTCCGACTCACGTACAGGACTGTTGATGAACGGGTCTTCCAACTCCAATTACGGTAGTGGCAACACTCCCAAGCTACCAATGTCACCCTTGACCCAGCCTACCTCGCCTGCCTTGAACCTCTTGTTACCGAACACACGTCCCGTCGTTGGCAGTGATGGCCGTACGCGAAGCAGAATCAAGGACCCTTACGCCATTCCCGACGACTCTGATGATGATGATGATGAAGATGATGATGAAGATGTGCTGGCTGCTTTGCCACTTGCCAACAGCAACAGCGCCACAGTCGCTGGCGCTGAGAACCCTCGTGCCGGTTCGATGACCAGCATGCACTCTTCAGCTGGACGGTCTCCAGCCATTGGCAATGGCAACACCCCAACATTGTCGCCCAACCCAGGATATGCTCCCAGTATCAGTAGTATTCGCTCAGGAACCTCTACTACTGCGGTGCGACCTGCACACATCACGTCCCAGATCTCCAGTGGCAATGTACCTCGTAGCATCAAGCCAAGGATGGAAGTGCGCTCGGCTGGTGTGATCAGAAACGCCAGACTCGATCCATTCCACTCTTCTGGCACCAGCGATCTTGCCGACTTCCTCATGTCTTCAGGACCCCCCGAACCAGTTCAGAGGCCTGCTCCTGCACCCGCTGTCGGTAAAGGTGGCAAGCCAGAAAAGGCCGAGAAGAAGAAGAGCAAATTCTGGCAGCGCTCTTCCTCTTCGAAGATGACCTACGCTGACATGCCTTGAGTGCTTGAGTGATGTCTCTCAACTTTCTCACCATTTTCGTATCTCGTTTGTTTCTTTTTCTCTTGTACATGTTGGATCATACCGCAGTCAATCAACCACAGCACAGTAGGGTGGTGGACAGCACGCAAGCCTGCGAGGAGCGTCGTCTTATGTCTCGGGATCATTCTGCGAGATTCTCCTTTACGCTTCTTTTAGATGTTCACACACGACAGGATTTGACAAGGTTTTCAGGATGAAACAGATGAAACAGAAAACTCGTTTTTTTCGCGAATGATTTTTTCCTTTTTGTTCTCCGGCGCGGAAGGATACCCCCTTTTGTTTTTAGTTGTACGGAATAGACGACGGTTTCTGACTTGAAGATTTGGACTTCTTGACTTGTGATTCGTGTTGCCTGTTGGATGGGATGTCGGATGTCAGTCTTCGATGCAAGAGGCATTTTGGTGATGTCAGAGTTGAGCAGAGACCCTGTCTCTTTTGCCGGAAGATCTGCGGAAGTGACGACCTGAAACATGAGCCCTGAACCTACCACTCTCCTTGCTCTGACTTTCTCACGACCAACAGACCATCGTATGCGACACAACGATACGAGTGTCTCTTGCTCGCGCAAGACTCCTCTAGTAAGTCTCATTTATGATTTGGAGTAGTCTTGTGAACTCTACAGCTCTGTGTAGCTTTCGGAGGTAAGGTCGGGCGCAGAGTATGGTAGGCCTGAATTGTGCAAAAGTCTTTTGCTTTGACGACGCAGCGAGAGGTAGAAAGATGGCAAAGTAGGTAGTGTTTAGCTTCAGGCCTCCCCCGCACGTTCATGGTTTCTTCACGGATCAGAATGGCTTGCACTGCTGGACCCCGGTAGCTGGGACGATTACGACAATGTGCTGGATCTCTCGCGGGCTGATCGGGTGCGCGACGGATGCGCGACCATGCCGACTTTCGACCCTGCTCGGCTAAGACTCCTCGATATGGATGTGTTTTGCGTCTTCGGAACCATGGGCCATAAAGTGCTGGTGAAAACAGATCTTGAAGTTTTCAGGCGTCCGGTGCAAAGACATCAGCCACCTTCGACTACACATGTCATCGCCACATGGTTGGAAGCCTACCAAGCTGACTCAAACCTCCATGGAAGATTCGGCTTGGGCAGAGATCTCAATAAGACCGCCGTGTGCCGGTACGTAGGGCCTCATCGCACTGCGAGTTGCCAGGTCGAAGCATGACTCGCCTCTACAGCTGCCATGTGTGCGGCCACGTTATCCCCCTCCCGTTCCTTGGTAGCTCATCCTCCTACCAGCATATGCCTCGAGCATACCCTGTCAAGCTCGTTCCTCCTGACAACGAGCTGAACTCTTTGCAAGACCAGATCAACAACACGAACACGCGATGACCGCGTTCCTGTACGCATATAGCCTTGCTTGAACACCTCTTACGAGCTGCCCTGTTTCATCCACACGATCCACAGCTCCACTCATACCATCCCTACTACATCATCTTCATTGGCACCAGCCAGGGTTCCGCGCGCCAATCTTTGTTCACATCTGACACTGCCCGGCAGAGTTTGTCCGAGGGTTGTCTTCTACGAGTACATAAAGGCGAGAAGACTTGATCGCAATGTCCAGACCTAGTCTTGTCAGATCTGGCACTTCGACGTATAGTCAACTTGGCAGCAAAGATCCGGATAACATAATGTCGCAAAGCGCATATGTCCCAACTACGCCTTCGTCCCAAAAGTCCAATCGGCAGCTTGGCTATGATCCCAGTACGCCAGGTGGAGCGGGTGCACCTTTGTTGCACACATCTCCATCGCAAGAGACTCCCCAAACAGCCAGATTCATGTCGCCTCCTCCAGCAAACCCAGGGTCGCGACCAGGAACATCCACTGGTGGTCCTTCGACAGCAGTTGTTCCTCGCCCAGGCACCGCACAAACAATACAGCCTAGAGAACGCTCAATGAGTAACTCCAACACGCAATCCTACTGGGGTCCACTGCCTCGTGGCTACAACAGCGAGAGTTACGACATGGGAAGCCGTCCAGCATTCTACAAACGCCACTCCTACAATGACTCCGAGAACATAGGCCCCCAAGGTGAAGAAAACGATGCACAAGCTCTCGACGCTACTCCCCGTGCCTACCACAAACAAGCCTCTGTGGACCCGTTCCCGACCGATGTACAGAGGATCCCTGTCAATGCCGACAGCCCATTGCATCAGTTGCAGCACGTGCGTCGTGCTCCGTCAGACTCATTCAGGAGTTTGCGCTATGATACCAAGAAACGCTCGTATCGCTTCGACAACCTATCCGATATTGAGAGTGAACGAGGCGCTAGACGTGGCGCCGCAGGTTCTTTCTACAGAAACGAACGATCGCCCACTCCCGTCGAGGACATTCTGCGGCTGCCTTTGACTTGGTGGATGAATTCAACAGCCAAAAATCGTAAGTGGTTCCTTTTCCAAAGATGTGATCTTTTGCTAACAGACGACTACAGATTTCGTAGCCATGATAGGCGAATTTGTCGGCACGACCATGTTTCTCTTTTTTGCGTTCGCTGGCACACAAGTCGCCAACATCGGATCCACCTCCACCACCACCACAAACGCAACCAACGGCTTCTCCCCCCTCGTCCTCCTCTACACCGCCGTATCCTTTGGCTTCTCCCTCATGGTCAACGTCTGGATCTTCTTCCGCATCTCCGGCGGCCTCTTCAACCCGGCCGTCACGCTCGCAATGGTGATGGTCAAGTCCCTCGACTACGTCCGCGGCTCCCTGCTCTTCCTTGCACAGATCTGTGGCTCCCTTCTCGCCAGCGTCCTTGTCCGCGCTCTCTTCCCTACGCCCTTGAATGTACGCACAACATTGAGCGCAGACACGAGTAAAGCCCGCGGCGTCTTTATCGAAGCAATCCTCACCGCCGAACTCGTCTTCACCATCTTCATGCTCGCAAAGGAAAAACACCGCGCCACGTACATGGCACCCGTGGGCATTGGCCTCTCGCTCTTCATCGCCGAACTGGTAGGTGTATTCTACACGGGCGGTTCTTTGAACCCCGCAAGGAGTTTTGGTCCCTGTGCGGTTACTGGCGTCTGGGATCAGGAGCATTGGGTTTATTGGTTGGGGCCGGCGTTGGGCGCCCTCATTGCAGTGGTGTTTTATAAATTCATCAAGATTTTGGAGTATGAGATTGCGAATCCCGGGCAGGATGCTGAGACTGAGGAGGTTAGTCCGCCGCAGAGTAGGGATGGGGGGTGGAGGAAGAAGGATGAGGAGGCTTGATTTCGTTGGTGGGGTATTTGGACTTGGAAGTTCCAAAGGGGGGAGAGAAGTGGTGTGTAAAGGTATGGCAGACGATTTAATGCAGTTCTTACATTCTTTTTTTTTCGCTGCTGCTGTTGTTTCTGCTTTTGCTGTTGTAAAAGGGGGGATTGGAATGTCGAGATGTCGAGGTCTCGATACGCATAAAACCAAACTCACGGACTCACCCTCGGGATCCTAACGTCATGGAACAATCAAGCAACTGGTGTCTCATCCAGACTGTGTCCGCAACCGAGTGTTCAAGCCTAAGCATGAAATCTAATTTCAAACATTACGATTACACGGATCTCGATTTAACAGTGGGATACTATGCAGCTATAACAGCCTTGTCAATCTAATGGACGTATTGGACAGTCTGTCACTAGTTTTACATACCGGCGGCATGGAGATTGTTGGATTCCTGAGTGCGTAGTGAAAAGGTCGCACATTGTACCTATTGTGACGACCATACTTTGCAGCAAATCGTCGCTTGTGTTGTGTCCTGGTATGAGATTCGGAATGAGCTCAAAAGTACACCAGGGAGCAGGCCGCCAACCACACACCTCCATTCTTATAACGTTTCCCAGATCCCCTGCCCGTGATTTTATGGTTGGCTGTAAGCTCAAGACCTCTACTCTGTCAAGATGCATCCCATTACCAAGACCTGCAAAAGTCCCGCTCCACTCCCCCGAAAAAGCCCCGCAGCACCGACCAATTTTTCCACCACCCATGCAAAAAAAGTTTTCTGCTTGTCAGGGCGATGCAAAAGAAGATTCCGACACGGGGAATTGAACCCCGGCCTCCTCGGACCTGGTTGTTCCTTTGAACGGTATGAGAGCGAGAAATCCTAGCCACTAGACCATATCGGATTTGATGGAGGAAATGTTGACGATATAGCAACTATACTACGATCTAGTTGTGAAAAGTCGGTGTCAAGCCTCACTATTTTGCTCTCGAACTCTCACGCTTGATACTTGATCATCAACCAATCTGAAATGCTCAACCCAAGCTCAAGTGTCAGAAGATCGACGATTATGATACGAAAACAGTGTCGCGGGACGACAACACCTCTATCCTCGGATGCCTCAAACAAATCAATACAAAGTCCGGTTTGAGGTGGAAACATTCCGAGATTGTTCAAGTTATGAGGGCTGTAGTTTCTCGGTCCGAGGTTTTCAACGTCTTCTGCTGAATTTTGTTGCAACGTCGAGAGTCTCCTGTTTGTTATCTTCCGCATATACCGATGATTAAAGCGCAAGTATGCGACTGTCAAAAACGCTCTCGATACTATACTTGAATCATAAGTCGCTGGAGTGCACGAATAGATTCACTTGTGCTACTAGAACAAAAAAACTACCCAGTCTCATGAGCATCTATCGGAACTCCATATATCGAGTCTCGAGCAAGTCTCATAATTTTCCTAGTTGGTCTGTCACTTCGTTAAAAAGCAGGATTTCTCCACCAAGCGCACCATGTCCAACGCCTTCACGCCAAAGCGTATGCGAGAAACCCTTCCACTCCCTCCTTCAGAGAAGGACAGCCCACCCCCAATGCCCGCGAAACATTTTCATCTGGAGCGGGCTGCCACTACCAGCGAGATCGATACAACGTCGTTAAGCAGGTCGATGACGTCTTTTGCCTCTCCCGAATTTCCGTGCTCTTGTTCATATCATTGTATATATACATGAATTACGCAAGGACTACATATGATGCTACGGGAGTGGAGATATTGGGGCGCGTTATCGACCTGTAACAGTTCTCGATACCAGCACCGCCTCTTGAAGAAATCGAGAAACAAGGATATGATATCCACGTCCTATGCCTGGGGTCGTAACAGAACAAGTCCATAGTATGGAATGAGAACATCTAGCAATCAGAAAGATAGACGAGCGAGCGAGATTTGTCGAGCTTGTAAATACAATAGGGCAATTTACGTCTTGAGGTTCTGGTCGTGAGTGGGGACAAAGCCGATTTTGATGTTTGCCTTTCATTGTTTCTGGCCAAAAGCGGATCAGTTTTTAGGACGGGGAACAAAGAACATCATGGAGTCGAGTTTCTATTTGTCTTAATCGAGTCAAGTGCTTGTCTCGAGCTTTGAAGTTCTTATTCTGTTCTGGCCGCGGGGGAATATTCTCTCAACAGGACTCGGAGACAATCTTGCTCGACGGTATCAACCTAGATGAAGCAAAAACATGCACTATCGGACCATTGTTACCGTTTCAAACCAGCAAGCTCATTGGAATGCCTCCAGCCAGAGCTTCGGCTTTAGGGAATGTTGGGGAGAAGGACGGCAACACCAATGCTAGTTGTCCAGAGAAGTTTAGTACTCTGGATTTGTTTGCCCGCGACTTGCTACCTCGAATCTTTCTATCCTCATGTCTTGCTGCCCCTTCCGGCGGGAGACAGCGGTTGCTAGCGGCTAATCTCCAAATGCTCTTTTTCCACACTCGCCCCTGGAATTCCTGGTTCGGCTTTGGATCCAGCGATGTGTTTGATTTGAGCGACCGTGGAGATAGTAGAACCATACTACACATCTCTAGCACTCGATGGGATGTGTAGAGACCATGATTCCATCCTCATAACTGTTGTTTGTCTATGGGTTGTGTCAACATGCTCCTTTGTTGGTAAGGGCTTCCGCTTGTGTTGGGAATCGTGGCGGCTGAACTCGCAAAGTCATCGGCTTAGACATATGAGATATCAATTGATTGAAGTTCTTATCGGCACCTCAACTCTTCTTGGGTTCTCTGATATTGCTTGTGAACTGAGAAAAGGAGATATACGTGGAAGAGGAGGTTGGTTGTTGGCTATCATATGTGCTACAGCACCACCAGCGTCTCCTGACTCGGACTTTGATGTCTGGGCGCGATCCAGAAGACAGGCATACATCAGTGAAGACATGTCCGCTGTATGGGCATGGCACGAGGTCTTCAACAGATGTGCGTCATAGTCGCAGCGACGAAGATGATCTCAAGCATGCCATTAGCTCTCCTCAGACAGCCAATATGAGCACATTGTAGGAAGAAGCTCCCGGCGTAGTCGTGCATATCACAATGATCCTCTTGTGGTTTCCTTATGCTTGGGAGCAAGAGATTGGAAGCAGACAGAACGTGGAATAAAGCTCTATGTGGTTGCTTTCACACAAGCACAACAAGCTCAGGGGTATTCAAGAACTGCTGTCTGCATCTCGATTGTATCGGTGTCTGATCCCGATTTCTGAGAGCGGTCGTCCTCAGGGGTCACAGTTGATGTTGTCAAAAGACGCACTGCCTAATCAGGCTAGCTTCCTCGTGGTGAGAAACTCGGGTCCCGAATGCTGTCGTCGAAATCGCCAACGCGTCTCGCGACTCTCTTTCTATCTTTGTCTCACTCCACACCTGACAACAGACACATTGTCATCTTTCTTATCCACTCTTACATCTCATCATGTCGACCAACAGCAACACCGCCGTCACGATTGATGACAACATGGAGATCGACGCCATCGAGCAGAACGAGAGCACCACTATCAACAACGACAAAGACAAGACAAACAAGAACGAGACCACCGACATCAATAAGGAGTAAGTATACAGTCTTCCCCTAACTCCTGACTCTTTGATCAGCTCTGCTTCCTGAACACGCTACCAACCTGTGTTCAACACTTCGGTCTTGAATGTGCCAACGCTCAAAGACGCATTGCGTCCCAGCGACTTCCTTCTTGAGACACTTGACTGACTATCTAGTGATGCTGACCCTGCCTACGTTGCCCTTGGAGAGGGAGAGCAAGCCGAGACTGCTCGTGCCCCTGAAAACAACACTCTTGTTTGCACTTCACATCAAGACTCTATTATCACTGCTCTGTTGGAACGAGACTACGATCGCATCAAGTATACCCATTGCAAGCACAAGATCTACAAGAATGCTGCCGGCAACATCTTCTCGCGCTGGGAACTCGTGGGCGAATTCTCAATCAACAAGATTGTCGAGCCAGGCGTCTGTGGTCTCTGCAAGATCAGCGACGGCAACCCCTGGAACATGTGGGTCATCACATTGATACCACAAACTCTTTTACTGACTACTCAATCCAGCTGGACCACACCCCATCCTATGTTGGACTATACTGGTGATCAGAAAGTAAGCCGCTTGTGGTAAGGCATCAGACATGCTGAGGAGACTGGGACTTTCTGTGCCTCAGGATGGGAGACTGTAGTAGTATAGCGAGTTACAATGACAATGACTTGCCCCTGAATATGATGTGCTCTTGTCCTCCGAATTCATGCCTGACATGCGAAGACATATCTGAATCATCAAGACCGCCTGTAAACTGTGAACGAACTGTTCTTGACGATGTGTCCAGTGTCACTTCCGTATACAGTGAAACTGCATTGTTCGTCACTCGAGTGCCAAGGCTTTCCGGGTGGTGGTCGAATGAAGGGACTATGTTGTTTGCGCTTCGCCAGCCATCAACCTCGCCTACACTCCCACCTTTCCTCCAGACCTTGCGCAACACACCCACTGCCGCATCACGCAGCTTCACATCATCATCCGTCCTGATCTTTGTGCATCACCGGCACCTTCTCTGCGATTCCCCTTTTTGTGTGATAGATCTTCAAGCCGAGTATGTTCATCAAGCGTCAGGGGGTCTTTGACGCACTCTCTGTGCCATCATGCCTTCCTGGACTCCTCTCTACAACTACCTTGCTAACGCGCAACATAGTCTTTCAACATGACGAACAAGGGCTGGGAACGACCAGACTACATTGAGGAGGGAGGCCACGACCAGGATGCCATGTGGAGTCTTGCTCTCCGGTTCTTCCGCACCGACGAGCCTGATGTCGACTATTCCCTGATCCGCACCGAAGAGCCTGAGGTCGACTATCCCGCAGTCCGCACCAACGAGCCTGAGGTCGACTATCCCCTGATCCGCACCGAAGTGGTTCACCAACGCACCAGCCACCGCCTCAACCACAATGGCGGCATACAGCGCCCAGTACGCCGTGGTTCAACCCCGGTCGTGAGACCAGCTGCTATCAATAATCGTAGCCTCCAGCAGAGCTCCATTCTCCGCTCATACGCCACCAACAACCATGCCGTCCCCAGGGCTGCCGCACCTACCACACAGCGTGGGCTCCTTTCTGAACCCGACCCATTGGCTCCTTCCCTTGCTACTCCTGCCATAACCATCCCACCTACCCCTGTCGCCCCGACCGCCGTCCCCGTCGCCCTCCCCGTCGCCGCCCCCGTTACCGTCCCTCTCGCCGTTCCTTTCGCCGTCCCCACCACTGTCCCCGCCGCTGCCCCCGCCGCTGCCCCCGCCACTGCCTCTGCTACCAGCTTCGGGGTAAGTCTTGTCATCAATGGCAAGACTTACCCCCGTATCGAAAACGGCCAGGAGCGCTGGTACACCCAGCGCCCTGGCTGTGTTAACAGCTACTCGAGATATAGCGATCTCGTAAAATTCGATCTAAAGAAGGGCGGCCAGGTCGCCCCAAAGGCCTCACAAACTGAGCTTGACACCGCTCGTCAGCAGAGAACGTTTGGTTAAAATGGTGTCAAGTTCTGGGGTTAGCCTCTGCTCTAATGAACTGAACCTTGGCGTTGGTAAAGGGGAAATCCAAGCGGGAAGGTGTTCTTCGAAACTCTGCATTCTTTCTGCTACAATCTGGTATGTGGGAGGAAAAGAGTGTCCCCCGCAAGACTTACCTCGTGTGGTTAATGCTGAGAGGTCCTTTGTGTGCGAGCATCTCCCAGGCTTTTCTCTTTGTTATTCATCAACCTCACGACCAAAGGCGTAAGTTCGACAGTCTCAAGCCAATGATCACGGTTCTTTGCTTACTGTTCTGTGTACCTATAGGACGAACGAAAGATGGCTTTGGGGACGACGTCGCTCCTTACGACCCGGACCATAACTACTGTTGCATCTATTCATGTGGTTGAGCATGAACTCGACCAACAGAGCATCCTTGAGGTAGATAAAGACGCTCTCTGTGATAGGGAGGATCTGCATTTCAGCAGAGCAGAAAGTATCTCGAAGCACCACAGTGGCAGCAAAGTATCCTTTTTTCACTCCATGTCTTTCCTTATCGCAGAAGTGACTCCAGCTGGTGTGACAAGTGCACCACGATAGGTTCGATTGCATACCAACAGTCATCGAGAAGGTACCAAGCCGTGCCAATGAGGCATCTCATCCATGTTGGAAGAAACAACTCCATCAAGTATATACTATGCAACTGATCAGCAGCAGGATGTGTCTACAGGAGACTTCTGAGAAGGACGTATGCATGAGTTGTTCTCTATGGTATACCTTGTCGTTATGTGTATGGGTCGGGAATCGAACAAGATTGCAAGATATCCCTAGTTGTAACAATAGCAGTGCACGTCTTCCCAGTAGCTTCACTGTGATGTCGACATGGGGATTGTTTGCCAAGGGATTAGTGCTTTTGTCGACAGACGATATCTGTGGTTGTCACATCGCGTCTCAGACGTGATTCCAGCTTTCATAACAATTCTCATCCTCCACACGGCATCCACCACCAAACAGGATGTCTTTCCTAATGATAGGAATGCCCTTTCTGTGGTTTTTGGATGAGCTCTCCTTCCTGGAGGAGTTCGACGGATACCCCTGGGTTTCGGACGAGGAGTTCATTGATGCCTTCTCCTCCCTGTAAGTTGCCCTTCAAGCAACTGATCAATGTGCTTTATTGACAGCCTTACGCGTAGAGCCACGAACAACACAAACGCGTACTCCCACCCAGGTTCACACCCATCTGAGATGAACGGGTAAGCAACGCACTATGGCTTGCTCACGAGATCAACTTATCGCTAACCAGCAACCCTGCAGTCCCTCCATGCCCTACTCTGACTATGCCACTGAACGCGGTGACTCCTCACCAACTGATGCGCAGCGCGCCGAGGTCAGACAGCCAAAGGTGTTGAAGAAGGCCTGTGTCGAGTGTGCCAGAAGAAAGATCAAATGCAACGTCATCTCCGGATCTGAGCCTACCCTCTGCGAACACTGCAAGAGCAAGGGAGCGGCCTGCCAATTCGAGACGAAGAAGCCATACAGTAAGGCATAGCTCTGACTGCTTCATCAGGGGGACAACTTAGAATAACGACCACAGATCATCAGAAAGTGAGATTGGCCCTTCCTCTACTTGTCAGATAGAAAGCAAGACTACTATAATGAATGCTCACTGAGTCAATGACTATCCTTGGCGTATCTTCCCATCGTGCTCGCGTTGAATTGTATAATTATCTGCGTCTCTACCAGTCTTTGTCTGATCCTGACAACAACGAAATCGAGTTCAACCCTTCCTCTGTCGTGAGTCGCACCCCGCATTGAATTCTACGTGCCTCTTCCGTCCGCAGTGTTTATCTTTGCAAAGTCACTTACATAAATGCAAGAAGCCATCATGTCAGACGACCATCATCCATCGAGCCTCAATGGAACTAAAGACTACTTCCTCGACCGGTACTTGAACATCCTGGCGCACGTTTTGCTCACGTCGCGAGCTTCCATCACGATCACAGCTGACTCGACTTGTAGCCCCCAAACATACGCTCAAGATGAGCATCAAGCAGGCGCCCAAAGCGAAGAAGTGGAGGATGACCGCACTGCCGCGCCCAGTGCACCCGGCGTCGATCCCACCTCTCTTGGACTTCGTTCTAAGTGCGACATCTGTCACCTAGCTCACCGCCCATGTCGCAATGGAACCACCACCACACCTTGCGATAGATGCAGGGAGATGAACCACCCTTGTACATTCAGTCCACCAGGCTCGTATGTCGACAAGTACAAAGTTGGCAGAAGAACCAGGGAGCGAAAGAACAACGCCGCAGCATTCGAAACACAGCGAGTCAATCCTGCTTCTGTCGGCCTTCGCTCCAGATGCAATTTCTGCCATGTACGTCGCCGCCAGTGCAATGGGACCACAACTACACCATGTGACAGTTGTTGGGAAAGAGGCTTGACCTGTGTGTTCAGTGCACCGCGCTCATTTGTCGACAAGAACAGCGTGGGCAGGGGGGAGCATAAAAGGCATGGAAGAGAGCGCAGCAAGATCACCGTTGCTCAGAAGGCAAACACTGTTGAGCAGGGTCAAACTTCGTTCGAAGAGGCTGGAGTCGGAAAGGCCATGGAAGAAAAGGCTGAGGATAGAGAGGCTGGAGATGAAGAGCCAAAGTCTGAAATGGCTCCGGACAACGGATATGCTACGTTCACTCACGAGCATTTCAACCCTGACGAAGAACACACACTGCATCCATGGGAATCTCTGGCTGCCCGTCACAAGCTGGGATACGATCTGATGGCCGGTCGGGAGGACATTCTCGATTTTGAAATAGATGGAGAGTGAAATGCTGAGCAAAGGCAACGAGGAGGCATGATGATCAACTACCTGTATCCTATACTCGACGGTTGTTCTGAGGAGTACAGGGACTAGACCTTTGCTATACTATCAAGATGAATACGCACAATCCACTTGAGGATACTCGAACTTATTCCTACCGTTCCCTGATATGTCCAAGCTTTGACCCCATCGGTGGTTAGTCGTCGAAGCTGCGTTTGCTAGTGTGCTGCAGCGGATGTGCTTCCAGATGTTTTCGCCTCAGGCTGCGCTCGAGAAGAACAACAACGCGACCACAACATCCAGAAAACCAGTCACAGAACCTTTCCCAATCCACAACCTACATCGTCAACATGAACGGTCCTTGGGTCTTTGACCCTGCTGAGGCCCTCATTGATCCTCTCCTGCTTGCCGAAGACGCTGCTCACGGCCCTGCCATCACACACAACCACCTCCCTCCCTATCACAGTTCTTCGCCCCCAACAAACACTCCTATCTTTGAGTCGTCGCCTGCGCTGCAATGCCTTCGGGCTAGCAACCCCTTCATGCGCACCCTCACGTAAGTGCTATGTTATGACTGGGAACATCACCCCTTGTTAACATGAAGTGGTGCTCCTGAGATCCCTTGGGCCCCTGACACCAACTGGGACTCAGCGGCTACTCAGGCATTGCGTGGGAACAACGTCAGACGTATTGAGCAACAGGGCCACTCGGATGACGGTAGCTTTCTGAATCTACACTCTCGAGACCACCACTAACTTGAGTTCAGACATGATGGCAGGCTATGCCCACGATGACTTTGTACCTCCAGTCACCATGCCCAAACAGTTCCACAGGCCTGTCTCCAAGCCCCCTGCCGCCATTCCCAAGGAGACTCGCAAGCCCGCCTCCCAGCCCATTGCTCTACGTGCTACCTGCGAAGGATGTCGTAGGCTCAAAGTCAAGTGCCTTCCCGCACGCGAAGGAGGCCCCTGTCAGAAGTGTGACAAGAAGGGCACCCCCTGCGTTCGTCTGCCTAGAGCCGGCTACCGCACAAAGACCTAGTCCACTTCGATTCCACCACAATGAACCATTTTCGGTTATCTCGCATCATGGACTTGTGTCTATCATGCTGTCCCCAGCCACAACTCGTCGTCTGTTCTTCTGGCGGGGTGATCCAGCGATCAACCATGCAGCCGCAAACACTGGCGTTACCACTGCCATCGATAAGGAGGTTCTCTCATGAACACCACTGTTTTCTTCGTGTTTGGGGGGGCCTTGGAATTGGAGTTTCGGATGCACTGTTCTTGCTCTTGCGCGATACCCCTGGGATGGAGTTTGGCGTTTTGTTTTCTTGCTTCCTCCTTTCACCAGTTCTGGTCTGTTTCTCTTCATGTCCATTAGACATTGCCGCAATCCTCGAAATCCACCATGAATGTCTGCTTGCCGGTAAAATGCTATTGTAACTTACACTGATTGTTCGTCTGCGGGGTCTGTGCTCGGTAGCGCTCGAGGTGTCGTGCGCGTCGCTGCAAAATTTACTATCTCAAGCTGCGCATCCAGCTCTTTCCTTTCGATCACGTCCACCGCAGCGCACACAGTCTCCAAACAAACAGCAAGACAGTGTATCTCCCACCAGCGGCATTGTTCTCACGTTCGCATCTTTCTGTAAGTCAATCACTTCGATCACCACCGTCATCGCCAGCACTTGCTCTCCTCGTGTGCGCTAGCGTCTTGCCTGCCACTTGTCTGCTTGCCCAGTCGCCGCGTGTGCGCATCCCCTTCCTTCCATCTGAGCGCCAGCAACTACACCGTGAGCTTTTACTTACTTCAACGCACAGATCGTCATGAACAACAACGGCGGCAACAACGAGCACGCTGCTCCTGCGTAAGTCCATCTCAGCCCCCTTGACAACCTCCACTGATATGTCTCTAGCGGCATGCAGAACCTCTTCGCTCGCGTCCTGCAAGCTCCTAACATGCAGGAGTTTGTAGAGGCCAATGTGGCCTTGGCTTACAGCCCTGGGTGTGTTGTTCTTGTGTTTGTGTATCTTTGTGATATCGTTGACTGACCTGTGTGGGTAGCTGGAATGCTGTTCCTCCCGCCCCTGGTCCTTTCTTCGCTCCTGCCGCCGCCAACACCTTCCCTGTCGCCGTCGCCGGCGCTGAGGATGAGGATGAGGACGAGGACGAAGACCAGGAAGGCGAAGAGGACAACGATGAAGACGAAGACGAGGATAACGAGGACGACGAAGACGAGGATGAAGAGGATGGCAACGAAGAAGACGAGAACGACGACGACGACGACAACGATACTGGAGCCCCCTCCTCCACCGCTCCCGCCTCCACCACCCCCCTTCCTCCCGCCCGCCGCATCCCCGCGTGCGACAATTGTCGTCGTCTCCACATCAAGTGTGAGCGACCGGTTCCTGGCGCTTCCTGCACAAAGTGCCAGCAGGCTGCCGGCGGCCCTCGGGTCTGTCAAGTCACACCGCGCCGTTGAGAAATACCATCACTGCTGCCTTCAGAGCATGCTGCCAAGGCCTGCGTTCTTCTCTACGCCTTCAAACTGCGTTTTTGACAACACCACTACGCTTCTCAAATTCATCAGTACGATTGGCGATGATGCTCTGCGGGTTTGGGGGGTTGAGTATGGCTTTAGGAATTAAGAAGGAGGTGGGCAAGGGGAAAAGGCATTGATCTTGATTTTGGTCTTGGTCTTGGTCTTTTGCGTTTTCTTAGTTTCCGATCGGGAGTCTGAGGGACGGTAATGGAGAAGGATATGGAGAGGAACGTTTTTCTGGTTATTCTGGATTCCGTTTTCGGCTTCTCTCTCTTTGTTCCGTTCTCTCTCTTCTTTTTTTTTTTTTTTTCGCTTGCACAGCTTGCATTTTATTCTGTACAATTCCAACGACGACACGAAAACCGAACCAAGAAACCATACCCTTTTTCCAAAAGACCTACACTTTTCTCACTCAACGCACCGATGATCTACTTTTCCCACTTAACATACCCACAATCTCCCAGAATTCCTCGCCAACAAAGCCATCAAACAAAGAAACCTGCACTTTGGGATTCACGCCACGACACGACGTCAAGATAACATCCGTAAGCCCAGTTTCCACACCCCCGAAGTTTAGGCGTGGGATTCTAAGGGGTTAACCCTGTCTCCCATCTCGGGCTGTACAAAAATAGTGGCTTATAGAAAGGCTCAGATGTTATGCTATAGCAAGAAGGGCGAGAGAAGAAGGCAAGGATATAGGTCTTGACAGATAGGGTTATAGGATGAGAAGGAATTGTGCATTTTTACAAATAGCATGTCAAGAAAGAAAAAGAACAGTGTTGTCTCAATCGAGCAGCATTAGAAGAAAATATAGACTACTGGTCGCCTATAAAAATGCAAGAAATTTCTGCATGATAAGAATGGCCGGAGAAGGCGATGAGAAGATGAGATCTCAATGGACATAACCATGCAAGAAGAAGAAATCGTGTATTTTCACGAGTAACAAAAGAGTAGCATACTTTGAAGCCGCATCAAGATAGAGATTCTGCTATCTCACTTAAGTAACATGAGAGGAAATATAGAACTCCATCCAAACAAGCAATCCTTCTTTTGTCTTTCGACAAGAAACGATTCTTGAAAGAAATACACAAGATCAAAAGTTCTGAACGGAATATTTCCACGAAATCTTCGAACTATTGTGTTTTTCGACAAGTAGAAAATACACTGAGCTTCGTACTAGGACATGCTTGTGTATTGCTTGCTTAACTCAATCTCACAACGACAATGCAGGGGAAATTGTAGTTGGGGAAACAGACAATGAGATTGATTGATTGGAAGAGGAATGTTCATGGAGGGTATCTTCGGGTCCCATATTCAATCCTCAGCTGATAATAACAATAGTCCTCATTCTCACCGTGAACCACATGTTTCTCGTCTTTCAGGATGACTGTACACCTTTCAAGCATTCCTAGCACCCTCGATTGCCCTCGTCAACTGATCAGGTCTCGGCTTACCACCCCGAGTAACAACAACAGCATCCACACTTCCAGCCCTCACAATCTTGACAAAGCTTGGTGTAATCTCTTGAGCCATTATCTCCAAACACTTGTCTCCTTCCTCGGCAGAGATGGGATTGCGCAATGAGTTCTGTAGATGTGAAAGCAAGACCTTGGTCGAGAAACTGGCTCGGGCGCGGCCATTGGAGAGAACGTCCAGCACTTCAACAATATCGGCGATACGGTCGATGGCAGACAAACGCGCAAGATGTGCAGGGTCCGGTCCAGAGGCTTTGTTGGCATTTGCGGCTTGTTTGGCGAGGATACGGTCGAGGAGACTGGCGCCACGGCTGGCGACTGCAGCGGCAGATTTGGCAGAAGGTTGGACAAGAGGTTTTCTGGCGGTCGCTTGTGCTGCACGAGCTGCGATTGCGGCGGCTTTGAGGTCTTGGAGGCGTTCTGAACCTTTGGTGGGGTGGGTGATGCTGGGTGCGACTTGACTGGTGATGATGTCAACGGTGGGTAGTTGCGAAAGGAAGCCGTCGATGTCCGAGCGTGCTTTTGGTGATGAGGATGTCCACTGGTCCCAGAGTGTCGACAAGCGGTTATGGAATAGTTGAATCAACTCGGGTTGGTTGAAGTGACCGTTGTGATTTGTTTCAAGAAGCTCGATGCAAAGACTTCCTTCGCCATTGTCGGCCAGTTCGAATGTGTCGTTTTTTCCAAGGATGCCAATGATGGTGTACATGTCATGGTCTGTGACGGGTCTCTTCTTCCAGCTTCTCGTGACATGTGGTAATAGATTGGTAATGTACATTGGTGTGCCGAGGCCGTTGTGGGCGCAGTATAGTGATGTGCTTGAGAGGAAAGCCTTGAACAGTCGTGCCAATTCTTGCAATTGAGCAGGCAGTTCGGTGGTGGGTAGTGATGAACCAAGACTTTTGAAGGCGCGCGGAGTGAGTGGAGGTGTGTCGTAAACGGTGTCTCCTGCTGAGCTGGTCGAGGCAGGAGCGGCATTGTCCAGGATCAATCGCTCAAACAGCTTCGAGGCACTTTTGGACGGTGTCTCTGAAGGAGTCGGCGGCAAAGCATTCCTGAACCGCTTGTTCTGCGGTGTTGTGACTTCCTCTTCCGTCTCCGACTCTCTCGATCGCTTTTTGGATTGTGTCGACTTCACTTCGCCCTGAGTTGTCGTGTTCTTGTCGGTCGTATCTTTTGTTGATGACGGTAATGATGATGACAATGTATCGATGGCGACTGGATCTAGTATCTTGCGCTTCTTAGTCTGGTCGGCTTTCTGGCTCTTGGTGACACGTCCGAAGGTATTGATAGACTTTTGGCTGGCGGTTGTGCTTTGTTTAGCAGAGTCGAGGCTGACGGCCTTGCGTTTTCTCGTCACAGGCATGATACGGAATATGATATGATATGATATGATATGCTCGAAGGATAAACTGAGGATGACAATATCAAGCAATGGCAATATCTGATGAGGTGCTTCTGTCAATCAGTGACGCCCAAAACAAAGGAACGTGGATGCGGTGGCCCGGTGATGCGCGTCGTTTCGTGTTTCGCGTAAAGTGTCGCCAAGCTTTTGAAGCTTCTTGGTCGTTGGGTCAGGGTGACACCCTTTCTCATCTTTTTGGTTAATCCATCGACGATACCTCGACCCTGCTCCGGTATGTGAATTAGAAGTGAACAAAAAACACAAAGACGGATCAACTTCATGTCTTGAAATGTTTTGCAATCGCTTGCACGGCGTTGCGTTGATACAATTTGCGAAACTGTGTCTTCTGACCTGGCTTTGTGGAAAATCGACACGGCGAAGCACCCAACTCACACCGACTGCAGTACTAACGTCAAACTCGAAAGCCAGGTTTGATCGTCAAGATTAATACGCCTGGGCTACGATCCCAAGGAATTTTCCACATTCACGTAGAGGTTTAGGTCTGAGCCTTTAATGACGCAACCAGACTCACCACAAGTACAAGCATTGAAAAGAGCGAGATTGGCAGGATCATTATTCAGGTTTCATTCCGCAGCCTAGGGCTATTCTTGATAATATAGTACAATCGCTGAAAGTGCTGATGAAGGGAAGATTCAAGTGTTCATGCCATCCGAGACTCGTGTCGCGCAAAGTTTGCTGCAGAGCAAGCAGCTCCAAGTTTACTTGCCGCCGAACCAGCTGGAGAAGCCGCTCTTTGCCTTTTCGGCATTGACCTCGACGGTGTGGGCAGCATTGGCAGCGGCGTCACCGACCTTCTTGTCGAAAGTGTCAACGGCGCTGTTAAACTCCTTGTTGGCCTCCTTTCTGTACTGGTCGATGTTCTTTTCTGCGTCGGCGCGGTACGTCTCGAACTTGGCGTCGAACTCGCGAGTCTTGTCACGAGCATCCTTGACCTGGAAGAGTGTGAGTACTCGATGGAAGAAAGACAAGTCGTAGATGAAACTTACAGCGTGGTCAATCTTCTGACCAATCTGCTCGCCGTAGACCTTTGCCTCGGTCTTCAACTCCTTGGCGCGGCCGGGCAGGTCATCCTTTGCTGATGTCGACATACGGGCAGCATCGTCTGGGATGAGTTAGCGACTTGATGGAAGCTGAAGAAGGTGCATCACATACTCTCCATCTGCTTCTCGGCAAGCTTGGGGCTGCCACCGGCTCTGTACATGTAGTAACCACCAAAGGTGGCGGCACCGAGGCCGGCGATGAGGGGAAGACGGGATCTGGCGGCCATTGTGAAGGTGTTTGTGGGGTGGTAGAAGGTGGTTGAAGGGTTGAGGGAGGTGGGTCGTGGTTCGTAGAAAAGTCCTGTGATATGAAAGAGTCGAAGAAACAGGCAGGGAGCAGCGGTATTTGTTCGACAGGCCTCTGTCGAAACAGGGAGCTCTCAGCCACAGCAAGACTGACGTTATGTGACGTACGTCGCGTTCATTGGCGCACATCTCCCGTCCCCGCAATGATCGACGTCGACTCCTTCCCGTTTCTGGGTCCGCTCGGCATGCCAACTTGGAATCCAAGACGACCAATCTCACCAGCCTGGTACTTTTCCTGACAGCTCAACAAAAAACATGCCCTGTACTTGTCTCGAGAATGGCCTTGTTTGACCAGTATGTCGACTACAGACCCGCCCACAGACTCGACCCCCGACAGAGGCAGCTCGGCCACCCTGCCAGACTCTTTCCCTCCTCCGCCGTCGCGTAGGCCGACAGCACAGCAAATCACTCTCGTCGACCGCACAAATCCCGATCGTCCTGAGATCCAGAACCCTGGCCAAGTTGAAGACGACCAAGACACGCCCCTTGAATCTGCCTCCTTGTCTAGAAGACGGACTAGGCAGTCCTTGACGGGCCATGCGCAATCCCTCCAAGGCTCGGTCCAGAGCCGAATGAATTCGCGCAGATATCGCAACTACCGAGAAGGAAGATTTATACGGCCTGATGACCCAGACAACCCTTGTTCTGGCGATGAGCTCGCGGGTAGCACCGCCCCTGGCAGAGTCGCTCGAGGAAAGAACAAAGTACGAGGCCTGCTAGGAACCAGGAGACAGATGAAGCTTGCTCTGGAAGAAGATGCTGTCATCGAAGTCCTATACGAGAACCAACGAGGCTGGTGGTTCTTCGGTGTCCCACACTTCTCATCAAAGACACTACTCAATTTTGATCCCAAACCGTGGCTGAACGGCAATAAGAAGCCAAGCCCGGTGAATATCACGAATGCCCAAGTTCCAGATCCCAGCTGGGAGTGGGCTTGGAAGTCGTGGTATGTCGACATGTCTCGCGACGTTGATGAAGAAGGCTGGGAGTACTCTTTCTGGTTCAACGACGGCACAGCATGGCATGGCACTCATCCTTGGGGCTACTCTTGGGTGAGGCGAAGGAGATGGCTACGGAAGCGTGTGCGGAAACAACCGCAAAAGCCTACTCAGCAAGGCCATGCTTTCACCTCCAAATACTTTACCATTCATCCTCCCAAGGCTTCCAGCAGATCTAGCAGTTTCATCTTCACCATGGAAGCAAGGCAGAACTTGGCCAAGGCGGAGCACTACTTGGAAGATCCCGAGGACGTGCGAGATATAGGCTCTCTGCTCAACAGTTTGAAGCGAGCAGCCATCGACCGTGAGAAAATTGTTCTCGTCCGCCACTTTATCGACAATGGCGGAGAAGATCTTCACTACCTAGGGGACCAGGTATGTTTCTTTCCTTTCCACTTTGATCACATCTGCTAACAATTCTCGCAGATGGAAACAATCATGTCTCTCTGCGTATTCCAAAACTCTCGCCGCTATATTCTAACCATGCTCTCCGACAAGCTCACTGCAGCCGAGAAATTACGCGACGAACATACCGCTCACAACGAAGAGATCTCAGCTCAAGAACAACGAAAAATCACGAACCTGGAATCCGCGGTCGCTGCTGCAGATGAACAAGTTAAACGTCTGGAATACTGGAGCGACGTCCGTGACATGGCTCGAGCAGGTACAACATCCTTTGCCACGGACGCAAATGTTTGGGGATATGCCAAGTGGAGAGGGTTGGATGCTTCAGGACCAGAAGCTGATGACAAAAGTACGGCAAAAGAAAAAGGGAAGAGTCGGAAAGAGGTGAAGAAAGAGGTTAAGAGCCAACTGAAACCGAAGGATGATGCTGTTAATGGGCAGGAGAAGAAGGAGGAAGACAAGATCGAAGGCCATCTATTGGAGTCGAGCGAGGAATACTATACCACTGCTGCAGAGCATGGACAAAAAGATAAGGGGAAGCAACGGGTTGCGTGATTGATACGCTTTTCCTTCTCTTGCGATACCACAGCATCGCCTCTTTCCTTTGTAAAGTGTTTTTTCTTTTCTTCTTTTCGATTGAATCATGTTCGTCGAAGTGTTCTTTCTCCCAGATACCTACGTTATGCTTGAAGACTTCCGTGTGATGAATCAGAAGACCCGGACAGGTGTGACATGTGTCAGTATATAGCTTGTACTGTTTCACTTCCGAGAATTCACCATACAATATTGTTTTTCCCCATCCGCGGTCGCGCTGTTCACTGCTCAATCTCTGATGCGCATGCTTGTCTCGCACTCTCGCACTATCAAAACCCTCGATGCAATTTCTCTTGACGCGCACTTCATCTATCTTGTCTCTTATCCCCACAATACACGATCTCTTCCAAAAACGCAAGGACTTTCCAGCATTTCCACACACGGTGATAGCTCTTCGCAGGAGCAACAAAGCGCCATGGGCGGGTCCAACGCCTTCCACCTCATCATTGGTGACGTTCTCCGTCGGTGGGTTGCTTTCTTGTCTGTCATTTTATCCTACCACCATCACGCTTTCTTCTCCATTCCCAATCCCATCCCTGCGCGCAACCGAAAGTCAACATCACTATCTCACCCACGTGCTAAGATTGTTCACAGCGACTGTCAGATTGTCAGGATAACAGACGATCTCGTCGACCACCGCTTGCGCGACTACTTCCCACCTTCATCGACCCTCCGAACTTGTGTATGTTAAATGCTTTGTCGTAGGTGCGGCTTCCCCCCTTTCCCACCGCACCAACAAGTAGCGCTCAGGCAATGGCATATTTTGCCACTTCGACTGCCGATGATGTCGAGCCTGCTGACTGTGAGGGCGCTGGGTACGGTAACGTGATCATCCTTCTCGTCTTTCGGACGTGCTCGAAGAGGATGAACGCAGGAGCGCCACTGCTGAATGGGAAAAGTGTGTCGATGCTTCAACAGCTCCATCTTGGATAACCTTCAACTCAAGAAGGGCTCTGTGTTTCGTCAACAATGCTCTGAAGCATGAGAAGTGCTATACGGATGTTCCGAACAGCCTTGCCTGCGATGGCAAGGACTGTAACAACATCATCGATGATTCCTCTGACCTTCATCTCTCGGCGAAGTGTAACAACCAGGATCAGTCAAACGCGCTCAAACTCCATCTTTTCCTCACGATCTCACCCAGCTCAGCATTGTTTGCGTCACTCTGTGAGCAGGCAGGTCCACAACCAAGCAATGTTTGAGTCCCACTACGAGAACCACTTCCAGTTCAGGAGAGAAGCAGTGTGAAAGGCTCCACAACATTGGAGTCAAGAGGAGAAAGCACATGCGCAACGTGTCTGTTTATTACAACAACCTCTCGACCGCCGCAGCTGGAGCTAGGCTCCTCACCGAGTCCTAAAGTCTCCAGAAGCTCACCCTGATCATGTCTGCCACTCAAGACCCCGCCGGTCACTTCACTGTCAACTCCAGCCGTCGCAAGTTCTCGACTCTGACTCAGGGCCCTGGTTTCTCGTCTCTGAAGCGCCTTCGTGGTGTTCAGCAGTTGACCTTCAACCCCAAGCTCGAGCACACTGTTGTTGATGCTTTCCTGCATCCGATCATTATGGGCACTTTCGCAGCGTAGTTGCATTTGCCAAGCACGTCGTCGCCATCATCCTGCGCGACATTGACAACTGCGAGTGTGAATTTTGCGACGAGACCAAAAAACCCAAAAAGCCCAAATGATGGTCAAGCTCAACGACCAGGCAGGTATCATCAAGATTCAGGATACCCATCCCGGGTGGGTGGGAGGCCGCAGTTGCCACCAAGATGGATGGCAGAAACGTCACTGCTGGCCTTCTGGATCAGGGCGCAGATGTCGATGGTTTCTGCGTCGAGCCCATGTCAGAGACTGGCAACACCAACAAGACCTGGTAGACTCGCTATCAGGTTGTCGGCCTGCACAACACGCATGCCTTCTTCTGTTGGCTGGAGCTCATGAACGGCGCCAACGTCAACGACCTCCGCGAGTGCCACCCCGCCGTCTGAAACCTGCCGCTCACCAGCAACAGATTCTTCTGGTCGGCCTCGAGTCAAGAAGACTCCTAGAAAGCTCAGAACTCTTGCTAAACCCCTCGACAAGCTCCTGACTGCTGTTCGCATTGTTGCTGCTATTGATGTCACCTTCAAGAACGATATGGCTCAGCATAAGTCAAGCGAAATCACATCTTATTGTTGAGATGGGTGTGACTGGCAATTTGCAGAGTCTGGTCAAGGAAACTGGCTATGACCAGACTCCCATGCTGGTTGCTCCGCAGGCTGTTGAGCTTGTCGTCTTCGGCTTTCTTGACAATAAATTCTACGTGATCGTCGTCAAGCCCAGCGTTCCGCTCCCTCGATGAAGCTGCCCGCCAACCTTCGCGCCAGAATCCTAGAGTCAAACTCGACTCCTACCACCAACAAGAGTAGAATTGAGTTTGTCACTGAGGGCAAGACTGGAAATGTGAAGGCCAAGCATTACCTCAAGGAATCTAAGCACAAAAATACCAACTCATCAGCCAGTTCACAATCCACAAGCGCGATCAGATGGAGCGTGAGCTCTTCGAGACCGAGGAGGAGTGCAAGGAAAGAATTGCTCAGGAGGTCCAGGAGAAAGGCAAGGGCATAGTGGGAAAGCATAGAAACAGTATTGCTGCGGAAGCAAGTCACCACTCTCAAACCATCGGACAGGCGCAGAGCGTCAGAACTTGTATCTCTTTATAGTTGGGAATGCTCAAAATCCACTGCTACGAGTTCGTGTCATCACTTCCACACATTCGAAACAGCGCGGAGTGTCAAAATGTGTATTTCTCTATAGTCAGATATGGTCATACCCTACTGCTACGAGTCCGTATCATCACTCCCACACCCTCAAATCGGTGCGGAGCGTTGAAACTACAAACCTACTGCTAGTCGTAGCAAAGCATCCTCAACTTCAAACACACTAAGCTACGCCATCGAAGAGACAGCATCGAAGTACACGATCAACACAACACAAAAGCTCTAACAAATCTATAAAGTCCTAGACGCGTTTGACTTGCTTAATGAACCACAGATGGTTTCATAGCTCAAGCAAGGGAAGTGTGTTGGTTTTATGCGAGCAGGAAAAGGTCACTGGTGGAAAAATTGGTGATAAGGTCTTTGCCATGGCTGCGGCTGAGTGATGGGAGGTGGGGTGTATGGGGAGGAGATATGGAGATCAAGGAAGCAGAATGAGGATAAGTAGGCAGATTAGGTAGATTGCATTTATACTTAAGCATTTATTTGAGAGTCTGAAGAAAGTGTGTGCTCATGTCTGCGCCCGCCTACTCTGGCGATTGATATTTTGTATGTTGAATGTTACAAGAGGAATGCCGCGGAAGCTTGGAGTTATAGACTAAATGAGTGACTTTGATGGGGACTAAGACTCAGTTGAACAGCAAGAATGGATCGATAAAAAAAAAGGTATCGAAGACACAAGGTGACGACAAAGCAATTCATACCAAAGTTTGGTCGTTGAGCAGGATGGTTGCATATTCCTTTGTCTCCTTTTCCTTAGCTTTGTAACTTTACATTCCTTTCTAACCCTGATTTGATCTCTTTCATTTGCATGTTTTCTTTCCATAGCACATGCGAAACTGTTCACTGCAAAATTCACAATTGGCATCACAGAAACATATGCTGGGGGTAAAGGTAATGAATATTGCTATTGCAGTACAAAAAACAAAAAGACTGGTTTATATACCGTGCTCCGAATCGCGTGTATCCGCGAGAGCTGAATGGCAAAAACTATGTCTGACCCCATGGAGGACCCGACACAAAACAAACATCCCAGGTATACCGTACGCTCAAGAGTCCCTCTCCACCATCATGGGAAACAGCGGTAAAACTACCCTTTGCGGGCTAAAACCTCACTGTCCCCCAAAGAAGAGAAGAATCCATAGTGATGCAGAAGAAAATCGTCGAAGAATCAAAACTCACCAGGAGAAAGGCGCGCAGAGAGGCTAGGCGAGAAAGGAGTCAGCAAAAGCATCTATCTTCTCAACGCGTAGATGAACCTACTTCCACATGACTTACTTCTTCTTCACGTTCTCCAGTCTCCAGTTGAAAGCCTTGCTGCTCTCCTTCTTGTAGTATTCCTTGGTGACTTGGAGCACGATTTTGGTTTGGCCGGGACTGGAGGTGCCGTTGGCGACGTCGGAGGCGCCACGACCAATATCGTGAGGCACGCCCTGATCAACATCCTCCCAAGCATCGTCCGGGCCACCAGCTTCTACTTCAACCCATTCGTCGTCGTTGAAGGAGCCGCTGTTCTCAGGAGGCGAAGACATTTCAGACTGAGTTGACTCTCCACAGTCAACGAGGACGATAGGGGCTTTTGTAGCAAAGCAGCATTGGCGAAGTAGCATGATGGCTACGCTGTCGGGATACAGCATCTTCTTTGTGGCATTGTGGAGACTGTCAAGCAACAACAAAGCAATTGTTAGTGCTGAAAGGATGGTAGACCACTATCAAAGAAACGTACAAGCGGACCAAGAAAGGAGACAGAACCAGGTCTGTGGTGATGCGAGACTCAGGCATTGTGATGATGGTGGCGATGGTGTAGAATCAATGGAACCAAGGAAGCTGTTTTTCAGTTGGAGGGTCAGCAGTGAGTGAGGATGACCTCGTCGTCGCTAGCCCGGGAAAAGCACTGACCAACCGTGCGGACTGTCCGGGACCGGTGCCATCGACGTGATCTTACCCTTGTCATTGTTTTGACGCGTGGTGTAACTCTCCTTCCACATTTCACCCGAATTTCTTCTTCACGACTTTCCGCATCATCACCAAAATGCCATCGAGAAATTGGCGGCCTAGGCCCAAACGCCCCTGCCAAAAGCATCTACTGCCATGGGGATTCGATGCCCCTAGGGCCGACAACATGTCTCTGGTCGAGTTCGTTAAAACTATTACGACAGACGTCCCTGATGTATCCGATCCAACGGTCCCCAAGAACGTGCTCCTATACTGGGATAGGGGAGATCTTGATAGAGGTGACGAGGCAAAGTTGGCGGAGATGAACCTGAACACGTAAGACAAGAGAGCCTGCTGTGCTAGCCTTCGCTAACCCTAAGAAAGCAATGATTATTTTGCGCACGTCTTAGACGTACAAGAGTGGGTCCGCGTCCTCTTTCCCAAGGGCAAGACTGGCAACGAGAAGCACAGTAAGTGAATTTATATCGGGAAACCCCCTTCTCGTGAGCTAACCCAGACTGTGCTGTTAGATCTTGGGGAGGTTGCCGAAATGATGAATGTCGAGATGACAACCCAGGAAGAGCTCGAAGCACTTACAGACACCCAGCGCGAGTACAAACTCGGTGCAATGAGGCACTGTGCAGTAGGTGATAGTGATGCCACCCTGCGCGTAGCCGTAGAGATCATACTCAGGCAGATCGCAAAGCTCAACGCAGTCGATGGGCGCCAAAGAGAGCTCCACGACAACTACTGCTTCTTCGGCCTAGACTTGTAAGACTTCGTCAATCTTGCACTTCATCAAGCGTATCACTAACATCAACCCAGTGAGGGCGGCGGTCAGATTGGCGAGGGAACTACCGAGATCGGCATTTCCCAACTGTTTTCGCACCATCTCTCGAATCTTGGACCGAATTACTGGCACCGAATCACTTCAAGGCATGCGATAATCCTGGAGGCATTGGACGACCACATCGACAGAGCCGCTCAGAACGGCAGGATCGCGATTGACGACAGACGACCGGATACCTACCCACGCTGGAACTTTCGGGGAGGCCCAAACGGCACCGAAAAAACCACCATACTTTTCCAGAAGACCGCCCACACAAAACCAAAACCTTTCAATATCTCCACCGACTCTGAAATCATCCGAATTAAGGATATGCGCCATTGGATGGTGCACCAGCTTCCGACGCGTCTCCATCAGCAAGAAGCTGCTCGGGTCCCCACCACACCAGTCCCTTCTACCTCTCTCTCTGCATATCCTGCAGTGATGCACATCAGTCCTCAGGATGTCGCAACCGTTTATGAAATGTACCCGCGCCTGGTCACTTCGCGTCGGCCAAGAAGGCCTCTCCGTAAGCAGCGTCGCGTCGAAGAAGAGGACTGGTGCATGTAGCTGGAGATCAATGCAACGTCATTGAGCTGTTTAGCAGGATCTGAAGTCTTCCACATGGGACACGAGCCATTTCACGGGGGCTTTACCACAGCAGGCAGAAAGGGGAAGGGCACAGGGCCCAGAGACTGTCGAAGGACTTGGGCTCGGGGGGAATGGAGGCATTGTCAGCTCTACCTCACTAAGCACGGTGCGACAAGACCAGAAGCAGGTCAAGTTCAGGGCTCCTCGATTGAGAGGCCAATCGTTTCATATGCAGAGATAAAGGCAGTCAGTTGAGTATCCGGGTCCACGAGTGCTCAGAGCACCTTCCTATCCCCAGTCACCGCTCAAAAATATCAAAAGTAACGTGCTTGATACATCGTTACCCCTACTCGCATTCTGTCTCCGTTGACAATTACTCTACCTCACCCATAGTCACAGTGTGAAGCGTCACCTCTCTCTTCGCTCTATCGTTGTTCCAGTGCCGAGTCGACTTTGAAATCTTACAGGTGCAAGCTGTATAACGGATCATCTGTCTGAACAACGTTCTCCATGCATAACTTTATAACACGTACACAACCTGGTCTCCGTCAGAGCATGCAAATGTCAAACAAAGATCAAAGACATGCGCCAGCGGCGCCAGCTCCATCTTGTAGTTCACAGGAAGCTGAAATGGTTGAGAAGTCGTCTTCGACGCTAGTGATCAGAAACATTCCAATAAACGCAAATCTAGAATACACTCAATGCATATGACAATGCCATCTACCACTCGCAGACACCCACAGGCACGTGTTCGATGAAGCTCCATCCAGTCTTTTTCGCAAGATCACCACAGGTGACCCTCTTGTCCTTGTCGACATTCGCCCTGCAAGAGTGTGCAACTCCATTACACCACAGAGCGCCGGCATTGCCTTTGCCATCATTCTTGTACTGACAATCGCCATCCTGAGTCTTGACATCGTATGTTCCGGCGGGAAAGTCCATTGGAGTTTTGAGCCACGAGCCTGAGGCTGAAGAAACAGCGGCGGGGACTGGATCGTCACTGCATTGAGATGCGGTTCCGTAGGGGACAGAGTAGAAGAGCCAGTTGTATGGGGCGGCGTAGTTTTTGTCGCCTGCTATGCCTCTTGTCTTGGACTCGAAGATGATGTTGAGAGCCTTGGTGGGTCCGTCGTCGGTAGGGGTTTCACCTCTTCCGCCGTTGGGTTTGCAACTCTGTGGATACTCTGCTTGCTTGGTCTTTGGAAGCGTGAAAGTGGACGAGAACCATTTCAGCGTTGCGTACCATGCATAGCTGTCGGCTGTGGTTTATACAAAGTTAGCGAAGCCAGACAGAATAGTTTGTTGATGCACACTGACCGTTGCCTACAGTGGTCTGCGGCCCACGATCTCTGGCCAATTCCTCAACCCTAGGCAAGCCATTCACTCGGTCACAGTTGTGTACGATGTCGACGATACTATTTATAGAGACTATAGCAGCCGGATTAGCCAAAACAGACCAGGAGTGTCGCCAGAGAGGGAGCCATCTTACTTAACTTGTTTCCACCTATCAGCCAAAGATGCGTAAGCTGGTGGAAAAGAACATGGGCTCTGCCTTTCCAATTCGCCGCATCATTTGGGTCCTTCTTTCCCAAGCGGAGCTGCGTTTGAATCTCTTCTAGAGGCAGAAAACGGTTCTGAATAAAGAAGCTAGAACAGAAAACGATCGTGTTGTTTTCAGGCTGTGCGCCCGAGGAGAATGCATAAGCATAAGCTCTGGCGCAACTAGGCTGCGGTGTTTTGATTGACGAAGGTTGCTTCATCTCAGTACAAGCGACACGGATTTTGTGGCCTGCACTAGTTTTGTTGGCCATATCACGAATGTTACTGATGATCGCTGCAAAAGATTCATCAGTTAGAAAGATGATCATCAATATCTGAGGGGTCAACTCACTTCGGATTCTCTCCACGGATCCCCAGTTGTCTGGGTATCCAATTTTTTCGCCCCAGATTCTCTTCTCCTCTTCCCCAGCAACACAGATTCCAGTACAATCGTCATCGAAGAATTTGTCCAAGTTGAGTTCGCTTACCTTTGCCGCCATCGCTTGCACCTCCAACCAGGTGTTGTGTATGATCGCAGGTCGGTCCCCCCTGCACTTATCAAAACCATAGAAAGGGGTGTCAGAGGGTCCAATCATGCCATTGTCTTCATCACCACCCGCACCTTCGCCAGGCATGCCGATACTGCCTTGACCAGGGCCAAGAATTGGAACGTCGACTGTCTCATCTGTCTCCTGGAAATCGATACTCCAGACTGAGATTTTGTCAGCGCATAGCGAACATGTGATCTTCCGTTTCTTGCTTGACTCACCCATGGTACCGCCGAAACATAACCCGTTGGCAAATTTCTTCTTGGCCGCGAACGTGTCTTCATCGTCGTAACCAATCCATTGGTCTGACCACGTGAGTTCCTTCATCATCGACGACTCTAGATAGCGTGGCTCGATGCCCAAGTCTCTGGCAGTTCGCTTGATTTCGGATAACGACATGACGCCTGGGCTGTCGGTACATTCGGCAGGGTCACTCGGACCAGTGAAGGAACAGCCTAGGGTGTTGCATTCCGGATCAGCTAGGGTATAACCACGACCATACATGGCTAAGCCGAAATTGATCTTTTTGGGATCCAGTCCATCGAACCAGAGAGGTGCTGTATTGTTGTTGATCTCACGAATATCTGCCTGACCGCGGACGATTTTGCCGAGAGTTTTCACATCGCTATCCCATGAGCCATGTAGATCTGTCAACCGGCTATAGTTAGCTCAATCGTGGCTATTTAACGTGAATTGCCTTACCGTAAGCCATGAAGCCGAAGAAGTCAACGTTTGGCTCCATGGCCTTTGCGTCAAACCAACGAAGATACCAGTAGTCAGATGCTAAAGTAACACTGATTCCGTAGCGATTACCGAAAGCTGCACGCATCTCACGTACTAGCATGGGAAGGTTTCTCGTGTCAGCGAGTTTGTTACCACCTCTCTTTGGGTCTCCAGGATATTCCCAATCGAGGTCGGCACCCTGGAATCCGTATTTTCTACCAAAAATCAGGTGCTGGTCAATAAAGCTGGGACAGAATACCGGAACTTACTTCATGAACTGTTGGAGGGATGCGATGAACTTGGCACGATTGGCTTTCGTTGACACCATGTCGCTCCACGTCGTGTGGGTTGGCGTTACAGGGTCACTGAAGTCGAAACCACCGATGGCAATCCAGGTTTACAGTTGACCATCCTTCGACAAGTCCGTAAACTCCTGCATCATTTCAACGTCGTCGTCGTGCGCGGGCACAACGCTGAAATCGACGGGGTCGATGAAAGCGAAGGAGTAGAACAGATGCGTAAAGCCTTTGGTGTTGAGCTGTTTTGGCGTGGGGGTGTCGCATTTACGTTGACGGACGTTCCAGGATTGATGGTAGCCTACTGTACGGCCTTCTGAACTACCGCTGTCCTCGGAACACTGAGGTGGGTTGGAGATAGAACAGGATCCATATCCTGCCTGGCATGGCATGCTGTGGTGAACTGGGTCGGCATCGTGGCAGAAAACTTCTGTAGTCTGAAAACTGTCAACTCGAGGCAATCATGCAGAGAAAGTGAGTTACATACGCCGCACCAACCAGACTCTGAGCAACAAAGTTGCATGCCGCATGGCATATCTGCATCTTCACTGAATTCTCCACACATGGCAAGCGCGTCGCAGTTCGAAGAACAGCCATCGCCGCAGAAGTCTGGTCCATATCCACAAATGCCCGATTTCCCGCAACAACTTTCACAAGGTCAGTCATGTTGCAATGGCGGGTGCTAGATGCAGAGAACACACCTATCATCAGGGCAAGGGCCGTTGTCACAACGTAGGGCATCACGCTTGAGCAGAGAATTGGCCGGGTCTCTCGAGAAGAGGGACATGGAGTTGTTGATCACAGGAGGGATATGTTCCATGTTGATGATAGGCTGAGGGGGTGCCTTCTCCGGACTCTGATGGCCCGGGCCAAAGATGATCTTGTCGCGCCATGAAAAATCAGCTACGAGATGTCAGCATTGTTGATCGTATCTCCAGCTGTGAGAGACTGACGTGTAGCAGCGTTGACTGTGCTACCAGACAGGTCGCGAGGATGTCGAGCAACGCTTGCATCAGCTTGAACCAAAGCTGGCGAAAGCAAGATGAGCACGCCAGCAACGAGTCTCATTACTTCACGCATCCCGAAGTGCCTTCGAACAAAGATGTCGAGTTGGTTTGATACGGTCCATTGCACAGTGCAGCAGCCATCTTTGAATACAACCCATCGCGTCTAATGATTCAGGGCTTGCAGACGTCCGCAAGTTGAATTTGACGCCCAGCTTGAAGCTGGCCGTGTGGTCAAAGTTGCCGAATGTAGGATGCGTATACGACTGGATCCTCCAGGCATGTGAGTAAGAGATTACGCTAATGAGGCATCCACATTTGTATAGGATGATCTGCAACCCGTGCGTCTAGCTTGCGTTAAACACTCTTCTAGATTTTCTGTACAAGGCAAGATGGGAAAATCCAACTTCGTTCGCTTCCTCTGGGCAGAGTACTCTTGTAGGAGGATAAAACCATATGTCGGCATCGGAGAAAAGGATCTGAGAGACAGCAGAGCTGGTAGAGAAAGTAGCATTCCAAAAATCTGTACCCTGAACAAGCCAAGAGAAAAATGCCAAGTCGACCTCCTATTTCCAAGACGGGAGACACTATAGAGCCAACATCGCACTATAAGAGCAAGCGCATGAACGAAGGAAGGACGAAGGAAGCGACGAATAACTCAACACGAGAAAATCCCTTGGCGCGAGAGAAAAGATCTGCTGATCCAGAGTTCACGGCAACCCGTGATCGAAACTTCACGCAGGTCCTTTGACCCCTGCTTGGGCATAGTAGGAAGGACCACAAGCGTAGTCCTATTTCGGTGACTACTCCGCCGGTCAACATAGATGAAGAATCAGGTGTCTGGCCATTCGCGCTTAACTTCACTTCGCTAAAAATGTTGAGATGCACTCATAAATTCTTTCTCGTGCGGGAGAAGGATCCATCAACAACCTAGGAGGCTGTGTCGGCAAATCCAGTCGCACTCAACTACAAGAGCGCCTCGCGCCCTGAGTCTGGACGGATCAACACACATCCTTTCCTTGCACGATGAAGTACAGCACAATCCTCTTGTGGCTTTCACCAGCCTTGGCTGTCGCACAATCATCTGACAAGCCCTCAGCATGGCAGACAGGTGTTGTTACTGAGGATGGTACATGTGGTGCTGCAGTAGGCTGGGTATGCTCGCCCACCTGGGGAGCTTGCTGTGGAAAAGACAACACTTGCGGTCGTTCCAACAAGTTCTGTGGTGATGGTTGGTGAGTTACCAGTTCTTCACGACCTTTACATGCGCACACTAACAACACAACAGCCAAGCAGACTTTGGAAACTGCAATGCTGCAGCCCCAGTCGTTACACTGGGTCCTGGCAGTACTTCCCCTGACGGCTCTTGCGGAGGAGCCAGCCAATACAACTGCACTGGTTCTCCATTCGGCGACTGCTGCTCCGCAAGCGGATTCTGCGGCAAGACGACTGCTCACTGTTCGGCTGGTTGTCAATCCCCTTTCGGTACCTGCAATACTGGTGCAGACCTTATCTCGACTGACGGCAAATGTGGCACCAACGGCAAGACCTGTAAGGGGTCCACCTTCGGAGACTGCTGTTCCCCTAATGGATACTGTGGTTCGAAACCTGATCATTGCGAAGCGGGCTGCCAATCGGCTTTCGGCACTTGCTCAACTGGTTCTAATGTGATTTCTACCGACGGAAAATGCGGTGCCAACGGTAAAACCTGCAAGGGTTCCAGCTTCGGCGAGTGCTGTTCCTCTACTGGATATTGTGGTTCAGACTCCGACCACTGTGCAGCAGGGTGCCAAGTGGCTTTCGGTACTTGCAGCAGCGGTTCAAACACCATCTCGACAGATGGGCACTGTGGCGCCAACGGCAAAACTTGTGCTGGATCCACCTATGGAAGCTGCTGTTCTTCTCAAGGATACTGCGGTTCTACTGATGGCCACTGCTCGGCAGGATGTCAATCCGCCTTTGGTACCTGCAGCACCAGCGCAAGCGGATCCGGAAGTGTCTCCACCGATGGCTCTTGCGGAGCAAACGGCAAGACTTGCCAGGGCTCAGCATTTGGCGACTGTTGTTCAGCACAAAACTACTGCGGCAAGACCTCAGGCCACTGCGATGCTGGCTGCCAATCAAGCTTTGGAACCTGCTCTGCAGGCTCAAGCAAAATCTCCACCGATGGAAAATGTGGCACGAACGGCAAGAGCTGCTACGGCTCTACCTTTGGTGACTGCTGTTCCAAAGCCGGATACTGTGGCAAGACTACTGCTTTCTGCGGATCTGGCTGCAACGCTGCGTTTGGAATCTGCGAGTTCCCTACCTCGAGCTCGACTGATGGAAACTGTGGGCCCAAGAATGGCAAGCTTTGTCTTGGGTCAGAGTTTGGTAACTGCTGCTCTCAGTATGGATCTTGTGGTGTCACGGCCGCCCACTGCGGTACAGGATGGTAAGTTTGTCGTTGATGTGTGGACGGATGATAGGTCAAAATGCTAATTCCCGAACAGTCAGAAAGGTTATGGCGACTGCTTCACTCCTTTCAGAGCATAAGGAGGATCTACCCTCGTCGCAAGGCGTATCTGTCGTACACCATTTACGCGCGGCATTGTCAACTCGAGTAAACAGGAAGGTCATATTATGAGACAAGGCGACCCCATGTTTTGACGTCGGGAGTCCCTTGGAGAGAGCATTTTCTGATTGGACATGCTATGCTGCCGAAAGCATTCTTGTGGCCGGGAACTTGCTAGATAATAAGATGAAATTGATGAAACGTATAGTTTGCTGGTATATCTCGACGAGAGGTACGAGCATGTGTTTTGGGTTCTCGACTTTATTCACCATCTTCAAAAACAGATCCTACGGGTATCTTGCTACTGCACACATCATGCACCCATAAACCTCTAGATCCCCCTCTCACATTTTCCCCTTCCAGATCTCCATCTCCTCAAGCCCCCTTCTCGACATCCCTCTCCTCCGCCACCGCAGCCCCAGTTTTCCCCGGCCCGGCCACACTAGCCTCCGCATCACCCCTCTTGATAGCCTCCTTTTCCATTTTCTTCAAGTGTTTCTCCTTCTTCTCATCCGCCCTTCGTTTGTCCTCCTGCATCGACCTGATCAACGCACTCTTCGCCCTGATCTTCTTGCCGTAAAAGTAAAACACCACAGGAATGGGCACGCACGCCATTTCGATCAACCCCAATGTGCAGCCCGCCCAGTTGGAGCCGAGCGAGGCATACATGGCAGGGCCCGCGAGAGGGAGCACCGCACCCATGATACTACGCAACACTGCATTGCCCGCCAGCGCAGAAGCCGCATACACCGAGTAAGAATGCACTAGGTAATTGTTCGAATAGATGAAGACACCCGCATTGCCCGCGCCAAACGGCACACCAGCAAGGATAGGCACAATCCAATGCACGTCCGGTGTACACGTCCACGCGAACCACAGCTCGCCAGCCGCTAAACTCACCGCTGCGATGCAGATTACAGAGACCATTGCTTCGGGGGGTATGGCGCCGGTTTCTGGGTCTTTTTTGTGCGAGTTTATGAGGCGGCGGCAGAGGGGTTCGACGGCGATGGTGAGGAGGTTGCCGATGCCGATGCCGCAGAAGGCGAGGCCGCCGAGGCCCGGTGACCAGCCGCGTTGGCGTTGAAAAACGATGGGATAGGCGACAAAGGAGAGGTACAGGGTGCCGTAGACGATTGCTACGTAGACGTCCCAGAAGATGCTGTTGGGTGGTGCGGGTCAGTGATTTTGTTTCAACTTGTTTTTGGGGATGGATGTGTGGTTTTTCCCTGGTTTTTTGTGCATTTTCTGGAGCGGGAGAGAGGCATGCAGTAATGTTGATCGCCATGCAAGAGATGGTGAAAGATCGAGGGCAGAAAGAAAAGTGGAAGAAATAATAACAAAGCACAGAACAAGAACAAAAAAAAATGAAGGGGCAGAAATGCGTAAAGGAAGGACTTACCAGATCGGCTCCGTAACCATCAACACAAAAGGTCTGCTCAGATTTACTTTGAGCAGAGGCAAGAAAGCCTTTTTCTCATCAAACCGACTCCACCACCTCGGATCCCCCGTCTCCTCTCTCAACTTTGCAGCTCTCTTGCGCAGTAAAGTAGGTCCATATGTCTCCTTGACAATAGCCACAAAAGCAAATGCCACACCAGCGAGAATCATGACCAACCAATTGGTCCTAGAACAAACACTCACGTCAGCAAATCTTTCAAACTGCAGGGAGGGAGGGAGGGGTTTTTGGACTCACCATCGCCATCCTAGATACTGAAATGTAAAACCACCGATGATGGGACCCACCACGGGTCCATTCAACGGCCCAATGGCCCAGATACTAAACGCCAGCGCCCGATACTCTTCAACCACAATATCATTGATAGATCCCGGCGCATTCGACACCAAACTCGCTGCCGCAAACGCACCAAAGAATCTCGGAACCAGCAAAGCCTCGATATTATTCGCCAACGCACACGGCAAGATCAACAACACAAACACCGCGGTGGACAAAATGTATACCGGGCGACGACCGTACATTTCCGACAGAGGAGCCAGGACAGTAGAGCCAGCCGCCATGCCAATGAGATACGTAGTCAAGCCCAGCAGCGCGGTAAGATGCCCCACATCAAACACCTGCTCGAGTTTGCTCACCGTGACCGTGTACGAGGTGGAGAACAGCACAGTGACCGTAGTCGAGTAACTCATGGCAAACACGACGAAACTCTTGTACGCCATGGACCAATTGCGCGGGTTCTCGGGGTCGGTGTCCGTCCAGTCGACTTCAAAGTTTGGGTCGTTTGTGGCTACGGAGCCGAGGGTTGCGCCGGTGGTCGTGTGCTTGAGATTGATGTCTGCGTATTCGGTCTCGGGACCGAAGCCGGAGTAGCCTGAGGCATAGCTGCGGACGAGTTGGAGGCGGTTGGCGTGTTGGTCGTGGCGGATGGATTGGGTCGAGTGGATTGAGTCGGTGTCAGAGGGCGTGGAGGTCTGGGGTGAGGGGTTTTCCTGTTCTTCAACCATTGTGATGGCGTTGTTGTGTACTTCTTTTCTTGTATCCCGACCTCTCTTTGTGCTTGTTCTGTCCTTGCTCTTTCGCACTCAATCCCAGTGTCCAATCTTCAAATCGTTGCCTCCTCAATGCCAATCCAGTACATCCACCAAATCTACCCTTGAATCTCCCCAGCAATCGCAATCCGTAAGAAAGAAGTCCAAGTCCCTTGTACCGCGATGTCGGAGCTTGTCGCGTAAAGTGCCAAAAAGGTCCAGTTATTCCCCTATCCAATCGCGCGAGTCCAGCAAAGTCCAGCGACTCTGTATAAATATCCAGCGACCAAGAACAAGAAAAAAAAGTTCGAGTCAAGAAAAATCCTCAAAAACCAGTCATCGGGAAACCACAAAATCCACACAGGTAGCGTTGCCCGAAAGATGGGCGGCCAAACCACGGCCCCGCATTCGTTTTTGGTTGACTTGCCGACCTCCCTTGAATTGACAAGTACTTTTTTTCTACTTGTTGCATCTTATATTACCTTTATGCTACTAATACTACAGTTTCTCCTTCTATTATCTATCTACTTATCCTTCGTATATCTCTATCTGTTATATCAACTTAAAGGTCCTCATTTATACCCTTTTGTCTCCTCGAAGTTACCTAACTCAAGGTAGCTTTCGAGATGTATAGCGGTACAAATTCCGCACACCCGCGCTTCTCCCCGAAGTTCCCGAAGTCACGGCTATGACGGCACGATGCACGATCGGTTTCGAGGGTCCGCTACTTGCCGCTATAGCTATGCTGGCAGGGTCACTCCCCAAGTAAGCACAAAAAGGTTATCTTTGATCGATATATTCAGTATTTGCTCCTCCGAGCTCGGTTCTGCCTTTTCATAGGCATTGCACAGACATGCGATGTCCACAACATAAATGGCTTAGGTTGTAGTTGTGATGATGTCGATATTGGAAAGAAATGTTAGACTCGTAATTTTTCACAACAACTCTCTTGACTTAGAACGTCAAATCGAAGTATGAGAACATACATTCAGCGTCGCGAAACGCTGGAAGTGGACAAGGTTTCTAGGGAACCACGCAGACAATTCATCACAACGTTGAAGGTGTTCGGCATGAAGTAATGTCAATTCAAGGTAATGTCCTAGGTATCGAATGAGGGCATCCCTCCACTGAATACCAACTATGGATACCCTGCCGCATCAAAATGCTCGATAATACCCAGGAAACCCTTTGCAGGTTTTTGCTCTTGTATGTAAACTCCCGATAATGTATCGAGCACTGGATATGTATGCACGTCCTTTTCTTCTTCTCCTCGGCGTGGCTTTTCCCTCGTCGTGCACATGAGTACATCTCGGTTTCATCAATCGTGGCTGATCGGGCTTTTCGTAAACGTCACATCTAATGTCCCCAGGACAATCAATGCAGCGAAGTGGCCTTTTGGTAAGTCTCCCAAGGAGTCAGGGCACCGACTGCACGGCGCATGTGGGCGTCAAGAAGAGCCACACCGTAGACGTAACTGGCATTGACCCATCCGAATCTGGCAAATGTTAGTAATTTACTTCATAAACCAGGATTAATACTCGACTCACCCTTCCTTGGCAACACCCTTGAAGTCACTGCCCTGGTTGCCGTACTCGGCGGCAACCTTGTGAGGATGTTGTGGGTGACAGACATCGTACTTTTCGACAACAACACCGTTGAAGTCGACAAAAGCCTTTGTGACCATGTACACCCAGCGGTATGCCAATCTCTTGGCCTCATCCTCGTAACCAAATCTCACCAGACCAGTCCAAGCGAGAATCTGCTGAGGTGCCCATCCGAAGGGGTAGTCCCATTGACGGTTGGGACGGCTGAGACCAACCTCACCACGAGATCTTTGGGTTCCTGCAGCGAGACCACCGAGCTCCTCGAACAGAGGAAGAGCCTTCTCAACCAGAAGAGCGGCTTGGCGAGGAGTGCAAGCGCCAGCCCACATGGCCCAGAAGGTCGTGGCAGACTCGTATCCAGTGTGCTCGTTTGTGACAATGTTGTAGTCGAAGAACATGCCCTTTTCCTCGTCCCACATGAGCTTGTCCATGGTCTGCTTGCGACGCTTGGCGCGGCGATCCCAGGTGGCTGACGTCTCGACATGGCCAGCCTGCTGGTCGCCAACACAAAACTCGGCAGGCACAGCAAGGCTGTCGCCAAAGTAGTTGCGAATGGTGCGAGCAATGTCAGTCTCGTACTTGTAAAGAAGCGAGTTGAGATCGACAGTGGCGAGGTGAGCGGCGGAGCCCTCGAGACGGTAAGAAGTGTCGTGGCCAGACTCACGAACCGCACGGTCGTGGAGGAAGTACTGGTCGAGCTCGGGCTCGTAAATGTGGCCGTAGTTGTAAGCGTGGACAAACTCCTTGAACTGCATGTTGTGCTTCTTGCAGTACGGCTCGAGAACGTGGACGAAGTGAGTGGCTTCGGTCTCTGGCGGAACACCGATACCGCCAGGTCTGTAGCACGAGAGACCGGTCTTGGGGTCGTAGCGCGGAGCGGCGGTCCAAACGCTGTGATATTCTTTGATGGCAGCAAGAACGGAGATCTTGAGGAACTCGCGGGCGTCAGGCTGGTCCTTGATGCGGTCAAAGACACGGAGAGCCATGTCGGTCAGGAAAGGAGGCTGAGTACGGCAGAGGTAGTAGGATCTGTTTGCGTTGAGGATCTTGCCGTAGTGCTTGATTTCGAAGCAGAAGTGCTTGACCATGTTCTTTGCGAGATCTTCACGATCATGGATGAGCAGACCAAGGGCGGTCATGTAACTGTCCCAGCCGTAGAGCTCGTTGAAGCGGCCACCGGGCACGATGAAGGGCAGTCCCTTGAAGTCAGGCTCGCCCGCAGGGGTATCCTCGACTCTCTCCATCTCGAGAGCGAGAAGACCGGGGGCTTCGTTCAAGTCGCGGACGTACTCTTCGTTGTCGGGGTGCTGGGCGAGCCAGACGACATCCAAGTTCATATCAGGATGCTCGCGGGCGATGCGGCTGTAGTATTGATGCTGTTCGGGAGCGCCACGAGGGACGTAGATGCGAGGGCGAGGGTTGTCGGTCCAGTCCTTGGCGTCCTTGCCGACCTGAGCAATGTTGGAACCGTCGATGCGGCGCGTCAGGTTGGGCCAGAAGAAGTCCTTGATCAGGCGGGACAAACGGCTGACGGGGTTCTCGCTGAGACGAGCCTCGTCCAAGACAATCTGCTTACGACCGTGCTCCTTGGCCAAGGTGAGTTCCTGCAGCAGGTTGGAGAGCATGTATGTGCCGCGGATGTCGAAGGACTTGTAGCCGCCTGATCCAGCAGTGCCCAGTTGGATCGTCTTGGGGCCGACGTCCTCGACGGTGATCTGCTGGTTGTTGTCCGAGTCTTCGCGGTGCAGTAGAGCTTCGAGTGTGTCGGCGACGTTGATGAGGTAGCGACGGGGCTGGTCTCCTGGTTCGTCTGGTCGTCACTGTCAGTGTCGGTCCGGCATTCTGAATTAGATCAACGTACCGTGACTCAAGCGGCGCTGGGTTGCGTTCTGCATCTGCGAAGCGAGGGCGGCGCGAGCACCGGGGTCAACCTGCAAATCAGCCACTGTCAGCCACATCGAAAGGTGTAATGTCCAGGTGCAGCACTCACGGCCGAGTAGGTGCGGGCCTTGGCGACGTTTCTCTTGTTGTGCGAGGCGCCATAGTAGATGTGCGAAGCCGAGTAAGGGTCGAGATCTGCTGCGGCGCCCGACGACTTGCGTGGCGGGTGGATGGGCAGCTGCTTCGACTGCGACGAGGCATCGGCGGGAGCAGCCTGGTTGACTGTCGGGGCCTTCAGGCTATGTTCGGCCAGAGAGTCGGCATTGACGGCGGCGAGGGAGCCAACGCGTTGTCTGACAGAAGCGTCGCCGTTGCCGTTGCTGTTGCCGGCGGCTGCCGTCTTGTCGCCGCCGTGGGCTGGTGTCAAGCTCATTGGGCCTAGGTCTGAGGGGGTGGTCGTATGTGGTGATGAAAGAAGTGATGGGTTGTACAGATACGCAGCTGTCGAGGGGCAGATGCGGGATGTGAGATGATAGGGCTGTGACCAAGGCTCGAGGTGAATCAGCTCAGCCGACGTGACTCAAAAGGTTGTGAAGGGAATTGAGAATTGAGATGTGAGTAAGATGCTGAGTAGAGAGGCAGGTGCTAACGGCAGTTGATTCAAATGGGAAAAAGGCTTCAGACCAGGTCAGTACCCACCTATATACGTAGATCTCTCAGCTCAGCGCTTTCAAAGCAGCTTGACGTGACCACAGTCAACGCTCTTGACTGCCCGAGTTTTCTGGGGAAGCTGCGAACCCGGCGACGTCACTCACCTGAATCTGGATGGTCAAAGCTGCCAGTCCCACTCTACCAAAACAGAGCTGCGAAGAAAGACGACGATAGAGACCGAGTCCTCCTCGGCGCCTCCTATATCTTCACGAGAAGGAACCCTCGAAGGCAAAGGTGGTGACTTGGCTGAAATTGCCCCGAGCACCAGTATTCGTCCATTCTGCAAGAAAACCCCAACATCCACACCGCTGCTCTGTCGCATGACCCTGCTTTTGTGCTTTGCTTTTCCCTTTCGGCTCCGCAATCTTTCTTTCGTGAACATTCCGTGACTACAGAGAGAGGGTTTGCTGTGTCTTGTACACCACTGTCTGACATCGACAATCGACTGCGGTCAGTTGACGGCATGGTTGGGAAACAACAGGACAGTTTCTAAGAGGGTTATCGGACATCGCTGCAGGGTCCAGCGTCGCGACCAGAGGGATGGAGCCGAAGATCGAGAGACGGGTTTGCGCTCACCTATGCAGTCAGGGTCGCGCAGAGCTGTGTATAAAGCACCTTGTTCGACTACGAGGGCTGCCTGCTTCTATATATGGGACCAGCTATACCTGTTTACCTGCTCTGTACCCCGCATCATGCTTGTCTGCTCTATCCAATTACTTTCAGGTCGCATGCTCGCTTGTGGTACCAGTCGCCCAGCCTTGTTTTCGTCTTCCTGCTAATCACATCTCTGTAAGCGTTCCGGTGGCTGAACTGGCCTTGTACACGGCAAACATAGTTCAATATCCTGGTATCTCTATCAAATCTTCGTAAACGCAGAAAATGCAAATTACATCTACAGCTTGGCCTGGAGCACAGTCTTCATGCGCTTCTCGACAGCGTCAAGGTATGCTCCGGTGGTGACATAGTCGTCCTTGCCCTTCTTTCCGCATGCGAGAGCAAGATCCTTGGTCATGATGCCTTGCTCGTTGACGACGTGGACGCAGGCCTCTTCCAGAGACTCGGCGAACTTGACAACCTCGGGAGTGTTGTCGAGCTCACCACGCTTGGCAAGACCACGGGTCCAGGCGAAGATGGAAGCAATGGGGTTGGTTGATGTCGCGTTACCCTTCTGGTGCTCGCGGAAGTGACGGGTGACGGTGCCGTGAGCGGCCTCGGACTCGAATGTCTTGCCATCGGGGGTGATGAGGACCGAAGTCATCAGACCCAAACTACCGAAACCTTGGGCGACAATGTCGGACTGAACATCACCGTCGTAGTCTGCGCGTTGTTAGTTTTGTGCCTGACAGACTTCAATACACATCAACTCACTCTTCAAGGCCATAATGTAGCCACCCTCGCTCTTGATCATCTGGGCGACCATGTCGTCGATCAAACGGTGCTCGTACCAGATGCCGGCCTTCTCGAACTCGGACTTGTACTCCTTTTGGTAAATATCCTCGAAAATGTCCTTGAATCTTCCGTCGTACTTCTTAAGAATGGTGTTCTTGGTGCTCATGTACAGAGGCAACTTCTTGTCAATGGCGAGCTTGAAACTGGCGTGTGCGAAACCAGCAATGCTCTCGGCAGTGTTGTACTGAGTCTGGGCGACACCGCCCTCGTGGTGCTTTTGGAAGTTGAAGACCTCAATCTCCTCGGGCTCGCCGCCCTTGGGGGTAAAGACCATTTTGAGGGTGCCCTCGCCCTTGATGACAAGGTCCTTGGCGCGGTATTGGTCACCGAAAGCGTGACGGCCGATGATGATGGGCTTCTTCCAGCCGGGCACGAGACGAGGGATACGAGGAATAACGATGGGCTCACGGAAGACGGTTCCGCCGAGAGCATTTCTGATGGTGCCGTTGGGAGACAGCCACACTGAGAGTCGTCAGATTTGTAGTCTTCTCGCAAGCTCTGTCACAGCCACTCACTCTTCTTCAGGTTGAACTCCTTGACGCGAGCCTCGTCAGGAGTGATGGTGGCGCACTTGACACCGACCGAGTACTTCTTGATGGCCTCGGCGGCATCGATGGTGACCTGGTCGTTGGTCTCATCTCTGTAGGGGAGACCGAGATCGTAGTACTTGAGGTCGATGTCGAGGTAGGGGTGGATGAATTTGTCCTTGATGTCTTGCCAGATGATGCGAGTCATCTCATCGCCATCCAGCTCGACGACGGGGTTCTTGACCTTGATCTTGTTGAATGCAGCCATCCTTCGTCTCTGCTCAATTGCAGCAAAAGCGGGTCTGGAAATGAATTGGGGTCGCACGGCAGCGCTGGAGGAGTGTTGGAAAAGGCTACGGGCAGCAGCAGGACGGAAAGAGGCGCTCATGGTCGCTGATACGGAAAAGGCAGGAAAGCAAAAAAAGATACCTCGGGAAAAAGGGAAGGTGCAGCTCGTGAAGAAGGAGACTCCTCTCTTGTGTTCAAATAATAATTCACCAGTCATCGCGCTCCAACCCCGCAGAAATCAGAATCAGGCCGATGCCGGCTGATAACGAGGCCGTCTGTGTCATTGCCGTCACGCCTTTGCAACACGCTCGGTCGGATTGCAGGGACACTGGCATGTGAAGTGTAGCCGTGGACGTTACTTTCTTCCGCCGGCTGAATAGGGACGGGGCCTGCTCTGGTCGGCCTGGCGCGATAGGACCCGACAGGATGGGTGGATTTGTATGACGGCAAGCAATTAGACACAGCTTCCTTCGGTCTTGGTCGTTCCTTCCCGGCGAACGCGACCGTGCGCGGGTACTGTCACGGCGTTAGGGCGAAATTATCCCCGCCCGAATCTACCGCGGCAGCAACAGCAGACTGCTCGACAAGGTCGTTCCTTCCTCGTAGCACTTCCTGTCGACGATTGCACAACATGGCAACTCCGAACCCCTTAGCAGACCAGTCGTCCGACCCCACGCCCGTCTCGTCCAAGACGTACACGATTGCCGGCGTGCTCACGACTGTTTACGGACTCGACGAACTCGCGTCATCAGCAAAGGAAGTCGCAGTATTATGGCTTCTCCATCCTCGACTTCAGGTGCAGTCGATTATGGCGCCAATCGCTGCAGCTTCGATTCATGATTGGAACGGTCGAGCGGCCTCCAAGTCGAAAGGCTTGATTGCTGTCTCTTTTGACCAGCGTAATCACGGTACACGAGAGGTCAGCCCATTGGCAAACGAGAGTTGGAAAAAAGGCAACTCGACACATGCCCAGGACATGTTCTCCATCTTTCGTCCGTTCGCCAGCCTTTTGTTCATCCTGCCGCAATTCTGACCATGATCTGAACAGACGGCACAGCTCAAGACACGTCGATGCTGATTGATTTCATCTCATCGTACATCTTCCCAGACTCTTCGCGAGCTATCACCAACCATCTAGCCCTTGGTATCTCGCTTGGTGGCCACTCGACATGGCAATGCATCCTTCACGACCCTCGAATCACCACCGCTGTCGTAGTCATCGGCTGCCCAGACTACAAGTTCCTCATGACTGATCGTGCGAAGAAGTCGAGACTCTCCACATGGACAGCCTCAGAGGGCAAAGACTTTCTCGGCTCGACAGACTACCCCAAAGGCTTATGCGATGCCACCGACAAATGGGATCCCATGTCTTTCTTGGTAGGCGACAAGCTACACCCTACCGACGAACACAAGAAGACATTGCGTCCTTTGATCAAGGAAAAGTTGGGAGGCAAGCACATCATGTGTCTTTCTGGCGGAAAAGACAAGCTTGTGCCATATACTTGTAGTGCGCCTTTCCTCGATTGGCTGAAGAGTGGACTCGACAAGAAGGACGGTTGGTTCAACGACCAAGGTATTGTGCTTGAGGACATAATCGATGAGACTGCAGGTCATGAGTACAGCGCAAAGATGAAGGTTGAGGCTGTCCGCTTCATCTCGGACAATCTCGCTGGTGAGGGCAGTTTGAAGGCGGGCACCAGAACCTCGAAGATCTGAGCTCGCCCGGCATAATGTGCCTGTATATACTGATGCCCATCCTGATACTCTCTCCTTTGTGTGTTCAGTTCGATCACCGTAACCGGCAACATTCGATACTGGCCGGACCTGTCCCGAGAAGAACTCGTGGATGAGTCAATCAAGTGCATGGCTACAGGATCGCCCGGTACTTGTCCGAGTGTCAGACGTTGAAAGGAGAGAAAGCCTCGGCCATGAATGTGCTGTGACCAAGGTCCGGTTACAAAACGTCGAAACTGACAAACAGAACGTCTTCAGGTTTCGACGTCAAGTCATGCATGAACATTCTTCAAGACCTTCACCTTGATTTCGGATTCAAGAACAAGATAACCTATCACGAGTAAGTAGTTCGTCTTGCTCAAACACCAGGACACACAACAGATGGCGCGCAACCTTGAAATCCCTCAAGCAAAGGACTGCAAGGTGATCGTTGATACCTCGGACAACGTTCGGCATCATGTTCCCCAGACTCACGACGAACTTTCATGTGCTTTTCCCCAGATGCTTGGCTTTGTCATCTTGCTTTCTCCAAAGCCTCGGATGAAGGGAGTCAACGTCAAGTCGCAACCGCTCGGGGTCTCGTCATGGCCAAAATCACAGGGATGAAGCTTTCACCGAGGTCCAAGTCCATCTTTTTTTGCTCTCAAGGTATGAATCTACCATTGTAGCCACTGATCCGATTGGCCCCGGCCATGTTTCTGATTGGCCTGTGACGCTGTCGGCTCTCATCGAGTACCGGTAAGTCTTTCGAAGCCGTCCAGTCTTTGTAAGAGGTATATATGAGCCCCTGTGTCCCCGCCTTTGTGGCTCCTTTATTGTTCTTGTACCCCGTTTGATCTCGAGTTTTTGGTCTTCTCACAAGAAACACACATCCTTGATCCAATTGTCAACTTCCCCAAGCGACCCTCCATCACATCACACCACCGCCAAGCTGGCAGAAAGACTCAAGAGTATCTTGGGCCACGTCAAGGAGGTTCTTCCGACCATGTCTTCTTCTGGTCTCGATGCCGAGGAGCAGCAGTTCCAGGATGAGATTGCTGCCATCAAGCAATGGTGGAGCGAGCCTCGCTGGAGATACACCAAGCGTCCGTTTACTGCCGAGCAAATCGCAAACAAGCGTGGAAACTTGACGATTCAACACCCTGGTAACGTCCTCTCGAAAAAGTTGTGGGACATTGTTGAGAAGAGATTTGCCGTAAGTCCGGCGCTACAGAACTGGAAAGCTTCAACTCTGATACAGCTCAACAGGAGAAAGATGCTAGTTTCACTTACGGATGCCTCGATCCCGTCATGGTTACACAAATGGCCAAGTACCTCGACACCGTCTATGTCTCAGGCTGGCAGAGTTCCTCCACCGCATCATCAACCGATGAACCCGGACCAGATCTTGCAGATTACCCTTACACAACCGTTCCGGACAAAGTCCAACACCTCTTCATGGCTCAGCTATTCCACGACCGCAAACAACGCCATGAAAGACTCTCCACACCTGCTTCTGAACGCAAGAACCTCGCCAACACCGATTTCCTACGCCCGATCGTTGCCGATGCCGACACTGGCCATGGTGGCCTCACAGCAATCATGAAACTCACAAAGTTGTTCGTCGAAAAAGGTGCCGCGGGAATCCACATTGAAGATCAAGCTCCCGGAACAAAGAAGTGCGGACACATGGCCGGCAAAGTGCTCGTCCCCATCAGCGAACACATTAACCGTCTCGTGGCCATCCGTGCCCAAGCAGACATCATGGGCAGCGATCTGCTCGCCGTCGCCCGTACAGACTCTGAAGCCGCGACCCTCATCACCTCAACCATCGACCCTCGCGACCACGCCTTTATCGTCGGCGCCACAAATCCAGCCCTCCAACCCCTCAGCGAACTCATGGGAGCCGCCGAAGCAGCCGGCAAATCCGGCGACGAACTCCAAGCCATCGAAGACGCCTGGACCGAACAAGCACACCTCAAACTCTTTTCGGAAGCCGTGGTTGACACCATCAACGCCGGTGTCCACGTCAACAAAGCGGAATTGATTGCTCAATACTCCGAACAAGCCAAGGGCAAGAGCAACGCAGAGTCTCGCGCCATTGCCAAAGCCCTCACCGGTGTTGACGTGCACTTTGACTGGGAGTCCGCCCGCACACGCGAGGGCTACTATCGTTACCGTGGTGGCTGCCAGTGCGCCGTCAACCGCGCCATTGCCTACGCACCCTACTGCGACATGATATGGATGGAGTCCAAACTGCCCGACTTTGCACAGGCTGAGGAATTTGCTTCTGGCGTTCATGCAGTCTGGCCAGAGCAGAAGTTGGCGTACAACCTTTCGCCATCCTTCAACTGGCAGACTGCGATGAGCACATCCGATCAAGAAACTTATATCAAGAGGCTTGCTAAGCTTGGCTATTGCTGGCAGTTTATCACATTGGCTGGACTGCATCAAACGGCTTTAATTTCTGATTCGTTCAGCAAAGACTATGCCGCCCGTGGTATGCGTGCGTATGGCGAGACCATCCAAAGCAAAGAACAAGAGGTAAGCGATACCCCCTCATCCACTCATCCCCTCCCTTCCTTAACACTTTCCCTGTGCGAGTGACTTTCTTCTTCCAAACTACATGCTAACACAAACATCACAGAATGGCGTAGAAGTCCTCAAACACCAGAAATGGTCAGGAGCAAACTACGTAGACGAGTTGCTCAAGATGGTGTCGGGTGGTGTGTCCAGTACTGCTGCTATGGGTAAGGGTGTCACGGAAGATCAGTTCAAGGCTGTGGATCGCCCTGGTGAGAGTGGGTATAAGGCTGAGGAGAAGCATTGATGGGCAAGATAGGCAAAGTAGGAAGCGGTGGAGTTGATAGGGTTTATGATATTCGAAGTTTTGTGTTGTCTATTTGATTGACTTGATCTAATACTGAAGTGTTGAGGGTTGTCAAGCAATAAAGACAATGATGGATAAGTCCAAAGCAGTAAAGCCTTCTTGATACAGTATCAAGGAAAGTTTTGTCATCCACGTGGAATGATCACGGCCTCCTGGTGATCCCAAACCTGACGGTAAAGGTTGTTTCCTAATCTCGAGTAAGGACTGTCTCTTTGAATCTTCTCGTGGCGAGCAATATCGCTTCTAACCTCGACAGGGAATAGTAGGAAATCCTTCACGTCTGGTCAGTCGATGGTGATTGCTGTCTACCTCTTTCGAGCGTTGCTTACCACGCGACTGGCGACGTGCATAGTGAGGACTGTCTGCTTGAACTTCTCGTGGCGAGCGATCCCTTCGGCAGTGCAGCTATCCACGTTAATTTCGTCCTTGGAGTCGAATATCTTGGAAACATATACTATCGAGCATTGGTGTATTTCGGCACGACAATATGTCGGCATGCAGCACCCTTGGTGGGTACAGAGCCAAGGTCCCATGTTGTGGGTACCTGGCGCACCGAGGTGCGACTTCATGTTCCCTCCAGTGCGGAAGTCAATAGTGGATAGCACAGCTTGATGTCCATATTGATGGCCCATACAGGTGATGTTTCTTGGCTGTCAACTAAGATCCACATGCTCGGGCTGCATTGGGCGTTATCTGAGGTAACCTCGACTTCATCCAGGTATACGAGAGAAAGTATTGACTTGCAGTGCCTGTGATGGATCTTCCAGATACTCGCAATGCAGTCTTCATATTCACCTTTGCGGTTTTGACGAAGTAGTGGACATGTTTCGGCATCTCTTGTAGATTTGTTGTTGGATTGCTGACCAGGGTGGCGGAGTGTTGCTTTGAGAAACCTGCTCTGTACAATTCTGGTAGAAAGTCAAGAGTGCTTGCGATGTTGATGATCACTTGGGATTCGATGTCCTGTATCCAGTTTGGCTTGTGATCTTTTTCTATGCCGACGATCAACAAGCAAAGAGAGGGAGATTTGCGGGACCATGAAGTTCGTTAGCGTCGGTAATCTGCCCACGTAAGGTGGGCGGTCTTGTCGGTATGAAGTTTTGGATAGAATCTCTCAGTCTGATACTCCTCCACCGGGTCACTCCAGTGAGGGAGGAATCTCCATTGGTGGAAGACCTGTGTCTCGCTTCGCTCTACCGGGTTGAGGTACCGAGAGTGTCAATACAGCTCCCAAAGAATGGTGTTGGACGTCTCTGGAGTTCTTGTGAGTTCCCGAGTTAGATATATAGCTCTCCAGTGTTTGGGATCGAAGTTTAGAGGAACGATGTATCTTTTCGCTGTGTTGAGTGTCTTTTTGAGAATCACTCTTGGCTCCCTGGAAAGGCCTGCCTTTGATGACTTCATGGCGTCCTGATTGACGAGCATCCTACATGGTGTAGAAAGTCTGGCTGTCAATAGCGTGGGCACAGGCGGATAACCGAGTCCCTCTGGAGGTTTTCAGCGTCCTTATACTTTTGGTGTAAGAGCTCAGGTCTGCCATTTGTTGCAGCCATGCTCGCCAGTCAGCTCAGTCTGGAAGCTTCCAAACTTCTTAGTAGTCGTATCGATCTCGCCTGCTTCTCGTAGCCAGTTTTGCCCTTTGGGAAAAAGGACGTGGTACCAGTCTTGTACGTCTGGGACATGCGCAAAATACTCGTTGCTTTCTTAGGGTCGGTAGAGGCTAGTATAGCAGGTCCTTTTGTATTACGTGTCGATATTCATCTCCGCCAACTTTGCCTCGTCACCTCTATCAAGATCTCCCCTATCCCAGTATAGGAGCACGTTTTAAAGAGGCTCGGAAGCATCCGAGACCTCTTGCATGATGGTCTTGATGAGCTCGACCAAGGTGATATTATCTGCTGTAGGAGCACCATAGCCCCATGGTAAGCGATGTGTTTGTGAACCGAAGTGAGACGCAGAAGTAGAGTCGCTGGTGTTGTGGGTATGCCAACCTCATCAGATGCACTACGGTAGTCCTCCATTCTCGACCTTGCAAGTAGCTGCAACAATCCTTGTGAAGCTAGGATCTGCCACGATCGAGGAACGTATCAATGGCGTCGGGGGAGAAGTCAATGCCATTGGGAAAGCTTCAGGAGATGAGGCTCGACTTGTGCAGCATTCTTTGAAGGAGAATCTCGGGCGGAAAGCGCGAGTATAGCGAATCTACGACATAACCTTAATATACGCGCTCGACGCCGGTGATGCGGTCTGGCAATGCGAGCACTGATGGCTCTACAGACGCATCACAGACCCATTCCGACTCGAGTGTGGTCAATCTGCGTAGTCTGTAATCAAGGCGTTCGAGGAGGTGACATCATCTGCCGCGCGATCTGCGTTCTGCACTAATCACAGACTCTGGTAGGGCGATTTGGACCAGTACACCCATCTGGTTCTGACGCACCACGAGCGTAAAGAGCCCTTTGATGCATCCTTGTTGGGGCTCTTCTTCTTCCTCATGCCACATGTCAGAGCCTGGAAAGGAATACGATCCTTGCTGCTGAGGGATTCTCAGGCTGATGGTGCTGCTGATGACCGTAGGACGGTTGAGGTGACGCCAGTAGAAGCACTCCAGCATGTCATCTTCTCAAGACCCTGCATGTATCCGCGACGAAAGTATACAGAATTCCGGAGTCAGTAAGAAGTTGGTCCCAGTACTTGTCCGGCTCTTTGTCAGTTGGCTTCCAAACGGCTGCTACATGATGAGCTAACGAGTCTCCGAAGCGTTGCATTTCTTATGGTAGTCGTGTCTTACCAAGCTAGCATCGTTCAGCATCCTATTCTTCCAGGTGTTTTGACCCATAGCCAATGGATCGTCGAGAGCAGACAGCTTCCGGAAGCTCGGCCACAACTCGTTCACATGGCCGCGGTCCTTGGCATTTGATATTGGCTCCTTGTTCGAGTATCTGCCAAGATAGAACTGGTTACTTGCACTGTTGTCGACCTGGAACTAGACTTCCTGCCCTCTGCCTTTTCCGACATATAACATAGTTTCATGCCGGATCCATATGTAGTATGGCGTAAAGATGAAGAAGGTGGCATTGTGTTTCGATCGTTGATTTGTGGTAATTCGCATGGTGTTAAACAACCTTTTCATGTCGGATGGGGTAGGGCTACATCGATGTCGCTCCATGAACGAGGTGATCTTTTTTTTGTCGCCTGCGCGACACACTGACAGTACTCCTTGCATGTCTAGGATTGGGTGACTCGAACCACCTGATGAAGGCAACATTATCAGGTGTGAGAGAAGAAATGTATTGCGGTCAGTGATCCTGTCAAGAGGTCGAGGTATTGATAGCGATTGGTTCTAGGGACTCAATGAGTCTCTCGCGTCGACACAGGCCCGAGATATGGATTCTAGGCACCTGTTCTCTTCTGATATATACTAGCTTCTGAGAAGTGTTTGTTCTCATGTGCTCCGTCCTCCGAGATCATTGTAGAATAGCTGTTGTTTGATATGTTACACCATAATGATTTCAGGACTCAATTTGAGCGTTCTCGGACGGCGAGCGGTGTCAAGCTCAGTCTGGGAGGCCTTTGGGGCGACCTGGCCACCCTTCTTCAGGTCGAACTTGACAAGATCGCTGTACCTTGAGTAGCTGTTGCTACAGCCAGGGCGCTGGGTGTACCAGCGCTCCAGGTCGTTTTCGATGCGGGGGTAAGTCTTGCCATTCATGACAAGACTTAGCCCGGTAGTTGAAACACCCTGAGCACCACCACCACCAGCAATGGAAGGGCCGCTAGCAAGAGCGATGGCTGGGGGAACGGCAGGCTCGATAGCAGGGGCGGCTGCAGGAGTGATAGCAGGAAGTCCATCATCCGCATCGACCCCAAAACCGTGCTAATCGTCAACATCCATCGGGAGAAGGCTCGTTACGAGGGTTTCCAGTGCTGGACACCACAATCCATCGCCAACATCGATTGGATGAGTCCTGCTTTGGGGTAGGAGGCTGGCCTTTTTGAGGAATGGAGGCTCATGTTCGAAGACGGGCATAGCAATCTGCAAAGCTCTACGAAATATATAATAGCGACGAATGCCAGAAATGGCTTTGTCACAGTCTTTCCATTCGCAGAAGTAGGTCTTGACAGCAGGGTCAAGGATGATGGTGACTGCAAAAGTGTCGTCTTCGTCCTCGATATGGGACCTGTAAAGGGGTTTGACCCGGACGGGAAGTATTGTTAACACGATGAGCAGAAGAAAGCGCCGTCGTGTAGAAGCACTTCGTCAAGAAAGGTGGAAGAGGTTCGATGTGAGGTCGGATCTGGTAGCTGGTGAACCACCCAGTCGTTCATATCATTCATCTCCCTGATCTTTGCAGCGATTTCAGAAGTGTTTGATCGCGCAAAGGGCTGTGGAGAGACCTGGTTGCTTCCCGCGTCGCTGCATAGCTCTGGAGAGACCTCTTCAGCAGGATCGTGTGCCGTGGAATCTTGGTGGTCTTCGAGCGATTGACTTCTTGCGAGTGTACAACGATCTGTTGGAAGAGGATTTTTTCAGAGATCGTCATCAAGCCAGATGGGCGATACCAGGGGCACACGTTGAAGTTGAGCTCGCGTAAATGATGACTTGACCGTAGTCGACGTTAAGCTGCTTGACGTCTGGAAAACGGAAACCACGCAGAGAAGGCAGCATGTACCCGGCGCCCACTTTGTAGTCGAGCTCTCCTACGTGACCAGCGTAGGGCGACTGACGGTCGCTACGGGTAGCTAACAGTCTTGGAATCATCTGCAGACTTGCCGTCGCCCAGAACAACTTGACCGTGTGCTCGAACATAGCCTTGCTGGCGCGGATGATGGAGGAGAGGGTGTCTTGATCTCCTTCGAGGTTTTCGAGGATCAGGTTGATGTCCACCATTCCGATTTTGAGTTTGAGTGACGTGGGGTTTGGGAGACATGGTATAGTACCGGCGACATGAGTGGCGAAGACGATGATTGGTAGATCAACATGGTCAAGTCCAAGAGATTGCGTCGATTCGATGTCGAACTCGCAGATGTTGAGGTTGGCCCCTGCTGCAAATTCCCGCAGAACCTAGATAACTGTATCTCTCTCCTAGTGTAAAAACCTGGCGAGGCCGGAGTGGGCAGGCAGTGTTTTTTCCGAGCAGACGTCTTGCGGTTGACACTTGATCTCCAGTTTGCGGTAGTTCTCGCAGGTGATGCACACCTAGAAAAGCTGGAACATGCAAGCGACCCAGGAAGAGAAGCCCATGGCAGGAGCAAACCTTTGTTGCGTTCGTATAGCTCAATGCCGCAGAGGCAGAAATGTAGCGAGGGGCATCATGGCCAATGACACATGCCTCTGCCTTTTCATGATCCAGATGTGCATATCCTCAAGGTCTGTGCCCAAAGCCTGCACTGAAGCCATTGGTGGCAGGTTTTCCAGCAAGAATGGCATGTCCAGGAGAGTTCGCTCGTGAGCCATGGTGATGATGGCGGACATCTCCGGATCTGTATATAAATTGCGAGATGGTTGCTTGTGCTGTGGCGCACATTGCAGAGGCAAGTGAGAAGGTGATCTGGTCTGGTTTGATTGACGCTGCCGTCTGCGACGAGTGGTTTGGTAGAGTGAACACGACGAATACAGCGACTCAAGCACTGCACCGGCGATTGAGAAGTCACTCCGATGTCATGATGAAAGGACTAGAAACCCAACAGCAGCACGACAAGCACAATCGTGAAAAAGACAAGAGTGGGTTACGATGATGACAATTGGTCTGATTGCTCTGCCCTTTCATCCAAAGCTTGACGCAAGCTCAAGCAAACAACAAGCTTGCCCTGCACGTCCAAGCTTCATTACCCAAGCTTCGGCGGACCAACACAACTCTCGCGTGCATGACGACCTCACGTCTCAAACACAGTCTCCACATCCTTCCAATCCCCCTTGTCCCTACGCTCCCAATACCCATTCTTCCCCCCACTCAACCTCCAAACCTCTTCATCGCCCTCCTCTCCCTTGACCAAATCAAAGAACTTGGGTTTCCACTCCACACCGTGCGTTTCCAAGACCTTTCTCCTCGCTCTTTGGCGTTCTTCAAGTCTGGCTTTGAGTGCTTCCGCTTCATCTGTTTTGCCGTCTTCCAGAGCGCGTTGATCGGGACGTAAGCGTGAATCGGTGGGTGAGATTGCTTTGTTGTCCGACTCGTCGATTTGGTTGAGACAGGCTGCGAAGGAAGTGTAGCCGTATACTTTGGGTGCATTGGGGACCAGAGGGCCGGCTGTCCAGATAGTTTCGCCAGTGTCGGTGCGAGAAAGGCTTTCTATCCATTTGCCTGTCAAACTGGGTGGAAGAGGCGAAGATGAAGAAGCATCGTAGAATTGCGTTGTTACTTCTTCACTGCGGCCAGAGAAGATACCTCCAGCCTTGAAGGTGGCGACAGCTTTTGATCCAGTGGTTTCGTTGACGATGGTCATGCTTTCGACAGGTTCGACGTATTTCTCGCCTGCAATCACATTGCGGAGGAAACATGTTGCCAAAGTCCACGAATACTTCTCGCCATTCACATTGTGTAGAACAAGTCTCATCTTGCCTTCCGTGTTGAGTTCTGCACTCTTACCCCAGAATTTCTGAGTTGGTTGTTGAGATTGAGACAATGACCATGCAGAGTTCAAGGCGTCGGCTTGGAAGGCCATACGTACAGGTCGATGGCATACTTTCTCGGAGACAAAGCGGAAGCCAAGGTCTGATCGGATGAGTTCGTAGGTTTCACCAAGCATTGGATTGAATGGTTTGCGAATCGCTCTCTCCTTGACACGGTTGCTGGCGAAGTTAGAGATGGCAAACGCGGCAACGTAGATGAGTCGATCGAGAGCTTTATCTGCTGAAGATAATGAAGAAGCCTTGTGTAGTAAGTCCACAGACTCGAAAGGTTCGGCAAGACGCTGCAAGGCAGAGAGTGGTTCGTTTGCAGTGACAGGCATGCTGACAGTACTAAGATCCTTTCCAGCATTCTTCCTAAGGAAGCCGATGAGAGAGGGAGGAGGCTGTTTGGGTGGAGCAATACTTGTACGGTATGTGACTTTCGGTAACGAAGAAGTCAATGGCGTGGGTTTGGCAGGGAAAAGAGAGGTCTGTCCGGGTGCAGCAGTCGTGTCGTTCGAAACCTCTGTAGCATCTCCTGCGTCACTGCTGGTGTCTGAATCACCTCCGTTAGAAGTGATGTCTTGGAAGTCTTGATCAGTTTCCGCTCGAGAGGCCTCGCTAGATCGTCGGATTGAGAGAAGTTGGGAGGGACCATCCTCGGCGTCGAAGAATTCTTGCGAAGATACCGAGTCGATAGATAGACGAGAAGCAGCAGGAGCAAGCAGATTCGGGTTGACGGACATGCGACGTGCTTTTGACTCTTGGAGAAGAGCAGAGAAGTCATTCACCACATTGTCCAGATCGCGAAGAAGAGCCAGGCAGCGTTCGTGAGTCTCTTGCATAGTGATGGAGGCGGTATGAGATTGTTTGTTGGAGTAGTTGGGAACTGGAGAAGTTGGATGAGACGTGGTAGGTGTTGGACCGTTGGGGACTTCAAGCTGTTGGCCTGAAGTCTTGCGCTTGAATCCAGGAGCTTCCTTGCTAGCGCCACTGGGCTTACGTTTCCAGAATGGCAGCCTTTCCGAGTGACCGGTTACAGAAGCTGTATCGGCGTCTGCGAAAAAGGGATTCGCAAAGGATTCTACAGATGAAGCACTGGGCGATGCAGCAGAAAAAGAAGGTGACATCTTGACATCAGTATCTTGGGCAAGTCTGCGCAAAGCGTCACGAGAACCAGAAATCCTGCTGACAATCTCCTCTGCTCGCTCCCACTCGACTGACGTGACAGCCTCTGAAGTACCAGGAAAGGGGCTTCTGTTTTGAGTAAAGACAGCTGGAGTCGAAGGGCCGGACACAGCAGTAGCGGAAGCGCGTTCCAGAGCTTCTCTCCATTCTTCAAAATCCTTTTGATTACTGGCTCTGAGATGCCACACCTCGGCACCGGAATCGACAGAGAATTCGCGAGTCTTGGAGTCAGCACCGACAGCAACCAGAGACAGAGGCACGGCACCACGCAAAGCCGAAGCGTGACTGTTGCGGTAGTAGGACAGGGTTCCAGAGGTAAAGTCGAGAGAAAAGAAACGACGAGCATAACCCTGGCCCTTCTTTCTGCGTCGCTTTCCCAGCGTGCCGCTGTGGATATCATGCGGCGCAAGTGATTGAAGGAACGAAGAACGCTGTCCCTTCGCAGCTGATGTGTTTTCCAACTCTTTTCCCAACGACTCTACAGAAGCCCCAGGGGTAGCAGCGATGCGCGGACTGGACTTGAGATTTGGCGTACTCGGTTGAGCCTTGAGTTGAGCTTTGGACTTTGGCGGGGCGTTTGTGGGATGCGTCATGAGAACCAGAGTTGCAGTCTTGGACACGGTTTTGCTGAACGTGTTGTCAAACACAAGACCGTACATGCCTCCCTGTCCAGGGGCAACATCGTAGGTGCCCACCCTGACCTTATCAGCCTCGCAGTTGCCCACCCACTCGACACAGCGCAAGCCAATGTTGTGCAGTTTCTCCATGACGGTGCTGGCCTCGTGCTTGGCCACGGATCCTCTTCTCTTTCTTCCATCATCATCGTTACTGTGGGCGCTCGGTGGTGGTTCGAGGGTGGTGGCAGACGACGACGTAGGCATTCCAGAAGCCAGTCCATTTTTGGTTCCAGGATGCTTGAAGATGCCAAAGTTGATGCTTTTCTTGTGCGGTTGCACACTCCATCCGATCGAGTGTCCCTCATTGACCTGCACCCATCGTACAATGTAGCTCTGTTATTGTCTTGTCAGCCTCGCAACTTGTATACACTTTCGGTCCGGTCCGCCCTCTCTATAGCAGCACTCACCCTCGAATGAATCTGCAGGTTCTCCATTCTGTCCCTCTATGCCTTTGAGAGTTTATGAGCCAACAATCCCCAACATCCAGAAGCAAGAGAATGAGCTGTTTTCTTAGGAATGTTTCGACCAACAGAAATCAAGGGATGAGAAAGCAGGCCACTTGGTGTCAGCTCTGGCACTCCCGCAACGCAACGGCCCTTTCCTGACCAAACGCCGACTTTCCGGATCTTACGATTTCCGAGTCCGAATTGGATGACTTTTGTGTCTCCCGTCAGCACTGGTGTTGGTGATTGTTGCGAGGGTACGGGAGTCTTCTATTATACTCCGACTCCTCCCTCTCCACAATGATATATCTGTTCAGAAGAGAACACGCGGGCCGTATAGCAGTACGCTCTTTTCGCATGCATCCCCTCGTGTCCCTGTTTTTTGCCCTGCCTTTTCCCCAGTTTCGATAAACAACGGGCGGTGACGACGCCAAGCCGGTGCTCTGCGACCGCCGATCTTTGCATATTCATGCAACGTTTGTGCTGTTTGTGCCTGCCATTTTGTTCTCAAGCCAACTCGCGCAAAAGTCGCAAGTCACTGCCATGGGTCTGAGAGGATACCGACTCTGTTCTTGGGCTGGAATAGAAAGCGGTGCGTTGCTGGCGTCTCCAGGCTGGCAGAAGGCTGAAACGCGCGGCCTTGTTCTATTATCGTGTTCCTTCACCGGTGAAGCGATAGGCTGTTGTCGGATACGGCTGCCATACGGTGGAAGAAGAGGTCAAGGAGGTTGGGTACAATGTACGACGACGAAGCTTTTCTCAACCACAACGACACAACGACAACAAAACATCACAGGCAATGTCTAGTAGGTAATCATAATCTCATGTCCAAAATCTATGCTCAGCCATTTCAAGCTGTCTATCTATACCATTCTATACCAAAGTCCCTCTATCCTTCTATCCTTGCAATGCATTTACTTGACATCCCTGTCTTTGAACACTTGCTCCTGCTCAACACGATCAACGTGCTCGGCATGAGGATCGGCTTTATATTCCTCCGCCACAGCCAACTCAACATCCTTTCTCCTCTGCTCGGGTGTGACGGCTCCGAACAAAATATCCATCTCCTCCAAACTGCGACCTGTGGTGTCCTTGAGGAAGATCAGGACGAAAACTCCCATGGCCGCGCAAAAGCATCCGAACATGATAAAGGTGCGCCAGCCAATGCTGTTGATGGCTGCAGGTGTGACTTTTGTCACGACAAAGTTGAACAACCACTGTTGCTGAGTCAGTATACTTGTACCAGTCATCGAAGGAATAGGGAACCACAAACCTGAGTAGCAGAAGCCAGACCCACACCGTATGCTCTCAATCTCGTAGGGAAGATCTCCGCAACGTATACCCACGGCACCGGACCCCAAGAAGCGCTGTAGCCGATAACATACAGGTAGATCATCACCACCATAGCAATAGAAGCCGAGCTCACAGATCCAGCATCAGGGTCTGGCGGGAAAGAGACGAGCACAGCACCAATGATGAACATGCAAGCTGCCATCCACCAAGCACCTGCCACCAATGGCCATTTACGGCCGAAGCGCTCGATACCAATGATGAGGAAGATACCGGTCGCGATGACTTTGACAGTGCCGTAAATGCCGGTTGCGAAGAGGGAGGTGCTAGAGCCACTGAGGCCGACCGAGGCGAAGATTTGTGGTGCGTAGTATCCGATGCTGTTTGTTCCAGACCACTGCTGCCAGAACATGATGCAGAAGGCGAGGCCGAAACGTTCGCGGTATCCAGGCTTCAGGCATTCCTTCCAGCTGAGACCCTCAGTTGCCAGGAACTCCTCCTCGACAGACGCACGGATCTCGGCAAGTTCTTGAAGGACCTCCGGATCATCTGTGGGAACACAACGAATATATGCCAACGAAGCCAAAGCCTCATCATGGCGATCGTTCTTTGCCAACCAGCGAGGAGATTCCTTGAGGAACCAGAGACCACAGAACATGATTCCAGAAGGAACCAACTGAAGGCCCACAGGAACACGCCATTGCATTGTAGAAGGAGCAATGTTCTTCTTGACACCATAACAAAGCCAGTAACTGAACATGACACCCAACACAAGGAATTCCTGGAAGAGACCAGAGATTCTACCACGGACGTTGGCAGGGCAGTTCTCAGAAACAAAGACGGGTGTGATGGCGCTCATGCCACCGATACCCAGACCAGCGATGACACGACCTCCGTAGATGGTGCCAATCGAATGCGAAGCACCAGTTTGTACCGCAGCACCGACCATGAAGATGACGCTGAAGATCATGAGAGAGTATCGGCGACCAAGGCGTTCGTTCAACCAGGGTGCGGCGAGGGCGCCGAAGAAACATCCAGCGGTGAGCAGCGACACGACGTTCGACGAGATCTCTGCATTTCTGCCGTTCTTGAAGCCTGTCGAGGAGGCAGCCATGCCAAAGTCACTCTTGAAGCTTTCCAATTCCAGGACGGATCCCATGACACCAGTGTCGTAGCCGAAAAGGAAGGAGCCCTGTGATACACGTCAGGGGTAGACACGAGGTGAAAGGCTGTTACAATACTCACCATGTAGGCCACCAGGGTCAACAGGTAAACCCTGCGGTTCTTGAAAAACGCATTCGCCATATTGTGCTGTAAAGGTAATGTCGAAGACTCTGCGTAGCCAGAGAGATGAAAGGAAGAGAAGATCCTCAAGGGGGACACAAGGTCTTTAATCCGTTCCCACTAAGTCCGTTGAACGCTAACTTGCCGGTACATGGGTAGTGGCTGCTCTGCCATCTCCGCGAACCTACATGTCACCTCCGCAAGGCTTGTCCCTTCATACAAGCGGAGAAACGGGCATGGAGAAATAGGTGTGGGTCTCTCTGTCCATTCTTTCTCCAGATCTGCGGGTGGATACCATTTTTCCGTCGCAGGGGTCCGTGTGTGATGTCAAGGTCGTGAACCTCAAGGCACGAGCTTGTCTACGCGGAAGACAAGGAACAACTTGTCGTTAAATCAAGGTAGGAAGCGCAAGACCCGGCTCAACAGATGCCATTGCAAGCAATATCAACCTCCTTGGCTTGCATTTGGCAAAAGGCTTGAAGGATTGTGGTGGCGGTAGAGTTCAAGGGCAAAATATTGCCGGCCGGCCTTGGCTTCCGAGTCATGTTTCAACCGAAGCCATCATCAACAACATCCAATCATTTGGGCAGCTTGAAAATACTTGCGTCTCACCAAAAGATGTCGAGCATGGTGATGGCGTGAGTGGCGGTCAAACGTGCGGCAGATCAAGCCAAATGGCTGAACGTCCGCAGATGCTTATCAAGATGCAGGTTTCTTGGTTCGGCGTTAGCCGACGTCCTCGGCCGAGAGAACATAGAGCCAGTCACTCTTTGCAATTAGAGATGTGCGATGATAGCAATACGAAGAAATGCAGCATCATGGAAACACAGATCATGCAGTTTCATGTATTGGCAAGTTATTGTAGCCACTAACATTCTCAAATGGGATGGTAGTGCCGTACACAAGTTATAAAGTTGATGGTAATACATGGAGAAGAGATAAAAACCCGCTAACATACATCAACAGGCCATCACTGTCCGCAAACGCACCTCTAATAACACGAAATATATACTTTGAGATAATACAGAACCATAAAAACGACTACCGACACTCAGGATCAAAGCAAGAGCATCCTGTGATATGTTCGGATCGGACCAGGGTTGTCCTCTCACCACGGTAAAACTCCGGCTACGAAGGAGGGTTTCTCGACGCGACTTCAATCTCTCCGGTTCCTGAGCTCTCGACGACACCACATCGGAAATCAAACCCGTAACACATGCTAGATGGTGGCCGTGTGGTACATGACAAACCGAGACAAAAAACAGCTCGTCCTGATCCAACAGACTGGGACAGCAGGGTGAACTTAAAATGAAACTCTCTCTGTTCCATCGCTTGCAAAGCAAGTTGTGAAAATGCATGGTAGGTAGCTCTTTGATCCTAACTGCTTACTCGTATCGCGTGGGCCTCATTGAAAGCAACAAATTGACGAAAGAATAGAACACGATGGAGACAGCATCTCTCACTAGTGATCCTACTATCTAGGGACCTTGCACTCATCACCACCCAGAAAGAAAGAAGAGAAGAAAAAATCATTTGTGTAAAAGGAAAAAAGGAAGTGCCCAGCATTGGAATCGAACCAATGACTGACGGTACAGCCGGTCGTAGTAAACATACCAACAGCGGTAACGGACACCACTCCCAACTGCACCATCTGCCCGCTGGACAGGATAAAGGCCATCTGGCGGAAATACATACCTTCATGTGAGTAGGGCTAACAACCAATTACTCACTTCTCTGCGCAGGCGACTTATCAAGCAAACATCAAAGCTGCTTGTTCATTATCTTACGTGATATAAAAAAGCAAACACAAACAGCCCTATAGACAGGTCGTCACAGACATCACAGTGGTACACAGATGGACAAGATTCATCACAATCCTGAAGCAACGGGATCAATGGCACGTAAGAAAAGAGCGACATGAGCGCAAGGTCAAAATTGTATACGCGACTCATTACTACGAACCTTCAAACCTGCAGAGCAGGTAGACATAACAAACGCTCGGGACAGACCCCGAAGGCGGAGCAGCCTTTGAACAGGGCTCATGAAATTGGCGAGAATGGAGGACAAAGGAAACAGCGGCCGTTGAAAAGGGCTGAGGTAGTTATCGAGGGGAACAGCTGCCTTTGGAAAGGGCTGACGAGTCGGCGACGATGACAGCTGCCTTTCAAAAAGGCTGATGAGTTGGTGACAGGGAGAACAGCCTGCGAAAAGGACTGATGTTTTTGGCGATGAGAAGCAGCTGCCTTTGGAGAGGACAGAGAAAAAGCAGCCTGCGAAAAGGACTGATGTGTTTGGCGACAGGGAGAAGGGTAGTCTGGCGAAGAGAGCTGATGAAACTGGCGAAAGAAGGAAGTGCTTCGAGGTCGTCTGGTGCTCAGTTACGGCCTCTACCTCTACCTCTTCCTCTTCTTCTTGATCCACTGCGAGAACCGCCATTACCTTCAAGACGTCTGGGTCGCTGCTGCTGAGGAACAGTGGGAGCAGGTTCGAACTGTGGTCCGTAGTAGTAGTTGATGGTCGGAGCGTAGGTGAAGTTGTACACGGTCGGAGCAATACCTGTGAAGTGCATGGCGTGGTGCATACCATGCATAGCCATCATGGCCTCATTGAACCTCAGGATGGGTTGAGGAAGTTGGGGAGGCAGGAAGAAGGGCGGAAGAGCCCTCTGCTGCAACTCGTGGTTGCGGTTTGGACCGTCAACACGCGAGTCGAAGTTGTCCTCTCTGACAATTTCCTCGACAGACGACTCACGAGTACGACGTCTGTCGCGGCGTCTGTCACGACGTCTGTCACGACTGCCACGACGCCCAACACTGTTGTTGTTGTTAGCGGAAACGTGACCAGAAGGCCTACCTTGGGGAGTCGAAGAAGAGGACAGGATGTCACGAGGAACCCGTCTCATATTTGCAAGGCGGTCCGGGTGGACAGAGACCATGCGTTCCCTCTCGAGCCTCTCCCCAGACTCAGAGTCCTCCGGGTCGGAGTCGGAGTCGACGGGAAGTTGAGCAGTCATTGCCAGAGCACGATAACCTTCATGCAGACGACGAACGCGAGCAAGGCGTACCATGTCGCGCGGGCGGGCAGCGGTCAGGCGGTTGAACTCATGCCGAGCGTTGACGGCGTAATGATGGGCAATGAAAGGATCAAGGTCATCGCGCTCATCCCAGAGAGCCGCCTCGATACTGGTGTTGAAAGGATCGCACATGGTGAATGAGATCTTGATTGGTTTGATCGGAAGATAAAAGATGAAGAAAGAGTTTTGTGCGGTGGATGTGCTGCGCTGGAAGAAAATAAAAGCGTGGCAGGTGAAGTAAACAAGTTGTGCGCAAACATTCGCTGATTTGGTCATCACAAACTTTCCGGAACTTCATCTACAGAACCAATCAAGTTTGGTGCAAACTCTTATTTTGGCTCGGCATAATCATGTCAAAAAGTGTATATTGGAAAGCAACAGAATTGGAGTATCGAGAATAACATTGCAGATTTACAAGTCATCTATGCAATACATAGACAACCACACGCACATGTGATTAGACATGTTCTAACGGTAGGACTTGCAAAAGGCTAGAGAGAACGACCAAAGACGCGCATGGGCTGAGCTGAAGAAAGGATTACCAAACCTGCTACCAATGAATAAGGAAGAGGAGGTTGGCGCACTAGGATGTCCGTAGTCTCATACCAAATAGGGTTCTATCGTGTTTACTATAGTCATATAGCACACAGCACGTAGCAAGATTGACAGTCAGACAGATTGAGTTCTCATTATCAGTATGATATAGAGGAGAATATAGAAAGGGAAACGAGCAGCCTATTAAACAGAGCTAATGCGACTGGCGGCAAGGAAAGAAAAGAAACAAAAATCGGAAGAAAAAGCAGCTTCTAAACAGAGCTGGTGTAGTGGGTGAGAGAGTGTCGAGCAGGCAGTACCATGAACAGGTCCTTTGTAGCCAGCGAAGATGTGTTGAGGCAAACCAGTCTGGACTGAGAGCTTGAGAGTGGGTAATGGCGACTCAGAATCCATCATCTCAACGTTGTCCCTCATGATCACTCTGTCCTTCCTGGTAGTCATTAATAAGTTTTGGAAAGGTCGGAATCTTGAAGTTCCAGGAGAGAGCGTCATGCAGACATATAAAGCGTTAGTCTCGCTCTACGACCTGTCACATCGGCTCTCTGGTTATGCGAACTCTAATGAGCATCATAACGACTAAAGCAAATGATAGTGTGGGCGCGTTGCGTCGTCTTTAGAATTGCCTCGAGCGATCTCGCTAGAATGGGTTTAGGGGGATGACAGTGTCCTCGAACCACAATCAACTTCTACAGACCGTTACGCACAAGACCCAACACGTTGAGCAGCTATGGCTCAGCAATGCAGGCGTGCCCTGCGAATGATGAAGCGCGTCACTTTAAACTGGTCGCATAGACCGTAGAAGCAAAAAAATGCGTGCCGCTCACAAAAAAACGCTCAACATCTCTGTACGTTGCAAGGACTTGGAAGACGCTGTGAACAGGACTTCCTTCCATCGAAGAAGTGCTCAAGTCAAATTCGACATATCGAAGCAGATTGTCTAGACAAGAGGGACATAAACTTAACACCTTCGTGTCCAGGCTGGTCGCGGTCACTGGAATGGACCTGCTAGGCCTGGGACTTTTGATCTTTCGAGAGGTGTTTCAGAAGAGTCAGAGTCACGAGACATTGTTTCTCATGAAAACCAAATATTGGAGTGATTGCACAGGACCAAGTCAGGAAACTTGGAACATGTAATTTTCTATCGTTATATGGACTGCCGTCAAGCAAAAACAAACGAGTGTGAAGACAAGCGAAAGAGCAAGTCGAGGTGGAAAACCGGCAGGATGAACGAGTAGAGTTTTGGAGCCAGACTCGACATGTCCCTCCTGGGTAATCTTCCTTGAGTATCGTTACATGTGCAACTCTCTAGCAGATACCGTTGTTGGGGTCGACACTACAGGGAGAGCAAACGAGTCAGCAAAAGATGAATAAGCTCGCTAAATCGATGACCATAACTTACCGGAATCTCCAACCAGAGACACTGGACTCGCCACCTTGGTTGCAGCCATTAATCTCGTTCTCGAGACGGAGGACACAGTCGTTGTCGTTAAGATCGAATGCGGCGCCATTGTTCAAGTTTTGAACAGTGATTTCGTACTTCTGAGTGTTGGTGCCCTGGACACAGGCGTACTTGGCCTCTCCAGGTGCGAAAGTGCCCTGGAAAGCGCCCTGCTTGCCGTCGTAGCCGCGGCAAGCTCTTCCAACGTGCCATCTGGCGTTGCCCTTGTCCTGGAAGGTATCACCGCCGAAGCAGCCGGCAGCAACGCCGTCGATGCTGGCGCCGAGAACAACGGCGAGGGTGGTGAGGATAGTAGTGGTCTTCATGTTGGATGGGTTGAGTTTGGAATGTCTTCTGAAAGGATGGCTTTGATATGAGGATGGAATGGGTGATGAGGAGGGAATTCTGGACAGGAAGAGCGTCCTTTATATAGACGATGGTCGGCCAGTCTTCCCACAGGCATCTCTTGTCGTCAGTCTTTCCCCAGGCGGTCTTTGTCGTCAGTCTATCCTCAGGCGGTCTTTGTCGTCAGTCTATCCTCAGGCGGTCTTTGTCGTCAGTCTTCGTCAAAGACAGCAACTCTCTACGCGAACCGGTCAATCCATATTGGCAGGTCTGTTGATGGAGATGCGTGTATGCGTGAGTCAGAACCAACATTTGATTGAACAAAATCCTTCACTCGTACAACGACCCTGATCGACCATACTAACGGCGGAACATGAACCCTCGCAAACATATCACCATCACGAGCAGAAGTATTGCAAAAGCCCTACGATCGTCGAGCAATTCTGATTGGTATATCCGCTTCTGAGATGTTGCCAATTGGCCGAACAAGCATGAAGCTGTTTGAAATACTTCTGCTCGGGATGGTGATGATATATTGCAAGGTTTGGGGGAGTTGACAAGCCCCTGCGGCACGGGGCGGCCCTTTTCCCCGCACGCATTATTCCCATAGTTAGTTACTTCACATCGACTCCTTAAGTTTGAATCAGAACAGCACTACATGCAATCACTCTACTAGTTCACATCGACTGCTGTGATGAAGAGTATGTGTAAAAGATGTGCCCTGTATCCTTCCAAAAAGACAATGGCTCTATGCAAAATGTTGTAGTTCGCTTTTGAAATTGACAAAACCTTTGCGTACGAGGAATTCGGTCCGGCTCATGGTCTGATGATTCGCTAGAAATCAGCGTATGCATTAGCAAAAAGCAACAATTAATTACACGAAATCCTTACGTTATGCACGTCTTTGGTCACAGCACTAATCACGAGACATGGTTATTTGTCCCCGCATATATTAGACGTGATGGACTCCACAGCCCCCGCAGCTTCCTTCGCTTGACCACACCTCAAAAACTCGAGCGAGTGTATGCACTCGACCTTGGCTTCATCCTTCGCCATGGATGATGGACTGCTCAAAACAACGCAACACAGAAAATACGCTGATCAATACGACTCTAACATGCTCAGACCCATATTTGGCGAAACAATTGCGGATTCAAGAATACGAATCAGCCAAGCGCTGATCGGAATCGAGGTTGGATTCGGCCCCAACAAGGTCGGCTCTCTCAGAACATGAGGCGAAGTTGATCGTGAGAGCGACCAATATACAACCTCGGCGCCATTCTGAGCATAATAATGCTGGGTCTCATACGATCGACCGGTCTCCACCCGCTGCCAGCATGTCATGTCCGATAAACCAGCTGGCCACAGTCTCAGCATGTCGTTGATGCCGGTTCTAGCCTCGCGGCGCCCGTATCCATGCGCGCTGTGGGCTTCCATAACAAGGATCTCAAGCGGCTTGGAAGGCTGGGGATCAACACGCTTGGCATTGCGTGAGACGGCAACATTGTCGGCGGCAGTGGTGATGGCAACACTTCTGGCGGCGGCAACGGTGGGGGTGGTGGACTCGGTAGCCTCAGACTCGGCGACATCAGACTCGGCGGCAGAGCCATCCTCAGCATTGGCGGGGATCTCAGGGCGTGACTCAACGACAGACTCGACTGGATTCCCGACGGTGACCTTGACGTCCTTGACGGATACGTCAAGCGGTATTGGTAGTGGTGGTTGTCGTCTTATGGAAGCAACGTGCGAAAAGGACTGGAGAATCGGCAGCAGGAAAAGGGGCAGCCTGGTGAACAGAGCTGATACAGTCGGCGATGGAAACAGCTGCTTTTGAACGGGCCTGCAGAGGTCTGCGAAAAGAAGAAAGGACCGACAGACTTGAGCAGTCTCAGACGTTCGGAGGATCTCGATGGACTCAGGAAGAAGAAACAACACATGAAACATGAAAAATCTGTGTAAAATATGAAGGAAAAGGCGGGAGGAGTGCCAGTGTAAGACACTGAAACACAACCTCAACGAGGCGTGAGAAGTGCAAACCCTGTGTAGAGGTTGAGGCATTCCTTTAACACGCAGCTTAATTGTGTGGCTCCCTGGATCATCGCTGGCCTCATCGTGGCCAAGTTCTTCATAGTCTTCATAGAAGCTGCCATCTCTAGACACATCTTCGGTGGTCACGGTACCCGTGTAGGAATCGCCCCAGTGAGATACATCATTTTACACGATTCAACGGGAATCTTGAGCATTGCTCGTCACCGACCGCGCGTGTACCAGCCTGCCAGGTATGTTTATGATTCAACGCTTTTAGTCCGCTCAGATCTGGCATCAAGTGCATGAAGTCTGTCCTGAACACCAGTGAGCGAGGAGGTTGAGGACGAGAGTGTTATTCTCGTATGCAGAATTCGTGGCAATTTGCCACCCCCAGTCCTGATCTTATTCCTCTGATCCTCTGATTTCTCGCTATTCACACGTCGTACATCAGATTTATCGCTATATACACCTCGTACTGCTCTAGTTGTTATTAGTATAGCTTAAGGTAACCGTCCTTCTAATATTACTAGTCTTTAAGCGATATTAGAGCTCTATCTAACGCGCGAGATAGCTCTTAATTAAAGCAATAAAATGCCGCTTAACGAGCATAATAAGGACCTTATCGAGGCCATGTTTCGCGACGACTACGACGTTAATACCGTCTATAAAGTCATTCCCTATATAGCTCGTAGAACGGTATATCGCATATATAAGAATATATAGCACTTCGGCTAGGTTAGAAAGCCTTCCTTAGCACTAAAGAAGCGTAGCGCTCCGAAGAAGATAACACTAGTTATACGCGAATACCTTATAGAACTACTCTCCGCGAGGAACGACCTTTAGTAGGAGGAATTAGTATTCGAGTTATAGTACGAATTCGACATAGCTATTAACTAGTCGACTATTAGTCGCCTACTAGCTAAAGAGGAGCTATTAAATAAGGTTAATATACGTATCGTAAGTCGCTAGTCTATTACGTAATAGGGAGTTTATCTTAAGGAATTAGCTAATCTAATGTCTCGAGGCCTCGCGGCTAGTCTTAACCCTATAGATATGCTAGTTTATCTTAATAAATCTATATATAGCGAGAAGGTAATGTTTCGCCGCCGCTCTTAGAGTTAGATAGGTCTACCGGCCTATATAAGGTTAGACCTAGTTAATAAAGTTCGCTACTTAGTGTTACTAGCTCTAGATGTCTATAGGTATCTATATAGCTCTACCCTCGTCGTTAAAGGCGCGGTTACCTAAGCTATATATAAACACTAGCTAGAGATAGTAGTGCTACTATAATACGAGCCATTTCTAGGTAGAAGGTTAATTATAATTATAGATAATTACTCGACCTACTACTCTAATCGAGTATATGCAAAATTTGCGTATAAATGCTAGGGCCTAACATTATCTAGATTACCGAGCTAGGTCGGTAGTTTAGCGTATATTTGCTATACCTACCGCTATACTCGCTACATCTAAACCCTATAGAATAGACCTTCTACCTCTTAAAATAATAGCTTCGTTATTAGAGGGATCTAGCGCTAACTCTAGAGGGCATAGAACTCGTAGATTATAAAGCGGCGTAGATTAAGCACCTTAAGGGCGTAGTTACTTAGGCACTAAACGACGTTAATATTAGGAACTTATTCGGTCGTAGTTAGGTACCTTTAATTAACATAATTAGAGCTAGAGTCTAATTATGCTAGTAAGCTTAAGCTATCTAAGGAGATAGTATAGGCATCGATATTAGTAGTATAAGAAGGACCTTAATCTACGCGTAGAGAGGAGTGTTGCTATCGCTACTAGCGCTTATATATATCTACGAATTTAGACAATTCTTTATAAATAGTTACGTAGAGACTAGTCTACTTAACTACCCTTAAGAGTTTCTTATCGGAAGAGGTTAATAGCATCTTTAAGTTCTAGTAGTCCTCCTTAAGCGTAGCCTTTACTCTATCGAAGCCTAAAGACTAGTCTAGGTAGGCTAATTTTATAGCCTCCTAGAACGCTTCCTATAACGTAGCATTATTAAGCTTAGTCGGTAAGGGTAAGACCTATTAAGGAGTAGGAATAGTCGGCAAGACGAAGGGAGTAGTAGGAACTATCTACTCTTAAGGTTGCTAAGGTTACTAAGGTCCTTAGTTAACATAGATGTAGTTAATAGTACTAGGTAATGCTAGTCTATTTAAGGCCTAATTCTAAGGCCTCCGGCGTTTCTTAAGCTCTACCTTATATGCCTAGTACTAACGCTAGATTAGCTTACGTATCTCGCGCGAGGGTATCTCGAGGGTGCCCTAGCTAGCTCTAATAGCGTCTCGCTACCTTACTAATATAGATAAGAACACCTTATAATAGCGTCTACGGTAGACAAAATAGGTAAGACCTCTCTGTGCTTTAATCTTATATTACGCTAGTATAGGACATTAATAGAAGTTTATAATACTGTCCTAAAACACTACTCGTTCGCCTATGTAATTAGCGGTCTATTCGACTAAGCGCTAAGTTCGAGCGGTAAGGCGAGGAGCTTAAGTAGAGCTTATTATTATAGATGCCTCGTACGTAGGAGGAGGCTCTAGCGCTAGCTCCTTACTATTAGTTATCTAGATAGACTCGATTATAATAGACAAATCTCTTAGGCCGGTAGAAGCGTTAAAGCAAACGAGGTCTATAGCCTTCTTCTACTACTTATTACTATACTTAAGTCTATATAGAGTAACTACTTTAGTTAAGCGTACACCTTAGGAGCCTATCGAAGTTATTAGAGCTCTAATCCTCTAAGGGTAATACTTAGCGATTTCCTAATCTCTAAGATAAGGTATAATCGACCGATCTAGCTCCTAACGGGCTATTACCTATATCTTCTTAGTGTTAGTAAGGTTAGTATCGCTATTAGAAATCTTTTAGTAGCCCTAACGACTATTATATTGCAACTTAAATGGTATTAGGGTAGGTAGTGTCGTAGCGGTAGTACTAGTAGTAATCGTAGTTAAATTTAATAATACTTTCTTCGCGTAGAGGGTCCCCTTACCCTTCTAAGTAACCTTAGAAGGTTTAGTAACCTTATTTATAGAGGTGGTTAAGCGACGGATAGATGTAGCTAGGTTATTATATAGCTTCGTAGGTCGCGTTTAAGGCGCTAGGGCCTATATCTTAGTCTTTTTTAAAGTTTTTAATCCCCGTTTTTTTCCTAACGTATTCGTAGCATTAGAAAGTAGCTTCCTTAAAGGGGGTACCTTTTTTAGAAGTGGTTATAGTTATTAGGTAGAGGTATCGCGTTTTGTTATTACCCGGCGAGGTGTAGATTCGGAAGGTGTTTATTAGTTAATAAGCCGAATAAGAGCCTTACTACGCGTAGATCTTAGCGTGCTTATAATAGGCCCTTCTCTAATGTCTTCCTCTTCTTCCTCGAAGTGTATACGTCGTCTTAAGCCTATATAGGTAGGTGGTTAAGCTAGTAAGGCTAGTGGCTCTAAGAGGCTAGATTCGCGATTTCGGCTCTACGAGCGCGTACGTACGCTAGTTTAAGAGGCTACTACCTTAAGTAGAGCATTAGTAGTACTAGATTAATCCATATCGACGCGTATAACAGGTAATAGTACTATGGTTGTATACGAATCTAGCTAATAGTCATCAAACTAGCAGTTGAGAGCAACAAGTTCGAGACCGGGGGTGGCAAATTGCCACGAATTCTGCATACGAGAATACCATGACAGTACTTGAGGTGGGTAAAGTGCGAGGCGTGGAACCAGCGAGCGCCTGTGACTGTAAATGCTGTGCCATTGCTTCGTTGGGAACAACCAGACCGCGAAGATGAACCACGGCTCTGGGCATGAGTAACGTCGGAGCCACAGTATAAGAAATTATTGAGAAGAATATCTCGATCACAGATGCTCTCCGAACAAGCGTGGTATGATCTTTACAAAGTGATGATTCGCTCAATACATTAAAGCTGCTTCGTCTGTCTTGTTTTGCCACCAGCACAATGAGTAGGCCCAGGTGTTCTTACCGGCCTATACATTCCTGATCAGTCCCTTTCAATATGTCTCGCAGCCAGGTCAAGAGGTGTATTGCCATAGCACAACACTTGCGGAGTTGTATCGCCGCAGCACCAAACTTGCTCTGGTTGGCGGTGATGCTTTCTTCGACTGGAGACGTGCCAGCTTCGTCGATTGACGTTGAAAGAATTCTCCCCGGGCCCAACAATGCTCGTCCTTGCCGTGGACATGGAAGAAGCACTTGTTGCCCTTTGACAGCTTGTTCTTACGCGCAGCATCCGCTTCCACAATGACATCTTCAAGTATCTCAACAGTATGATATTGAAAAGGATTGGACATGGAAGACTTTCTTGGAAGAGCTGACGACGATCATGGACAATGTCTGGAAGTGCTTGCTATACGAGATGTGAGCGACGAGTGTCGGGGAAGGGCTTGATGCTCGGATCCTAACTTACCCGGAAGGCAACTTGTTGTGTGTCGAGACAGTGACGGGCACAGTGAGTACTGCATTCTGCTGCTTAACGCAACGCGACTCGATGAAGTCGTACGTCTCGGCGACCATCAGGATGAGAACCAGGAAGGGACTGAGGCTCATGAGGAAATCGACTATGCTCATGATGATCGAGGCGACAATGAGACACCATCCTATGATAAGGTAAGCGAGTTCCTCTGCGCTAGCGGCGTTATCCATGGCTCTTCTCGACAGGCGTTGGAGCGGTGCAGTTTTCCAAGGCGCGATGGAATTTGGTGTTGACGCGATGCCGGGTGATATGAGGGACAGCAGCTGCAGGGTGAGGCAAACCAGCACTTGAGGCCGACGGAAAGAGCACGATACAATCAAGTTGGCCGTTTGAGTGACAAGGAAGATACACGCTTTCAGTACCACATGCTGTCTCCAGCAACCGAGCTCACGTTTTTCCCACTTGACACAATCCAAGAGGTTAAGCCCGGCTTAAAGTTTACTACATGGAGTTTCAGTCAATCGTGTCATCGTCTTGACTTCCTGATTACTTTCACTCTGCTGCAGTGCTCCGCTAAGCGTTACTTCCAATACCTGCTTCAACACTGGTAACTGACGCATATACATCACAGATATCCCGCGAGGCATCTTTACATGTGGAGCATCAAACCGGGCGATCCATCTCTGTTTCTCGTTACAGGGAATACTTATGTCCTCTCAAACCGTGAATGCCCTTGAGGAAGGTAGACTGCCGTTCATAGTGTAGGCGTCGTTGATGGAATCTGACTGATATCATGGTTGGTTGGCAGTGGCGACTTTGCACACATATAACTTCACCGTTACAAGTGGTGAGTAAAACGGCTTGGGCATGGGCAGAAGGAATGATTATAAGACCCCTACATTGCCGAAAAGAGTATATCATCATGCATCTGACTAGTACTGTGATGCCTATCAACAAGGGTGTAGCCTTGGCTTTGAGCGTCAACTTTTTCTCAAGTCCTCTTGAGCCTCTCCTGCAGACCAAGCATTTGTCCATACTTCACACCAAGCGCCAGCACGACAAGGACCAGCCACCTCTTGACACCTTGTCCCAAACTGGCTCCACCCAGCGCGAGAAGTCTTCCAATCAGACCAAACGTAACAAGCCTGCCCTCACGATCAAAGTTTGGCGCAAAGTCATTCATCCTCTTTAGTTGTGCCAATTTACCCTTGTATGGAGGGTATCTGACACTCAAAAGACTCTCCACCCAAGCAGGCGTGTTGGTCACGACACGACGATGAGTGAAGCAGTCGAAAGAAGCTTTGCCGCGATAACAGCCAGCGCCACTGTCACCAACACCTCCGAACTCGACTGTCGGCAACGAGGCATGAGTGAAACCGTCGTTGATGCTAGCGCCACCGCTACGAGTTTCTGTAAGAATGCGAGCAGTGTCTGCTTTGCTACCAAAAGCGTAGAGACCAAGAGGTGTGCTGTGCACTTCGTTGGCTAGGCGAATTGCCTCGTCGAGATTGTCGACTGGGAGAAGAGGAATGAAGGGACCGAAAGACTCATCAACGACAAGAGAGTCGGAAGTTGACGAAACACGAACGATAGTAGGAGCAATGTAGTTTGTCTCTGCATCCATCTCTCCACCATAGAGAATCTCACCCTTGCTAGAGTCGAGCATCTTCTTCAGACGCTCGAATTGACGGGAGTTGACGATGCGGCCAAAGTCCTTACTTGCCTTTGGTCCTTCAGGGTAGAACTCCTTGATAGCCGTCTTGAGTTCCTTGACCAAGAAGGGCAAGACGTCTCTGTCGACCAGAATATAGTTTTGACTGACGCATACCTGACCCGCGTTGAGACCCTTGGCCCAAAGGAGGCGTCTTGCAGCAAGACGAGGGTCGGCATTTTTGGTGATAATGGCAGGATTGCGACCACCAAGCTCGAGTGTAACGGGCGTCAACGTCTCAGCCCCCTTCTTTGCGATGATTTTTCCGACGGTGGCAGAGCCGGTGTAGAAGATCTTGTCCCACTTGAGCTCCAACAAGGCACTGCTCTCAGGAATGGCGCCCTGGACACAGATAAAAGTCGAAGGATCGAGCGAGGCTTCCATGGCTTCTTGCAGGAGGGCGGCCGTGTAGGGCGAACTTTCCGAAGGCTTGAGAACGGCGGTGCAGCCAGCAGCAATGGCACCGATCAACGGACCAAGCGAGAGCTGGACAGGGAAGTTGAAAGCGCTGTTCTATCGTCAGCAATCTGCACATCCACTCATTGCAACACCACTCACCCAAGAATCAAGACGACACCCAATGGCTCCTTGCGAACACGCGGTCGCATGGGCATAAAAGTAAGCGGTACATCACTCGCAGCCTCCTCCTTGGCCCACTTCTCAACATTGTTGACGGTGAAAATGATGTCGTTCAACACCCACCCAATCTCGGTAAGGTAGGCTTCGTAGAAAGGTCGTCCCAAGTCGCGTTGCAAAGCTTCGCCGAGCTGTTGCTCTCTATCCTTGATGGCCCACCATAGCTTGCGAAGCTGCGTCACGCGCCAGCTCAAAGGCTTCGTTTTTTGCGAATGAAAGCTGTCGTGAATGCGCGAGTGGATGCCTCTGATCTGCTCAATAGCAGTGTGCTGGAACTCGGGAAGTTTGCTGTCCATTGTCAAATGTTGTGTCGAGGGATGAGGAGGAAGGAGTTGAGCTGTTCAACGGTCGCTCGAGATCCCCTCATCTGACACAGCAGCCTGCCGCTCGTCGTGCCTCGGCTTGAAGCTGTATTTCGTACATGCTCGGTCTGCTCGTCTCACACCACCTACCTGTGTATTTTCTACAACGCAAAGACTTCAGGCACCAAGACCCAAGTATTGTATCTCGATGGGGTACACCTTGCGAGCCCTTTGTCTTTGATCCTCTTGTACGTCACCAAATGGCCAGCCAATCGGGGACTTGGTCGAGAAAACCCTCAGGGTCCGAGTCGATCGATCGTCCGTGCGCTCGTCGGCTCGATGCGATCTCCATTTCCGCTTGTTCGTGTATTGACAACCACCCTGACGCTCATGCTCGCATGTTTATGAACCACAACATAACCAGCGAGCTCCAAGAGAACGCGTTTATCGTAGCAAGTGATGAAACGGCAGTTTGCTTCGCCATCTCTAGGGTTACCGAAGAAAGAGATTAGATGATTACGTGGCTTCAAGCCTTTTCTGAATGCTCGGCCGGCGTCGTCCGCAAGTCCGAAGCTGAATGAATTCTGCTGGAAAGGAACTCGGAATTTCGATTAGAGGAGTCATATATGTTGAGGATATAGACAGATATCTACTATGGACAGGTGCCAACCAATGTCGGGCTACGAACTACATGGACCTGCCGAATCGTGTCTCGTAAACGTTCACAGATACCTGCGGCAAAGGATGCAACAGACGTTGAGAGTTGATACGACTTGGACTAGAGACTCGTTGCCTTCGTAGCCGCGAAGCCACCTCACCCGTATGACCAGACGAGGCAGTCGGAACGCGATTAATCACGGTCGTGGGACCAAAGAAGGCGGATAACAGACTTGACTGACAATACATTGCTTCGTGAGTACGTAATACATAAATATCATGAGTGTTGCGAAGAAGAAATCGAGCCTCGTACCTTCAACCCTGCTTTCAATTCCCATGCTTCCAACTCCTCTTGTGTCCAATTCCACAGCTCAGCCTCGAGAACAGTGTTGTTCTGGTACTTGGTCGGCTTCGGTCTGACCCCGACAGGCTCGTAGTACTCGCCGGCTTGTACTTGGCCTTTCGCATGTCCTCTTGGAGCCGTGGCAGCCCAAACTCCATTCCAAGCCAATTGGTCCACAGAACTTCGCTTGCCTATTGTGGTGGCCCACATTACGAACCGATCAAGTAGGGAGAAGTTGTCTTGTAATCCTGTGTAGCCAATACCTGGATGTACAGAGACAGTGGTGATGCAGGGGTACTGTCGACTCAGGGCTTTCGCATACAGCATGTTTGCAAGTTTTGACTGCGCATAGCGACGCCAACGCCCTGCAAACATCCTCTGTTCCGTCTTGAGAGTGTCAAAGTCAATGCCGCGTTTTGGTACCAACGGCGTTGCAGCGGCTTGTGAAGTTGTGATGACGATACGAACATCAGAGCCGGGTAAGGCCGCTGTATCTTGCAAGATCGGCATCAAGAGGTCAATCAGAAGAGCATGACCGAGATGGTTTGTTGCAAATTGCTGTTCATAGCCATCTTTGCTCAAGCCGGCCGGTCGCGCCATGACTCCAGCATTACAGAAGAACAAATCAATTCGAGACGCCTTTGCAGCAATTCTGTTGCTTGCTTGACGAACAGAGCTCAGATCCGAGAGATCGCAAGGCACGAAGCGAACTTGTACATGGGGGCAGAGGAGGTTCATCGATTCGATAAGAGTGTTGGCGGCTTTCGCATTACGGCCAGTGAAGAAGATCTTGCTTGGACTATGGGCTGCGAGCTGTTTGACAGTCTCTGCCCCTACCCCCGACGTGCCTATCATGTTGTTAATGGACCTTCTGAGTGTCTGGTTATGCAGGTATGTACCTCCTGTGATGAGAATGACCTTGCCAGACAGGTCCGGTATGTCCTTCATAGTGTTGAAACGGAATGAAGGCATTGCTGTGATTGTGTGTGAATAGAATAGCCGGAATCAATGGAAAGGAAGGTCATATAAGTCAATTGGGCAGAAACTTTGCAACAGCGGCAATCTTAAGTATGATCAGTCTTATTGTCTCTGATACTTACTGTGCTGACATGAAGTCGAGTTTTCGGGTGGAACGATGTATCAGTTTGTCTCCGGACCGGAGATGCGATTGGTCCGTCTTCCGTTCCTGCAGGGTTGCTTAGGCAGCACTTTGACACATTCCGGGGTTTGATTCTGGAAACATCTCGATCGTATTGCGGAGGTCACCTGTAGATCGTCGCTGCATTGCGCCTGTTGACTTGTAGTGTACGAATAAAAGGCATATCCATGGCAGTCAGGCCACAAGGCAGACAAGAATTGAGGTTGTTCTTACTAGAACTACCCGCTTCAGGCCTAAAGGAAATCACGGCGAATGTTGAGCCAGAATATTTGCGCCTCGAATTACGCACAAACAATTGTTAGATCGGTGTGAATGGGTTTGAGGCTCACGTCGTGGCCAAACTCCTTGCCAATGTCTTGTCGCGTATGATGACTCGTAAAAGCAATCGAAAGGTATCGCAATCGTGTCAGTTCGTGTTATTCCGTGGCCGAGTTGACCCTTGATGAAGTGCTTCAAAATCAAGGGGAAGATAGGAAACCGGACCCATGGAAGTTCCACGATCCTTTGATGTATGACGAATCAGTCGGCATCGAGAGAGGTTTATCAAAATCCGAGCTGGACAAGGAGGTGTTGTCGTTTTACTGTTGAGAGTTTCGGCAGAGAAGGACCTTCAAGCCTCCGAATCGTGCCCCACACGTCATCTCGTGCAAGAAGTTCTAGGCGACGCTGTGACGTTTTTTGTGACCGCCTGGCAATATTCGGGCATCTGATTGGCTTGGAAGGCGCATGAACCGCTCTCCGGAAGATTAGTGTCAATCACAGTTCTAAAGTCGGCACAACCCTAGACAGAAAAACACCGTCCTCGATTGCTGTTGGAGCTATTTGTATGAGGCGTTTGTATATATGGCCTGGGCATCGCGCCTTGCAATTTTCTACTCGTTATCAAAAACCTCTTGTTTTCTTCTTCCTTCGACACTCCCCTATTGGGTATCATCCCTTCAAGGCGACCTTCAATCACGGCATATTCGTACATAGAAGCCAACAACAACCTGTCCATATTGTGTACGCCTCAATCTTCTCATCATGGCTACCAACAGCCAGATAGCCTGGGCTCCATCGCTTAATCATGGGTATGGCGACGATCTCATGCGCCGCATCTCCCGCACTGTGTCTGGGCGCTCTGGCTTCTCAGACTACGAGGAACCCAAGGACGACGAACACATCAGCAAGGCCGAGGATTGGTCATTGATGCCCGAAGTCAAGAGATACGCTGACAATGACCCTGCTACTGGACGCAAGCTCGGAGTTACCTGGAACAACCTTACAGTCAAGGGTGTTGGTGCTGACGCAGCTTACAATGAGAACTTCCTCAGTCAATTCAACGTCCCCCAACACATCAAGGAAGGACGTAATCCTGCGCCTCTCAAGACAATTATCGACAACAGCTCTGGATGCGTGAAGCCTGGAGAGATGCTTCTTGTGCTTGGTCGTCCTGGTGCCGGTTGCACGACACTCCTGAAGATGCTTTCAAACAGGAGAGCAGGTTACGCGGAGATCGAAGGCGACATCAAATTCGGTACCATGGACCCGAAGGAGGCCCAGCAATACAGAGGTCAAATTGCCATGAACACCGAAGACGAGCTCTTCTTTCCCACTCTTACTGTCGGTCGCACCATGGACTTTGCCACCCGTCTGAAGGTACCCAACAACTTGCCTGAGGGTACCGAGAGTCGCGAACAGTTCCGCACCGAATACAAAGATTTCCTCCTCAGATCGATGGGAATTGGCCACACAGCTGACACCAAGGTGGGGAACGAGTACGTTCGCGGTGTAAGTGGTGGTGAACGCAAGAGAGTGTCCATCATCGAGACTCTTGCGACAATGGCCAGTGTTTACTGCTGGGACAACTCTACCCGTGGTCTCGATGCCTCGACTGCCTTGGAATACACCCGTGCTCTGCGCGCTCTGACGGACAAGAACGGCTTGGCCACCATTGTCACACTCTACCAGGCCGGAAACGGCATTTACGACCTCTTCGACAAGGTCTTGGTCCTCGATGAGGGCAAACAAATCTACTACGGCCCTCGCGCTCAGGCTCGTCCTTTCATGGAGAAGCTCGGCTTTATTTGCGACGACGCTGCCAACGTTGCAGATTTCCTAACTGGTGTTACTGTGCCTACCGAGCGCAGAATCAAAGATGGCTACCAAGCGCAGTTCCCTAGAAATGCAATTTCTATTCGCGAGCGCTACGAGAAGTCATCAATCAAGGCCAAGATGGACAAGGAGCTCGATTTCCCCGAGAGCTCGCGCGCAAAGGAGTGGACTGCTGATTTCCAAAAAGCGACACACGAGGACAAGGCGAAGGGTATTCCTAGCAACAGTCCCAACACAGTCGGCTTCCAATCTCAAGTCAAGGCTTGTATCATCAGACAGTACGAGATTCTGTGGGGTGACAAAGCAACGTTTTTTATCAAGCAGGGTTCTACTCTGGTTCAGGCTCTCATTTCTGGTTCTCTCTTCTACAACGCTCCTAACAACTCTTCTGGTCTCTTCATCAAGGGTGGTGCCCTCTTCTTGTCTCTTCTGTTCAACGCTCTCTTGGCCATGTCTGAGGTTACTGATTCCTTCTCGGGTCGTCCGATCTTGGCTAAGCACAAGTCTTTCGCCTTCTACAACCCGGCCGCCTTCTGTCTTGCTCAAATTGCTTGCGATTTGCCAGTACTCGTGTTCCAGATCAGTGTCTTCTCCGTTGTCCTGTACTTTATGGTTGGCCTGAAGGTGACTGCTGCTGCCTTCTTCACCTATTGGTTTGTCATCTATCTCTCGACTCTTGTCATGACTGCGCTGTTCAGAGCCATCGGTGCCGCGTTCCCAACTTTCGATGCTGCCTCCAAGGTCTCTGGTTTCATGATCAGCGCTCTCATCACGTACATTGGTTATCAAATTCCCAAGCCTGAGATGCACCCATGGTTCGTCTGGATCTACTGGATCAATCCTATGTCTTACGGATTCGAATCTCTTCTTGGCAACGAGTTCAAGGGTCGTGTGATCCCCTGCGTCAACAACAACCTTGTTCCCAACGGTCCGGGCTACGCCGATGCTGCTTTCCAAGCCTGTGCTGGTGTTCGCGGTGCCCTTCCCGGTGCTACTGAGATCACTGGTGAGCAGTACCTGGACAGCCTGTCTTACAGCTCATCCCACATCTGGCGCAACGTTGGTATCCTGTTCGCCTGGTGGTTCCTGTTCGTCGGTATGACTATCTTCTTCACTCTTCGCTGGGACGAGAACGGCAACTCCAATGGCTACCTCTTGGTTCCTCGTGAGAAGGCTTATCTAGCCAAGGGTATCATGAACAAGACCCCTAACGACGAGGAGAACCCTGCCGAGAAGTCTCAAACTTCCATCTCGAGCGCCGACACTCAAGTGCATTCCGGTGACAATGAGAAGCCCAAGTCTGAGTCTGACAACAACGACCAACTTGTTCGCAACACCAGTATTTTCACCTGGAGAAATCTTACCTACACTGTCAAGACACCTTCTGGTGACAGGGTCCTTCTCGACAACATCCATGGCTACGTCAAGCCCGGAATGCTTGGTGCCCTCATGGGTAGTTCGGGTGCTGGAAAGACCACTCTTCTCGACGTCCTTGCTCAGCGTAAGACCGACGGTACTATCCACGGTGAAGTCCTCGTTGACGGCCGTCCTCTCTCGCTATCCTTCCAACGTTCTGCCGGTTACTGTGAGCAACTCGATGTACACGAGCCTTTGACCACTGTCAGAGAAGCACTCGAGTTCTCTGCCCTTCTTCGTCAAAGCCGTGACACATCCGATTCCGAGAAGCTTGCTTACGTTGACACCATCATTGACCTGTTGGAGCTTCACGACATCGAGCACACCCTCATCGGCAAACCCGGTGCTGGTCTCTCCATCGAACAACGAAAGCGCGTCACAATCGGTGTCGAGCTTGTCTCCAAACCTTCGATCTTGATATTTCTTGACGAGCCTACAAGTGGTCTCGATGGCCAGGCTGCTTTCAATACTGTTCGTTTCCTTCGAAAACTTGCAGATGTTGGTCAGGCTGTTCTTGTCACCATTCACCAGCCTTCTGCCCAACTGTTCGCCGAGTTTGATACCCTACTTCTTCTCACTCGTGGTGGCAAGACTGTCTACTTTGGCGATATCGGAGACGAAGCCAAAACTATCAAGGAATACTTTGGTCGCTACGACGCCGCTTGCCCACCCAGCAGCAACCCTGCCGAGCACATGATCGATGTCTGCTCCGGTTCTCTTTCGCAAGGCAAGGACTGGCACCAGGTATGGTTGGACTCACCCGAGAATCAAAAGATGCACGAGGAGCTGGATGCGATGATCCAAGATGCTGCGGGCAAGCCCCCTGGCACCAAGGACGATGGCTACGAGTTTGCCACCTCCCTTTGGACCCAGACGAAACTGGTCAGCCACCGAATGAATGTTTCAATCTACCGCAACACCGACTACATCATGAACAAGATCATGCTTCATATCGGTACTGCTTTGTTCATGGGTTTTACTTTCTGGATGATTGGCAATGGTGTCGCCGATCTTCAGCTCAACCTCTTTGCCCTCTTCAACTACATCTTCGTTGCTCCCGGTGTCATCGCTCAGCTTCAGCCTTTGTTCATCGAACGTCGTGACGTCTACGAGACTCGTGAGAAGAAGAGTAAGATGTACGACTGGAAGGCCTTCACTACAGGTCTCATCGTGTCTGAAATTCCTTACCTCGTCCTCTGTGCGACTTTCTACTTCGTCTGCTTCTACTTCACCGTCGGATTCCCTGCAAAGGCTTCGTCTGCCGGCTCAGTCTACTTTGTCATGTTGGTCTACCAATTCATCTACACTGGTATCGGTCAATTCGTCGCCGCCTACGCTCCCAACGCAGTTTTCGCTTCGCTTGTCAACCCTCTCATTATCGGTACCCTTGTCTCTTTCTGTGGTGTCCTGGTTCCCTATGCTCAGATCCAGCCTTTCTGGCGTTACTGGTAAGTTTTAATGGTCCTCTCAACCCTTGTGTTCGATACTAACGATATCTCAGGCTGTACTACCTCAACCCTTTCAACTACCTCATGGGTTCCCTCCTCGTCTTCACCTCGTTCGACCAAGAAGTTCGCTGCAAGCAATCCGAGTTCGCCATCTTTGACCCTCCTTCCGGTCAAACTTGTGCATCGTATCTCGCCAACTACTTGCAAGGCATGGGACACGCCTCCAACCTTATCAACCCCGAGGCTACTTCCGACTGCCACGTGTGTCAATACACTCGCGGCAGTGATTACCTTGCTACCCTTAACTTGAATGAGTACTACTATGGCTGGAGAGATGCTGCTATCTGTGTCATTTTCGCTCTTTCCGGTTACGCTCTTGTGTTCGGACTGATGAAGTTGAGAACCAAGGCCTCTAAGAAGGCTGAGTAGAAAATCTCTGTACATTTTTTCCCATCTTTTACTTGTCAGCGCGGCGTTCAGTATAGAATTGGGGTTGATGCAATACCAACATAGACTTTCATATCTTGCTCTCACTCCCATTGTTGATGTATTGAGCCTCTTCTCAGTCTCTTCTCTCTTGCCCAAGCTGTCTGCCGCGTGGTTATCAAAATGCACAAAAGTTCCCTCTCAGATGATAGAGTCCAGAGAGAGTAGGGTTACGACAGTCTTTCTCTGGCCATGGTCGATGAACGTATCACGTCTCTGCATTTCCACAAGCTGTGCAGCAACACGCTCGACTCGTGAGATCCCCTAACTCGACAGCGCTTTCACCCCGTCGTCGACGATCCCGTTTTCACTCTCACTCGTGAAAATTCTTCTCCCAACTCTCTTCGGCTTCGCTTCCACCTCAACACAACACCATCCACGCCGACACGATGGAGTATCATAACGAACACCCCATGGCACCTGTCGAGCTTTCAGGCACCGGTAACAGCTCCAGCGACTCTACGCCTCCCAGTCACCATCACACAACCGCCAACACTGCTAGCGTAACGCAGCCGTCCCCTATTGTCACCGACACGATGGAGCGCGTGAACCATGGCCTCTCTGATGAGCTACTCGGCGATGACCACCCCAATCACACCTGCTCTGAATCTCCTCGAGACCCCCTGGAAGACACGACTACTCCTCGCCTGATGCAAGACATCACCAAAGCCACCAAAACCCCTCACCATCTACCCGGCAACGACGACACCATCGAAACCACCTCTACCTTCTCCAAAAACCCCCCTTCCGACGTCAACACCCTTGGTGCACAGCTCGAACGTACCTACCGAACCACCACATCCACCGAGATGAAGCAAGTCATCGCCTGCCTTGTGAACCTTGACGTCGCACTCACCCAGCAAACCCATCTCAACGAGCTGCATGAGGCTCACACTGCAAAGAACTTTCGTGAGCAGCATCATCTAAACAAAGATCGCAAACATCGCCTGCGTCAAGTGATGAAGGACGCCAACAACAAATTCGAGGCTCTTGACGCTCAGCGCATGGATCACGAGAAGCTGGTCAAACAATCCGAGATCCGTTTGAACAGCCACGACATCCAGTTCAAGGGGCTCAAGGAAAAGTTGAAGATGCTGGCAGAGGGCGGCGAGTGGGCAGAGGGGCAGCTGACGAAATTGGAGAAGCACCTCAGAGGCATGCAGGGAGAGATCGAACAGTTGGAAGGAGAGAACAAGGGGATGAAGGAACAGATCAAGAGCCTACAGGATGAGGTCCAGGTGCTCCAGGAAAATGATGATGTCTTGGAAAGGAGATTACATGCCCTGGAACAGATGTCCAAGGCCGGAAAGGGTAGCCAGGTGCTTCGGCTGAGCGTGAGAAAGGAGCGCATGTTGAGAGCCACTCGCTTTGCTGTTGGCAATTACCGTGTTTTCTCAATCTACCACTGAGGCTGATCGAGCACCACCAAAAGGCAAAGCGCTCGGAAAGTGCAAACAGCTGTCCAGAGAAAGAGCTTTGGTAGTTCTTGGAAGTTCATAGAGAATGTCTTCCTAATGAGGCTTTGTAGTAATCAAAGAAGCAAGTTGAATTCTCAAAGCCCTTTGGTTTGCTACAGTTGTCAAAAGAGTGTGACATGTGCTACCATGTAGATGTTTGTCCAAGTTTCAGCAAACCAGAATAATCACAGGCTCAGGTATATCTTCTGACTTCAGACTCTCAATTTCTCACATGATGACAACGCACATTTTCACTCTTGCTCGTATGAGCATGGCGTGGAGCTACAGGTTGCGCGTGGGCTCTCGCATGTCAGGATTGTACCTAATCACGTGTACAATGCGCTAGACGCGAACCAGCACCTTTTTCCTGGATCGAGTAACCTCCAACATTGATGATCGAGCCTCAGCAGCGCCTTTCGCACACAAAGGTAATCTAACCAAACTTCACAACCAAGACATCGACAATGGCGCTCAATTTGACGCTCTTTCCCGCGGAAATTCTGGCTCTCATAGCCATGCTTGCAGATACCGAAGATCTCACCTACTACCGTCTGACCTGCAAAGCCTTCCATGATTCGGCAACCAAGTCATTTGGAGAAGCGTTCTTCACTCAGCGCACACATGTCATATCTCACACAAGCATGGGCGAATTGGCCTTGATGTCTGCCAATCCCAAAGTCGGACCCTTCATGCGCCGGTTAGGATTCAACAGCATCTTGCTCCCACTTCCTTCGTTCATTCGGGCCAAGGAGATCGGTCTGAGTGGTAAAGTCTTGGTGGCCAGAGCGGCAGCTCGCCATGAACAAAAGGTGTGTCTCGACAGTGCTATCTTCCACCAGCAGCTTGTGTTCACGTTGCAAAACCTCAAGAGCTGGAGTGCCCGACCCATCAAGATGCATGTCTACTGTAACAAAGGACCTTATCATGGTTGGGGCTGGCAAAGCCTTCTTCCTGAACACGAGCAAAGCCCCATGGCAGTCCTCAGATCACCATCACCCGCTACCGATCATGGTGCAATGCGAGAGATCACAGCTTCCTATCTCCAGGCCATCGAAGTCTGCGACTATCCCACCTCTGGCATGATTCTGGACTTCAACAACACGGCTCCTGGTCCGACAAGCATCCTAAACTACCTCAACGAACATCAGCAAGAGAGCCCAGAGGATCGAGCACAGCCAGTGCTGAGTGGAGATCTACTGGCTCGTCGGTTCGGCGCGGGCTCCAACGGGCCTCATTGTGACACACTCCGCTATATCTCGACAACAAAGCGCCTCGAGCTTTATTGCGGTGTCACATCACGCATGATGCTCGACTTCCAAGCCTTCACAAACTGGCTTCCCCGGAACTCTGTCGCTACATTGATCCTGAGAGACATCAACAATTTCTGGGAAGATAACATCGACACTTTCCTTGCTCGCAACCCCCAGATCAAACATCTCGAATTTCATTCCTGCCAATTCTGGGAGTCCAAGTGGAGTGAGATCTTCACCATGCTCGTCGAGGATGCCAACATGGACGATCCTCTTCCCCAACTTGAATACTGCTGCTTTACAGACCTTCGCGTACAGCAAGCAGACAGTTATATACATGGTGACGAGCTTCTCAACGCTTGCAAGGATATCCATGAGTACCGTGGCCACGACACCATTCAGCAGGGCTTGGAAATGCTGAGTGCAAGATTCAAGACCCTAGAAGAAACACAAGATCCAAGCGACAGCGATGCCACTGTAGCATCGCCGATGACTGTATGAACTGAATTGAGGATATCACCCACGGAGGACGATACGAACGAGATGAAATTGATGCGGGATTATATATATATCCAGATTGCTGGACGAACATGTGTCTGGGAAGGCAAACGAGCCTGTCTTACTAATACCATAATGTGCTGGAAGAACTCAAGTATATCAATGGCTCTTGCTCATAACTACTTTGCAGTTTGTAAACTTTACCGTTTCCATCGCTTTCATCTTCCTCCAAACTCTGTCCGAAGATCTTGGTCAAGACGAGACAATCGCGATAGAACAAACCACACAATTCGGAGCTCGTATAGCTGTGGTATTTTTGCCAACCGGTGATCGGCATCTATAGCGTTCTCGAACGCGGCAAAAAGGTTGCTATCCAATGTATTAGATTCATCGAACAGCTTCATGCGATTCTGTTTTGTACAAATGCCTCAGATTCTCGTTCTGAACTCAATCTCAGCTACTGGAGCTTCGTCTGTACCGTTCATTGATCTTATAGGTGACGAAGTCTGGCCACCATAGTTATCCCCGATAGTCGCAGTCATACGAGATTTACCATCAAGAACGATCGCCTGACACTGCTGCTTGATCTGCGAAAAGAGCTCCGGCCAGAGATCTTCCAACACAGCTATCTGTCCGTCCATGATATCAGATCCATCGCTTGTGTGGGAACTTTGTCTCACTCAAGACTCGCCTCTTACACATCACTCTCGAAACTCTTTCGCCCGCCCTGGAGCCGAGCAATTCTCCATGTTGATTCTATACTTCGAAACCTTCTGTTTCCTACTTGTCACATATCCTCAACCGCGATACTCCATCATCAAGAACTTTTATAGACGAACCAAAATTTGACCACAACACAGTGGATCCAGGTAAACTTTATCCTTTCGTCGTTCTCGCAGTTTACAATCGAACTAATACGACTTTGTACAGACATGGATCTTCTACCTACAGAGGTCGTCAGCCGTATCTATCCCCATCTTGGTCAGATGGCACAACATGCATTTCGCCAGGTGTGCTGTCGCGTCAATCACGTGGGAAGACTATCTTTTGGAAGCTCCCTCGCCTATCAAGAAGCCGTGTGCACGAATTAGCGATGAATATATGGAGTTGGACAAGGAGGTCAACTTCAAAATTCGTTTTGCATGATCGTCCGCGCCCATAAATGTACTCCGGATGGCAGAACAATGATAAAGAAGGCTACGCTCAGAGATAGGTGTGCAACGAATCTGTTTGTTCCTTATGTGGTCAAAACTATTCGTCTATGCGAAGCGTTCGACACTAATCAAGATGTGTAGCTTCTCTTCATCTATCGCCCCTTCTGTGCAACCTACCGTAAGCTCTCTCCGTCAAGGCTACAAAGGAACAAGATCTCCATGAGTATAAAGCTAAAGAGCGTGTATTGATCTATTGTTACTATGTCCATCATTGCTATTGATCCCCGCCCTAAACGCAACCATGTCTTGGCGTTCCACGGCTAAAGCGTATTCTTATCATACATAAACAAGCGCGTTCTTCTCTCTCGTTGTGTTCACTTCTCAACTTGCAGAACTTCATACGTGTTTCCTCAACCCATTTTACTCCATATCTACTTACCACAACCCATTTTACTCCATATCTACTTACCACAACCGTAGCATCGTACAGAGTGTCTGGGTACGCTATCTTCCTGTTACTATCTTCGAAGATTCCGCTGCGTAGATCTCTGAGCTGATGAACTACCACAGCAACATGGAGTCCCTACCCACAGAGCTGGTCGGCGATATCTACTCACACCTCGATCAAGAATCACAGCGCAGATTTCGTCAGACGTGTTACCGTGTCAACATTGCTGGTAGGATCTGCTTCGCCAGAGACAACTTTGTCGAGATGATGGTCTCCGTCAATACCGAGTCATTAGAGAACCTTCTCCAAGCCACACTGCACGAACTTTATGGTCCTACGATCAAATCTATCACTTTCCGCATGCATGGGTTGGAAGATCTTCCAGTCCATGATCTCCGCACTGTCCGAAAGATCATGGAAGCACTTCACGCTAGGCAGCAAAAGGTGGCGATGAAAGTCGCTGTCACTGTCTGTGCTATCACAGATTTCGAAACAGTCGACAATAGAATCCACCAGTTCGTACAAAACATCATCGACTACAACAACGTGAAAAAGGTTGCCGAGGGAGCCACGATCCTGGAGCTCCCGTCCACAACCGCAAGCCTGCATTCACCTTCCCGCCGCACGACTCTTTACCGTGGGCTGGCTTTCTTGAGCGCAGTCCACGACATCAACATCGCCTTTGCAGACCCATGTAACCAAGGCAAGACTGCTACGGTGGGGTATGACAGCCGCTCGAGGCGTCTCACCATTGTCGGCCTGGGAATCCGCCAAATGCGCGAGCTCGAAACGTTCCTTGTTGGTATTGACCTTCACAAGATCACCTTCCAGAACGTGAACCTGGATCTTACCACTCTGAGCGTTATTTGCGAGAGTAAATTCATCACCTTGAAGGCCATCACCATCATCAACGCTACGCTATATGAGAGGTGGTCACTGGAAGACTTCGGTCGACTCTCCTGGGTCCATGCATTGCAGAAGATCAGTCAGCTTCCGGGACTCTTCTCTTTGACTGTCAACAACTTGTGGTCGAATGAGATCGGAAATTTTGACCCTGACCATTTGGCTGCTCCTCAGGTCTCCTACTTCTCGGCCACCGGGTTCGCAACTCTAAGCAACTCACTCGCACAGTTGATTGCTACCACTAAGTGGTAGATCAAAGTAAGCTCCCGATTGGCTGACAACTCCAAGATCGATAAACTAATTGAACGCACTCAACATCACAGCTTTAAGAATAAGCTATCCATCTCAGCACACCTCTTGTGTATCTCAATCTTGGGGACCCGTTCACAAGCAGATCATCTCCCCTTCGCAAGAATATTGTCTCTTCGCCCTGCCCGGATGCATCGGTATTAATCGAAACCACAATCATCACGGAGAATACCAGATTGCCCTTCTCAACAGGGGCCTCGACCTCTGCATTCCTTTGATCCACCAACCGGGTTTCTCCATGGTCTATACAGCTGCTTCCCCTCGATTCTACCTCTTGAACGCAAGCCCTACACAAAACATACATCAGGGAAAGGTAGAACAGTCTGGCAGACTTCACTATTCTCCTGGATGCCCCTGTTTTTCCTTTTCTTTGTCTTGCAAGCAGGTTGACAGTCTCATTCTGATTCCTTTCCTTTGTCGTTTGCTATTCGTTGGTTTTGTCTTGGAGGGTATGTAGACTTAGGTCGGCCCTCGTTTCTTTTGTCTCTCCAGCCCCGGCTTGTGTCATAGCCAGCAACAGAAATCAATTTCTCTCAACGTCGTTGATCAAAATTGTGATGCTTTTCGCAGAATTGTGTAGCCCTATTGAAACCGGCTGGCTTGCCTGTCTTCCACCCCTATGATTCTAGGTCTTCCGATACTGGCCCGTTTCTGAGATCATTCTAAGCACTCCACTTGGTATCCAACTCCGAAGATAATTGATGCCCCTGAATCTGTTTCCCAATCTCGCGCATACAAGAAACGGTAAAAGGACGGGTTGCGTCAACTTTACTTATCTCAGGGGTATTCTGGATCTGCTCATCAACTTGTCATTCGTCTCAACTTGGGATTTCAGAAGCACGTTGGTCTTTGTCATTGAGATTTCTTTTCTTTGTCTATATACGTCCCCTGTGAAGTCTTTTGCCTTGCCTCGATTCCTCACTCCTTTGTATGTTACACCCCACTCCTATCTTCGTGAGAAGGCACACCACCGCCACCTACGGTTGTCGCGGATCCCACAGCTGAGCTCATTATTCAGATCTGTTACCCCTCCTGTCTGTAATGCTGGCTCGCTTAATCCAGATATCGCTCTGACCAATTGAGCTCCTCGTCGGTGAAATGATTCGGGCAAAGATCCAAGAGATCCCAGGTGAAAATCTCCTCCCAGAAGAAGCCCAACTTCTGGGTCGGAACTCTCATAAAACCCAGATAGAGCTTTCCTTACTCTACGCCCCAACTAGATCTTGCAGACGTTGTTGGTGCAAGTCTGGTCCCGGCCTCATCCTCATGCTGAGCGTCCACGACTTTTACTCATGCGACCAATTTATCTCCTGCTGTGGCTTGTGCATTGTCTGGTTCTGGACCATCCTTGATGCTCTGCAGCACAAGGTCGTCGACAAGAACAAAGTTTTTAAAGGCCGCTCAACGACTCCGATGAGGCCCTTGTCCAGGCCATGCTTCGTCTCATTATTGCTCTTCCTCATCCACGCAACAGTACTTGCGTTCTTGCTAACCAAAATTGTACTTCATACCGAAGAAATTTCTTCTGTTGTTACACAATGGTCCACCACTTCCAGTTGTAGAGCCTGCACCCTCGAAGGGTGGATGCGGAAAGCCACATGTAGAGGAGCCGCACATAAGCCAGCATTTCCAATGCCATTGTTCTAGAGGTGGATAGCTTTGTTTGGAGAGTTCAGAGAGCCACAGCATGCGTATTTTACGTTCTTGCAGTAGTTGCTAACAGAGCCGACTTCGGTCATTCCAATAGGACACTGAGGGTCGCATCTGCCTGGCAGACAGTCAGCGAGGAGGCCAGACTGTCGTTATCTAACTCGTACCATTCATGTGAGTATACCAGTCGCACACGGATTGGATTTCGTTTGTTCGACAGCAGAGTGTATGAACAAATTCTACGCCAGAGATTACATCCGATCACTAGGAACGAGAATCTCTCCTACCTGCCTTTCTTCCCCTACAGCAAGATTATATGGTTCTCATGTGAGACGCTGCATGTTGTGCCCACTCGCGACTGCTCTGACTGAATTCTTGCTCCGTTGCTATAGCTTCGAATCTCTGCATCCACTCATCCCATCGACAAGGTTCAAACTTCAGTGCGTGACCAGTTTCAAGCTGGTCCAGACATGCTTTCCGAAGCTGATGACCCGCTATAAGCATCCAGGTCGCAGCAGCCGGCATATTTAGTTCTGCTTGTTGGTGATCCTCTAGGTCGGAGATTGGACGCAGGGCAGCAGAAAAAGCGGTACATGCATGAAACTCCATGCCTGTGTCAAAAGGCGCCTGGACAAGTAAAGTCGCGGCAAAGGTATTCGCATTCAGGAGAGGTGCTACTTGCTCATACCAGGGCCAGTCTCTTTGGAAATCACCCGGCCCATCGATGTCTGGAGAAGATCCTGGTCAGCCATAGAACGGGTTTTCTTGTTTGGGAAAAGTCACGTACAGATACCATACTCCCTAAAAGTAACGGGCCACTCAGGTAAATCTTTCCAGTATATGCAGTTGTTTGAACCCCTGACTGGGGATCCAGAAGTGTCTTTAATGTCCGGCAGACTTTGAATCGCGATCAACAATTGAGTCAGCTTGTCAGCTTGCCCGTCACCTCCACACGCTCGTATGGCGCTGCTGTAGATCGACCAGAAGATACCAACAGCTTGTTGATTTGAAGATCTGATAGATGCTTCGTAGATCGAGTTGATGGCAAACGCGGCATCGGACGGTGTTTGCTTGCTAAGCAAGACTGACTCGAGAATATGGATAGCTTGCTGGTCCTCGGGTGTCTGTCGGTATTTCGCACTGCGTGCGGAATTAGCCCATTCAGTGGGTGACATGACGTCCAAACTTGGTGTCTTGGATAGCAAGAATCATGTGTTGAGGAAAGTGGTCAAAAAGTACGATGTTTGCATAGGTCACTGAGGTCGGCTTCGGCGAATTGTGTGTAATAGTGGCCTGATGATGCTTGCCGTCGATATCAACAGGTGTAACCATCATAGAACAAAAGGGACAGTGTAAGCATTATTATATACTAAACGGTGTTTGCGGTGAGTAATTATAAGTGGGGTGGCCAGATGGGGTATATTCGACCGATCGACAAAACCACCGAGGGCAGGGGGCGGCTAGGATTTCCCCGACACCTAAATGTAGACCGTAGAACTTGGAGGCAATGAACGGCCTTAGACGCTATAGTAAAATTAAAAAGGCTATATAGGTAGCTATAGTTCTAAAGTTGTGGTTATTTATAAGATCGTGGTTTTCTAATTTTAGCGAGAAAAGTGCTGTCCGGCTTCCCTACCTGTTCGACCTCCACCGTTGTGCCTATACCCCTTCCGAATTGAATGTATATAGTTAAATACATCGACCAATTGTTGTGTCTGCGTGAAGCCTCCGCGGAGCATGTGTGGGGGTCAGTCTCGACGAGAAACGAACTTTCCAACGTCATGTGCGTGGTGCTGAAGGATTCAAATGCCAAGTGCTGCTCGTGTTGCGATAGCACACCTAATCGTTTCGACTGTCACGATCTTCCTTCAATCCCTCACCACTGTCCCAACCAGTCGCTCGACGATGTTCAATCAATCCTCCACTTTTCTGGGCGCCGCTTCGTTCGCAGCTCTGTATCTGATTGCGATCTTCTACGTCCGGCATACATCGTCACGAGACCCAAGCTCAGTATTCTTTGACCCACGTCAAGCCTACGTACCTAGTTACTCTGCTGTACGACAGCAGCAAGCAGAGGCCTTCGTCAAAGCTGCTGCAACGAATATAACAGTACCGTCGAATGCTACTGGTAAGAGCCAGACGAGTAAGAGACTTTGCGTGGGCATACCATCAGTAGCACGGGCCGAAGCATCATATCTACGCACATCGATCGGATCCCTACTGGATGGCTTGTCGGACAAGGAGCGTAATTCCATCTACCTCATGGTCTTCATTCCCCATACGCAACCCTCAAAACATCCCGCTTATAGTGAGAACTGGCTCCATACGCTTACTGATAGAGTGCTTCTTTACGACCTTCCGAAAGAGCAGATGCAACACATAGAACGAATCGAAAGGGAAGATACTCAATTTCGTGAGAAAGGACTGTTCGACTACACGTACCTTTTGGAAGCTTGCTATAATGAAGGATCGCCCTACATTGCAGTCTTTGAAGACGATATCGTAGCTTTAGATGGTTGGCTCCATCGGACTCTTGGTGGTCTAGAACAGGCGGAGAACCAGTCAGCACTCCAGAAGGCTTCTTGGGACTGTAAGTACAAAATCACATTCTCCAGGCTACAAAACTCTTGCTGACTGTCGATAAAGTTCTTTACCTACGCTTGTTCTATACTGAAGAATTCCTTGGCTGGAACAGCGAGGAATGGCGGTCCTACCTCGTTGGCTCGTTGGCCTTCACCAGTGTACTGGCTACGAGTATTGTCTTTGTCCGACTTTTCTCACGAACAATGAGAAAATTACTTACCAACCAGACATTGGCCCTGATCATTACTGTCTACGTCCCACTTGTCATCCTGCTTTTCTTCGCAGCTGGCAGGACCAGGGTCTTGCCACTACCTTTTGGCGTCAACGAGATGAAACGTTACGGTTGTTGCTCTCAAGGCCTCGTGTTTCCGAGAGAGAAGGCCAAGATATTAATGGCATGGTTTAGAGACAAGAAGATTGGGTTCGTAGATATGCTTATCGAGGAGTATGCCGACAGGCATGGGGAAACAAGATGGGCATTAACGCCAAGCGTCGTTCAGCACATAGGTCGCAAGAGCTCAAAGGGTGACGACTATGGTCCTGCATCGAAGTGGCAGATGTCAGTGGCGGAGAAGTTGTGGAACTTTGCTTTCGAGACGAACAAGGCCGTAAGACTGCGCAAGGAGCATCTGGATGCGATAGCGCAAAGCATGTAGAGATGGTCATGGCTAACGATAGAGGGTGGAAGATGGAGGATAGATAAGTCATCGTGTGGAACTTGGTTATTGTCGTTCGATACATGTCGCTTGTACATACATAGGGTAGACAAAAGTTTCACAAAGCAGACTCCTTACCCTCAATACAGATAACAGGGATATGGTGATCTATCGGGCTGGATAGGCACATTGTGATGACAAGAAGATATTGTTCCACACAGCAGCAGTTCAGTTCGCATATCGCGAACTGTCCGAGTATTTCGCTGTAGAGTGCAAAGATATACACTCTCACGCATTTGGATTTGGGCTGGGAGTCTACACAGTGTGTCCACTTTTATAGGGATCAAAGCGAGATTAATTGTCTCTAGAACAGTCATATCCAGCCGCGAAGCCCACAATCTGATGCGGTTCGAGCACTTGCTTGCTGGCTTTCTTCTATTGCTTTGCACCTTCGAACCATTTGCACGAGACTCGAAATTCAAGTCAGGTGCCACCAAGAATCAGAGCTCAACGAATCCTCGAAAGGAATTCCGATCTCGATTTGTGCGCTTGGATTATACATCCTCTTGACCCTGGACACGAAGTTAATGAGCTCTTTAAAGGGATAACCAACCGTACTGTAACAGCGATATCCTTGGCTTTAAACAAAACAACATTGATGTCTTGAGCAAATATTTCGTTCTCCAGCAGCCCTAGTCATCCTTCATAGGTTTCCGACAGCGAGAGCAACATGTTTCTCGTGAGCCGCAAGGTCGAGAAAGCTTCCGTGACAGAGCTAACGACTTAATAGACGGAATTGTTTAAAGCTCTTACAATCTAAAAGAGGTCCGATTTCGTGGCGAAGCTCCACGATAATATCCTCGATCAGAGTTGGTACTGGATAGACCAGACCAGTTCCGACCTCAGAACTGGTCTACCAGTTCTGCCAAGAGAACTGGTCTGGTCAGAACTGCCAGTTCCGACTGGTAGAACTAGTAGAACTGGTAGAACTAGTCACTAGTATAGGGGTCGCCGTTGGCAGGAAAGGTGTAACAGTCTTAGTCTTTAGTCTCTATATCAATAGGGTACATAGCTACGTTCTCAAAGGTCCCTTCGAGGCTAGTTATAATGCCAGTTTTGAGCCAACTTTTGACACATTAAGCCTCTCCTATAGCTCGTGCAGATAGTCGTCCTCGGTGAGGTGTAGTCATCAAGCCGGCGCTTAAGAAGATGCGCTCTAGCTCATCTAACATTGCTAGTATGGTAAAGATGTCTCTAGCCATACGTGATAGACGAGGGTAAGCCTACTTTTGACGTTGTGTTAACCAGAACTCAAGAGGTCTAAATTCGTTCGGTTGTCGCCCTTCCTCGCACCACTTCTAGTATTTATTAGTAGATGTGTCGTTCTTAAGGTTAGAGAAGTCGCTTAAAAGGTCCTCATCCATCTAGCGTGCGTTATCCTCAACTCTAAGAGACTCCGTGTCCTTAGTGGTAACCATAATTTTAGCGTATTTAAGCCATAGCTTCTTAACTTTAGCGCGAGCTCGGTTAATCTAACCTACGCGACCTCGCCATGCCTTCTTAAGCCATTTCCACTTAAGCCTAGGATAGAGCACAACTATAGCAACATATATAGGTAATTCGTCTATCTTTAAGTAGTATTCATCTAGCTTTTGCCATACGAGGTTAATACCGACATAAAGCATACGGTATTTAATCGTGTTTTTAAGCGGGTCTTTAGGTAGAGGTTCGTAAGTAGGAGGAGGAGGTATTAATTAAGAATAGCTTTAGGACTGTTTCGGTCTTCCTCGTTTAGCACGGGTAGGAGGTAGTAGTAGTAGTAGTTAGTTAAGGTCTTATAAATCGAAGATAGTAGATGCCTAAGAATTAACCATAGTATAATCCTAAGTTAGTCGAACAATTAAGTACTCTTACTTCGTAGCCTTAAGGTAAGTAAGTAACTTCTCTATAGTAGGGATTACCTACTAAATTGCGCTATAACTAGCACCTTCACCCTTACCTTCGAGACGCTAAGTTACGTAGAAGAGAGGCTAAAGAAGCTCGTTATAGATAATAAGGATTAACTAGTCATCTTAAGTAATAAAATCATTAAGGAAGGCTAGCTTCTTACGGCGCTTTTAAGGAGGTAGTTTGCTTCTATAATTAGTAAGCTTATTCTAGTACTCTTACTACTCTACGTACGCCTTATAATAGAAGTCCTTAACTGCTAGCCTAAGTTTAATAAAGACGATAATAGCGTCCTACATTAAGTTCTATCGAGTATCGGTAGGCATATAAAGCTCGCTAATTTAATTAATAAGAGGGTGGTCTAGTTGTAACTGCTTAAAAGCCTTATTACGCTAGGGCGAGGACCGGATCTAGATGATAGTGTTCCTTATCTTACTAAGGGGGCCCTTCTTACGCTAAATAGAGAGGTTATAGTCCTTAAGGTCGATTGTTATAAGCTCGTTTTCGAAAGCTTCCTCGTCTACACCCTATAGTATAGCTCGAGCTATAAGGTTAATCTTATAGCTAGAGTAGCGAAGGCGCCGGTAGAGAGGGTTAAAGTTATATTTAATGCCGAGGGCTTCGATATAAGTGTCGTTATTTGTTACGTTATTAGTTATAAAGTATCTAATCTTATTACTAAGGTTAAAGTGCTTAATAATTGCCGTGATGTTATTAGCAATATTAACACCGGAGTGCTAGCTAAGCTATTATAGAAGTGCTAGTAAGAAGGTCTTTAGGTTACCGAACTTATTAGCGAAGTAATAATTAACACCTAGCAACGTACGTAGGTTACGAGAAGTCTATAGATCGAAGGATAGATAGATCTTACTTATAGCGGCATATAGCTTCTTAGTAATAATGCCTATATAGCTATTATATACTTATAAGATCTAGCTAGCAATTGTCTTATAAGTTGTAAGGTAGCCTCGCTAACTAACTAATAGATTAAGCGAGAGTAAAAGGTCCTATAGATAGGGCGATTCGAAGAGCTAGAATGCATAGTTATTATAACAAATTAGAGACATAACTCGAGCCTTCTATGCTACTAGGTAGAAGACTATCCTATAGCGCTCTATGTCTTATCTATAACTAGAGCTCTTAGTTAACGAAGTAGTAAAGCTGCTAGATAGGCGACTTCGTTTAGCCTAGCCTTCGCTATATATAGTAATATTATAGGTAGATAAGTGCTTAATAGGAGGTATAGTACTAGAGTTTATACTAAAGCCGCATCGAGTAATTCGTTTATTATAGTAAGAGCGATAGATCTAGTAGTATATCTTAGGTATTAACCCTTAAATTTATGCTCGCTAGCTATAGTTAAAGATCTAGCTACTACTTACACCCTTGCTATTTAAGTAACCCTCGAGCTATATAGTAGTCCTATCTCTTTCTTACTAGCGAAGACGTATAAAGTCGATATCTTTATAGTAGTCGAGGTTCCTAATAGTGCGAGAGGTCTTAGTATGCGTAGTAGTGCTTCTAAAGTCGTTAGGTTGTTAAAATTCGGTAGGGATATTAAGCTTAGAGGACGGCGTAAGGGTTGTTAATAGAGCTAAGTATTCGCTTCGAGACTCGAGTAGATTAAAGGAAGAGAGTATCTAAGAGTTCTATAAGGTCTCCGCCGGAGTTTAAGAAGGTAGCGTGGCCATGGAGTAGCTATTCCATGGATTGCTTAGGACGCGTCGTAGAGAAGGCCTCGGCTGATATAGCTTCCGAGGTTTAACCGGACCAATCAAAAGCCTGCCGGAGTACTGCCGGTGAGAACTGCCAGTTCGAATTGGCAGTTCTCACGGCCGAACTGGTCTACCAGTTCCCAAATCGAGAACTGGTCCACTTCGAGAACTGGCAGTTCGGACTGGTGGACCAGTTCCGAGAACTGTCCAGTACCAACTCTGTCCTCGATTCTTGGCGTATTGAGAGAGTTTATTGATGCGAATGTATAGTGTTTCTAGGTGACGAGGAAACAAAGAGTACTTTTGGTCAGTGATGCGGAATGCAGGTCCCGATATATGTTTGCGATTATGACTCCTTCTGTTGTGACTGTGAGGTTGTGACTGCCTGTGGAAAGGCGGGGAGATTGAGCAAGTTTACCCTCTAGTGGTGGGTGGATATGCCATGGTGAAACCGAATTGGAGTTGATGTTGGTGCCTAAAGTCAACCGACCTTCTTTTTGTAGGTAATGCTTGCTGGCGCCTCAGCCCGAATCTATCGTCACGCGGGACCGACCTCCTCTTAGGATACCGGTTACAGATCACATCCAGCACAGATAGAACTTGGACAACAGAAGTCGCACAAAAAGACATAAAAAGATGTTTCCAAACTCAAACCGAACTTCAAATTCCCAAATCGAGAGTCCCTCTTATTTGTTTTCGCATTGCGCCAAACTCCTTACTCCGATTTTCCTTATACCCAGGCGAAGCCTTTGTGAGGTGGTTTCCAAGCCGCATCCACGCCCTTTCGTTTCGGCCACACGATATCAATCGGTTGCGTACCCGTCGCCCTCGGTGCTTCCTGCAGCAGGTGACTTTCCATGGGGGTATCATTAATATCATCAGCATCAACCTTTGGAATCAAGACTCCCTTCTTCAGACTATCCTCGTCAATTTCAACATGATCGTAGCGGGCACGTCTCATAGCGAGATGTTGTTTCTTGACAAACTTTTTCTCCATCTTTGTGGTCGCTCCCTCCAGGGTAGCGGTTCGGTACAAGTATTTGAGGGTGCCGAGGAGATAGCGCAAAGCCTCTGGGACTTCTGATTTCTCCTCTACCAACTGGCGAGGAAAAAAGACAGTGAATCTGAAGTTTGCGGTATAAGGAAAGTCGTGGGTAAGAGGTCTCAACAGATCCTCCGCCAACATTTCGTCGCTGTAGAATTTCAACTCGCGGTGGATGAATAGCGAGATCAGGAGATCGCTTTCGGAGAAAAAGTAATCGGCTCTTGGCTCGGTGTCGCGAGAGGCCAGGGTGTCGACGAATTTGCAGGTCGCGGTCCAGCGAACTCCATAAGGGTCCTCGTAGAACCCGTCGCGAGAGAGGACTGTTTGTTCACGGTCATGGCGACGTTGAGCATATCTTGTTTTTTCCTCCTCTTCGCGTGTTTGATATTTGGCGCGAAGTTTTTCTTGGCTTGCGCGGGTTTCTTGTTTTTGTTTTGTGAGTGTGCTGATTGCCAGTGAGTTCATCACAATTGGGCTGTCTTGACGGCTGCCTGATTGCAAAGATGGAGGTGGTGAGGGTACACTTTGGATTGTGTCGCGTAAGGTGTCTACAGCAGAGTCACTATATTGCGATGGGTTGTGAGCATGCTCAGTAAAGGTAGATGAGTTCTGTTGATGGTCACACTCGCTAGACGTAGATGAGTTCTGTTGGTACTGTACTGATGCGCTTTGGAGTGGAAACTTAACCAAAGGACAAGCCCAAGAGACGCGCTTTGAGGATTGTGCGGTGGTTGAATAGACCATGATGTCGAGCTTCGCGAGATTGCACAGGGTAAATGTGTCGTCGATGAGGTTTGATATTCTGATTCTATCGAAGTTTGAAGAGAGAAACAAAAGATGAGTGGTCGTTTTATATCAATGAGAAACTCCCGGTGACTCCTCGACACGAGGCGACTTCTTGGTTGTTCCACTAAGTCGAAAACGTTCGTTTGTAAGTGGCGAAATCATATCGACTTGAGCAAATACTTTGAGTTGATTTTGAGTATGGGTTTGCAGGTTGCAAGCGAGAAAACCCTCTCTGGTCAAGACGACTCGAACCGTGATATCGTCGCTGCCCGAAGACACATCTGCAGCATAGTAAGTGTAACAGATTTGATACGTTGTGACCCTACAAGGATACCACCAGCTTTCTCAATGCAACCTGCAGTCGACGAATGCATTGAGGGTGGATGAATGTGACGAATATGTTTCGAGAGGCCTTTCTCATATGCAGAGAGATACCGCTGTTAGTGGGTCTACACAAAATCAAGACCTACCACTAGGGTCCATGATACCTCGGAATTGACTCGAAAGCCTTCGCCAGCGAATGGGCTTGGCAGCTGTTTCAAACACCATCTCAAGATTGACTATCATGAAGCTTGTTTTCCATGAGAAAACTGCTCGATGTAAACAGCTGGGCGATCGAAGTCCGATAGCTGAATGTTGGGCATCGCTATGAGCGTCCATCCGACTTCCAAGGCTCAAGTCTCTTCTGTCTCGCGAGTTGACGAAGTAACTGGATACGGTCGCGTGTGGATTTTGCTTTCTCGGCAAGACGTGCTTTTCGCTCTCTGTCAATCAGGGCTTGTTCCTTCTCAAGACGTCTGTGGAGCTCGATTTGTGCTTCAGCACGCCGTCTCTTCTGCTCAACCTGTTCTTCAGCACGTCTCTCGCGCTCAGCTTTTTCTTCAGCGCGCAGTCTTCTGCGCTCTTCAAGCGCAGCCGCTTTTTCAGCGCGCTCGGCCTTTTTTTCAGCACGGTGTCTCTCATCGTCGGCCATCTTCTCAGTACGACGTCTCTCACGCTCGGCTTTTTCTCTCGCTCTGTCTTCAGCGCGCTGTCTTCGAAGGTTGGCCTCTTCTTCCGCGCGCCGCCTCCTGTACTCATCCTCTTCAGCACGCCGTCTCTTTTGCTCAGCCCTTTCTTCAGCACGTCTCTTGCGCTCAGCCTTTTCTTCAGCACGCAATCTTCCGCGCTCTCGACGCGCAGCCACTCTCTTAGCGCGCTCAACCCTTTCTACAGCGAGCTGTTTCCTGCGCTCTTCGCGCGCAGCCGCTTTTGCAGCGCGCTCTGGATATTTCAGGTAGTACGCCCTGATCCTTGCTACCCGGGTTGCTTCGATTTCGCGAGCTCTCTTCGTTTCTCGGTAGTATTTCTTCTTTCGTTCTCTGATGGCCTCTGCATGTTCGACGCGATACTGCTTTTGTCGAATCAAAACAGTTTCCTTGTTGTTTTCATAATGTTTATTCCGCGCTTGTTTGGAGGCTTCTAACCAACTTTGTCGATTTTCTTGTCGTGCGATTTTGATGACTTTTTGGTAGTATTTTTGGTTGTATTCTGTGCGGACTCGTTTGGGTCTAGAAGTTCGCGATTCCGGAGATGTTTTTGGGGGGACTTCTTCCGCAGCACCATGACTAGTAGATGAGAAGAGTCGGAACAACAAAAAATCAGAGTAAGCAGGTGCGAGTTGAACTGGACGGTAGACCACCTGAACGCCACGCGATATAGCGAACATGACTGAAGGTTTAGAGTCTGACCACTTTTGGACCTTACAGATCAGAAGCTGGAGGATTTGAAAAGGTATGGAGCATGCATAGCATGAAATGAGAGTTGTTCAAGGATGTTACAGAGAGTGGCAAGGTGAGTTCCATGACGGATGGATACTCGGCAGGCATGCCAAGCCGGGACGTGCAACAAGAAGCCGAACCCTCGGAGGCTCTCTCTCACTCTACACCTTCCTTGTCTTGGATCAAGCAGCACCATATCATTGCTCTTTAAGCCATCAGGTTCAATGATGAAGACGCAGTTGATATCTGGCCATATGGCTCTGCGCGGCCAAGCTTGCTTCAAGCTGGATTGAGGTTTGATATGTCTTTTTGTTTCTTTGCCGATGCACGTTCTTGGCAGACCTAACCGCGGACTGACGTTACTGCGTACTTTATTTCCTCGTACAAAATCGTGGCGGCATCCATCGCGCTCCCTCCGGTCCTAGCCAGCTTTTGTTTGTCGCAGTGCACCTATTTCAACCCCTGGAGCCTCATTCATCACCACATACTTCTCCGGCGCATTCTCACAGACCTACATGAGCAGGTAGCCATATCCGTACTGGTCAGCGGCAGTGTCACCGGACTGTCAGGGCCATGTTGACGGCTCCCCGAATCAACGGACGTTTCAGCCAGCTCCTGCTGCTGGCCGCCATACTCCTCATCCTTACCATAGTCTTCTACGCCAATGCCGACGCCATTCATATGCCAGAGAGTGTCTCACTGAAGCCTCCAACAAAGGGTCGACCACATCATCCTATCGATGACCTGATTGAAGAGGCGGATCGCCAACAAGATGCAGTCTTGCAAAAGGAGTCGCATACACTGGCCGATGCTGTGCGCGCATACGAGGATCGCAGAGGGCGACGACCCCCACCAGGATTCGATGCCTGGTTCCATTTCGCCCAGGACAATAATGCCCTGGTTATTGAAGATTTCTTCGACCGGATATACCACGACTTGAATCCTTTCTGGGCCGTGCCTGCTTTGACAATCCGCCAACAAGCCGGCGACATTTTCCACCGCATCAGTATCCGCAATGGCAACACTTCACAGCTCAGCGATCAACCGCGCGTCTGGCTGGATCTCTGGGAGAATTTGATTGGCACCATCGTACATCATCTGCCCGACCTAGATATTCCCATCAACGTCATGGACGAGTCGCGCGTTGTGGTATCCTGGGAGACGATAGACGAATACATGACTGCAGAAAAAAAGTCCCGGCGCATCGTACCTGTTTCCGAGGTTGTCCGCAAGTTTGGCAAGACGTCAGTCGGGAAAGACGAGGAAGTGCCCAAATTTGATCCTCAATGGGAAGGCGGACCATACTGGGATCGTGCTGTTATCGGATGTCATCCTGACTCTCCCGCTCGATCGTACAAGGCAGAAGTAGACTATACTGTTTTCCCACCTCTAAACAGCTCGTACCCGGAGAAAAGCCATCAAGGCTACGTCGCGAACTGGACGTACGTAAAACAACCTTGCGAACACCCTCAGCTCCAAGGTCTCCACGGCACCTTTGTCGAGCCCATCTCGATCGAAAATTCCAAAAAGCTCATGCCTCTGTTCGGAGGTTCAAAACTACCCATGAACAATGAGATCCTGTTGCCGCCAGCCATGTACTGGACGGATGACCCGTTCTACTCTGGAGGCGAGGAACACGGCGTCGAATGGGACAAGAAAAAGAACAAGATTATCTGGCGTGGCGCGGCCTCGGGTGGTCGCAACAGGGACACAACATGGGCTCGGTTCCAGCGCCACCGCTTTGTGTCGATGATGAACAGTACCAGCATTGCCTATGCTGAAGAAACGGGCAAACAGGCGAACTTTGAACTTCCCGAGTCAGGCCAATATGACCTACCATCTGGATCTCTGGCAAAGTGGGTTGGAGAGTGGGGAGATGCAGCATTCGTACATCTGCTCTGCTTTCCCGACACAAGGCCGCCGTTCTGTGATTATGACGACGCTTTCTACGAAGTCAAGCCAGCGATGCCGATGGGAGAACAGTACAACTACAAATATCTGCCAGACATTGATGGCAACTCATTCTCTGGACGCTACCGCGGATTCCTCGGATCAACATCACTACCTATCAAAGCGACCATATATGACGAATGGCACGATTCACGGATGATGGCATGGAAGCATTTCGTGCCCATGGACAACACGTTTGTCGATATGTACGGCATCATGCATTACTTTTTGGGCGGGCGTGACACAGCAGCCAAGAAGATTGCGCTCCAAGGCAAGCAATGGACCGAGACTGTACTGCGACGAGAGGATATGCAGATCTATGTTTTTAGACTGCTGCTAGAGTACGCAAGATTATGCGACGACAACCGGGAGAAGCTTGGGTGGGTCAGCGAGACGGAAAGACTCTTGCTGGCCGATGTAGACATGGATGGAGCAAAGTAATGGGCATAATATTTTCAATGAGCAACGACAATTTAATGTATTGAATACACATGGACGGTGCGTCCCTCAAGACTTGGATCCTGATCCGTACCTGCCTTTTGACATGGAATTAACATGACTCACGATGCCAAGAAATCAGGCGGGGCCCGAAAGGAGCTGGTGGTGTGGGTTGGTCTTGCCTGTTTCGCAACCAAAAAAGTGTTTTCGACTCATCTTCAGTCATTTCGAGCACAGAGTGCATGCGCGCGTTCCAAGTCAAAAGAACATTGTCTTTCCTTGGTCTTTCTCCTTCGTACACGCCTTTGTTCGCCCGACTCGGATCCCGCCAACTCTGGTCACACACGAGACGTTTTTCAAACTTCCACGTCCCAAACCACAAAGGCGTCACCATGGAGCAACTCACTGCTTCGATCAAGACCTTGGGCCTCAATGAGGTGCCTCAGCTCTCCAACCTGACCACCTTCCCCACATACAACCAGGTCGACATCTACCGTGCACACATCGCCGAGCTGCTTGCACCCATCACCGGCGTCGCTGCTGAGCAGATCTACCCTCTGCTGCAATGGACTCAGATCCTGGACTACGGAGATGTCATGTTGCCCGTCCCCGCTCTGCGCATCAAGGGCAAGAAGCCTGACGCTCTTGCCCAGGAGATCAAGGAACAGGTAACACTCTATCCAGCAACGTCCCTGGTACGCTACTGACCTTGTCTGCAGTTCCCCGAATCACCCCTCGTCCTCCCTCCCGTCGCCGAAAAGACGTTTGTCCGTTTCTTCTTCAAGCCCGATCCTCTCGCCAAGCTCGTCCTTCCCTCGATCCTCAAGAACAGCACCAAGTACGGTTTCAACCCCAACCTCGGTCTCAAGGACCCCAAGGACCCCAGCTCGGAGAAGAAGAAGATGATTGTCGAGTTCTCGTCACCCAACATTGCCAAGCCTTTCCACGCCGGTCACTTGCGTTCGACCATCATTGGCGGTTTCTTGAGCAACCTGTACGAGGCTGCTGGCTGGGATGTCACCCGCATGAACTACCTCGGTGACTGGGGCAAGCAGTACGGTGTTCTGGCCATTGGTTTCGAAAAGTTCGGAAGCGACGAGGCTCTTGAAGCCAACCCCATCGGTCACCTGTACGAGGTCTACGTCAAGGTCAGTGCCATTGCACACGACGAGGCTGAGCAAGTCAAGGCTCTCAAGGCAAAGATTGTCGAGCTTGAGGGCAAGAACGAGTCGGTCGTTGAGCAGCAGGCCGAGGTTGAGCGCATCGAGAAGGAGGGAATCGACCAACAAGCCCGTGACTACTTCAAGCGCATGGCCGACGGTGAGAAGGACGCTCTGGGCATCTGGGCTCGTTTCCGCGACCTCTCGATTGTCAAGTACAAGCAGACATATGCTCGTTTGAACATCACCTACAACGACTACTCTGGTGAGTCGCAAGTCAAGAATGAGAGCATGGAGACTGCTGCCAAGGTTCTGGCCGAGAAGAAGATCAGTGAGGAGAGCGAGGGCGCTGTCCTCGTCGACCTGACCAAGTACCAGAAGAAGCTGGGCAAGGCTCTGGTCAAGAAGAGAGACGGCACAACCCTTTACCTCACCCGTGACATCGGCGCTGCTGTTGAGCGTCACCAAAAGTACAACTTTGACAAGATGATCTACGTTGTCGCCTCGCAGCAAGACTTGCACCTGTCTCAACTCTTCAAGATCCTCGAGGTCATGGGTGATGAGTACGCAGAGGTTTCCAAGAAGTGCCAGCACATCAACTTTGGTATGGTTCTGGGCATGTCTACCCGCAAGGGTACCGCCAAGTTCCTCGACGACATTCTCCGCGATGTCGGTGAGAAGATGCACGATGTCATGAGAAGCAACGAAGGCAAGTACGTCCAAGTCGAGAACCCCGAGCAGACTGCCGACACTCTCGGCATCTCGGCCGTCATGGTGCAAGACATGAGCGGCAAGCGCATCAACAACTACGAATTCGACATCAACCGCATGACATCGTTCGAGGGCGACACTGGCCCATACCTCCAATACGCACACGCCCGTCTCTGCTCGATTGCGCGCAAGGCAGAATTCACGCCCGAGCAGCTCGCAACGGCCGACTGGTCGTTGCTGACGGAAAAGCACGCCGTGGACGTTGTCCGCTCGCTCGCACAGTGGCCCGACACCTTCACCAACACAATCAAGACACAAGAACCCGTCACCGTCTTGACATACCTGTTCAAGATGACGCACATGTTGAGCAGTTCTTACGAGCAGTTGAATGTCATGAAGGCCGAGCCCGAGGTCAAGAAGGCTCGTGCAGCACTTTACGAGTGTGCTCGCCAGGTGCTGTACAACGGTATGAGACTGTTGGGCCTGAACCCTGTTGAGCGCATGTAAGACGGGGATGCTACAAGATTTAGGAGGCGCAATGGGACATGGTTATATGTTGATACCTGCATGGCGCATGGGACGAAAAGAGACGATGGACTTTGATAGATTGTGTGAAAGGACGAACAAGATGAGAAATTCTACAGAGACCAATCAAGGAGTGAGGTTGTGAGTAGAGCAAGGTTTCTTGGTTGACAGGACCCTGAAAAGTGGGCGGTTGCCGTGGGGAAGTTGGTGTTGATCGACAGAAGGCGCATCCAACCACTTCCCAGCCACGGCATTATTACATTACCAGCCATGTCACGCCAAACAGGCCATCTCCTGTTCCCTTTGTCGTTTACGCGCCTTCGTCACGCAAACTCTTTTTGACAAGGTCCATCTCCAAAACACCCAACAGTGTATCACGCCGTTGCAACCATTCTATCGATAGCATCCGCCTTCCCCACATTCTGTATACCATCGACAATCCACGCTTGACACGGGACGCGAGCTCCGGCTGAAGGAGCCTCAGCAACCATGGCACCCATAAACCCATCTCAACACCTCACTGCCCGCGCACCAGCACCACCTCCCCCGTGCGCCGGCTGTCTCGACCCCTCCAAAGTCAACAACAAAGTCTACTTTTCCCTCTTCGCCCTCATCTTTGCCGCCATTGTCGTTGGATCCATCTGGTTCTTCTTTCACGCCAAAAACGGCGGCTTCCACTGGCAACAAGGCGATTTCGATGACTGGAAGAGCACCGTTTTGAGGAAGAAGGACGCGAACGGAAACACCATTTACTCGGCCAGAAGTGTCGTTTCCAGACCTATGAAGAGTGATAGGATTGCCGCAAAAAGTGTCGTGGGCTATGATGAAAAGGGCAGAAAGGGAATCATGGCCGTCAGGGGCTTTGGTGGCAGTCACTCCGTCTACTACTCTGATGGCTTCACGCAATACTCTGGCGACCGCAGTGATGCCATGACATCCATCTCTCGCAACGAAAAGCGTGCCCCAAAGATCAGGGGTGGATACACCGAAGCTCCGACCTCGACTGACCACTCTCGCCGCTACCGCGACCGCGACTTGCGCGACTACAAACACGAAAAACCGGCTAGAGTTGGCGGCATGAACAGATCTGCAGACGGCACGCAGTACGACTACAGCGACCGCAGCGAAACCCTTACCGAGATGACCGAGACCTCCTCTGCAGCACCCATCCTGTCTTCCTCTGACCGCAAGCGCGAAAAGGCAGAAAAGAGGGCTGCCGAAGATGCTGCACGCATGGAACGAAAATGGCGCAAGGAAGCCGAACGCGCAGCCGCTGCTTTGGCAAAAGAACAAGCCTCCTCTGCTGCACCGTCAACCCCCAAGAAAGCATCCACACCTTCGAAATCCCACACGCCAGACAGAGCACCCAAGAGCTCAAAGAGAGGCGCTAGCCGCAGTCGCTCCAGCAGTCCCAAGAAACAGCCCACCCCAAGACAGAGAGACTACTCCTTCTCCGGCGCCCCCGACGAGACCAGCACAGTCTACACCGGCACCTACACCACCACATCCGGCACCCGCACCAACAGCAGTTACTACGATGCCTACCGTCCGCTTGCTCAAGCCTCGCCCGCCCGCGACGTCCCTCCAGCCTCGTCTGAGCGCCGCGAGCAACGTAGAGCTGAGCGCAGAGCTTCGTCCAGCAGACACAATTCGGCGTCTCCCTCCAAGCAACACCGAGGTTCGAGATATACGTATGCTGAGAGCGAGGTTACTGCCAGCTCGGACAGGAGTGGGGGGAGATATGAGAGGGTCAGGGGTACTGGTGACAAGAGGAGTAAAGGGGGTAGGGATGTGATGGCTGGGTACAGGAGGGGTATGGATAGTTTGGGAAGTGATAGCGAGTGAACGGGCTTGGGGAAGGAAGAAATTGAAAGATGTGACAGGCGTTTAGGACAAAGAGCCTAAAGAAGAACGAATCCGACAAGACAGAAGCATGAAAGAAAGGTACAGGACACGTACAGACCCAATGAACGATAGTAACGAATTCCAGATTTGACGCAGTGATCGATCGAGCGAGCGAATTTCATCCTTTTCCATATTGCCCCGTTTCCATGTTTCCCTATTTCCATATTTGCTCATGTATCTATCCTCCATATGTACCAGGATATACTGCAGCCCCCACCTTCCTCCTATAATAACACAGTAGGTACTCCAAGCTATTCTCGCTACATTGTAAGTTGTGCTTTCATTCACTGGCTTTGTTGCAAGTGGATCTTAGTGGTTGGTTTTTTTATATACTGCTTTTTTTTCTTTTCTCCTTCTTTTTCTCTTCTCCTTCTTTTTCTCTTCTCCTTCTTTTTTCCTTTTTTTCCTTTTTTTCCTTTTTTTCCTTTTTTCCTTTTTTCCTTTTTTCCTTTTTTCCTTTTTTCCTTTTTTCCTTTTTTCCTTTTTCTATTCCTCTTTTCTCTTCTTTCTTTTTTTCCTTTCTTCGTTTTTTCTTTTCTTCTTCTATTTCTTTTTTTTTGCTAGTAGGTTTAGACAACAACGTATGGCCTATATAATAAGGTATAGTTGTCCCCCTCCCCACGAGTTGAGGGGCAAGCAACGGGCAAGATACATTTGTATTCGAGAGTAACGTGGAGATTTGTAGTACTGTACTTGTATTGGGGACACTGTTCCTTAGGTCATCCGTAAAGAATAGATAGTTCCCGTACAATGAATTGAATGCTTTACTGTATGCCATTTACTCATGGACTCGAAGAAGAGGACATGAACTTTTTGGTTTGATTTGAACTTTTTCATTTTTGATCTGAGATTGTGGACATGGAAGAGAGTGTTTTTTTAGTAATTGGATGTTTCGTTTTGGTTTATTGCTTTCTCTCTGCTTGTGGTTGGTTCCTTTTTCTCTCTGTCCTTGTGGGTTTGGTTCTCGTTTTTCGCTTGAGGTCCTGCCGAGTGCAGCGGTATTCGGATTTTTTTCAAACATCGATGGCGGGTTGGTGGCTTATATGGTTGGAGCGCCTGATACATGTCACCCCCCTTTTTTCGTGAGCCCCTTGTCTTTATCTGGCTGCTGTTTCACTAGCCCTTGTTTCTCTTTGCAGCCTGCTAATTTCGCTAGCCCCTTTTTCTTTCCTCTGCAGGCTGCAGTGTTTCGGCAACTGGCATTGAGGAGATCGTGGCCTTCGATGCTCACTCGCTCGCCGCAAGTCCATGCATCGCTTTTATTTGAGCTTTCTCGATGATATTGTTCTTTTGCCGTAGTCGTGAGATTTCCAGGCCTTCGCGGATCCAAGAAAGCTGTTGGTGTTGTTGTAGGGGGGAAAGACTTGACGGTAAAGTGGGAGTTTGAGGAGATTTGTCGGGATTGCTGACTTTGTATGTCCCGAAAGGGGAGGGGCTGGCAAAGACGATTTTGAGATGCTGCTGAGGATGCTTGTACTGTGGGTTGCATCTTGCGAATTGCATGTTGCGAATTGCACGTTGCAAAGGAGTACCTGGCTCCGCGAGTAGAGGCTTATTTACCCCTGGCAAGAATTGTCTGTAGAGTGGTGCAGAGGGGGGATGGACTTGATGCTGCCAGTCGTCCTGGTGTCAAAGGCGTCGATATCGGCAGAGAGACTTGTGACATCTGTCGAGACTCGATTCACATATCCGCCGACAGGATCGGTAGCGGTGGATTCTGTCCTTTTACACTCTGTGCATGGAGGCAGATTGACCAGTATAACGATCCCCTTGTCTGTTCAGTATGGCAAAAAGTCCCAATGCTGATCATGCATGAAGCTGTCCCAATCCTGTGTTTCCCCTCTCTCCGTGCTCGCCCAAAAGCTCTCGAGCACTTCCAACGAGCGGTGAATGTTAGGTATATGCAAGAGGTCGAACATATTGCTTAGCAAAGTTCTCACACGTTCTCGATCTTGGCCTTGAGCTTCACAGCCAGCAGCGAATAACGGCGTCGTCATGACGACTAGAGGTGTAAGGCCAGCTGTAGCGGTGAGACTTTCGATGCATGTAAGGATGGTCTTGACGGAACTCTGTACCGGTAGAGAAGTAGCTGGGTGCGAGGAGATGCGGCGGTAAATGTAGATGAGCGCCATGTGGTGCCATATCTGATTGCAAGACAGGAAATCCGCCTTTTGGCGCGCGGACAACTGTTCCTCTACACCGGGCCTGAAGCTGGGAGCTTTTGTTTTTTGCTCGTCCAGACGGGCCCAGATGCAACTGGCCAGTGAAGCTGCTTCCTCGTCCAAATCGCCTTCTTCGAGAATGGTTGGCCGAGCATCGTTGCGTCGTTCCCAGGCCGCTGCGCCAATCTCACGGAAGATTGGCGTGAGGTCGGTAGCGAAACCTGCGTATTCGTCCAAGTAGACCTTTTCCTCTTCATCGCCGTCGAGGGTGCGAGGTCCGAATCTGGCGAGTTGACCAGAGGCAAGGCCGTCGGTGGTCAGTGCTACAAAGCTCTCGGTCATGTTGTACCAGCGCTTGAGAAAATATCTGGTGCTGTCTCGTTGCTTTGAAGAGTAGCCCGTCCAAGACTCGATATCGAGCATGAGTGCTTTGGCGCCTTCGAAGTGGGCGCGCCAGGTTCCGGGTCGATCGCCTCCGGCGTGGACCTCGCAGAGAAAGAGCGTCCTGATGGTTGCCAACAATACACTGCTCTTGTTGACATCTTTTTCCAGCAGATCGCTCTGAAGTCCAAATATACTGTTACTCAAGAGCCGAGAGATCAGAGGATCATGTCTCAGTGTGTCGCTACCAAAGCCAAGTCGTGACTTGTGGTGTATTGCGGAGAGAGCAGCAGTGGCATAGAAGAGAGTCGGGCTCTGTAGAGCAGCAGGAACGATGACTCGACATACATCTTCCTGGACTTTGGAGTGACACGAGATGACGTGCGATGTCCCATTGATGAAGTGATCGAGTAGTGACCGATCCAAGGTTCCGAGGTTGACAAACGGGTCGACTGGTGTAAGTAGTGGGAAAAAGTCGATGCCATAATCGTCTAGCAACATCTCATATGTAGAAGAAGTTGGAATCAAGGCCAGTGTGTCTTCCATTTCGATGGGCAAGTCTTGTAAGGCGGAGTCTTCCAGTGTTTGCTCAACCGGCGATTTTTCTGTAACAGTAGGAGCAGGAGGTGCAGTAACCCGCGGAGGTTGAGGTTGTACCTGAAAGCTATTCACCGTATAGACAAAGCCTTTATCCACACTCCCTACACCAAAGTCAGCCAATCCAGCCCATGACAATCCAAACACTACAAACCCCTTACCAAGTTTCTTCACCTTATCCTTGGAAGCACCAGCATCAGAGATACAAGCCCCGAACCTGGACGAATTAAACGCTCTCCCACCCCATCTCAGCTTGACTTCATAAACACATTCAACATCAGCGGCGAGACACCTTCCACAACCAGGTCTCTGTTCATCGCATTTCTGTCTCCGATTCTTGCATCTCGCACAGCCGCTCCAGGATCGTTTGTTTCCAGGTGCACGTGTGGTGGCGGGAGCTGCGACAGAAGTGGAAGGTGTGGCTGTAGAAGCCAAGGCCTCGGGGTTCTGATCGTCCATTCCTGGATAAGGCTAGGTATTGTGGGTGAAGGGGTCCTGCAGGTTCAAGGTGGCCTACGCCGCATCCTGATAATGCCGGTTGTCAAGGGATACTGTCAAGTTTTAGAGAGCCTGCAAGTTTCCTTTGGGATGACTGTAGAGAGACAAAGACTTGTGCACGCCGCCAATATCAAGGACCAAAAGGGAAGGTTGAGGAGATCTCTTGGCGATATCGGAAGGAAGGAGCGGGGCGGCGAAAGGTGACCCTGACCCGTACCACTCCACCTTCTCCATATCCCCCACTCGTTCCTCGACATCGCGTCAAGCACGAACACGCGTTCTCGACCTTTAGTCTCAAAGAGGCATGTTCAAGAGTCCACTGTATCTACATCCCTTATAAGCTACCCCAGAGGCCCTGTAAGTCATCTGTAAACACCTCAAACCTCCATCACAACCACCATGGTCGTCCAACTCTCGCACCGCAAATCCCTCCGCTGGATCCCCGGCGCCCCCTCGGAACCAACCTCAACCCTCGTCCTCGACGTCGGGACCTCCTTCATCGACCTCCGCATCCTCAAGTCCGACTCCAGCATCGATTGGGCCATGGCCGGCACCCGCACAGTCCTCTGCCCGTCACCACTAAAATGCCAATGGAGCAAGGAAATCTGCTCCCAAAACACAGAGTCCCACGACGACATTGGCGAGTTTGAGGATCTGCCCGGTGGCGATGCGTTGGAGAGGGGGAGCATGCCGAATCCTGAGAACAATGGTGAGATTCAGGAATATGAGGAGGTGTGGGGGAATCTCGATGTTGCGGCTTCGGATCAGCCAGCGTGGGTTTTGAGGAGTAGGGATGCGGAGGGGGTGACGTTTTTGGGGAGGGTTGGGGATTGGTTTCAGGGGTTGAGGAAGAGGGGAGATGGGGGGTTTGCTGCGTTGAGGGAGGAGAGGGTGGAGGGGGAGTGGGTGCAGAGGTATGCGGTTGGTGAAAGTCTGCCCTCGATGGTGGGGTTGGGAGAGGAGGTGTTTGACCCAAAGGACTGGAAACAGGATACTGATGCTCAGGTTGGGGGAGTGACATATACAGTGTTGGCTCTGGAAAAGGCATGATAATGTACGCGAACAAGTTGAGAATACTCTACATGACTTTTTCAAACTGCAGCCGACACTTTTGTCCCTTTGGTCTGGAAGAAATGACCTGATCATCAAATCTCATGTCCGCCTTCTCCTTGCCCGACACAGTCCTATAGCTTCCGTAGACCTCCCTCAAGAGTATCTTCATCTCAGCCAAAGCCAGATGCTTTCCAATACACCCTCTGGCACCCTGTGAGAAGGCAAAGAACATGCGGTTGCGCTCCAACTCTCCTTCATCCTCAAGCCATCGCTGCGGATCGAATCGCTCAGGCGAAGGGAAGACGACTGGATCCTTGTGCAGGGTGAAAGGCTGACAGGAAACAATAGTGTGGCCAGGGATGAAGTAACCATCCAACATCGTTCCCGAGTCGGGCGTGTATCTCGGAAAGCTCATGGGGATGGGTGGGAAGACTCTTAGTCCTTCCTTGACAACAGCATCCAGATAGGGGAGTTGATCAAAACTCTTGTCTTGACTGTTGTTGATCTCTTCCCGTAAGCGTTCTTGGATGTGTGCATTTTGAGGCAAGGAGAGTTCGTGCATCAGGAAGCATAGACCGTCGCCAGTAGTATCGATACCAGCAGCTAAGTGATCCATACATTCTGCCGCTGCAGAATCACCTTCTAGCTCCGAAGCTTTGGAATGAAGTTTCGAGAGTAGGGAGTAGGATGCTGGATTGGGTTTCTCCACTGCCGCGAGAACGAAGTCGTTGGCCAAAGGTACTGATCTCGACCGCTTTGAGTTGAGTCTGTCGAAGAGATCGGCAAGTTTTGGTGCGTAGTATTCCAGATAAGGTGCTTGGATATGTCAGCATCATGCTTCAAGAGCAATTGGGTGCATAACAAACCTCGTAGACTATCCGCATAAGACATTTCCTCCATGATTTTGAAATCCTCAGGATCAGACAGCGAATTCGTACCATAACGCGCAAACAAATGCTGAGAGGCACCATCCAGCGCAAAACAATGCAAATGCACCTATTCCTCACATCAGCAAAACTTTACCATTCTCAAAACAACCACCAAAAACTCACATAAACATCAGCATCGCCCCCATCCTCCTTCAAACAATTCTCCAAAAACCTCTTCGCTCTCCCCCTCAACCCCTCCACCGTCTCCGCCCTCAAAACATTACTATTCGCATACCTATCCCCCAACACCCTCTTCCTCTGCGCATGCTCCCCCCTCTGCGGCATCGAAAACAGCGTCTTACACCCAAACTGCCTAAACAGGTCATAAAACTCCGTTCTATCGTAGCCACCCCCGCCCGAGGTATAGATTTCCTTCATAGCTGCGTAACTGGCGAAACTGCATTCGCGGGGGGAGATGCGGATGATGGGGCCGTAGGTGGTGTGGAGGGAGTCAACGTAGAGGCGGCGTTGGCCGGTGAATTCCTTATAGATGAGGTAGAGGGGGGTGAGGGTTGTGTAGAGGGGTCCGGGGAGTTTGGCGAGTGGGGAGGTGAGGTGAGTGTAGAGGTGGTGGAGGAGGAAGAGGATGGGGAGGAGGTAGATGAGGAACATACTTGGTGTTGTTGGAGTGAATTGGTTAGTGGGGTTAAAGAATCGAGTTGTAGACGGATATGGTTATGGCATGGCTAGAGGGATGAGAGAGGTCGGCATGTAAAGGGAGTCACACTCGTAGTCCTGATGGGGTAAGTTGATGCGTGCCAACTAAACGCTTGCTAGGTCCTCAAAAGCAAGATAAAACAGCTCTTGTCGCGAGATGGTGTACCTCGGTCCACCTATCTCGGGCAACCTGCCTTAAGGTTCCCCGATACCGCTGCCCCAGACTCACTACTACACAACTCCTATGACGAGGCCCATAAACATCATCAACCATCACAGTGCGAATACTACGAATTTCATTACTACAGACATAAAGCAGGATAGAAGTGTATATAAACGCTTAATGGCCTGATGAAAAGAATAGCACACACCCTTCCTCCTACATAAACATACCGTTGTATCCTAGAAACACTCCGTATCTTAAAACATCTACCATATTGTCTCTCGTGAAACTCGACATGATCAAAAACATCCGCACGCCGAAGAGATAGAAAACACCTGGCAAACATCGTCTGAGAGATGATGCTAAATGGATTCGCAGCTACCTCACGAGACGGATATTAAGTACATCTCTCTTCCTTCTCCCTCCTGCCCCTAACCTTAGTGTTTCTATAAAGACGAGAAGAAATTGGATTTCTAGGCTTTTGAGGGCGCAGTTGTCGACTCGAGAATTACGATGGGTGTAAGAGGAGAGTTGATTATCGTATTTTGTCGTGTTATAGAAGTAATGATATTGATGTGTGTCGTGGTAGCAAGAGCAAGAAAAGGACGTATGTTCATGTATCGTCGTGGAAAAGGTTGGTTGTATCAATCATCCATCCATTCTCATCTCCTGTCGGGAATGGGTTCGTAGTCGTCCTCAGCGGGCAACATCTTAGCAGCCACTGTAATGCCGACAATATCCATCAACAGCACAATCCAAGATACGGTGCAAAGAATCCAACTCTTATCCAACTTCCAACCGACGAAGAAGCGGTTATCGTGGTCGAAGAGGAAAGCCTGTTATTGTCGCACTTGTCAGTTTTGCTTCTCTTCCTCCATTCATCAACACACTTACCACAATCGCCATAGCGACAACCTGACAAACCACCACAACCCCCAAAAGACCCACACACATCTTCCACCCACTATCCCTATTGCTCCTTCCGCCCAACAGCACAACCGCAAACGCCACAAAAGTCGCCAACTCGACGACGACGGAAAAGTTCATCAAAAAGCCCACGCTCCTCCACATGGAGCAGAACGAGCGGTCTTCGCCCGAGCAGTCTTCATACACGGGGAAGGGTGTGCAGCCAGCGGTGAGCGAAGAGCAGCGGCGGTGCAGACCGTAGGAGACGTGGATGGGTGCGGTTGGGTGCGAGGGGTTGGGGGAGGTGGAGGCGGGGCTGGTATAGGAGATCCAGTTGGGGAGGGCCATGGAGGTGAAGGTTAGGGCGACGGCTGTGAGGGGTGTTAGTGATGGGATACTAGAGCGCAGAGATGAAGGAGGGCAGGGGAAGGACACACCTGCTAGGAAGACCCAAAGGCCTATACCGTAGACCATTCGGCGCGTCATGTTTGCTGGAAAGACGTGAAAGATCGAGTCGACTCTTGCGGAGATCTGGTCGGGGATGACTGCAGACACGTAGTCAAAGCCTGCGTGAGAAGACGTCAAAGGCCAGAGGACGTGTCTCGCACGATACAGATGAGCAAAGGATGTCGGTGAACAAGGACCTGCCCTCCTTCCTGCAGTCTGCAGATCGCTTAATCGCTGGCGCCTGCTGCCACTTTATCGCTCCGATTCAGCCTAATACGTCATTTTGACCCGCCCGCTATACCAAGAAGACAGGGTTATACCCCTAACAATAATCTTCGATCTGTCGACGGCGATATCTCGACGACCATGGGGTTGGGTGGTGATCTAGACAGCTAGATATGTTCTTTAGTATACATTCTAAGGTTATACAACATATCAAGGAATTCGGTACAGTATTGGTAGAGACACTGGAGACTTGACAGAATCATTATCCTTACTTATGAAGAGAAGATGCAACTCAAACTGACTCACCCTACCGTCAGAGTGAAGATAGTTGTACTATCCAAAAACCCAACACGTCATGGATGCATGGGACAGATGCAGAAACACCCGTCAATAAGAATAGTGAAAGCAGAAATGCCACATTGATATAGACGGAACGAATGCCAAAACAAAACAACAAGCAATGGTATCATTCTTTCCCCCTCTCCAAAAAATGAGAGCAGAGCTTCAACAAAATCCTAAGCTCATCTCTTGGGGTTCTAGTAACCTAACAGAGTAAACAAAAGAAAATAGTTAAGAGACCAGGATTATACATTATGAGAAAAGCCTCTCTTCGTTTTGCCATTTTCCACATCCCCGATCCTTGCTGTCCTGTTGGTTCCCTAATCATTATATGTGACTTTGTTCAGTCGTGTAGGCCGAATAGCTTTCTCAAACCCGAGAACTTCTTTTTCTTGCCTGAGCTGGCGCTTTGCGTGGTGCCTCCGTTGGCCATGTTGTTGAGGTCGTTGCCGCTCATACTGCGTCTGCTGAGGTCCGGTCGCATAGACCTCTTCATGGCGGGTACGCCGTCACTGGTCGTCGGTCTGGGGTCGTTGCTAGCGTCGCCGTTTGCGCCTGTGGCGGGTATGGGCCAGTTTTGTGGTGTCGTGCGTCTTTGCAGCTTTGGCTGTTTGGGGCTGCGCATGGTGGTGGGGCTGCGCGGATGTTGTGAGTCGACCGGTGACTGTGGTACGATGGAAGAACTGTTTCTGCGGAGTACGCTGCCGAGGAAACCCTTGCGTCTGGTTGGCGTCAAAGGCACTTCTGGTCGGGATGCTGCAGTGTTGCTTGCCGGTACTGGAGGCGCCTGAGGTACACCTGGTTCGCGACCACCGTTCATGGCGGCGACATTGCGTCTGGCGGCTTCCATTGCTGCATCAATGTCTGACTGACTAGGCACAGCGGGCTTGTTGCTGGCTCTTCCGGCAGTCTTTTTCTTTCCGTTGCGACCCTCATCTTCAGAGTCAGAAAGATCGGTCGAATCCGAATCTTGACCTCTACGCTTGGGGATACCGCGGACTGGCGCAAGGTTGGCAGGCATATGCTTGGGAGGACCAACAGGCGAATCTTCTTCGTCAGAATCGGCAAAGCGACTGCGGTATGCTCCTCTGGGTGCATCGTCTTCGTCATCGCTGTCCGCGAATCGAGATCTGAAGCCTCCAGATTTTGCCTTGGGTGCTGGTGCAGGTGCCGCCTTTGCTTTGCCAAAGCCAGACATGCTGAAGCCAGATTGAGCTTTGGCGTCACGCGAAGCTCTGTTGTTCTTGCCGCGCATAGTGGGCGTATCATCGACAGGTGCCCCACGTAGGGATTGTCTGATCTTCTCGCCTTGGTTGCGGCCCATGAAAGAGCTCGTTGGAGAAAGAGAGCGCAGACTAAATCTTCCACTTCCATTCTTGGCTGGTGACGAAACTTCTCGTCCACGTTCGGGTGGTGGAGGTCCAGCATCCACTGAACCAGAGCGCATTGACCGCTTCATAGTGTATTTGCCGACAGAGTCCACAGTCGAAACAGAACCACGACGCTTGTTCTTCCTGAAACTGGACTCAGAGTCTGAATCGTAAGCTGGCAGAGGAGCGATGACTGGCTTGGTAGGCTTCTGTGCTGGCTGGGATCTGGCTGCTGCGGCAGCGGCCGAACCTGCTCCAGGAATGCTGGCCGTGACGGGAGCCGGCGCTCTTTTAGAAGAAGGCTTAGCACCAGCATCACCGCGCATTGAACTTCTCATAGAACCCTCGGAGCGCATTGATCCACCAGCACGCATAGACGTACGCATGTGTGTCTCGTTCGAAGGAGCAGCAGGCGCCGGAGGACCACGCATAGACTTGCGCATCTGGCCTTCGCTCGATGTACGCTCTGACTCGCCAGAGTCACGCATCGACTTACGCATTGCGGGTGCACGCGCCTCTTGCTCCTCTTCCGCTTCCGTTTCGAAGGGATCATCTCTGGCCGAGATTGCAGCCGGTGCGAATGTAGTGGGATTCGTAATGTCCAGTTGATCAATTGGCTGCTTCTTCTTCTTAGGTTTGGGAGCAGATTCGACAACGGGCACAGCAATTGCTGCCTCAGCCTCGGCTTCGAGCTCCAACTTCTTCTTCCTGCTCAGACTGCTCCAGTAAGCAGTTGCCGAATCCCAATCGGTGTTGTCTGTCATGAGCTGTTCGTCGGTAAGAACAGACGAGTCTGACATGGTAGCCCTTGAAGGCGGAAGGGCAGCCTGTGGGCTAACAGGGGGGCTAGGGATGACGGCTGCAGGTTTAGTGACGGGGCTTTCTACAATGGCATCGAGGGATGCGAAGCCACCATGATCGAACTCTTCTTCAGCATCAGCGAAATCTTCGCTCACATCGGAGTCCGATTCATAGATGGGATGCAGCACCGGCGAGACTTCCTCTACTGAGGTCTGTGCAGGTTGCAGGACTGCGGCCTCGTCATCGCTCGAGTCGTTTTCGGACAAGAGAGCTTCATCGCGAATTGCTTGCCTCGAGAGCGCAGCGGGCTTCTGCTGTTCCCAATCTTCACCATCCCAAGATCCAGGCATACTGTTGCGCTGCTTAAGCACAGGTCTCTGAGTCGTTTGCACGGCTGCTGCTTCTAGCGGAGGTCCAGACTCTTCAAAACCAGGTGTGGGAGGCTGGAGAGCGAGTGAGGGCACAGCGAGCTCAATTGGGTTTGCTTCGGGAGCTTCTGTATTGTGCTCCGAGGTCGAAGGCTCGTAAGTAGAAGATACTGTCTTGTCCTTGGCGAGTATTTCCTCCGCCTGGGACGACGGCTGGAAGTACGTTTCCGCCTCGTCGTCCGAGTAGGCCGAGTCTGACATGTCGGCTGATGTTTCCTTGCTAGTGACTTGCGGTGGTAGTGGCTCGTTTGTAGTAGGTGCGGGGGCATCGAACTTGCGTTCTTTCCGAGCATAATGTTGAGCAAGAACAGCGCCCACCAGCTGGTCGTTGGAAGTCTCGCGGTGATCTGGCAAAGTGCTGGCACTGTTTGTCATACTTGAAGACACAGTCTCGGTGACTTTCTCAGGCTTCTCTGATTGTTCAAGCTTACGGCCTCTGACACTGCTGAAGGACGGGAGTGCCGATCGTGGCTTCATGATCTCGTTGATGTCGTCGTTCGCCCATGAGCCCGAAAGCTCTCTTCGAGCGTTCGGGTCAACGGCGGGTGGGACTGGGATACTGCCATCTTCGCTGATGCGAACACTCTTCTTTGCCTTGGCGGGCTTGATGCCGTCTTGGGAAGCCAACGATGTAGTATCGGATGTTTCACTAGGCGGAGCTCTTGGTACGCCGTTCACTGCAACGTTGGGAGAGATGTTTCTAACAGATGAGGCCGGGGACTGTCTAAGAGCCGATTTCATAGGTGAGACGGATCGAGGAGGGGGTTGATGCCTGACACTCAGCGGGGTTGCCAGAGACGAGCCTTCGCCAAAATGTGCATGTACGTTGCGCGAAGGGCTCGAGGAACTAGCACGCTGACCGTAGCCTCTAGGGATGTCCAGACTGACAGCTCGTGGACGATTGCCTCCAGAAGCAACGTAAGCCTGGACCGGTCCCTCGGACGTTGTGATAGTACCAGGGAGGGTGCCTGGGTCAGTGTCTCGGAGCGACCTGAGAAGATTGTGTTTGACTGGGGTAGACTTGGGCTTGGGTTTTGATTGAACCTCAGCAGTGGCTTCGGCTTCTGGATCTTCACGAACCACAGATGGTTGTTTGTGCAGGGTGCTCGTAGGACGAGGGGAGCTTGGGCTGCTGGAAGCATCCGTGCTCGGAGAAGGATTGACAGGAGCCAGAGATGAGCCTCCAGAAGCCTGAGTGTCCACAGGAGGCACAACCGTCGTTCTTTTCTTCTTCTTGGGAGTCGTCTCTGCCTGGACGGGCTGAGGCTGGGCGGCTGTTGTCTGAACAGGTTGTGGAGGAGCACTGCGCACGGCAGAACCCGTGAGAGGCGTATTCATGGTGCCATTCGCGAGACGAGCGCCTTCAGTGACGGTCTTCTTATTCTTCTTGACGGGCGCGTTGGCGGCGTTCTGCACGTCTTGTTGTGTTTTCTTGGCTGCCGGCGAAGAAAAGTCGAGGGCGGACTGGGGTCTGGCAGGCGAGGGGTTTGCACGAGGAGTGCCGTTGCTGACCTTGGGCGAGGTGAACCAGCCGACACTCGAGTTTGGCCGTGGCGGGGGAGAGACGGCGCGACCGGGGCTCATGGGCCGTGAGAAGTTGACACCGTCGCTGTCTTCCCTCTTCAGTTCAGGCATGGTCGGCAAGTTGAGCGTCCTGCCCGCTCTGTCGACACTGGTGTTGCGCTGTGCACTCCTGGGCGTGCTTGGGCTGGGCAGACTGATGCGATTCGGCACGTCGAGACTCGCGGCCCTCCGCTGTGATCTGATGACACTCTGGGGGATGGCGGGAACTGGAGGTGCGTCGGGTGCAGGCGACACGGCTTGGGGCCTGCCACCAGGCGAGGGCGATCTGAACGTCCGGTCCGACATGGACGAATTACTAGTCTGTCTAACCATGCTGTTCCTGGGAGCTCCGCCCATGATTGCGCCGCTCCCGGTCGAGGACTGGGAGCCTCTCCTGGCCATGCGCTTGGTCTGAATGGAACCGACGGGTTCGGGCGACGACGTGTGGGATCGGAGGGCGGCACCGGCGGCGGCGGCAGACAGCGAGGCGGCCGAGGGAGACTTGTTAAGAAAGGCGGCGCTCGCTGCTATGGCGGCCGACGAACTTGGGGGAGGCCCACGGGGCAGCGGCTGGACTGGTTGTGAGCATTCGTTACGAGGGTACATGTGTCGCACGGGACCGACCGGCTGCGAGCTCGCGCGCTTGCGAGCGAACAAAGGCATCCTGACGACGGGATGTCCAAGGCCTCAATTGATGTCTAGTAATGCCTTGATTAAGGTGGTGCGTCTCGAGACGGACGCTTGCGACGAGACGGAACTCAGGATTCAAAGGGCGATAGAATTCCAGCGCGTCACAAAGCAAACATGACGTGGACGTGTCTGGGGAAGTCTTGATTGGCGAGGCGTCGGGTCCTGTTGCTGCGTGCGAGGCTGCAGCTGCTGTGCAAGTCGCAAGGCCGGATGTCCTGGTGCACAGAGGTTGTGTCAAGAGGGCGAAAGGGACGAGACGAGGAGAAGCGCAGACTCGGTTCGACGGTTGCAACATGCCTTTGCTCCTTGTCTCGACATGCATCTCTTAAGCTTTTGCAACTTCCAGCCCATGACGATCCCGCTGCCGACCGAGCCCGTGCGCTACCGCTGAACCACTTTGATCTGACAACAACATGAATCCACCTTGTGCTGATGCCAGTGGCGCTACGAGGAATGCCGTGTCTTGCATTTCCTTGTTTGCACCCTCTTGATACAACTCATGCACACTTTACTTGAGCTATATCGCCTCGACATGGTTGCTCTGCTCAATCCAAGTGTTCGGTGTGTTATCAAATTCGCGCGTCATCCACCTGCAGATCTGTTTGGTCTTGGCCGACTTTTGAAGCCTCCGCAACGAATTTGTCAAACTTGTAATTTGATGTTTGAAAACAAAGAGAGAAACAGTACGAGGCATGAGAGAGGCGACCTGGAATCTTTCATGGCCGTCTCGTGCTGTGAATCCCATGTCGCAGCTAGAGCAACATTAACAGTTGTTGCAACTCGCAACAACCGCCGTGCTGGAAATGGTTGCTGATCAAGCCGTTGATCTGAACTCCATGCGTTGCGCGCTCGTGCCAGATTGGTCTTGAAAAAGCTCCTCCGAGCAAGCCCTGATACGCCCATGACAATGATAAGAAGACGCCATATAAAGATTGGTGGGTCCCAGGGAGTGACAATGCGCCTTCAAACATTCTGTCTCTCGAGTCTTTCATGCTGCGCACTCCCCTCGCACTGAGACCAAGCAATCCTAACATCGACGACCCGGCCATGTAAGCAACGGGCAATCAAACATCCTTCGTCGTGGTGCTTGCTTCAGACAAACATTCTCAATTCCTGACGTTCTGAGTGCCTGTTCACGCAAAAGAGCGACCTCGGTAAAGCGGAGAACTGGAGCTTCCAGATCATCGACTCCTCTCTGAAGTGATTGTCGTGTCCCATCGCCTAACATCAACACAATCGCGCACACTTATCTTCACGCAACAACCATTCTCCACTGCCAGCTTTTTCACCATGAATACACTCGAACCCTTGCCACTGCCACAGGGTCTTGAAGAATCTTATATTGACTGCAAAGACTCGTGCGGTCTTGTCTTCCATGTCATCTCTGCCGGACAGAAAGGCAAGCCCTTGATACTCTTGACCCATGGCTTTCCAGAGATTGCCTTTTCGTGGAGAAAGATCATGCCAGCTTTGGCAGCGCAAGGATACCATATAGTTGCACCTGATCAGCGAGGATACGGCAGAACCACTGGCTGGGATACACGGCCGTTCCATGAGGTTGACTTGAACCAATTCACAATGACAAATCTGGTCAGAGATCTGGTATGCTTGGTCTACGCGCTGGGTTACAAGGAGGTGCATTGCCATATCGGACATGACTTTGGTGCCGTTTCCAGCTCCATGGCACCTCTCATGCGACCGGACATGTTCAAAAGCTGCATTCAGATGTCGCATCCTCACCACGCACCGCCAACTCCATCCTTCGAGGTAAAGGCTTCATCCAAGCCCATTGAGCAACGTGGGTCTGGCTCGAGTGCGAAACCAGACATCCAAGCAGAGCTGGCGAAACTTGACCCACCCAGAAAGCACTATAAATGGTACAATTCTACTTCTGGTGCTTCGACAGACTGGGAGACAGCGTCGCAAGGGCTACACGATTTTCTTCGAGGATACTTGCACGTCAAATCAGCCGACTGGCCTGGAAATGACCCGAAGCCTCTGAAATCGTGGACCGCTGTCGAGCTGGGGAACATGCCGGATTACTACATCATGCCAAAAGACTCGAGCATGCCAGAGGTGATATCTGACATGATGAAAAGTGAAGACGGCTCTGCAACAAGCAATTGGCTGCCCGACTCGGAATTGGCTGTTTATGTGAAAGAATGGCAGCGAGTCGGATTCCAAGGTGGACTGAATTGGTACAGGGCGCAGACCAGCTCATCACGAATACAAAAGGCGGATATGCTGTTGTTCGCAGGCAAGAAGATTGAGGTGCCTTGTGCATTCATTAGCGGAGAGAAGGACTGGGGTAATTATCAGCAGCCTGGAGCGCTGGACGGCTACAAGGAGAGCTGTTCGGACTTTAGAGGGATCACGTTCATCCCACATGCAGGGCACTGGGTTCAGCAGGAGCAGGCAGAGAAAGTGATCGAGGCGGTGTGCAAGTTCCTCGATGGCTTGTAAAGAGCAGAGGAGGTCAGATGGACTCTGTTCAGGTACATAGATATGCATGGGCGTTCACATGTCAAGTCGGGGTATAACAATGCATGACGCACGGCCAATTCCATGACTTCGCCGGTCTTCGATTGTTAACAAAGAAAGAGAAAATCATGAGAACGGCCCTTGGTCAGCTCCCCAGCAACCATCGGAAAGAATTTGACAGAAAGCCTTGCACTCGTCCGACAACTGTCACTGCTTCGTCTTCTCTTCGCGCCAACACGGCCAGAGCGAAGTGTGATATACGTCAGGGAGTCTTTTTTGTGCAAACCCCTCCAAACAGCAAAGTCGGGCCAGACCCCGCCCAAATCCTCTTTCTTCAGTCATCAACCCATCACCAACACCCATCGGCGCTGTACCACGACGCCCTGCACGCACCCCAGACACTTGATCCATCTCGTCGCTTGCTATTGACAGCCTCTCTCGTTCGCCGAGGATGGATTCGATGCGCAGCCTCAACACATCGCTGCCTCGCACTTCGCCCCGTCGCAACCAGCAGCCCCCGGAAGAACTCCTCTCTGCCTTCAAGGCCGCCGCTCTCTCCGTCACCAACCTATACAAGAACGCTGCGTCCGAGCAGACAAGATCACGAGCTGCCGGCTACCAGGATGCCTTGGACGATCTACTTTCTTTTCTCGACAAGGAAAACCTAGGCCTTGGTGACGGCGAGGGTTGGAGGGTGAGGCAATGGGCCACCGAACGCTTTGATGGAGCCCACTCGGCCAGCCGTGAGAGCGACGATGACGACGAAGAACAAGAAGAGCAACCTCGGAGCTCGAGCCCCGAAGTCGCCAGGAAACCCACCACCGTTCCTGTTGCGACTCAAGAACAAGCACAACCCGATCCCGTCAACCTCAGTACCGAGGTTCCTTCAATCCAGCACCAACAACCACATGTCACACGCTCAGACGCTGCCGTGCCCCAGGCAGACGCCTTTACCTTTCGCTCCTCACTGGCATACCCCCCTCCACACCACGACCGGGAAGTAGACATGGACGCCTCCAACAACCCTCCTACCGACTCGCCCAATTCGTCAACCGCCAACAACCCTGTGAGAGTCGAGGTCCACTCCAGACGACGAAACAATCACAACCGGTCAAACAACAACAATAACAACAACAGGATTGCATCCATCAACCTCGGATCTCTGGGCTCCGGCGCTGGCTCCAAACGCAAAAACCTCGGCGACTTTTTCGACATTTCCGGCCTATCGTTTGGGAACAATGGCAGAGACGGTTCCGATCGTGGAGGAAAGAGAGGAAGACATGTGTGAGATGGCCCATTATCTGAATTTTCTCCATTTTTCTTTTTTTTTTTTTTTTTTTTTGAAATGCTTGCATTACACAACATACCCCAAATACCCAAGACAGTTTGCGTTGTTTTTTGTTAGTCGTCCATTTTCCTTTGTGTTTAACATGTCTTTTTTCGAGAGACTGAGGAAGCAATGAATTACGGCATGCGTTAGTCTAGTCTTTTGTTTCGCGTTTACTTCTTTCTTGCATGTCAGCGTGCGGCATAGGGGATAGATGACCGGCTGCATCTTATTATTTTTCGGTTTCCTACCGTTTGTTGCATACCGAATGCGGTCGCCGATATTTTCACACGCGAGCATTAATGTTGGTTTGCTTGCATGGGCGGAAGATCTCTTTTCACTATATACAATGGGGGATTTTTTGTGATTTCTCTTCAACATTTATAAACCTTTATACCCTCTTCATCGAGAAATTAAGACGATTGCTTTTTTTTACAGTTCCTTTTTTGCTCTTGCCGTTTCTGCTGAACTTTTCGTCATTTCACTGTGGTGGTTTCGTGAATGACATTTCTTTATGCATGTTCAAGCTGGGAAAACAAGGCTGCTGACAGACAGCTTTCTGCATCAAGTACATCTCCCTGCAGCTCCACCACCGATTCCATTAAGCACCCGTACTCTGCATTACAATCCTTTCTCTACCACTGCACCACAGCACCACAAACCATCCTCAGAAAAGCATTTTCTTTTACATAAAACCCCTCCACAATCCCAAACCCACCAACATCCCACTCAACCCAGTAATCCCCAGCCGTCTAGCCGCCATTGTGAGTTTTGAGCCAGATCTCAGGATCTCTTGTTCGCGGGAGCGGAGTTCGCGGTGCCCGGACCAGTAGGTGTAGGCGCCTAGGGTGGTGAAGGCTGTTGCTCCTGTGGTTTTTGTTAGGATAGAGAAGTGTCGGAAAAGGGAGAGGGAAATATATATACCCATCACCCTACAACTCAAACAATCATAATTCGCTTGTTCTCTGGCGAGGACGCGTTTCAAAGGTTCCGGGGCTGTGTCTTTGGCGGCTAGTTGTGCGTAGATTTCCGAGTCTTTTTGTGGTTTTGGCATTTTTTGTGCTTTTCTTTTTGATGGTGAAAGGTGGGGTGTTTGAAGTTGATGTCGAGGTTCTTGTTGGTGGCTTGAGATGGTTAAAGCACTGGATGATGGGTGGTTGTGGCGCAAGGGCTTTGAGAGTCGCAGACAGAGTAAGAGACTAGACTGATACAGGCAAAGTGCGAGACGGGAGGCAGTGGGCGAGACACGAGGCCTTGTGGGTCGCTTGGCCCGGCGTCCTCCACTCTGCCCATGACCTTCTCCAAGATCCCCTGTCTCGTCCTTTGCGCAACCAGCGAGATCTTCGACGCGACACGCAATTTCACCACTAATAACAACCTTGTATTGACCACACAGCACTCACTCGTTTCCTCGTTGCTGTTTCTTCCCGTCTCTCGCTTTCCGTCTCTTTTTCCTTCTCTTTAGCAGCGCAGGTCGTTTACTATACCTACTCGTCGATTCATTCTCTGTTTTCCCCTTCCCCTCTTGCTCGCGCCGGCCGTTGAAAAGCGGTGCATTTCGCGATACGATAACAAAGCCTCCCTTGCCATCTGCACCCACCCGGCCTCTGTCGCACGACCAGCCTCCTTGATTAGTTGCTGCCACAAAGCACAAGAGCACAAAGGAAAACAAAGCACATCATCCCTGTCGCCTTTGTGTTGGTCCTCCGAGATTGCGACGCCGCCGCCGCCTCGATAGCTTCCGACGACAGAACAAAGAGATATAAACTGGCCATGGAATCTTCCCTCTCCAACGGTGCGGCTCCTGTTCTCTTCTGACATCCATCAACAAGATGCACCATACTGACATTCTACTCTCAGTGCATCCCCACGTCTCCGAGGCACTGCACCACCTGTTCAAGCGCAACTGCGTCGACTGCCCTGGAACCACACCTTCTTGCCCCTCGTGCCCCGGAGGCAAGGTCTGCTCACTCGTCCCTCAATCTTGCGACACTTGCGCATACACGACTTGCGTCGCCTCCAACGATGGACCATCACACTCGGGTCCCAACGTCGGTGCCATCGCTGGAGGAGTGATAGGAGGAGTCTTCGTCATCGGTCTCATCGTCTTCACCTTCTACTGGTACGTGATACGACCGCGGCGTGTAAAGCTGGAGGAAGAATGGGAAGAGGAGGAGCAAGCGGAAAACCGCAAGTCCAACTTCAACATGGCGAGATCGGAACGCGCGTCGGTGCACACGGTGCACTCGGTCGCCAACAGCATCCTCAGCCGCGCCTCCAACTTTATCCCCATCGCCTACATCCCTGGTGTCACGAACAGGAACGGCACGCAAGAACACGTTCCCCCGGTGCCGCCGATCCCCGCTGCTCACGGCCCACCTGTCAGCGGCCAGTCGTCCAACGGCGAAGCCCTGTTCTTCCGCCCCGCCGACCTTCGTGACTCGACATACTCGGATTCGTCGTCGCTGGATAACCGCAGCACCTTCTTTGGCCGCCCCAGCATCACGCCCTCACTCGCTCGCAGCAGCATCGCAACCTACCGTGACGATGCCGTCGTTAACCCCATGCCCGCTCAGACCGTTCTGCGCGGCAAAGCAAACGTCGTCAGCGTCAAGAGCGGAAACAGCGGAACACCCACCTCGACACCACCGCAAAGCACTCCCGCCGAAGAAATCGCAAACCCCTTGAACCGAAGCGACAGCGGCAGGAAACTCAACATAGTCATGCCCACCTCGAGCGATGCCATCAGACCCGGCTCCTCAAACTCGGCCTCGTCCCAACAAACCCTCAGCAGTGCCAGCTACGGCAAACCGACCCTGCTCACCGTCGGAGGCGGAAAACCAAAACCCAAAGGCCGTTTCCCCGTTTCTCCCGACGCAGCATCATCCACAACCTCGCAAACAAAGCCAAACGTATCCTCGCCATTGGCAAACTCTGCAGCAACGACACCGGACGAACAAGTCGATGCCTCGCCCTTCTCAGACGCTGCATCCATTTCTCCTCCCGCAGGCCCAAAACGCACGCCTGGCGGTTTATCGGCCGTGATTGAAGAGACGGCCAGCACGCGGGGCAGTCTAGCAGCACGCAGGCTGAGCAGGCAACAGCAGCAACACGTCCCGCGTGGCCAGAGTCCTTTTGGAGACGAGCACGAGGCTTAGAATTTGTGTGTCTTTTTGGCCTTTGCACGTTTCTCTTCTCACGACCCCCCTTAGATGTCTCTTTATGTTGATGTCTATTGCACCTCCTTTTTTTCTCCCCTTTTCCTCTTTTTGAACATCAACTCTTTCCTTGACGCCAAATAACCTGCATTTCTCTCACGCCAAAACACCCTCTTACTCTTTTCCACGAAACGCCGGAATCCTCCTTGTCTCTTTTCTTTTTCTTTTTCTTCTTTTCACGGTTTCTGGCGTAAATGAATCATTCTAAGCATCCTTTGATCTTGCGCTGGACGTTTTGTGTAGATGTGGATTCTTCTTTCTTTTGCTTCTTTTCCAAAACTGGGTGGCATTTGCTTTTGTTCCATGTGTAGTGGTAGCGAGTTTTTCTTTTCTTTTTTTTTTCTTTTGGCGGATCATTGGGTACGCTTTTTTTTTTTCCCCCGAGGGTTTTTCAAAATATCAAAACTTGGTCTTTTTTTCTTTCGACTGCCGACTTGTTTACACACGCTTTCTGGTGACTTTGAGTACCTTTTTGAATCCAGGAACCCACTCGTTTTTCATCGAAACACCTGCTGTTTTCCCCCCCACTATCCAGCGATTGACTGCTTGTAAGAAGGGGGATGCAGCTTTTTTTTTTCTTTTTTTTTCTTTTTCTTTTTACTTTTCCGTCGTGTTGTGTTTCCTCCTTGAGTTGAAGATTTGATAGGATTCGGTAGCCATGGTACAACTGACTTTGGCGACCTAGCCTCGGGGTTTCTGTAACGGAGGTTTTGAAGGGTAAGTGATTGGTTTTGGCACGATCGTCTATGATGTCTTCAAATGCACGCCTTGCCCGTCAATCTCCACCCCAAACCCAACAGCTGTATCCCCGTTCCTGTCCACCCATCCTTCGTTCCCCCACTCGTTAACCTTGACCCTAAACCCTGCTTCCCTGACCGCTTTATCCCTAGCTTCCCTCTGCCTCGTGGCTGTCTCTGCATCTACATCTTTGCCAAACCTCTGCACCGTGTTTCTCGAAACCACGAGTCTGAGCGTTGGCAGCGAGGGCCAGGGTGAAGGTAACTGTGGGCGCAGTGCCATAGGGTCATCGATACCAGACAGATGTTCGGTGGTGAAGAGGACGGGGGCTTGGAGGTGCGAGGAGACGCGTTTGAGGATGGAAGCCAGGGCTGGGTATTTTCCTGTCCCGGAGGTCGAGGAGGTCGAGGCGACTTTGTCTTGCCAGAAATAGGAGGAGGCAGAGTCGATGAGTATGGCGCCTAGTTTCCTGTCTTTGCTCTTGTTTGAGTGGGAGAGGAAGTAGGTGGGTAGAGAGGAGATGGTGGCGATGAGGGAAGATAGAGAACAAGGTTGGAAGATGTGGATATGGGAGAGGGCGGTGAAGACGATGGTTTGGGCGTCAGAGAGGGATAGTTTTGGTGATGAGGTGAGGAGGCTGTGGAGGATGGTTTGAGCTAGGCGGGAGATGTTGACTGGAGAGCTAGAGAGGAGGGCTATTGTTGTTGGTCTGGTGTGTTGAGTGCGGGTTTCACTGGGTAGATCGGTTGATGGTGCTTCCCTGTGGTTGCCCGGTTCTTCTGTGGTTTGAGGTGCCGGCACGTCCATCCCAGCATCCGTGTCATCTCCACTTATCGTCTTTTGATCTCGAGTCTTGTCGTTTTCGGTCTCGTCTAGTGTCTTGCCCGTATCGTCTTTTGCGGACTCGTCTGCCTGATTCGCTTCGACATCTTTGAAAGTATCGTGCTCATCGCCTCCGAGCACCAAGTTGCCAATGATCCAGTACAACAGCTCAGTCTTGCCAGACTTGGGCCCTAGACTTGTAATCTCGATTATTGGAGGCGCAGGTATGGCAGAAAGGTTTGTGGGATCGAATCGTGGAGTGTGGGCTGCGAGAAGTTTGTCCAAAGCGGGAACACCAATCCTTGAGTTTGACGATGGGTTTTGCAGTAGTCGAAGAGTGGTCAAAAGCTTTTGTATTGTAAGCAAGCAATGGTCTTGGAAAGAAAAGTGGTGATCATGCTCTAGGAATGTAATTTCTGAGGGCTTGATTGGGAGTATGACCCGACGACAAGGATGTGGGTTTTCATTTTGGGGTGGTATACATCTCCTTGCTCACGAGGATTCATAGAAAGAGCGATTGGAAAAGAAAAGGACAGAAATAGAAAATGGTGATGGGACAAAAAAACAGTAAAGGACAAAAAACTCACCTCATCCAACCTCTGACTTCGCACCTGCCCCAGCTCCCTCGTCCCCAGATCTTCAGCAGACATCGCGTACCTGCCTTCTTCTCTTCTCACCACCAACAACTACCTCTCAATCCACCACTTCAACAACTTCTCTTCCCTTGGTCAGATTTCCTCGCAATGGCGCCAACGATCCAACCCTTCCACCCAGCCGACCTCGAGACAAAAGTCCGAATCCTACCCACGGGAAAACTCCGCAAACCCTTCAACCAGCAAAAGCTCTCCGAGTGCGCGTTGATGGAGATTATGCAATTCAACTGCGATGTGGTAAAGCACGAGAAACACAAGAATGGGATTGTGGTCTGCGAGCCTATCCAGAGAGTGTTTAGACGGTGAGTTGTGTTGTGTTGTGATGAAGAGAACAGATGGAGAAGTGTACGGGGAAGGAGGAATGGCAAGGGCTGACTAGGTTGAAATAGGTGTAAAGATGGACTTATGGTTGAGACGACGGCTTGGGAGACGGATGTTTGATTTGGTGTCCGAGTGGGAGGGTGATGGCGTTGGACGATGGGCATGGAGTTTGGGCAACAGGCAGGCGTCACTGGGGATTTTTCTTTTTGTTTTCTTTTTTTTTTCCCCACCTCTGCAAAGGAAGGAGCTCATCACATACTCATCGGAAAAGGAAAGAAGTCACCGCACATGGTATCCAAAGAGAGACGTCACATAGGGACTGCAGAAAGCATAGCAATTGTGTGATTGGTTTTGGGGGTATCTCATGTCTGTCTTGTGAGTTTGTTCAAGTCGGTTCCATGTCCCTGCTCCAGCCAGAACTCCTAATGACCGGGTGGAGGGAAAAGAAAAAAAAAAGAAAAAAGAAGAACGCCTCGCTAAAGATGTAAGTTTTTGTTTGGATCAGATATGCACAGCGCCCCTCCCTCTACGCCAATGATTACGGTCATGGTTGACCATCAATCCACCACCTCCACGTATCAGGTCAGCCATGCTAGCAGCCTTGTCATTGCCGTGATCCTCCAAGCATTCATCCAGCCTGATATCTCCATCTGCGTCCTGCCTTGTCGGGGGATGATCGTCATCGTTGTCCAGCAGGTCGGAAATGGTGTCTTGCCATAGCTTGTCCTTGGCCTTGTCGACGGTCGGCTGGCGCGAACGGGCCTTGTTGGCGGTGGTGAGTTTGCGCAAGGCATGCTCGGCTTGGACGCCTTCGTCGGTTGCGCGCTCGCGGATGCGTCGAGGGTCTTGCTCTCGTTGTGTAAAGAGGGCGGTGCTTTGCCAGGCGTGACGGCTCGGTAGCGGGGGGAAGTGCGAGGGTATGTATCCGTACTGTTGTGTCGCCGGTGTAGCCAACTCTTGTCCAAGCATAGGTGCCAGATCAGGCGGCGGGGCTTCTGACGGGCGCGGCGGTGAAATGGCAGGATTGGCAACGTCGTCGGGTAGGCGCAAGCGGAGGTGCGGGTCCAAGTGATGTGATTCGAGGCCGGCTTCTGCGAGGGCAAAGATGAAGTCTTGCGGGATGGCGGCCGTTCGTCGTGAGGCCATCATCGAGTCTTTGACGGTGCCGAGGAAGTTCATCATGTCTGGGTCGCGTTGAATCAGCCACTTGCGCGCACTCGTCCCGTCAATGGCAGCTCCTCACATTCTTCGACCTCTGCGCGGAACATCTCCAGGGCTGAAGGCTTGACGCTGTCGTAGCCGACGATAGCCAGGGCGGTGCAGAGGGAGCGCAACAGCTGGGCCTGAACGAAAGCCTCATCTTGCGCCGCGGGCTCCGTCGCCGGCGGCAGTCGTTGAATGTGGCTGATTTGATGTGTGCGCGTGACGGTTGATCCGGCCCTTGGTCTCTTGAGTGGATTCTGCTGTGTTGCTGACATGTTTTGTCGTGTGCTGCTGTCTAGAAATGATGTAGCCCTTTTGGCAGTCGCAACCCGCTTCGGAGCTTGCCGCGACTGCTTCTCCGCGTTTTCCATCACCCATTGGGCAACCCTGTCTCTGTCAGAGTAATAACCCACCATCGTCACCTCGCTGTGTCGACCAAGAGATGGAGCAGAGTTTCAATCAAGAGGTCAAGTTGTTGAGTGCCGACTCGGTCTTGTCGCGAGTCTTTGTTAGCCATCAAGTGGCCAACACGGCCTGTGAATGTATTGCAGAGAGCTTCGCGCTTTCACATGTCAATCCATCCCTCCCAGGAGTCACTTGGGGTACCATAGCACTCACGTCAAGAACTGAATGCAGCCATTGCCCAGTGACAACAAGCTATGGCCAATGACCCGGCTCGATCTCAACCGTGTAGCAAACAATCTCGAAATCAGGAATGGGACCTTCGCGTCTTGGATATTCGTTGCAATACCAGCAACCCAATCCATTCCTATCAAGCACATGTATAACAGAACGGTGGTAGTATGTAAATGCCTGACTGAATTCTCAACCTCTTGTCTTTTACTGAACTACATACAATAGCCTGAGGCTCCATCTCAAACAAATCGGTCATGTTCAGATAGAATCTGCGAGGCCCAATGTCTTTCTGCATCGACAACAGACGTGTTGGTTGGAGTAGGTTCCCTTCAAGACAGCACTTCGGCATTTGGTCCTTCCATCTTCGGTTGTTTGATCGCATCAATCTCGTACGAATCATGTTCGATTGATGGAATCGAACGGCCTCCAGGACACGGACGCGTCAAGCCTGGACCGGCTCTGTCAGAAACATGTCAACATCTTCGGCGAGATGATGGAAGAAACATGGCCGAATTGCCTTCGGGAATGAAATTGTCGGCCTGGCTCTTATGATTGGCTGCAACATCCGAGCAAAAGACAAAAGCTTGGGCACTCCCGAAGCCGCTCGGTCTTGTGGCCAATCACGGAAGGGTAGCCTTCGACAGCGACTCGGCATCTGCTCTGTATGTCGTACGCTCGCAACGGCCGTGTGGACCTGTGCTTGTTAATGCTGCCGAAACATCTAGTAAGCGGTTTTTTGCCGTGTGAGATATATACCCTCAGAGCCCCTGGTCAAGATGGACGTTCGTATCTTGTGTTTTCATCCTCTCGCTGTCCTCAAGCCACTTCTAGGAGCATACGCTCAGGCTTTTGACAATGGCTGAGAAAGAGGTGCGCAATCTAAACACATCAACCTTTCGGAGTGCTTGTACGGACCCCGTCCAGATCAACGACCTCCCGGTCTACAGACCAGACGGTCGCCGCCTTGGTGTTGTCTTTGAGAACATCACCGTCACCGGAGTAGCAGCCGAGGAGAACACAGTCACAGATTTTGCTCAGGTCCTGGAAAACATCATCACATTACCCTACCAGGCCGTGAAATTATTTGCTGGAAACCGTCGCAAGAACGTTCGCAATCTGATTCAGGATGTCTCTGGAGTAGTCCGGCCCGGAGAGACGCTTCTCGTACTAGGAACTCCTGGAGCCGGATGCTCAACGACACTACGTGCTATTGCTAGTGATGTTGAATCTTTTGTCGGTGTAGATGGCCAAGTCGACTACTCTACAATATCTTCTGCTGAAGCCAGAAAGCTGTACAAATCCGAGATCGTCTACAACAACGAGGAAGATAACCATTTTGCTAAGCTGTCGGTTGGAAACACGCTCGACTATGCTTTGGAACTTCGCAAATCGGCCAAGGATGAGCAACCAAAGGCCGATTTCAAGCAAAACATGCGATCAAAGCTTCTTGACAAGTTCGGCATCTCACACACCATCAACACTATCGTCGGAAACTCCTTCGTTAGAGGCGTATCTGGTGGTGAACGCAAGCGTGTGTCTCTGGCCGAAGTCTTGACGACAAACCCCGCAGTTGCCTGTTTCGACAACCCATCTCGCGGTCTGGATTCATCGTCAGCTCTCGCCTTTTGTCGCCTACTCAAGGACATGTCGAGAAAGACTGGAATGGCCAACATTGTTACCATGTATCAAACGGCACAGTCCATATACGATCAATGCTTCGACCGTGTTCTCGTACTCTACAAGGGCAGAATGATCTTCTCTGGAAGGACGGCAGCTGCACGCCAATACTTTATTGATCTTGGCTACCATTGTGAACCCAGACAGACTACCCCCGATTTCCTGACTGCCGTCACGTCCGTGACCGAGAGAACTGTTCGCGGCGATCATGTCGGTCCTGTACCATCCACACCAGACGAGTTTGCACAAGCTTTCAGAGAAAGCACATTCTATGTTGAGTTACAACAAGACATTGCAGCCTACCGCTCCGAGCATGCTTCGAACGCTTCCTACGTAAACGACTTCAAGGCCGAAGTTCAGCGCATCCGTTCATCTGGCGTTTCCAAGACGGCGGCGGAGCCACATTCACTCCCTCAACAAATCGTTACTGGCATAAAGCGACACTACCAACTCACCTGGGGCGATCGCAACACCCTCTACACCCTCCTATTTTTGAACGCTGTCAACGCTGTGATTACTGGTTCCGCTTTCTACATGGCTCCCAAGACTGCAACCGGTTCTTACGAGCGTGGTGGTGCCATCTTCTTCTCCTTGATTTACTTCTTCCTCAACGCGCTTGCTGAAACTCCCGCCACTGTTCTCTCTCGCTCAATTGTGGTCAAGCAGAGAAAGCTTGGTCTTTCTCACCCGTCGGCTTACGTCCTCGCACAAACCATTGCCGACCTTCCGGTTTCACTCTTCCAGGCCCTGGTCTTTTCCTGCTGTTACTATTTCATGCTTGGCCTAGGCAAAACAGCATCCCAGTTCTTCATCTTTTCCCTTATTGTCTGGGTCCATTACGGCGCCACCAGTGCTCTCTTCCGTATGATTGGTGCTATAGCTCCCAATCTCAACCTGGCATTGCTGATGGCTGGAGCTGCCATTCCTCCCTGTCTTACCTACTCTGGTTTCGCACCTCCTTGGCCGACTCTGCACAAGTGGGGCAGTTGGATCCGTCGTATCTCGCCTTCGCCTTGGGCTTTGGAGGCACTCATGGGGAATGAGTTCTACGACATCACACTTTCTTGCACTGATGCCCAGATGGTCCCCAGCGGTCCTGGTTACAACAGTCTCGCCAATCAAGGCTGCACGCTCCCTGGCAGTGTCAAAGGTAGCCCCAACGTGCCTGGGTCAACTTACCTGTCTTTGACGTACGACATGTCGAGAACTAATCTCTGGAGAAACTTCGGCATCGTTATTGCCATGTGGGTTATCTATACAATCATCGCAGCTGTCGGTCTTGCATTCACTGCTCGCGAGCAGGGCGGCGCCAGCGGCCATGTCTTCAAACGCGGTGCTCAGATCGAGGCCATGCCTACCAACACTACTGCCAACTCCAGCGGCATGACCCTCGATGAACAGGACATTGAGAAGCAACCCAGCCGCACCGTCCATGACCTGACCCTGAACCCCGTCTCTTCTGCGTCTTCGGCCACTCGCATCGACGACAACGGCAGTGACTACGCAAAGTCCGACACCAACGGATCTTCGTTCACATTCGAAAACGTCAACTACTTTGTCAACGTGGCAGATGGCGAAAAGCAGCTTCTCCAGAATGTTTCCGCTTATGCCCGTCCAGGACAACTCACAGCCCTGATGGGAGCTTCCGGAGCCGGCAAGACTACTCTCTTAGATACCATCAGTCAGAGAAAGAGCGAAGGCCGCGTTGAAGGTGCGATGAGACTCAACGGCCAGCCTCTTGATGACACATTCGGAAGATCCTGTGGTTTCGCCATGCAGCAAGATGTTCACGAACCATTCTCTACTGTTAGAGAAGCCCTTCAGTTCTCTGCTGAGCTTCGCCAGCCTGCTGATGTTCCTCATGCTGAGAAGATGGAGTACTGCGAGTACATTATTAAGCTGCTTGAACTTGGTCCCATTGCCGATGCTCTGATCGGTACGCCTGGTGAAGGTGGTCTTGGAGTTGAAGAACGCAAACGTGTGACCATCGCAGTTGAACTTGCTGCTAAGCCACCTCATCTCCTCTTTCTTGGTGAGTGCACTAGCGTACCCTATTTTTCTCCTTTTTACACAAGAAACATGCTAATCGTACCTTTCCTTGAACAGACGAGCCTACATCAGGCCTCGACTCGCAAGCCGCCTACAGCATCGTCTTTTTCCTTCAGCGTATCGCTCGCGAGGGCATTCCCATCATCTGCACCATCCATCAGCCCTCTGGTGTTCTGTTCGAGATGTTCGACCATGTTCTGCTTCTTGCACCTGGTGGCCGCACCATCTATTTTGGTGAGACTGGCAAGAATTCCGAGAAGGTCGTCGAATACTTCGATCGCTACGGAGCACACATGAATGAGTCCGAGAACCCTGCCGAGTTCATCATCTCCACCGTCTCTGGTGCCGACAACTCTGCTGCCTGGCACGACAACTGGCTCCAATCTCCTGAAAAGGCACGCGTTCAGCAGACCATCCAGATGATCAACGAGAAGACATCTATCGCTGGCCAATCTACTTCTTCTAGCACCGGTCAATTCGCTATGCCCATCTGGCCTCAGATCAAGACAGTTACCAAGCGTCACTGGATCTCGGTCTGGCGTGATGGTAGCTATAACTTCAGTCGTTTCTTCAAATTCTTGTGGTGTGAGCTCTTCATCTCATTCACCTACTTCATGGTCAAGACCGATATCCAAGGCTTGCAGAACAACGTTCTCAACCTTCTCATTATTGTCCAAATCATTCCCGCCATCGCTCCCGATCTCCAATCCATGTGGTTCAGCAAGTGGGCCATCTTCGAAGCCCGCGAGAGAAACGGCATCTACTCTTGGAAGGCTCTAACGACTGCTATGTTGTCTGTCGAGGTTCCCTACATGCTTGTCGGCTTCACTCTCATCTACTTTTGCATGTACTGGACCGTGGGCTACACGAACGAGACCACCATTGCAGGCTACGAGTACCTCCAGTTCATTACCTGCGGTATCTTTGCAATGACGTACAACTTTACTCTAGCGACAATGTTCTCCAACATGCAAACCTGTGGTCTTGCTTCTGCACTCTTCTGGAACATTCTCATGATTTTCAACGGCACACTTATCCCTCATGCCGCATTGAATGATTTCTACCGCAACTGGTTGTACTGGCTCGACCCATTCCGCTGGTTCTTTGGTGGAAGTGTAAGCAACCTTCTCAAGCCAGTTCCAGTCAACTGCTCTGCCAACGATCTCGCTCGCTTCGATCCTCCTGCTGGACAGACTTGTGCGGCATATGCTGCCGATTACCTCTCCCGCAGCACTGGTTACCTTGTCAACCCTGACGCAACGTCTGACTGTGGATACTGTCCTTACTCGACCGGATCAGAGTATGCAGCCACAATGGACTATTACTACGATCAGAGATGGAGGGATTGGGGCATCTTTTTGATCTTTGCGCTGGTGTCGAATGTTGCGCTGATCTACTTTATCACTTGGTTTACCAGAGTGAGGGGCAGAAAGACCAAGAGCGCTTGAGCTGCTTGGGTGATTTACTTTTCTAGCTTTTCGAATTCTTGTATATTTTTTGTTTTTAGCGATAAATACCCCTTGGACTTTTATAGATGATCTGGCCTCTGGAGGGAGGTTGATAGACATAGAGACATAGACTGAATGGACATACCATATCATAGCTTACCGCCCGAGCCATGCTTTCGATTCTGTTGGTTACTAGTCAAGGTATGTCGCACTGTAGATCTGATAACCTGATCAGTGTGATAGCCAAACGCGCCCATCTTCTCAAATTCGATGCTTCGAAACACAAAGTTTGATCTCACAAGAGCAGTCCCTGTTATTTTCTCTATACCGCCTTCGATGCTTCCAGAAGCCGATGTCCTCAAATTTTATTCCTGAGTCCATAAGTTCCAGGTCTTCCGTTGAAGAGATATGGTCATCGTTGCACGTGTTCTTGATGCAAATGGACTGACCCTGACTCGAACGCACGAGCCTTGAAGTTGGGTATACGTCATAGGCTCTTTCTATGCAATGTGTTCCTCACCTGTATCCAACAACAAAGAACATGTAACAAGGCAATGAGAATGACAGAAAATAGTTGACGATGTATAAGAAAGATATGTAGGTCAAAATAAGAATAGAAGTAAAAAGGGAGGCGCCATGTGACTTGAACAGGGTCTGATGGACCCTTTGGACCAGGGCGGGATCAGCCGGAGGGGGAAGCTGCCCACAACAGCGAGGTAGGTACCTTTGGACAGGAACATTGCGCTCTTAATACAAAAGACACAAGACACTTCTATCGCTATCGCAAATCCATAGCGCAGGAAAGAGTAGCAGAGTCGCAGCTCGCATGTTGACTTAGCATCACATTACGAGGCTCCTGGGCCAACGATTGTCTGTCCCTGACTGGTCTAGCACTATCCCCGACTGGTCTACTACTGTCCCCCTCAACCACCGCTCGCTAGTGTGAAATTCAACATGTGGAACAGCCTGTCCAACTTTGCGCAAAAGGCGCAGGTCTTTGTCGACCAGAGCCTGCAGCCGGCGCTGAACAACCTCGCACCGTCCGACAACCGCTCGTCCAAGGCCGCCCTGTTCCGTCACCAGTTCCGCCTGCCCGACTCGCAGAACCCGCTGTACGAGATTACCGCCGAGTTGACGCTTCCGCCCAAGACGCCCTCGTCGTCCAAGTCACCCGCCGACACGCCACGCAAGAGCCATGAGCAGCGCAACAACTGGGACCGCGAGCGTGGAAACCACTATGTCGGTCGCTTGCACCTGTCCGAGAAGTTCCTGTGCTTCTCCACCCAGAACTCGAGCTTCTCTCCCACGGCGAGCACTTCGCTGTCCACCGCCTTCACAGGCCAGACCAACGGAGCGGGTCCCGCTGGCAATGGCTTCACGCTTCCGCTGTGTGCCGTGCGTCGAGTCGAGCGTCTGCACAGCCAGAGCTACATGTTTGCCCTGTCCATCACCACGTGGAACGGCTATCCCGCGCCCGACGAGAAGACGACGAAACCCCCTGCAAAGACGGCTCCGTCCGCACCAAAGCTCACAATCCAGCTGGCTGGCAGCAGAGTCCAGTGCGAAAAGTTCTGCGACATGCTGAAGAAGGGTCTGCGCGAGGGCATGCGTGAAGTCGATGGCATGCGCAAGGTCGTGGGAGAGTGCTACTCTGAATACATGCTGGCTGCCGAGGCAAAGCGTCGCAATGACAAGGACTCGCCATCTGAAAAGCTGGTTGATGATCAGAATCCGGAAGAACAGCTGAAAGCTCCGGATGCTGGTCTGGGCATGCAGTTTCGCTACCCGGGTGACCCCAAGAAACTCCGAGACAAGGGCAAGGTGAGGTTGTGGTACGAGTATCTACGAGGTAACGCGCATTCATACTCGATCATGATCCCCAGCGTGTACTGACAGCATGCAGAAAACGGCCGTAATGCCACGCTCGTCCGCCAGCCGGACTTGCCTCGGCTTGTCAGGATCGGTCTTCCAAACCGTCTCCGTGGAGAGGTGTGGGAACTCACATCTGGTTCTTTCTATTTACGCATGCAACAGCCAAAGCTGTACCAGGAAACCCTAGACAAGTACGAGGGTCAACATTCGCTTGCTATTGACGAGATCGAAAAGGACCTGAATCGCAGTCTGCCCGAGTATCCTGGTTTCCAGAGTGAGGAGGGCATTGGTCGTTTGCGCCGCGTGCTCACTGCCTACAGCTGGACCAACTTGGAAGTCGGCTACTGTCAAGCCATGAACATCGTCGTTGCCGCCCTCCTCATCTATCTCTCCGAGACGCAGGCTTTCTACCTTTTATCCATTCTCTGCGATCGCCTTCTTCCAGGATACTACTCACAAACAATGTACGGCACTCTGTTGGACCAGCGAGTCTTTGAATCGCTTGTCGAGAGGACGCTACCCATTCTTTCCGAGCACCTTGCCAAGTCAGATGTTCAACTATCAGTCGTTTCCTTACCCTGGTTCCTTTCACTCTACATCAACTCGATGCCCTTGATGTTTGCATTCCGAGTCCTCGATGTCTTCTTCCTCGAAGGTCCCAAGGTCTTGTTCCAAATTGGTCTGGCCATCCTGCGAGTCAACGGCGAGGAATTGTTGGATGCCACCGATGACGGCACCTTCATCTCTGTTCTCAAGTCGTACTTTGCTCGTCTCGGCGAGTCAGCCCACCCCAAGTCCGAGAATCCCAAACTGAGAGCCGTCACAAACTTCCAGGCCCTGATGGTTGTTGCTTTCAAGGAGTTCTCTGGCATCACCCAACAAAGCATCTCTGATCTGAGAGCCAAGCACAAGGATGCCGTTCTCGACAATATCGAGTCCTTCGCAAAGCGCACCTCCATCAGAAATCTCGGTCCGGAGAGCAAGAAGCTAAGCACCAGCGACTTGGGCTTCTTGTATGACCGCTTCTATGGTGTCTTGTACGAACGACAACAGAGAATGGAGATGATTCAACAGGAACAAGAGCGCAGAGCAAAGGCTGCCAAGACAAAGGCTGCCGAGATTGTTAGCGGCATTCCCAGCAACGTCGAGATGGGCAGAGTTGGCCTTGGCCCCAGTCCTACCGAAATGGACTATGACAGTTTCAGAGAGTTTTTGGCTGGTCTCGCCAAGTGGGCCATCACCGACTCGCCCAGCTCACCCGCCAAGCAGGATTCGGAGAAGAATGGTGGATACTTTGCCAACACATTCCGTGCCCGCGCTATATCACTATCACCCTGGGGTTCAGGTCCGGAGCCTGCGGAACACGAGTTCCTGCAGCGTCTCTTCAAGTCTTGGGACACTGACAACTCAGAGGCTCTCAACCTGCAGAAGGTTGTCGCTGGCTTTGCTCGCATCAAGGGTCCTCGCGATATCATGTCCAACATAAGCTATTTTTTCGATCTTTACGACGACGACAAGGACGGCAAAGTTGACAGAGAAGGCATCCTGCGCATCTCAGAAGCTTTGCTCTTCTTGTCAAGACGTGGTATCACCGGGTCTGTCACACCGTCTGCATCCTCTACCAACCTTGCTGCTCAAGCTGAGATTGGGCCTGACGGTATGCCGTTGAGAGGGGTGAACAAGGACGAGCAATTCTTGAGCAGCATATCTGCTTTCATCAGAAGATGCTTCGAGTATGCCGACCCGGACCAATCATCGGCAACGACAGATCAGTCTTCCCCCCTTGTCACTACGAACACCGAGAAGGAAACGGAGGAGTCGGCTTCGGCCGCTGCAAACGATCTCAACTCGTTCAGCATCGGTGACGATGAAGATGACGAGGACGCAGAAGAGGATTTGCTCAATCTCGACGACGAAAAGCCAAAACCCGAGGCTTCAAAACCAGAAGAATCGACACCAGTCCCATCCATCACCAAGACGCCCGTGACACCCATCACAAACACGCCCTTCAATTTCGGCCAAACAACACCGAACCGCAACGCAGCCGCCAACAAAGCCCTCGACCCCAACCACCCCCTCTTCATCACCCTCCCAACCTTCCGCATGCTCATCCTCGCCGATGAAGCCCTAGAGACCTTTTTCGACTCGGGCTTCCCCAACTCGTTCCACCTCGCCGACGCACCCCTCCCCGCCGGCACCGTCTCCACCGCCAACCTCACCACCTTCAGCAACCTGCCCGCCAAAGTCAACCTGCCCATCCTCAGCCCCGGCGGCCCTGGCGCAGGCGTCATGGCACCCGGAAAAGGCCTCCGCGGCATGCTGGACAACATCGTCACGGACGGGATGCGCGTGGCCGCCGAAGTGCGCCGCAGAATGGACGAGGCGCAAAAGGAAATCGACCGCGGTGCCTCGACGCGGGGCACCGCCGAGTCCGACGATGAAGAAGAAGACGAGGGCGGTAGGGATTTGCTCGAGGGCGCTGAAGTCGATGCCGCTGCCCCGCTGACGCCGGCGAAGACGGAGAATCTCGCTGGACAAGCGGAAAGCAACAGCATGGAAAAGGAAATCGAAGCTGCGCAGGTGGATAAAGGCAAAGGCAAGGAAAAGGTGCTGGATGATGTGCAGAAGAGTATGGTGTTTGAGCGGTAGGGATTCCTTCAAGGAAGAGAAGGAGATTGGGGAGTTTTACGCGAATTTGGCCTGGCTAAAGGAATCGGTATGCAAGTCTAGTTGTTATGCAAAAACGGTTCGATCTTTGCAATAGCGAGTGGGGATAGGTATTAGCTTTGATCCTGCCTTTTTTTTTGTTGTAAGTAGGTAGGTAGGCGTTTTCTGCAGGACAGGGGTACTATTGAACTTACTTTACCTTTCTATGCGTACTTTTATTCCACCATTTGCCGTATTCTTCAAATCCTTTCTTTTTTTCTTTTTTCTCTTTCTTGTTTTTTTTCTTTCTTGCTTTCTGCTTCTGATGTGGAAGAGGGAAGTAGAGGGGTTTCTGTTGTATAGGGAGGGTTGCAAGTAAGTTGCTGCTTTTCCCCCCTTTTTTTTTGCTTCTACGTTTACTGCTAATGTTTTACTTTCTTGTCTGCCTTGCTCCTCCCCTTGCTTCTCGTTTGTTCGTTCATTCGTTCGTTGAGTCTTTCCTTTTTTGCTTGCTCTCGGTCCTTCTTTGCTTCTCTATCGTTTCTGCATTCGATCATTCTTTGCTTCTTTGGTCCTTTGTAAGCTTTCTCGGCTTCCATGTCTTTGATCTTTTCCTTCTCTGCTTTCGATCCTCCATTCCCTTTTTCGTCTGTCCCTGCTCTGCTCTGCTCTTAATCGCTCCTCCATTCCTTACATCCATGTCTTTGGTCCACACTTCCTATCTACCAAAACTCCGCCTTCGTTCCGTCTATCACTCATCCACTTTTCGCCGCTCGAGCAAATACGTCAATCCAACTACCCTGTCAACCACCCCTACACCTACACCCAGCAACACTCTCCCCACAAGTACCGTACCTACAATCCCTAACCCCACCCACCTCCCTACCTCTCTTCTCCATCTCCAAGACCTCCGCTTTTCTAACACCAGCGCGCAAAATCTCATCCTCCTTCATCTTCTGCTGCTTTGCTGCTTCCTTGTCGGCTTCTCTGGCCGCGTCTTCGGCGCGCAGGTCCGCCTTTTCGGCATCCGAGAGTTCGGTTCTGCGGGTGATGGTGGGGCGGGGTGGAACCCAGTGGGTTATGGGGTTGAGGGGTTTGAAGCCGGGAGGGGGAGGGCGGTTTGTGGTTGTGGAGGCGAGGGAGAGGGTGGTGGTGTATTTGGGCTTTGGCTTGGGGTTGGTGTTGTTGTTGATGGGGGAATCGGTGCGTTGAGCGGTGACTTCCATGTCGCTAGTGCTCTTGGCGGCAGTGGTGTTCGACATGGTGGTATCGAAGGAATTGGAGGTTTGTTTGTTTGTGATATTGGTCTTGGTTGAGACTGTCGACTTTGGCTTGGAGGCAGTGTTGGTCGTGAGGGGTGGGACTTGCGCAGCGTCTTCCATGAGTTCGTCAGGTTTGTCGACGTCGGCGGTCTTCTTGGTCATCGTGGTGTGGTTTCCGGAGTTCGGGAGGAGCTTGTTCGTGGTGGTGCTTAAAGGGTTGTGCAGCTCTTTGACAAAGGAACCAGAGCCTTTGCTGTGGATGGCTGCTTGAGGCTCCAGATGTTGGTCAATGGTGTTGCGGGTGCTGTTTGTGTTGGTAAATTCCTGCGCGTGGGTGATGTCGCCAGTGTTGTGAGGGAAAGTTGTCTCGCGCGCGGTCAGAGCTTTGTCGAGTGGCACGAAAGTCTTGTCCTCGACGACGATACTCTGATTTGAACGGGTGTCGTTGAAGTTGTGCTCAGTATTGGCAATGGCTGCTCTTTCTCGAAGGCCCAGAGGCTCTTGCATGGAGAAACGCGGCTTTTCTCTCAAAGCTGTCTTCTGCCATCCCGAGGGCTTGATGCCGTTGTCCTCGGTGGTTGCGAGTTCTTCAAGATCAAGAACTCCATCGGAGGTATCGCCAATATGATCTTCTTTGGAAGTGTTGGCAGGTGTAGGTGCTCTTGAGGCTTTTAACGGAGTGGCGTTGGGGTTGTCGACAGGAGTCGAGTCGTTACCGTCAGATTTAGGGTCTGTGATGCTGCCGTCTCTCTGTTCGCACACTCGATTGACTTTCTGACAGTTCTGGCAGATAGGCTTTGTCCCGTCACATTTCACCTTACGGTTCCTACAGGTGAGGCACCCCTGACGAGACCTTCCCATGAAGGTATGCGTTCTTTTGGCCACTGGAGAAGACTCGGCCTCATCGGATGCGGCTTCTTGAGGGTCTGCGGTCGTGCCGTCTCTCCACTCGCATACTCGGCCGACTCCCTTGCGAAAGTTTTGGCAGACGGGCTTTGCACCGTCACATTTCCGTTTACGATCTTTGCGGGTGAGGCAGCCCTGAGAACTGCCATTCAGGGTACAGGTCTGTGTGTCCATTGAAGGAGAGTTGTCGTTAGAATTTTCAGGGACAGATGTCTTCTTGGGAGTTGAGGCTGACTTCTTGGTTTTGACTGGCTTACTTTTGACTGAAGGGGCAGAAGTTGTGGTTGTGCTCTTGTTGGTAAGGGGGAGTGGATCGTCGAGCATACCCTCCAGATCGGGTGACTGGCCAGGTGTATGCTTCTCAGGCGAGCTCGCATTGTCGTTTTGGACGATGTGCGTAGTTGACATCTTGGCCTTAGAAGAGCGTAACATTGCAGCATCCAGTGCAGAATCCAGTCGAAGTGATTCAAGTGCCGGCGAGTAAGGCACATTAGCGTTGGCAATTTCCAAGCATTTATCAGAAGTACCAGGCGCGGAAACTCTCTGATGGTTCTCATCCAGGGCATTGGCAACGGCAGGACCTGTCGATGCAGAAGTGTTGATAGGAGGCCATTTGTTGCCTCCAGTAGAAGGCCTGTTCATGGTGGCTGCCCTGGTCAATTGGCGGAAGGGTTCATCGGGCGTGTTGGTTTGACGAGCTCTTGAACGTGTGGCAGGAGTGTTTGTTGTGGAGGTTGGAGTTTGGTCAACTGGAGTTGAGGAAGTAGCGCTCGCGTAGGTGTCGATCATGTCTGCCTCTTGTGCCTTCTTCTCCATGCCACGTGTGCGGGTTTGAAGGGGCACGACTTCCTTCGTCACCTTGACTGCCTTGTTGATGTCGACTTTTGGCAAATCAATGAGGTTGTTGTGGAAGAAGTACTCAGCGCGAGGAGGTGTTGTCGAGGAGAATGATCAAAAAGACGTGTGAATAAGATGATTTGTTGGCGTGTATGTCACCTGCCGAAGACAATAGTGCAGTCACGATGAAAGAGAGCTTGGATTGACGATATTTCTTGCTCTCGTTCTGCCGAGTATTCGTTTCTGGAACTTCAACAGAATTACGATGCACGATGACCCTATGTGCTTACCCTATCAAAGCCTGTGCGGCGAATTCTCCAGGCAAACGGATTGTTGTAGTCACGATCATCTACTACTTGGAAAACCGAATCGAAGAGTGAATTCATAGGTCGATGCCTGTACACAACTAGACAGTACGTTTTCATGGCCGCAAGGGACTCAAGTGAGCTTGTGGGGATGACTATCTGTAGAACACAAGCACCAGAACCCAACGGATTCGTGTTCTGCTGGTTAGATGCGGGATTTACTACAAACAGTGTCGGAAAGCCACGGACTAATTCAACAGAAGTCTTCTGCTCGAAACTTTACGGAAATTTGCAGCATGGTAGGTCTGCTATGGCTTGATCTCTTTACTCTTCCCATCTTAATCTTCCCTTCCACGCTCCTTTAGATCCTCTGCAAGCACAACAGTTCGTGATATACCCAACCTGATGCGTTTTCGGAAGGATGGGCTGTTAGTACTCGCCAACTCGGATAGTTACAAGAAGACGGTCTTTCAAACTCACAGCAGTAGATATATGGCTGTAGGATGATCATTTTTTTGGACTTGTATGAACTTTCCGCGTTCTATCCCCTATACAACGAAGTGGAAGACCCATGCTGCAGCTGAGGGTTTCTTTGCAACATTATCCTCCAATCAGTGTTTTATACCAATGCTCTACATACTGAAGCTGATCCTCTGTCCCCGTAAGTAGACTTGAGTCTCAAGATGAGAGAAATATGCTTGCCAACATCCTACAGCGTGGTATCGTACGCTGGGACAAAACAGCAGATTCCGACAGTAGATTCCAACAGTCGATCAGTCATACATCAAAGAACACTATTGCAACTACTAACAGGGCAAAATGCCCCTGAAGCTGGGACATGGAGTATATTTCCCTCGGGAGAAGCTTATGTGATGGCAGAGCGACTGATCATGATCTCGGCTCTTCCTTGGAAACGTTCTACGTCCTCTTGAGTGAGCGGTAAACTGTTTCAGCACAACTATTTCGTTACGGGATCCGGGGATCGAGTGAGCGTGAACGCGCTTCAGCCGTCATCGTCGCTAGTGCAACACGCTGCGTCTCCTATTTTCAACCGCAACTTTTTCGTGCGACCTTCTCAACATCACAAACATACAAAACCATTTCACTACCAACAAATCATCACTCATCAACCACAAAGTGCGTAGTCTCATCCAATCTGCAGCCGTAGAGGATCCAAAGATCTAACCCCTTCTTCCAGCACCGTTAACATGGCAGGAGGTCTCCTCACCACCGCCTCTAGCAAACCCATCAAACAACTCAAGCCCACCACTCAGAAGACTCTCGAGCGCGCTTGGTCTCTTCTCGACAAGATGGACCAGCAGATTCTCAACAACAGAAAGCGCTCCATCGCCATTCGCAAGTCTATTTTGATTATTAAGACCAAACTCCTTGCCGACGCGCGCAAGCGCAGAGAGAGCGAGACTTTCTGACCAGGTTAGTGTGCACATGATCTTGCCTTCCATGTTTCCTACCCACTGACCCGATCGAGATACGGTCTTAGGGATGTCTGCAAGCATGTCGGTTCACGTCTTTTAAGAGTTGCTACGATGTGCTCGGGCACCGAAAGCCCTCTTCTTGCCTGGGATATGATCTCAGACTGTATCAGAAACAACGAGGACGACCTTGAGCTGAAGTATGAACACGTGTTCAGTGCGGAGATTGTACCTATCAAATAGGTATACATCGAACGCAACTTCCGCCCGCCTGCCAATCATCTTCAGGGATATCACCGACATCACCAATAGCGAGGATGGCAAGGCCCCTACTGCATACGGCTCCAGGGTTGACATGACTGGAGACGTAGACTTGTGATTGCTGGCACCGCGTGGGAGATGGAGGATGGATTGTCTTGCAGATATTGCTCCTGGTAGGCATTGGCGATGGGTGGCGCTGAGGGCAATATCGAAAATCACTCAACACCCTCTCCATTGCTCTTGCAAGCACAAATCTTTGAGACAATCATTCAATCAAAACACAAATGCCAAACAAGATCTTGTAACAATGCTGAATGTTGAGAGTGTTGTGCACTGTCATGTCGAGATACCACGTATGAAGGGCTCTCTCTGGACAGACCCGTAAAACACAAAGCACTGCGCATTTCGATGCTGTATGATCAAGAGCTTCGACCTTTGCGGATAGCTCGAGGACTAGAGGGGCTAGATTCACTACATCATGCTCACTGTTATGTCCTCACTTGCACAGTATGTTTGATACGTTTGATGATGCGTTTGTGAGGGGAAGCTTGGGCTTGAGCGAAATTCCCTGGTCAACATCTTTACCTTCTCTCATTATGTTCTTTTCATTCTCCAACTTCAACCATCCATCATCGATCACCAATCCTATTGCTCAAGGTCTTGCTATCCAATGCTACGTGAGTGCGCTCCGACACACCCGAATTCAGACCGCGCTGACCATCAATCAACACAGAGCTCACATCGTGAGGTTAGTGCGCACTCCAGCACATGCTGCACATCCCAACAGTCTCTACTGCTGCTTGGATCCCCTACCCGCTGCATTTCGCGCAATGGCTAACAATGATTTCTCGTCGCAGTCAGCTTTGCCTTTGTCGACCACCACGAGTACTTCGGGCACGATTACACCCGCCCGCGCGCTCAGGCTGTCTCCGCCTACGATGGCCAAGTGGAGTTCACCGCAACTCCCAGAAGCATGATGGACTTTCATCTCCAGTCGATCTTTGCGGAAGTCCGCGAATTCGCTGAGGCCTTCGGCAACGTTCGTTCTTTCGCGTACATTGAAACCAAGGGCTTCCAGGCTCCTTGTTTTCGTGCTGAATACTTCTTGGTGAAGTCGGCTGAGACTGCTGTTGCCCTCTCCGCTGAGAACGAAGTTGCTTGCTTCTCTATAAGTGCTTTTCCCTTTTCCTTCTCTGCAACTCTACATCCTTTTCCGTCTACCCTTTTAACTCCTAACTGACAATCGTAGGACACCGTCACCGTCAGCATCAATGAATACGTACCACCCGGATACATTCGCTATGTCCACCCCGCATCTTCCAACATGGCCCAATGCTCTATCCCCAGCACGACAGAGTTTAACAAGATTACCCAACCCTTCCGGGCAAGGAAATGAACTTAACTTGTTGCTGCCACCCAGGACCTTGCCGTCTCTACACAGCCCTAGACGGTCAACCTTCAGAAGATTGATGCTGGTATCGATGTCCGCACCACCATCATGTTGCGCAACATCTTCCACCTCGTTGACTCTGAGGACATGAATTTCCTTCTCGACATGGATCTTCAGTAGTCCCAACATATGGTATCGAGTTTCATCATCACAACTTCGACTTCAGTTCTCAGCAACACGCAGTCTCGTTTCACCGATCTCATCAGTATCTACGCATCAAACAACCAAATGTTTCAGCCAACTAACACCTGACTCCCAGTCCTCGATGCGCTGCGCAACGAAAAACCAAAAGGACAGAGAGTCATTAGGTCCTCAAGGTCTGGTGGTGGCGGGAAGGCAGTGCTTGTTTGGATTTCTGGAGCTGTCTTATTTATATGGAATCCAATCACTTCATGTCTTCCATTACTACTATGATTCTTTCCTCGTATTGTGACGCATATAGAGCCCCGAAGTGAGCCTGTGATCTGTGATTTCGTACTTGCTCGTGGGCTCAATGAAGCAAAGTGGATTGAAATATCGTCGTGCGTCGCTCGAAAGCTAGTCATTCCTCGTCGCAACCAAAGTCTTTCCTCCCAACCACAAACCCATCTTCGTCTCCATTACGCGACAGCAAAAACAATCAAACAGGCTACAACAAGAACATGCCATCATCATCACCACAAGCACCTCAACGACCTCGTAAGCTGCCTACCTCCTACCCCTGGTCCGCGCCCACGCTGACCCCTTGCACAGAGATCTCAATCATGTTCAAGCACTCTTCTCTCCTGGACCGCAGCGGCGCCCACCTCGGCCACTTCCGCAACATGCGCCGCCTCACCCGCATCAGGGCCAACCTCGAGCGCCACCTCGACGATTTGCAAGCCACGGAGCACGAATTCAGTCAGCTGCCCTCCTGTGTTCGTAGCGAAGACATGACTGTCGCCATTGCACATGCCATCAACAACAGCCTTGCGCTGCACGACCGCGTCAAGGGCTGGGAGCTCGATGACGCTGAGATGCCCGAGGAGAAGGTGTTTGAGAGTGCTGAGGAGTATCTCAAGAAGTGTGCCTCGGTTGTTGAGGATCTTTGGGAGGCTGTCAGGGCCCTTCGCGCTCTGGTTGCTGAAGAGGAGCAGGGAGAGGAGAAGGAGGTGAAGGAGGAGGAGGTGAAGGAGGAGGAGGTGAAGGAGGAGGAGGTGAAGGAGGAGGATGATGTAAAGGTGGAGCAGAGCGCCGAGGAGAGCGACGAGAGCGATGAGGAGAGCGACGAGAGCGATGAGGAGAGCGAGGAGGATGTTTGAGTAGGGGTACTGCCGACGAAGGGGAGGGGGGCAGGGAGATAGTTTTTGGAATGAAAGGACGCAGGACAGCACATCAAACCAACGCGGAACCGTCAAAATGTATAACAAATTCCATATGATGAGGCAGTACCAGTGAGATCAGTGAGAATAAGATGAGTCCTGGGGCACTCGTCGGACAACTATCCAGATCACGACTGTGTCCTGCATTTTGATAGCGACTTTGAAACACTGGATTGTGTGTCGAGGCGACGTCGACCTTGGTTGGAAGCACGCTGCATGTGTAGTGACATCTTGGAAATCTCTACAGAGGTTGATTAGAGTTTATAAAAATGCACAGACTGAACTAGAATCAACTACTTTCCATTGAGCTGTGGAGATCTTTGCTGCTTTGCTGCTTTTAATATAATTGATGTCATGAGAATTCTCAAAGGATGGACAGACAACATCCTGCTTTGTTCCAACTGCAAACATTCTTTCTTTATGCATACCAAGAACAATGAGTTCATTTCTTGTTAAAGAACTCAACCTCGATATTCCGGATCCGTTCGACGAAGAACCCGCATTGCGAATAAAAGCCAGCGTCAAAACCTTCCTGATCCAGAGAACGAGAACAGCCCAAAATGTAGCAGCCGATATCAATACAGAGTTTGTTCCTGGTGAGTATAAAGCTGAGGGTTTCGTGCATTGGGTAGAAGATATGCTTGTCTACCTGCAAACTCATTCCAGCAGATCATGCTGCGCAAGATGACCTCTTGGAAGTGGTGAAGGCCATACAGGCTCTTCCCCAGCAGGACGAGGGGCCTCCATGGCATACTTTCGTTACTGGAATTGGTGCTATGTCGTTGACCGAAGCCTATCATGATAAACTTGCTGCAGATCAGAATTACGTATCACAATGACCATCCACTTGAAGATCCTGAAAATGATACTGGTCGCAAATACTGGCGCTCTTTCAACGCATTCTTTGCGAGGCTCACTTGCGAGATCTGCAACTGTTTGAGTATGGTTGTGTACTCATTCGAGCGTGCTCTTGAGCAGCGGGAGAGAAATAAATTGGTCCAGTCAGTAGAGCTATGGGTTATCCATGGGAGTCCTTTTCTCGTCGACATCTGCGAATGGCAAAGGAGGAAATTTGTGGAAGGATCCAGGGTGTTCACTGATGTTTATCCTCATCGATGCCAATGGTGTTCGTTTGCATCATTCATGGTGTACATCCTCGCCAACATGCGCCAGAAGCCAAAACGGCGTCGGAGTTTCCTTCTGCTCTGTTGTTGCTCTCCACCATCCTCCCAGGACATGGTTCCGGTCCCGGACCAATGAATTCTTTCTTACGGCTTCAACGTATGGTAGTGCAAAGATAGCAAAGTTCCTGACCTGGTTCGAGAGGTCTGCAGTTGGGATCTGATAGCGTTTTCGGTGCTTACGTTTTCAGCTAGAGCCCAGTCGGGTTGGTGACAAATGTATGACCAAACGCTGTAGTAGAGGAAGCGAGTGTGGCTATGTGGTAGGCACATAAAGAACTCCCATGGAATCTGATGGTGAGACGGAGTAAACATTACATCCAGACACGAGTGTGTTTGGTCTGTTGCTTGCAGCCGGGACTCTGCGAGAGTGGTGGGTCGTCGCCGTGAACTCACTAGTGCGGTTCTGGAACAGGACTGGTCGGGCAAGTTTGTTGTTGTCTCTTCGGCTTCCGCATCCTCCTCTCCAATCTCTGCATCTCACTACCACAACATCGAAGAACATTGAAGTTCATCCATACACTCCAGCCTAGCTTCCATCAGGAATTTATCGTCCCTCTCCTTTTTCGCGCCTACGAGCCTTTCGCGCCAGCCAGAATCCCACGCGCCAACAACTCCATTTCCCCCTACCCCAAAGAACATCATCCAAACAATCATCAGTTATGGCATCCAACTGCCTCAAGCTCAAGGCTAAGGCCATCGGTCTCTTCCACAAGATCCACAGCGCTTTCAACTGTAAGATCGTCTCACGCGTCGTTCAAAGGCTCTCCTGTTCATCGTTGACCCCGTTCAGCCATCAACAACAGCAAAGATCTCAACACAACCAAGGATAAGAACAGAATCACCAGCGACATTGAGTTGCCAGATCGTGTCTCTCAGTACTCAGCTGTTATGCGCAGTCCCACTGCTTCCCCAGAGGTCTTGCCTCGCGGCGAATCGATGCGCAGCATAGACAATTGAGCGCACAGGTCAGTCACCTCTTCCCTTTTCCCTCTTTCCTTCATCAATCCTTCTCTGAACACAGATTAACAGTGACTAACTATAATGGTAGGCCCAGCCTTCTGCTGCTCTAGGGAGTGTGGACGTGTGTGGCTCCTGCCACCCCCAAGGCAGGGCCACACACCCCTGAAGCTACCCACCGACGTTCGGACCAGAATCCTCAAGCTCAACCTTACTCCTACAACTCTCAATTTCAACCTTACTCCTACCACCAACAAGGGTAGAATTGAATACTTCGTACATCCTGTCGATTTTCACGCCACCTCAACCGTTGCCCTCTTCTCTGGCATACAAGAACTCAAGTTCGAAGGCAATGACAGAATCGCCAGCAGCGACGATCAGTGTTGTTTCTTCCCTGTCCCTCGCCATCCTTACAACCAAACATTGGACTGGACCGTCCGACCATACCGGAGCCTGACGAGTTGGCTGGAATGTTGGAGAACCGCATACATGCCGAGGACGTCTTTACAAGTGGTTGGCAAATGCTTGAGTGTGATTATCTGGTGGCTACTCAAAGCTGGGCAGGCCGCAGCACATCCTGTCCTCTGCCACAGCAAGGGTATCACCTTTCTCATTCGATCGAGCTCTTTTCTTCTTTTGTGAAAACTTTTGTACCAATGTGGAGCCTAAGACAGGAGGCACTTAATACACAAACAAGACTACAACCTCCTTCTGCTCCTTTCTGCTGTGTCACTGATCATGCATGTAACGAAGTTGTCTGATTATGTGAAGCTTCGAACTTAGGTAGGCCTTCCGTCGATCAGTAGGTCCATACCGCCAAATCCTTGATTTCCCCTCCCGAGCAAGAACATCTCGTCTAATACATCATGATCTCTCACAACGATCTATAGCCACTTCTCGCAAGACGGAGATGCCACTTGACAACTCTTCGCGATCGTGACCTCATAGGCGACGTCGGAGTCAGCGACTCGGGGTGTTGACACGGTAAGATAGAAGAGATTACGAGCGGCACGCAGTAGCAGACAATGTCCAGGTTATCCTCGAGGCAACCCACCTCGAATTCGATGGTAACATGAGTGGAAGAATACAGCCTTATGCAGCGTAGGAGCGATACATATACTGGTAAATTAAGACGTTCCTTGCATGATTTTTTGAAGAAATCCCTTGCTTCAGTGAATCAGACTTTTTGAGGTTTGAGATTTTCACACTCCTCCCAAAACAGCATGGGACAATTCTCGAGCCACAAAAAGACAGAATAGAATCTCAACTCGAGATGTGTCCAGAGAGATACGATTAAGGACAGGGCTTTCAGTGGATACTAGCATGTTTCTCAAGATTATTGTGCATTTTTGTAACTACACACATTACATGCCATGGTACACCGGGAGATCAAAAAACTGAATGTTGTATCCATTTTATTCGCCGGTGGCACGTTCTTCGTTTGCCAATCCTCGAAAGACAGCAGAAGATGAACGCTGTGGTGGCGGCCGTGAGCTGTGTGGCTTGTTCTGCAGACTAACTGAAAATGCCATATTCGCCATCGCTGTCGACAAGCGCGAGACAAGAGACGCTGCGATGGGATCCATGGAATCTTTTCGAATAGGTACGGCAGGATGCTTGGAAGGTGTCGACTCAGTTTGCCAAGCTTTCGTAGTTGTCGCCTTTTCAGGCATCGGTTTCGGCGTAGCATTATCAAAGATTGTCCCAACGAGCGACGGCCGGCGAAGCGCTCGTGGTTCGAAGAGCGAAGAGAATTGTTCTGCTAATTTTGTCACATGGCGGCTGGCTGGTGTACTCGTGGCAGGAACGTGTCTCTCTGACATCGTGGGCAAAGGCAGCGGAAGACTTGAGTGTGATGATTCACGAATGGCTTTACAAGGCTCGCCAACCTCGCCGACCGCTAGCGAGCGGATGTAGGCTTTGATCTCCTCATGTCGATTTTGCAGGTGATCAACTTGCACTCCCTCAGCCAGAAGCTCCGCCTGGATATTTCCAAGGACATCAAGATTGGGCGGCCAGTTGAGTGCCGTGGATGAGACTTTGAAGCTCACCAGTAAACTTTTGAGTGTAGTAGCGTAGCTCACAAGTTTTGACTGCAAGTAACGTATACCTCCAGTAGATAGACATGCCTCTGTTGCAAAGTGCGATTTCTCTTGCCAGTCAAGATGAGCGAAAGATGTCCAAATGCTTCGAATGTTTGTCAAGTTACGGTCGCATGCTTCGAGGGCGCTCCATAGTTCTGACGCTTGCTCTCTAGTAGCCATGTCGAACAGAGCGACGGAAGGATTCGTCGCATCTGCTAACAGTCCAATGGTTTCGAAGAGATGCCTGACATCGAGGGCGATCGCTGATAGCTCAGAAGGGCCTTCTTCGATACACCTCAGGGTCGCTGTTGAGCTTTGGTAGACCTTGTTGATTTTGTTCTCAAGGTAGAAGGGCATGACGTCGAGGGCTTCTGTTGGTTGAAGTATGAAGCGGACACCAGCGCTTGCAGCAGATTAGATGACTTCGACTGATTCAAGAATCGAGTTTCAGCAATTAGGTCTCGGGAATGGAAGAGTTCGAGATGCTCCTGCTCACGCTGGCATTATATACTTTCCCACGCTATCACAAGAGATGGTGGTGACGCGTTTTGTCGCTGTGACCTCTCCAAGGTGCAGAAGCAATTTGGTCGTGTCGATCGCCCAAGAAAGATGTACGGTATCTTTGTACTTCATGCAGGGGACTGGACCGCAGCACGGCCACGTAACCTGCCATGATGACTTCCACTTACATTCGACTGACACCTCAAGGATGCATAAGGACGAGTCGGTCATGCTGTTATCATCGACATTGGATGCTCGTCTTACGGCGCACCACATCAGTTGATGTTGGCGGTGAGACGAAAGGTCGTCGCGCCCATCAGCCGCGCGAGGAGGTTTCGTCGTCGCCAAGCTCGGTACGTACGCCCACAGCTACCTTGAGCTTGGTCAACTCTGGTCGTCTTGAGTACAACCATAGACTAGTTGCAGACGAGTGGCATGATGCTGAGACAGAGGACTTGAAATCGCTCGAGATGATGCGCATTCTCTTTGTTCGAAAAATGTTGCAGTCGAGGGCAGCACTGTGCCGGAAAGGGCAACAGTGTGTGTCTGTCTACCCAACAGATTATATAAGCAGACCTCTGGTTACACCGACCCCTCCTTCCCTTCCTTTCGAAGCTTCGTACTTCATTCTTTCGCTGACCACTTCTACCTACACGCACCGAGCACGTATGCTTTGTTGCAGCAGTGTCGCGTAGAAGCTTCAATTTCGCCGGCTCAGTGGCAAGAGAACGTCAGGTTGTCCTGCTTCTCGGCTGCTCACAGGTGTTGTTACCCTCGCTGGCTCCTTCAGCATTGATATCCGAGAAGTGTCTTTGAGGTCGTGCAAAACTGTCTTCGTACTCAAGAACTCGCTCTATGCGTCAGTCTCAAAGGTGATCTATTAGTAGTCTACCAAAATGCATTCGACCAGTCTGAGGCGATCCTCATCGTTGCGAAGCCGTTCGCGCCTGCAGATAGGTATCATGACTCTGTGGATGATCGGTATCTTCTTATGCTTGGTGGGACTACACCATCTCTCTTGGAAGCTCTACTGTGTTCACAAATTGCAAGTTTCGTCAACCAAAGTATTGTTAGCGATTAGCATTACACCAAATTTTGAGTCAAAACTTGACATCTGGCATTCTGTATACCAAAACGTTACACGAAAGAGGATGACCAGCATAGACCGTAGTGTGGAAGCTCACGGCGAAGTGACAGAATGGGTCATTACCCTCATTAGAGGAGTCTGCATACTCCAGACAACTGATGTATCTGACGTTTGATATCTTTCGCATGTTTAGAAGCTCGGTTCTGGTGTGGCAGCAGCTTCGAACGACACTTGCTCACACTCGTTTCCCATAAAACTTCGAACCAAAACACGAACCCGTGCGAACGCATCACGTCGTCGAATCTTCACTCGCCCTTTCCGACTCACTACTTCTTGATTGCGCGTCTCATCCATTTCCTCACTCATCGTTTCAGACGTGCCGTGGCGCTCGGCTCGTCATTCCACGGGTCCTCGAAAACTTCTCGAGTGCGGCGCATGTTTCCAAACTTCCACCGGCTCAATCCAGCACTACAGGAAGCACAGCAACACGCCAATCATGAGTTCTGCGGCAGAGTTTTCCGATCTGCCAGACGAACTTCTCAGCATGATTGTGACAGATCTGGCAACGAGCGCCATTGACGACGGATTACTCAACTGCTTGGATCTACGTTCTGTCAACAAACGGCTTGAACGAATTGTTCACCCTCGACTCTCTGCCAGTTTTAGGGATTACACCTGTACGCTCGATCGTCAACATGTCGAAAAGTACCTCAGAGCTGCATCCATACCGAAGTATGCTTGTGAGATGGGCCGTCTTGTTCTTCTTGTGGGCGACAGTATCCACACCAGAGTGGGGCCCCATTTGGAGCTCCTCGATCAAGCCATCACATGCATTGCCTCTGCAAGAAAGGAGATCTCGCTGAGCGTCAAGAAAGTCAAGACGACAGACTATTATATGGATGAAGACCTCGGCGCTGCATTTGACGTGGAAGAGCTCCTCTGTGACCACTTGATACCAACTGCTACCAGGTGCGGTCTGAAAGTCAGACACATTGGCATCCACCTGCCCCAGCCAGAGCAAGAGATCCCCAAGGATTTCGTCATTTTGCGCGGACGGGAATCGATATTCTGGCAACATGCTTTTACCTACGCATACCAGAACGCTCGTTTTGACGCCCACGAGTCCAGCAAACTATCCTTCTATTTCCCTCCCTGGGTCGGCCCTGAACAACCATCCTCCACCAGCAAGGTCGTTATCGACCCCGGCAAGAAAGAAGCTATATTCAGCCATTTGACACTCAACAAGTTCGACATGCTGCCGTTTGCAATGTTCGACCAGGCCCACGGTTACACAAAGCTCGAGCTGAAGCACTGCCAGATCTTTCAGTCAACACTGGTCGCTCTCATCACTAACGACAAGCTTGAAAGTCTTACTCTGGACAATGTGTGGCTTTACAACTCAGACGAAGTTCCGAGAGACAATATCCGGAGATTGCGAAGGTTGATTGCGCCCTCTTGGCCCGATGTTCTCGGGTCAATCACTGATCGTGCCCCTGGTCTCAGAAAGTGTCGCTTCGTCCAGCTGCGCTGTGGCGATGAGCACGTATGGGCCGATGATGGAGAGATAGTGGGCGAGAACTCCAAGGAAGTCTCAGAGGCTATTGAAACATTCCTCAATCACCACGATTGAGTCCTGCCAACATCGCACGCGCGACAAAGAAACGGCTTTCGTCAAGTCAGGGCTACAGATATAAAGCGCATGGGCAAGCATCACATCTCCGATTGTGCGGGCATGAGCTTTGAAAAATGCGGAGGGTTTTCTCGATGGGGACCCATTCAAGACGGAGGGAAAGGGACTACTATGGGTATCTCATGCATACACTCATATGGAGTTATATGATGATAGAATGTGGAATGCGCTGGCTCGTTTCTTTCTTTGGTTCTTCAGGCTGGCGAATACCAAGTTATTTGCTATCCACAGCTCATTTCTGGAACGGTGGATGTTTGGAGGAGCTCAAAGAAGCGTTGACCAAACAGCAAACAACCTTTGTTCTTCCTAGCTAGAAGCATCTGGAAAGTCTGGTGGTGGCATGAGAGGGCTTTGAGATTGCCAGTCGTTGCATTTGCAGGAGCCAAATACATAAACTCATTCTAGCCTCCATCAGCAATCCAAATCTTTCACAGTCCTATTTCCAACAGGTTATGGGCGTATGCCTTCCGCAGTACTCATGACTCATATACAGTGATACAAGGCAACTATATAAAAATCGACCTTCCTTTCCCTTGTGTTTCCATCACTTCGAAGCACAAGGCGAAGGTGGAGTTTTCCATCCAGTAATTCCAACCTTGCAAGGAACCCCTGGCCTTCTGGACGCCCCTCTGCCATCTGCTGTTCCCACGCCTGACTATTCCCTGCTCGACCCTAGTATACTTGTGGTTGCAAGCCAGCGGCAGAGAACGTTCGTTTTTGATGGCCCAACGGCCCCCGGCCTCTGGGACAAAGTCTCCCAAGCAGTTCACCATCTCTTCCACACTATAGGCAGCACGTTTATGCATCTAGAGATCATTGCTGGTCTACATACGACCCTGAGCAATTGATCAACGACTTCAAGCGCCTTAAGGGTCTGATGCTAGAGTTGGAGCTCACGGACTTCAACTTCAATCAAAAGCCCGAGAAGGTCCACGCCGGCCTAAGGAGTATCCATGCACGCATTCACCAGCTCCAATTGCGTCCTTCTGGACTTGTAAGTCTGCTATGTCTATCATCTTGGAACCCACTGACCTAAACCCGGTCAAAAACTCGATCTTAGGAGTACGCGTGACAAAGACTGTGAACTACCCTGGACGGACTGCACAAGCTGGATGGATGAAGGCGATATGATGGATACCTGGAATGCAAACGTTCCCGCCGTCGAACAAATGAAGTTGGATCGACCTATGAGACGTTCTCCATTGAAGCATCTGGTCCTGGAAAACGTCTGTATATAACGTGAGACGCCGAACCAAGAGTATATTGTGGCGGCAAGCTGGATCTAGGACCTCGAGATTGTCCACTTCGCCAACTCTGAATCGTGTCGTTTTGTCGACTTACACGATAGGAATGGTAATATGTTCCTCGAAGGCGTCTGAAAGTTCACCACGACACAGGATCAAGCCATGCTTGCCGAAGACTCTGGATCTTTTCTCGACGCATACAATGGAAGCGAGGCTGCCGTACATGGGACTCTCTACCAGCTTGACGCCCCAATCATCAGCGCACCATTCAGGCACTGTCGAGCCTCAAGGAGTTGTCTGACGAGGACGAGCGCCGTCTAGCCCAATTGGTCCATGTACTTGTCGCCAAGCACACGAGCATGGTTCGAGAGTCGTTGAGAAGTATGAGAACCTATTCGAACAGCCGGTCTCAAGGCTGGGAGAAAGCCGCAGACTAGACTCGATGTCCTGGGTCCTGGGTATCGGGAATGTATGAATGAAGGAGACCATGGACAAGAGTTTGGCGAGTTTCGAGTTTGCAAAGTTGGAAACCGACTCTTGCATCCGTTGTGGCTTTCCAGTCGAGAGAAGGAGATTTTATATTTGGAAGCTTCAGTGAGACATATTCCGGCAGTATCAGCGTCGTCACGCCCACTAAAGGCATCATTGACCACCCTCTTTCCATCGATGACCCCATCACTGTCAGTCTGACCCAACTGGTCAACCGTGAGGATCCCGCAGCCGAGCTTTGCATGCTTGGGCGTTTTCAGGAGTTCGCCTCCTCTCGTGAGAAGTTCGAGATCTTCAAGCAGAACGGCATGGCTACCCACGACCGTAACCCTAGAAAGTGGCAGATTGATGACGAGGCTGCCCCCATCACCATTTACCACGATGGCGAGCGGAGGGAAATTATATACATCTCCAGCGACGAGGCCCACATGCTATCTAAAAAGTCCTATATATAAATCATCGAGGGAGTAAGAAAAAACATCACTGTTGCGAGGAGGCGAACTTTCTCAACACAAGCATTCTGAGAGGGGTTTCGACCAACGCGACCAGGCCGGTCTCGGCATATATGCTACCAAAGCCCTCAATGCTAACACGACAACTGTCGGCCATGTATTGCTGCATGCTAATCACCGAGGACTGAGCTATGTATTAAAGACTGACAAGACATGTCTTCCAGAAGTTTATATATATGATGCAGCTTCGAAATGCTCACGTCGTCCAACCACTCCAACCAAGGCAGTTGTATAATCTACAAGATGTACAGTCTCCTAATGAAGCCCCGCAATATCCAAGGAGAGCACGCCAAATAGTCACTCCCTCTGATTCTTAAAAATTCGAACAAGATCTTGCATGTTCATAAACCCAAATCAACGCCATAGTCTTGCTGGGGACAGATGTAAGAGACTGAGAAACAATGCTACTCCCTTGTCGTACGAGGGGCGAAAGTATCGGCTACCAAAAAGCATGATATGTTCCAAGCTGGAAGCTTTGTGAAACGGAAGGACGAAGAAAAGCTCGGATCGTTGTCGATGGGTGCTGGAAGTTGCTATTTGAAACTCACGCTCGCGTTTGACGCCCTCTCACTTCCAACACTTTCTTCACCCCTTACGCCCCTTTCTTCGTAAATTGACATCACCTACAACCTCGCCGTCTCCAATACAATACTACATTTTCGTTGCACAGATGGCTCCCTCGTCCGTTTCTCTACGCCGCCGTGACGGCCTCAGTAAGTCAACATCACTCAGCACTCCACTATCGCGACTGACCGCCAGTGACAGTGGGAAACGGCATCTTTGGCTACCTCAACTCTCGCGGCTTGATGCCACCCGCTCAGATCACACCAGAGCTTGACCGCCGTCTGAACCTGCTGTTTCTTCCCATGGAAGTGCTCCAGATGATCATCGACCTCACCCTCCACGACAACAAAACTCTCCAAAACGTGAGACTATCCTGCAAGTTGCTGCAAAGACTCACTGAAGAGCACTTTCGCCGTGCTCACCTCACCCACCTTCACATCGCTCCAACCCACAGGGATTTCAGCAGATTGTTGTGGACGACACAGCTTCCCGAGCGGATTCGCGAGCTCATCCAGTCCATGACTGTTCCCTATGACAATGGAAACTTTGCGCTGCCTGGTGCTTTGTGCTCTGGCATGTATGACGAGGATGGAGACGATCTTCTGCTCTGCACCCTCAGGTCTCTCATCGGCAGAAGAATCGACCTGAACGTCACAGTCGCAAAGACTCCTCCGGGCAACAATTCCTCAGTCATCAGCGTCATGTACCGCGTCCTGGATTACGTGCTCTTCAGTCACGCCGGCCACTGTGTGCAGAGACTCTTCCTGGACTTTGACGACACCGCTTGCGCCGCCTTGTCAACCATTGGCACGTTATCGCACGACCGCATCTCCGCCGAAGACTTTGGTCCAAAGTACCAGCGCATCTGGAACCACATCGCGCAAAACGATACTTTGCAAGAAATCCGCGTCCGATTCAGCAAAAAGGGCGAAAAGACACAGCATCCCCGATATCTTACCATCTTACGCACCATGAACGGCATCCACGTCCGTATGCAGCGGCTGTCCACTTGGCACTTTGACATCATGGGCCGCATGAATATCTTTTCCCTTGCCCAGATCCACTCGCTCAACATTCAGAACTGCGCACTCCTCGCCGACGACAAAGATTACTTGTTCCTGAACCCCGGGCTTCGGCAACTCGTGCTCTGGAACGTGATACTGCACCGCGTGGACCGTCTCTCCAGACCCCCTACTGTTTTGCAACTCTCGGGTTTCTGGCAGGACTGGGATGAGACGTTGAGTCATATCGCCGTCAATACCGCTCTGGAGTATTTTTGGGTGGGTCGCTTGAGGAATGCTAATGATTTGGTTAGTTATGTGAGGCCTTGGGTTGTTAGAGGTACTGAGGAGCGGTCAGTCAGTCAGGCTATTCTTGCGGTGTATCCCTCTTGAGTTCTGTGGTCATTTTCTGGTGCGATCTGAAAGGAACTTTTCTGCTGCTGGGCTTGGACTTCCATATACCAGGTCAAGGTCGCGGGATGGCATCCTCATTTGGACACTAAATCAGCAAGGAGACTTTTCACAACAAGAAACATGGTTATGGTGCACCAAAAGGTCGGTTTATGGAAGACAGCAGAACAAAGGTTCATCACAGTCGTTCTTTCCACCAGCCAGGATATCAGCCTCCATAACCCAGTCATAGAACAAAACAAGAAAATACCTCTGCTCGTCAAATCTTGTTTCTTTGTACCGTACAGCTCCTCACATCAATCACAATTGTTGGTCCTTTTCTTGTAACGTTGTCAATACCCGATACTCTTACGCAACGTCTTGCCGGCACTTCCGGAGTAACCTATAGTTATATCGTCCACGAGGCTATTTCCAAAAAGAGTCTTTTCCGAGGTTCTACATGGTGAGAGTGTCCATAGCTGCGCTTTTGAGTCGTTGCCCTCCTATTACCTCTCCCCCCTCTCTCCCGCCGTGCGAAGAGCAAAGACCAGAGATCTAAACCAGCACTCGAGACATCCCAGAGCGAAGATACAGCACTTGTCAAAAGATGAAAAACAACACAACACAATCAGTAGAATAAAAAAGAAAAAAACAATCTTCTAGGCTTTATTCCTTCCCCACTTCCCTAGAAAGAAAAATGTATAATTTGCCCAAACGGATTCGCTCTACAAACAAAGACCAAAAAAAAAAAAAACGCCAAAACCCGAATGCTATCGCTGATAAGAACCCGAAACACGCAAACACGCAACAAAAAGACTCCTTGCTCTTCTTCTCCTTCTTCTTTTAGGACACAACAAAAAAAAAAAAAAAGTGATTAATGGGGTATGTACACACGAGAGCGAAAGGCTCAACGGGGGGTCGAGGTAGGTAGGTGGGTAGGTAGGCAAGGCGTGCTCTCGAAAAGAGATCGATCAATCGCTGCAACTACAGTCAGTACACGCATTCTCTGTAATCTCTCACTCTTCGAGAGAAAACTTACTAGATCTCCAGTGGAGCAATCTGATCGATATTGTAGAGCCAGTTACCGCCCTTTTCTTCCCTCTCGAGCCTATACCTCGGTCATTAGCAATCATGTCTGACCTTTCATCGAAGCAGTAGAGAGAAAACTTACCAGTCATAAGGCCAAACGACCAAATGCCCCTGCACGAGCTTCAACAAGCCCTCCGCCTCCTCCTTGGTAAGCACCTCGGGCTCATACGCACCCCCGTTTTTCATACTGCCCTTGGTGTTCGCACGGTTGCGTCTGCGCTTGGTGGAAGCGCTGTACTGCATGTTGCCGCTCGCGGTAGCAGCGTGTTGGAACTGTCCAAAGGGCTCAAAGTTCTTTTCCTTTTCCGTCATTTCGGGGAATTGGATGGTGCGGGACTTCATGACGCGGGCGGTGGTGCCGGTGCTGTTGGTGGGGACGCCGTCGAGGGGTGGGGGCGCGAGGGTGGCGTCCGTGTTGGCGGTGTCGTTGCGTTGGGCGGCGGCTTTTTCGTCGAGGGGTTCCTCGGCGGGGGCGGCGTCGTCGGGATTGTTGGTGAGGGCCGAGTCCGAGGCTCGAGGGCCGCCGTCTAGTCCTTGCTTCTCGGACATGTCGCCAGTGGCGGCAGTGGCGTTGGAGTGGGCAGTGCCGGGGCGGCCACCAAACAGCTTGCTCAAACCACTGAATCTATTACTGGCGTGCTTGCTCGCACGCTCGGAGAGGTTTGCCGCAGAGGAAAGAGCATCAGTGCCACCAGAGCCAGGAGGGCCACTAGAATCAGGAGCATCGCTTGAAGGCTTGGGCAGCGGCACACTTGTACCCAAGCCTTGCGACAGCATAAACTTCTCATTGTATGCATTGAAATTGCGGTACTCGGCCCATGACTGGACGTCAGAATCCGGCATGCAGCGGAAGACTTGGCGGTAGATGCGAGTGTTGTTCTCTGCCACCTGATGCCAAATCTTCTTGTAAAAGTCGTTAGCCAACGGATCGCGCATGCAGTCCTCGTCGACCACAGGTCTTGTCATGGAGTTGAGTAGCGGGTTGATAACGTGAGCGTTCTCAGAAGCGACCTCCCTGACCAACGACGGGCCACCTATGTCCGAGTCATCAGAGACGGGAAGTGGTGGAAGTTGGGACAGTTGTGTCAAGCCGAGCTCGCGCGTGTTCATACGAGGAGGCATTTGTGGAGGAAGTATGCGACCCGCCTCGGCAGCGGTGTGAGGATGGTCATAAATGTGGTGGTTAATGATGTCCCTTCGAACTGAGGAAGATCTGGGACGTGCAGCAGCATCGAGCAGATTGCCACTCTTGAGCACTTCCTTGCCGTGGGGCGTAATGTAGGTATCTCTTGCAGACGTATCGGCCACGTTCTCGAGGTGCTTCATATTGTCGGCACCATATCCAGCAACGTCAAGGTCATGTGTCTTGTCAACCGACTGCTTCTTGCCGCCAGCGCCATCAACCTGACCAGCATTGCCATTGTTGGTTTCGTTGAGGAAGTTGTGCAAAACACCAGCCTTGCCATCGTGTTCACTGTTATGATGCAAGTTTTCCTCGGTCAGACCATGAGCTATAGGACTTTCAGGAGGTGTGATGTAGTCATCTCTGTAGATACGCTCCATCTCCTCGTCTTGGTAGGCCTTCTCAGCTTCACACTCACGACGGTAGATGTCGTCAACATCGATACCGAGATGCTCGCGCATGAGACGCATACGCAGCGAATGAGGGAAAGTACCAACGTCGTAAGGCTTGCCGCCCATGAGAGAAGGAATCATCTCCTGGTCGGTAACGATGGACGCCACTTCGGAATCTCTGGAGCCCAACATGGATCGCTCGTTGATGTTGGCAGATCCAATGATGACACTGCGATCGTCAACAACCATACATTTGGCGTGAATGTAAAGCTGCTCGGTGGTCAAACACTTGCGAGGACCAATCTTGCCCCACTGTCTCAAAGCGTAGAACTCGATGTACTGAGTAGGCTCAATGCCTAGGGCACGCAGTCTGCCAAAGATGGACGATTCTCCTCTGCAGATACTACGGTATTGGCACTGCATGATCAGACGAACACTGGTTCCGTCTTGAGAATCGACTTGGTTCTGGAAACCAGGCATGAGCGGAATGATCAAGCAAGCTCTCCAGTTGTCACCTCTCTGGTGAGCAAGCACGATTCTCTCGACAAGAGCATCACCGATCTTGTTGTTGATCTGAGTACCTTCGACGACACAGCTAGTGATGAAGAACTGGTTTTCAATGTATACAAAGTGCTCAGAGTTGGTGATGAGGTAGACGTAGGCGTTCATGATACTGCATTCGGTCTTGTTTGGTGTGCCGATAGACCAGGCTGTGCAAGAGCGGAGGATCTGAACCTGGCAGGTACCAGTCATGCCAAGTCGTTCGAGTTCGCTCTGGTCGAATTCAGGCGGAGGCAGGAGGATGGGCGTAGGACGAGAAGGCACGCGCTGTCTGAGAATGTAGTTCCATCTCTGAACAAAGTGACGAGCCACATCTCTCGCGGGCTGACCAACAATGGTCATGGCAATATCGTGCCAAGGCATACGAGGCACCTTTGTGCGGTCGTACATCTCCTCGTACGGGCGATCCAACGCGTAAAAGTCCTGAACTCTGGGATTGGAGTAATCTTTACCGGGCCAGACTTGGCAGTTGTCAGCGGTCCTGGGTCCTTCCCTGTCCAACTCGAAGCCGGTGAGCTTGTCGTCGGTCAGAGAATGGTGAGGGTCGTCCCATCTCCCAAAACACAAGTCTACGCCACCCACGAACGCCATGGCATTGTCAATGACGACCAATTTCTCATGATGCGCGTAAAAGAACTGATTCTGCCTGAACTGGTTGGGCGAACGTTGGACGCAGATGTTTGGATGAAGATCCAGGAGCGAGGCTTTGGTGTATTCCGAATCAATGGGGATGGCGGACTCGATGTTGCGGTAGACGACGACGAAAATCTTGACACCTTCTTGGGCTTTTCGCAGGAGTAGGCGGTCGAGGCGCCACTTCTGACTGATGGCGGCTGGTCTGCGGAGGTACAGCTCGGGACTCAGCCACCAGTCGTGAATGTACACGAAGCTTCTGGCATTGTCAATGGCTCTCGAGACCTGCCACATGTGATCTCTACCGTCGACCAGCCAGCGAGCAAAGACGTTCTTGCGGACTGGGGCATAACTGTCGAAGCGGTGTTTCAACGACCAGACCGTGTTTCGCACCATGTAATCGATGGACTCCTGGAACTGCACTAGTTGGCGCTCGTTCTTGGCCAACATCTTGAGCTTGCGCTCCGAGTTGTACAATCGAAGAATGTGATGCTTGGGTTGTGTGGCGTTGCCGGCAGTTTTGGCCAGCTCTTCTGCTGTTTGGTCTCTCAAACGTTTCTTGCTGGCCTTGTCGGTAGTGAAATCGCCGTCGACAAGGAAGACTTCGCGTGGCTCCAGTGACTCGGGACTATCCAAGGCAACTATATAGCTGTGGCGAATCATGAACCACTTGGGCTCTGCACTTCGCTTGAAAGCGGACACCGACCCAGTGACAGGCCTTCTACGCAGGTCAATGTTGGGTTTGGAAATGATGGACATCAAGCCCTCCTTGCCGTGGTAACCACCTTCCACCGACAAACGCAAAGAGAGAGCGGAAAGTTCGAGGAACTTGCACAGTCTTGTGCTGTCGGGACGGAAGACCAGCCATCTGATCATTTGCTGTAGATAGTTCTCCAGCTTCCTGCGTTGACGCTCGTTGTACAGATCTTTGGCCTTGGCGCCCCCAGCGGCACCAGCGATACTGCCAGCTCGACCGACTTCGCCAGTGACGCCATCAGGGCCAGATGCGTGGCCGGTGCTGGACTTGCGTCTGGAAAGTGCAAAGGACGTTCTACGTCGTTTCTTCATTCCAGGTCTTTCGGGTCCACTGGCTTCGCCATCAGGACCGCTCGCTTCGGCTATGGCGTTGTCATCGTCGTCTTCCTCGTCATCAGCCAAACCCCTGACACCGCGAAGGTATGGGAAGGCACTTCTGGGGAATCGAGGAATCTTTGCTTTCGAACGGTCTTCAGTCTTGAGTATCGAGTAACGCTCCGACTGACTTTGGAACTTGTACTTGAGATGCAAGTTGCTGAAGTCCCTGAGCGAACGGTGGATTGTCCACGACATGCGCGACGGGCCGCTTCCGTATTCCAGGTTGATGGTAAAGACCATGTGGCGATCGCCAGACTTGCTCTCGCGATTCTGACTCGACGGAATGGTGATTTTGAGTTGCTCGAGCAAGACGGGAATCTTGCGGCGTCCGTGTTCGTCGCGCTGGTACATGCTGGCCAGGAAGATGGCGGCAGGCGAGCCGGCCAGCAGCTCGGCCATGAGCTCTGCAGATTTTTGGTGATCCACTTTGACACGCTCGTCTTTCTTGCGTTGGCCGAGCAGTTTCAAGCCAGCCTTGACCTGTTTCCACTTTTGAGCACTGGTGCTTTGTTGACGCTCTCCGCGACCTCGCCAAGGAGAGGCGGATCCGTCGAGAGCACCGAATCCGGTAAACCTCCTCGCCGTCGTCGGACGATTCGAGTCCGACTGCTCTCCGGCATCGTTTGCGGGTCTGCTGCTGCGAGGCGCATAGCTCAGACCTCGGGCACCCTCGAGCCCACGCCTCCAAGCGCTCTTGGCAAGACGGTCGCGGCCTTCGTCCTCGCTGACGCCTACTCTGGAATTCTCGGGAATGTCTGTCATGGTGGCTCTGCGAGGCAGACGCGGAGTACGATCGGCATGGTCACGCAAGAAAGAAGGAAAGCGCGGAGTACGTGGTGTCGAAGGGCCAGCAGACGCCGTCTTCTCCATCTTTCTCGTGGCTTTGCGCTTTGGGCGAGGCTCACGTCCCTCTGCGGCCTCATCCATGGAGCTCTCCTCGACATCACCCTCGGCCTCACTGCCATCATGCTGCGACTGCGAGTATAGGGGAAAGTGCGGCTCCTCCAGCTCTTCTGTGGGAGTCATGAGGACCGAAGCATTTGTGAACTCGCTCGGATGGCGCGAGTGTGTGGGTGTAGCCATGGCCTTGAGGCGGGAGAAGAAGGAACCCTGACGGCCGTGTTCGTCTGCACCTTCCAGCTGATCATCGCCAAACGGCGGTCTTCTCTCTGGCGGAGTCATGGTGCCGCTGCCTCCACTAGCATCTCTGTTGCGTGCTGTACGCAGGGTCGGATCCGAGTCATGGCGCAAGACGAAGGGGCGCGGACGGGGGCTGGTGGCCGAGACGGAGCGAGGAGCCGAGCCATTCTGGAAGCTCTTGGTGGGCGGCAGGTTGAAGTCTGCAGGAGTCGGAGGGCCAAAGTGAACAGAGACGGCGGTCGGGGGTCGGAGCAAGTCGTTGGAGAGGGTGGTTTGGGCCGGGGTGGGGAAATCGGGCGTGAAGGTGGTGCGCAGGGGAGACGAGGGCTGGCTGTTTCCCTCTCCCAGACGAGGCCGCGCCAATGGCGACAGCGACCTCGGCGGCGCCTCCTCTTCTTGGACCATCTGCATCGTGTGCGGTCCTTGTAGATGTTCTTTGGTCGTGTGTCTCAGTTCATATTACGGTACTAAAAGGGCTAGGCTGTGGGACTTGTCGCGGCGGCCACGCGGGTCGAGGCTTCGGGGGTGCTGCGAAAGTTGGAAAGGAGAGGCTTTGAGATGGCGCCGTCGTGGGCGAGAAGCGAAGAAGCGAACAAGTGAACTGGGCGAAACTGTCGTCGGGAGGGCAAAGCGGAGGAGCGTGAGAGAAGGAGAGAAGCTTTCCAGAAGTCCTCGCTATCGACTCGTTCTGCATCCGACAATAATCTCGACTTGGAAATGATGGAAATCATGTCCCCCTCAACCCGCGACGCCATCATCTCCGCCCTCTTGGCCGCTGGGCTGTTCTCAATCTTCTAGAAGGATATTTCCATCCAAACAAGCCCTCGTCTATTGTATTAATGCACATTCCAGTACACGACCTTCCAATATACCTGACAAGTCAATCATCTGAGCTATGTGGACCCCGTCGTCGCCATCTTCTTGACAAAGCCATTCTGCAGACACAAAGTCTCAACGAACATCACCAAACAGTCACAGCAAACAAAGTCTTGCAGGCAAATCATCAGGATTGCTCAACTTGTACAATTCAACACTTTTCGAAACGCCCGCTATACCATAAAACCCACATGTAGACAAATGCTGCCACCAACAGGAATAATATCCTTCTCTCTCAAGAATTGCTCACTCACGCGCCTTTTCTAGTCCTGGCGTTGGCGCTTGTAGTTTCCACCTTGTCTCGGTTGACTGCCGTATGCGCGACGAGCTCCTTGTTTCTTGTCCATCTTCATGCTCGAGCCCAGCTGCATGTCCACGCGCGGCGGTGTGTTGAAGCCGAAACTCTTGGCCACCTTGACCAGGTCGAGTTCGTTGACGTTGAAGACTGAGCGCAACGAGTGCGATGCGTACGCTTGGAGATATGAGCGGTATCCATCCTTGGCCGACTGTCAAATATCTGTTAGCATTGTTACCATCGACAACAGAACACATTCAAATCTCACCTTGTTCAAATAGTAGTTTTTGCCAATCAGCATCTCCAACTGGCTCTGGATGTTCAGCACCTTCTTCTCGGGCATCTCAAACTCGGTCAAAGGCACACGGGCCTCCTCGAGATGCTTCAAGAACCCGACTTCGTTGGGCTGCAGGAACATCAAACTCTTTCCCTTGGTGTTGGCGCCTCTGGCAGTACGACCGACACGGTGAATGTAATCTCTAGGGTCATCCGGAGGGTCGAATTGCACAATCCAGTCAACGGCGGGGATATCGAGACCACGGGCTGCAACATCGGTACAGATCAGAGTGCCCTGCTTGGCGTTGCAGAATTCGAAAAAGGTGTTTGTGCGCTTCTGTTGCTTTTGCTTGCCGTGAAGATCCAGCACGGGCAGGTCAATGTAGTTGAGGAGCTCGGCGTAGTACTTGACGCAGTTGCACGACGAGAAGAAGACGATAATCTTCTTCTTGGGGTGTTTCTTGAGGAAGGTGAACAGCAGACGGAAACGCATGTCGGGCTGGCAGACAATGAAGCCCTGCTCCAAGCCCTCGACGGTGCTGTGCTCCTTCCTGTGGTCGACGTTGATGTACAGAGGCCCGGGTCGCAGCGAGATTCTGGCGAGATCCTCGACCTTTGTCGTCTGCGTGGCCGAAAAGAGCATCGTCTGTCTCTCGTCCTTGGGCAGGATCTTGATGATCTGGCGCATTTCGTCTTCGAAACCGACTTCGAGAATGCGGTCGGCTTCATCGATGATCAAGGCCTTGATGTTCTTGTAGACGAAGCCCTGCGTGTTTTGCAGGTGGTCGAGCAGACGTCCGGGAGTGGCAATGAGCAAGTTGACACCCTTGACCAGCTTTTCGGCCTCGGCGCGGCGGTTGGCTCCTCCAATGACGATACCAAAGGTTTGCGAGTGGTGCGCCATGAGTTCACGCGCGACACCGAAGATCTGGAGTGCGAGTTCGCGGGTGGGAGAGACGACAATGACACCGGTTCCTAGCCAAGTTGGTCAGTACACCTTCACTGGCAGAAGCAAGCAGGCGCGTGCTTACCGTTTCTGGGCTTGAACTTGAGCGAGTGCAGCATCTCGATGGCGGGAATCAAAAAGGCCAGCGTCTTGCCCGAGCCCGTCTTTGCAGCACCCAAGACATCCTTTCCGGCGAGAAGAGGCGGGATACCTCTTGCCTGGATCTCGGTCATGGTCTCAAACTTCATGTCGGCGAGCGCCTTGAGCGTCTTGTCGGAAAGGTTGATGTCGGTGAACTTTTCGGGCAGAGCGTCCTGTCCAGGGAGCGACACTCCAAGCGCCGAGGGCAGGTCCGAAGGCTCGCCAATGTCCATTTGCTGCTTCTCTTCCTCTGCGTCGTCCATGTCCTCGTCTGCCTCTTCCTCATCAGAGGCTGCCTCGTCGCTGACGTTGACGACGGCAGCCTCGGCCGCAGCCTCGCGCAACTCTTGGTTCACCTCGTCCTCCCTCTCGACATCCTTTGCTCTTGCTGCTGCCGTCTTGGTCTTCTTGCGCGGCTTCACTTCAGCATCCTGGGCGGCGACGGCTTCCTCTTTGGCGACGACGGGGGCGGGCGCATCGGCAGGTTTGACAGCGCCGTGCTTTCTCTTTCTCTTCTTGGTGGCGAGCTCCGGGTTCGACATGTTGTTGTTGTTGTTGTGCTGTGGGGCGGATGACAGATGACAGGCAGAAAAGTTGACGGCTCCAGCAGACTTTCACGCTTTGCTCTTGCACATCCGCGAACAAAAAATTTAAGGTTATCGCACGCGAGATGCCAAGCCCTGATTGTCATATCTGATGGGAATCTCTGTTTCTCCACCAAACGATGCAAGTAGATTGATGGACCCTTCCACTGTCGTCGTCGTCGTCGTCGCTCAATCATTAGAGCCCAGTGGCAGATAGATTGGCTGGATATGATGACTCGCTCTGCATCCTCCTCGACTTTCACCACAACCCCGACAGCTCACCGTATAAAAGCGTATCCCAAGACATGCCCCCCCTCTCTCTCCACGACAAGCCGAGTGCCGCTTTGTCAATTTCCGAACACGAACAGGCATGATATCGAAAACCATGTCTCCGTGTTCCACCTCGCCCTTTTCGCTTGTAGTTGAAAATCATCCTTCCTCCTTTCCAACATGTCTGCATCATGGACAATCCGTTTCTAGACTTCGTGTCCAGACAGGCCTTCTCTCCTGGAAGCTGTTGGCAATTTGTGACTGTGGTCCAACGGCCAACTGCCCGTTGCTGCGAAGATTAGATCCGGGCCGCGACAACAAACACACCGAACGTCGCCCTGTACAACAACAATACCATTGCGTAGGATTGCCGGTTTCAGCACTGGTATATAGTCTTACATGAGGCCGCGTACATGGTGTGAGAACAAGGCAGGTCGAGCCCTGGCCGGCATTGGCGCGCCTCATACTGACACACAGTGGATGCTGCTGTTGGAGCGACACCGCTATACCGCTCACCCTATACAAGTGACTGCAAGATGAGTGCCAACCATCTCCAAGCCCTTTGCACTCATTCCATTCTTATACCAAGGTCGGCGCAGCTTTGTGTTGGCACCCGTATGTGAATACGCAGAGGCCAGGCCAAGCACAATCCCCATCCGTATTATGGAGCTTGGCGGCTCAGATCGAGATAGCATGCGACGAACTCCGCTGTTGATCCTTTTTGGCAGACGCTTCCAGAGACTCGATGGGAAATGATGTTTTCATGCCGGGCAGGTGAAGCAACGGCCAAACTGATTGCAAGGAGAGGAGAAAGACGCAGAACAAGGAGAGAGCCCAAAGAGACTTTAAGCAGTGCTGTCGCTGTACAAAGGCCGTTTACGGGACTGCAAGCCCGTTGTCTATTTCGAGGACGCACGGGGTTTTGTTTAACCATCTGCTCGTTGAGATGATGCGGTGGCTTTGCGAGGCCGGCCTGCTGCGGAACTCGTCTTGTGTGTGAAACGTGGAAAGGCGGACTGAATCACCGCGCGTACGAGGCCGTGTACAGACTCGAGAGGAGTCGCAGGGATGTGGTGGACAAGTTCGAAGCAACATCAGCGACAGGGCTCCGAGTCGTTTCATGTGGTTTCCCCAGCTTTTCTCGATGCCGCGTAATAAACAGCAGTGTGGTGGCGCACTGATCGCCAAACGGGAAGAGTGGGATTGGAGCGCCGTCTCAGGACCAGACCCCTGAGAGCGAGCGTGTGGGATTGTTGCGTGCAAACAAGCTGCACAGCCCCCTTCATACCACGCTGTAAAACACCATCCGACGCAGGCCCTGACGGCGCGCCGACACTCGAGTCTGCAAACTCATCCATTCTTTTCAAAACTGTCGTGACGGCGGCAACCAGAACGATCTGCTTGGACTCGTGCGGAAAAAGGAAAAAGATCGCACCCGTCGTTGACATCAGCAGGCGTGGCTTTGGCGCTAATCTGCGCTTGTTTGTCGGGTCACGCACGTCTTTCCGTCTTCTTTGGCCCTTTTGGCTGTGGTCGAGTGTCGTGTTTCTCGCCCTTTCGTCGCCGGATTCCTGCTGGATTCCCACTCTCGTTGCCCTTTCATCCAACGAAACCGCCGCCCGTCGCCGCTGCACCAAGCTGCACCTGCTGTACCCGCCGCGACGCCATCACCACTTCCCACTTTCCTTGTCTACATCTCCAACTCTTGCCCTTTCCATCTTCAACTTCCCCCATTTCCAGCCTCCCCGCGCGCCTTCCTCTCCAGCCCTTTTTTTGACTTCCACCCCCGTCACTCGCTCATCAGTCGTGCGACTCGCCCGACGTCAAGACTCGACTTTCCTCTCTGTTCCGGTTATTAGCAAAGGTCCAAGGCCCAAGAGCCCTGCCGTCTGCATTTACATTCCAACCACCTTTTTGCCCATCAAATAGACGCACGCACACCCACGACCAGTCACCCCCTCGCTCGTTCTCGCCGCTCTGAATCGCGACAGTCGCCTTTGGACTTCTTCCATCAACAACAGCATACTGCTTCTCGAGCATTAGCGTCGTCGGGAGCATTTATTAATTGGTAGTTTCTATTGTTCGCCCAGCATGCGTCCTTCAAGGTCGCCCTTAGGCTTCCTAATAGCCCTCTTCGTCGCTCTTATCCCTATCGCCCAGGCTTCTGGCATCAACAATGAACGCGTCATCTCATCCTCGTCGCTCAGCACTTGCATGTCAAACTCCAACTTCTCAGCCTCTCTGTTCAACGTCGCCTTCACCCCCGACAACCGTACTCTTACCTTCAACGTCGTCGGTGTCACCACAGTCACTGGCAACATCACCATCGACGTGGTCGTCACCGCTTACGGCTTGTCCATCTACAAGCAAACACTCGACCCCTGCGAGCAAGGATGGGCCGGTCTTTGTCCCATGAACGAGGGCCAGATCGACCTCGACTCCAACCTCGTACTGCCTGCTGATGCAATCAGCCAGATCCCTGGTACGAAGTCTCGAGCGTCTCGGCTATCCAGCTGTCCACTAACACACGCTAGGCATTGCATACACCATTCCTGACCTGGACGCCAAGGTCCAAGTCTACGTCAATAGCACCGACACTGGTAAAGCGACTGCTTGCGTGCAAGCCGAACTCACAAACGGCAAGACCGTCGACCAGAAGGCTGTCTCGTGGACTGTCGCCGTCATTGCTGGCCTCGCTCTGTTCGTCTCTGCCATCACATCGGGTCTCGGACACTCCAACACTGCCGCTCACGTCGCTGCCAACACTCTTGCGCTCTTTGGTTACTTCCAGGCCCAGTCTCTGGTCGGCATGACTGCTGTTTCTCTCCCGCCCATTGTCGCTTCGTGGACGCAAAACTTCCAGTGGAGCATGGGCATCATCCGTGTCGGCTTTATCCAAGACATCGCCACCTGGTACCAGCGCTCTACTGGAGGCACCCCCAGCGCTGTCTTGTCTGAGCTGTCGACCGAGTCTATCGAAGTGCAGAAGCGCTCCGTCCACGTCGCCGAGCGTCTCCTCGCCCGTGGTGCCATGCAGCTGCACCAACTTCTCCCCAGAGCAGCCGCAACCGACGCCACCACCAAGGCCATCGTTCTCCGTGGTATCGAGCGTGTCGGCTTCCGCTCGAAGATTGAGATGACCAACATCTTCCTTACTGGCTACATTTTCCTGCTCGTTTTCGTCGTCTTTGTCGTTCTCGGTGTCATCATCTTCAAGTTCATCTGCGAAGGTCTCGTCAAGATGGGCAAGATGAAGGGCGACAAGTTCCAGGACTTCCGCAACGGCTGGACCACGGTCCTCAAGGGCATCCTGTTCCGTCTGGTGCTGATTGGCTTCCCTCAAATGGTCGTTCTCTGCTTCTGGGAGTTCACCAAGCGTGACTCGGCTGCCGAGGTCGTCCTTGCCGTCTTTACCGTCTTCACCATGATCGGCATACTCGGCTGGGCCTCTTCCAAGGTCATCCGCCTCGCTCGTCGCTCCGTCTCGATGCACAAGAACCCTGCCTACATCCTCTACTCGGACCCCGTCTCGCTCAACAAGTGGGGCTTCCTCTACGTCCAGTTCAAGGCCACCGCCTACTACTTCATCGTCCCCGTCCTGGGCTACCTCCTCCTCAAGGGTATGTTTGTCGCCTTCGGTCAGGACAACGGCACGCTCCAGGCCGTCGCCTTCCTCATCATCGAGGCCGTCTTCTTCGTCGTCGTCTGTGTCCTCACTCCGTACATGGACAAGAAGACGAACGCCTTCAACATTGCCATCTGCTTCTTCAACTTCCTCAACTCCATCTTCCTGCTCTTCTTTACCGGTATCTTCACTCTGCCTGGTCTGGTCAATGGTGTCATGGGTATTCTCTTTTTCATCTTCAACGCCATCTTCTCTCTTGGTCTCCTCATCTCCATCATCATCGCCTCGGCATTCGCCATCTTTTCCAAGAACCCCGACACCAGATACCAGCCCATGCGCGACGACCGTGGTTCCTTCATCAAGTCTCAGACCCAACTCAACACCGAGCTCGATGCACTGGGTGCCACCGCTCGTGGTGAAGGCAAGGGTGGCTGGAAGGGCGCTCGTATCGAAGACGATGAGGATGGTTGGTCTGGTAGTTCCACTTCCGAGCCTCGCATCGGTGGCAACAGCTCTTCCATGGCCGGTAGATACGGCGAGATCCCTCGCTCTCCTCACGACCCTAGCATCTCGAGCTTCCCCGCTGATGGTGGTCTGCCAAGACACAACCCGCCAACATACATCGATGAGAAGACTGGTTTCTCAACACCGGATATGCGCAGCACCCACAGCCCGAGCCCAGCACGCTCGCCGCAAGTGCAACAAACAGGCAGAGCCAGTCCGTGGCAGCGTGGAGCCGGCTATGAATAAAGGCAGCAGTACATCTGATTATTGCAGGTCATGACTTTTTTCCCTTTATCAAACTCTTTTTTCTTTTATTCCATTGCTCACTCATATTTTCTCCTCCTCTGTTGCAGGCGGTTTTCTAATGGAAAAAGAAAGCCGAAACATGTATCAACAAGAAGCTATTTTCCAAAAGACTCAGACCTTCATCAAAACACACGCGACACTTGAAGAGTGACGATGATCTTTGATCTTCTCCCTAGCATCCAGGCTTGTTCCTGTGCATCATTCTTGTTTCTTCTCTTTTCTTTTTCTCCTTTTTGGTTCTTTATGGAGGGCTCAGGAATACCATCAGGGTTTGCAGAATACCCTTGGGAGTGGCGTTTGAAGGTCCTTGTTCACTTTGTGTGTGAGATTGGCATCGGAGGTTCTTTTGTTGTCTTTTCCTATTTGTTCTATCTCGCCTCTCTTTTTTCTGATGCTGCAAAGGTCAGAGGAGGGTTGGTTCGAAAATATTAGTTCTGTTATTTCCATGTCGATTCTCTTCATCCTCGTGTTGCTGTTGATTTTTCTTTTTGTTTTTCTCGGTCATGAACATGGACGCACAAGTGTGTGGTTAGGGCAAATTTGCCGGCAATAGTGAATCCTGGGTTGGAAAAAAATCAAATCACATCACCGTTTCAAGATCTGCAGGCACAAGTCGTTTTTTGCAAGAGACATCAATTGACAATATAACGGAACGGGATAACGTGTGTGTAAAGCAGATCTCTGTCGATACCGCAGAGGTTTTGCTTGCATGGCTCTGAGTTGCGTAGTTTGTACGCTGATGGGGGTTGTTGGTGTTGTGGCTTGGTTTGTTGTGCAATGTGTAGTAGAGAGATCATTGTGTCAGTTCAGAGCGTCTTTAGTAAATGAGCTTTATACCGTCTTTCCTCTGACTTGTTTTGATGGTTTTTGATTACATTCTTATCCAGTGCTTTTTCTTTCCAGTAAATCGTGTAGATGTTGGGTTGATGTCGGAAGTACAGGAGGAATTGCTAGCAACTGAGGCCGTATCTCTAACGAAGCATGTCCGAAACATGAAATTTGGGCACTACACCATCAGTTCACAAGCAGTCGATCTAACACTCCGATTGATACATCTTTGTGCTATACCAAGCAGAACCGCCAGCTCGGAAATGTATAAAATGCTATGCAGCCACCGCAATCTTGCCATCGACTTGGAAATCACTTGTTACTGGTACCACCCTGCTCATACACGATCCCTTGGCACCGTCCCTGAAGCCGACGTTGCCATCATCACTTGGCAGCGAAGGCATCGCTGCTAACAAGAAGGTATCCCCACCCGACGGAAATCAAAGAGGGGCTTTTCTTCTGCCGCGCCGTCCCAATCGGCGTCTCGCGCATCATGCACCATGTCGAGTTGGGATACTCGTCACGATATTGATGCCCGAAAAGCCTTTCGTGTCCACTCCCGAGGAAGAGTGCAGAGTTCATTGCGTCGTTCGCATGGATATACAAAGAAGCTTGGATGGAGGAGTGGGAGCGTGGGATGGGTTCTTTGGTGTCGCGTCGAGACAGCGATATCGACGCGTTTGGAAAGGTATGAGGCAAGTAGGAGAAGGCAGTGGTACATCGAGATGTTCGCAGCAAGCGGCTGCAATCTACCCGACGTATCAACTGCACACACGACTGCCTCGTCTCCCGAACATCATTCACTCTCGACGTCCCCTTGCTGTCGACCGAGTCCAAGGATGCCACGAAGGCAATCTCTGTGGTTTCTTTTTTGTCGTCAATGACCCGACACGAGATTAACGAGTTTGCTTCTTGCCACGTCTTGGAGGCTGATATGAGAGACTCGGCACCGCTTTCCCCAACTGAACGCCCAAAGGTGCAGCAGAGCTAATGCATGGCACGGGACACGGCTTCTACCCGACGGGGGCTCTTTGGGCTCTGCTGGGTTACACGAGTCAAGACCTTTCTGCTCTACACAGCGATATTCAAGGGCAGTGGATGTGTTGGATTGGAGGTACGAGGGTATGTGTTCTTTGGGACTTTTGCTAACCTCTGCCCTCGGTGATGGACACGGCAGCCGAGTCGATGCAACTGTCTATCACCTTTCTCGACGTGGCAGCATATCTTTTGACTTGCATCTCCGAGCACATTGACGTGTCAAAAAGAGCTGCGTTGGAGATCCCGACAAACAGCAGGGCTATATTGATCTGCTTAACCACCTTGGGGTTTGCGAAACATGTAGGTGTTTTTCTATGCATGATATGTGCAAAGGGTTAGGTGCTGAGGTGGGGATATTAATACCGCTGGGAGACGGACGGGTTTTGCTCTTTTTGTTCTTTTGCTTCCTTTTATCCTTCTATACAGTAGTTTGTCTTATATAGCGGTACTGCGTGTGCCTTTGAAAGAGTTGTTTGATTATAGCAGAAACCTGGCGCCACCCAGAACCCACCATCGACCGACTGCGAAGCCGTATACCTGCTCTTCAAAGCCACAACCAAGCCCTCTGACACATACCTCGAAAACACACAAACATCAACTACCACCACTCTCACTCAGCCCACCATGGCCAACGACCTGCAATCCATCCTCGCCCGCCACAACCTCCGCGGCATAAACGTAGCAAACTTCTCCCCATCTTCTCAACGCCCCACTCCTCCCCAGCACCAACCATACCAATATCCAGCACCTGCTCCCCAACCCCAGAGGGTGCCGTATCCTTCGTGGTCTGGAGGGCAAGGGCAAGGGCAAGGTGCAGGTGCAGCAGCTGCGGTAAGGCCTTCTTTTGCTTGGCCGGCGCCGCCGCAGCCGCAGTATACGATTGATCCGAGGCACTATAGTTATAATATTTGGGGCAAGGCGCCGGTGTTCTCGATGACTGGGGAGGATGAGGATGAGGAAGGGGGTGAAGAGGAGGATGATGGTGCGGAAGGGGAGGAAGGGGATGAAGAGGTAGTGGGCGGGGGTGAGGCTGATGGTGAGTGTTTTCCAACAACGATTTAGTGGATTTGAGACTAATGTGATATAGCTGGTGCGGAGGAGAGCACAGAGGCTGAGAAGCCTGTTGAGGACGCGGCAACAGAGACGGTAGTACCGGCTGCGAGTGAGGATACACAGTCCGAGGAACCGAGTGCAGATGGCACGGTTGAAGGAACGGAAAAGGAGTCTGGTCCTGATGTGCCAGACGCAGAGCCATCTTCTGAACCTCAAGAAGACGCATCTTCTTCGCCGGATATGCCAACAGTATCTGAACCCTCGCCCGAGGAAGGCACCGCAGCTGCACCAACAGAGATTGCCCCTGAGGAACCCGAGTCTGAAGTTCCTCCGGAGCCTGCTGTTTCTGGTGCGATAGAAGAAGCTCAAGACTCGGAGTCTACGCCAGACGCTGTCGAGTCAAAAGAACCAGAAAATCAAAGTTCTGGGGAAAATATAGAGGCTGCGCATGCTTCGACAGAGGAGGCGTCTGCTCCAGCGGAATCTACGGCTGACGAACCCGCTCAAACCCTAGACCAGGAAGGCGACAGTCCAGACTCTTCTTCAGAACCGAAGCCCATCCAGGACGAGCAGGCCGAGGAACCTCAACAACCAGACTCTGCGGATCAATCCGATCATGTTGATGAAGTATTGGAGACCGGGGGCTCAGACGATATAAAGGAGAGTATGGAAGCTTCGGATCCGCCACCTGACATTCGTCCATCTGCAGACGCGTCTGATGGACACATGTCCCAAGAAGGCCCACCCTCAGACAATATACCAGTGGAACCACCATCCACAACAGATGATGATGCCTCGCCTGCAGCAACCCAGTCCGATGCCCCATCCGTCCCAACAACAGAATCCGGTGATGCAGAGACCCTCAATGGCTCGACCGAGCCAGAAAAAACACCAGACTCTGCGGCAGAACCCTCACCAGACTCCAGCGAAACCGTCCAAGTCATCGATGTCGGCGGCAATGACTCTCCAGACGACACAGCAGCTATCATCGTTGTGGACGTGTCTTCGAATACCACCGGAGACACCATATCTCCCCCGCCACCGCCACCGGCTCCTCATGTAACGATCACCGAACCCGTCAAACCATCCAAGCCTACTAAGAAAAAGTCTTCCTCCTCCAGCAGCAGATCCGGTAGATCTAGAAGTTCAGAGAAGCTACCAAAGGAGAAACCTGTGGAGATTATCCAACTTAGAGAGGGTAAGGCCAAGTCTGCAGTAAAGGGGAAGAGTAAGGGTGAAAAGATCAAAGGAAAGTCGCGGAAGGGGGATGAGGCGGAGGGAGGGGACTTGATACCGCCTCCGCCGCCGACAATTGTTGATGTGCCGCCGCCTACGCCGAGCCCGCCGCCGAGTGGGGTTGTTGTGGAGGTTGTTGAGAATGAAGAGGTGCAAGTCATCGACTCAGCTGCTGAGAAAGAGGAGGATGGGGAAGTTGCTGGTGAAGTTATTGTTCCTTCGTCGCCAGGTCCTGAGGCCGAAGCTGTAGGGGCCGAGCAGCCGCAGGTTAAAGACCAATCTGACGAGAGGGGAGTAAGCAACGGCGCCAATGCATCACCTGAACCTGAAACCGAGGTTATAGAGGTCGTTGAGGCCCCGGAGACCCCCATTGTCACGGTACCTGATCAGGAGGAGAGCAACGAAACGGCGGACCAGAAGGACGAGATTGCTGCGACCGCTAACGTCCCACCACCTCCTCAGGTCGATAGTATAACTTCTTCTCTCGAAGGAGGCGATAAAAAAGAGGGAGGGGACGGCGCTGGAGCTGGAGACGAGCCTCAGCTCACGCATGAGGAAATCGCTTCTGGTCAGCCCAAAACCAGTCCTCCCTCTTCTGAGGACTCTCCAGTGGATATACCACCGAGCGACACCATTCCTGAGGATAACCCCCCTGACGATGCACCTCCCGACGATGCATCCCCTGACGAGGAACCTTGTCCTGTAGAACCCACGGCAATGGAAGGGAAAAGCCTTGACGGAGCACAAGTCGTGATTGTAGAAGATCCGAGCAAAGACGAAACTATACGCGAACCGACAACCGAAGGAAATGACGAGTCTGATTCGTCGCCTGTACCGGATCTCGCATCGCCAGGCATCGAGGAGCCCGAAACTATGGATTCGTCCTCTACGGATGCATCCGTGAATGACTCTGTCTCCCAGGATGTCATGGACAACGCCGTCGAAGGAGCAACGATCCCAGGACAACCCATCGAGCCGACAACCACAGAGGAGAGCACACCCGAGGTTTCTGGGGAGGTAGTGCCTTCCGAGACAGTCGAAGATACGACAGATGTATCTTGCAAAGACCCAAGCTCGAGTGAAGACACTCAAGACCCATCTTCCGATTCATCTGCACTCGCGCAAGAACCACCACATAGCTTTGTAGAAGCTGTTGTCGAGCCCGAACCAACTTTGATGGAATTGGCTGCTCTTATACTTCCCAGCGATCCTGCCCTGGAAATCACAGAAGAGCTTGTGATGAAAGAAAGTGCGTCTGCCGAACCAGACGTCAGTACAATGGAACAAGCTACCGTGGGCGAAAAATTTGATTCTGCGTCTGAGGCAGCCATCGACAAAGATGACGACCTCAAGGAAGAAGACATTGTTGTAGTTCATCCAGAGGAGGAAGATGCCGTCATCATACGGCCTGAAGCCCCTATGCCTCCTGGAACAGTGGACACAGATGACGTGTCCGAGTCAGATGGTGAGGATCAGGCTAGCAAACATCAAGCGTCACGAGAGACCGGCGACCATGAAGGCATAGAGCCAGAAATACCGACCGAGGCCACAGAGCTTGCGGAAGTTGTCGCAGATGACCAAGGACCGGAGCAAGAATCTTCTCAGCCAGAAGAGGACTCTGGAGTCATGCCAAAGGATGATAACCAAAATACGGCTTCAGCACCGGAGCGGAAGGTCGAGGTTACTGATGAGGTTGTCGTTGACGAAAGTGCGGCTAGCGCGGACAGCAATGCTCAAACCGGTGAGTCAGAAGAAACATCGGAAGCAGATGTCAGTATACCTTCGGAAGAGGCGGACGGCTCTGACGGAAGGGGTCATAATACTGCGGATTCCGTGGAAAACACGACAGAGCCTTTGGAGAATGCCCCTACCACAGAAGAGCAAGTCTCAGAAGTGAGTGAGTCAAAGGTGGATACCACCACAATTGATGCACCCGACGCGCCTGGAGTCAACGCGATGGACCCGTCACCATCATCAGCAGAAGCCCAGCTAGTGTCACCAGACCAAGAGTTGGGAGACAAAGGTGTAGAACAGCCCGAGAACACTCAAGCGCCAATTTCAGAAGAAGAAGCTCGGGCAGATCCTGTGGATGACAGTGTAATCCAAGACTCGGGGTCGCCAGACACGGAACAAGAAAACGGAGAAGTTGCTGGCGTAACACCAAGTCCTGCTTCAATTTCTGAAAACGAAACAGAGAATTTTGAGAATGTTGAAGTGCCGGAGGAAGCAATTGTAGAAGCCAGCATCCAGGCTGAAGAAGTCACAAGCCAGCTTGTGATTGACGATGTCAAGGTCGAAAACCCTGCTACGGAAAACTCACCAGTCGAGCCTCTCGCTGGGGAACCTGCTGCTGATCCCGTCGAGCAGGATATTGCTCCAGATTCTGCTGTTGGTGATGCCGAACAAGCCAGTGAGGTAGTTGTTGTCGAACCCGCTGATCCTGAAGCTCGTGAAACGCTCGCAGAAACACCTTTTACAAAATCCCTGGAAGAAGCTAGCGAAGAAGAGCATCCTGATCAACCAACCGACATAACTGAAAATGCCACGCCCTCGACAACTGGAGCTGGTGAGGAAACGGAAGAACAAGCCTCAAAAGTGCTGCCTGTGCCCGTGTTGGCCGAAGAAGTGCAAATCGTCGAAGTCGCCGAAACCCCCAAAGAAACAACTCCAGAGGATCTATCCGGATCAGGCGAGGGGGAGATCGCGGAGGTCCCGGAACCCGTAGATACTGCTCCATCGCTTGAAGAGACACCAGACCCTGACGAAGAACATAGTCCTGGACAGCAACCCATACCAACCCCAGAAGAGGATGGAGTCGAACTGCCATCGCTTGGAGAACCAGCAGAGTCAACAGGATCAGCAGAACCACCAGAACCCCCTGGACAAGAACCTAGTGCCGGAGCAGATGTGTTAGCAGAAGACTCGATGTCACAGCAGTCCCGTATCAGAACTATATCAGACTCGGAGTCAGGACGCAGATCACCCTTGATCGAAGAGCCAGCACAGAACCCACCCACCCAAGCAGAAGCCGCCGCGCTGCCACCATCCAAGCACTCCTCAAAAGTATCATTCGACGAACTGCCACCCTCTCCAAAGGACAAAGAACCAGCCTCATCCCCAAAAGAAAGACGCAGGTCTTCCAAGTATTCCAAGTCTTCCTCGCACCGTCACAGCTCATCTCGTCACAAAGTCAAGGACGTCTCACGTCCTCCCTCGGAACCAAAACCCGCACCTCCTCCTCCTCCGACCCAATCACGCCGCCGAAACTCGACTACCACGGCACCACCGCCAGTGATCCGTCGCCCCAGCACTACAAAACCACGCTCCTCACGCGCCGAAGCAGCAGAACAAGCAGAACTCAGACGCCGCGCCGCCGAGCTCGCAGCCCGCGAACAAGAAGTACAGCGTCAACTCGAGCGCGCCCGCAAACGCGCAGCACTGGAAGAACAAGAACGCCAGCTGCGAGAAAAAGAAGAAGAGCTCGCCCGACTGCAAGCAGCAGAAAAAGAGAAAAAGAGAGCTAAACGCGAAGACCAAAAGAGACGTGAGCAGGAAGCTCTGTTGGAGCGGGAACGGATTGCGCGTGAGAGAGCTGAGGAAGAAGTCACGCAAAGGGAATTCGAGCGTGCGGAACGGCGCAGACGGAGAAGAGAGTCTGAAAGCTCTGGAGGTCGAAGACATAGGGATGAACGGACTAGAAGTCACAGACATTCGACTTCGCACCGCGAGCCAGAAGTTAGGGATCCTTCGCCAACACCGGGACCAAGAGCCAGTAGACACAAGACTGAGGATGTCGGTGCCGAGCGCCAGAGATCGAGAGACGAGTATTATGTACGGGAAGCACCATCATCCTCGAGAAGTCCAGAGGAGAGAAGACATCGTCGAAGCTCTCGTAGAGATTATGAGAGAGATGAGAAGCCCAAGAAGGGCTTTTGGAAGGGTTTGTTTGGGAGAGCCTGATTAAATGTAGGATGCAGGAAGAGTTACAAACGTGTATAATGAGTTCTGTATGATGCCTATCTAGTGAGTGTTCGTCACTATCCTATGAAGAATCTTCGTTCGACCCTCTCCCTGACTGCAATCATGACTACCGAGACTGCCATGTTCCTTACTCTTGTAGATGCATAGTAGCAATTTCGCCGAAGAAACGAAAGAGCGGGAGTGTAGACAAGGCATGCCCGTCTCCTGTTCTGCGAGTCAATCTGAATAATTACGAGCCATCCAGCAAGAGCGAGTAGCTTAAGTTCATTGTGAGAGAGAGGTTGCGTCTATGTTTGGACAGCAGCCTCGGAGTGATCTCATCGATACGTGCTCTGATTGTGTCCTTGGAACGCTTCTCGACGAGTCTTCTGATTGTGTCTCTGATCTCAGCCTGAGCATTGTTTGAACTGGCAGCAGACGTGGTGTAGATATTCAGGACGGAATCTGATGTGACAAAGGGGGAAAGAGGGTAGAGATGGCCAGGCTTGGTGTTTTTCAGGCTTGTAAAAACCTCCTCCTATTTGACGTATGAGATCCATTTGATCCAGGGGAAAGGACAGTTGCAAGCATTCTGGAAGAAGAAGAGGTGTACGGCAGCTATGATGAGGCGTTCGAGACCCGAGAGTTTTATGTAATGGTTGATGGTGGTGAAGTAGAGATCTGTAGATAGGATGCTGCTTTTGTCGTGAAAGGCTTGGAGGTAACGCAGAGTTGAAAGAACCATGTCGTCAGTGAGTTGTGTGATACGTAAGAGAGTCTGATGGGTAAAGTGCCGAGTAGCCTTGGGAACAGTGGCGACCCGATGTAGGAGGCCATGCTCCTCGGTGGAAAGCCTCAGTTTGACTTTCCTCCTCAGGGTCGCTACACCACGTCGTCCACACTAGATCCCAGTAAAGCCTTTTGAGCCCACTCTTGATCTCATGCGGCTCGTCAGAGCGGAACCCTACCTCTCCTGGGTGGTGGCCATTGGCGGTGGTAGAAAAGTCTTCGAGGGCCTGCATGTGGATGTGCTTCAAACGAGCTTGATGCAGGAAGACAGGTAGAATGTCCTCCCACCAAGCAGGAGCTTTTGGTGTAGGGGGCAGGCCAGGGGTAGTAGGGAGGTTGCCCTCAAAGACTTTTACGTTCTTGAGTAGCAGAGTATGCAGGTTTTCATGGATGATCCAAAAGAACAAGCTTCCACGGATTTCGCAGTCGGTGAGGGATAGTTCAGTGACCTGCACACCACCCTTGCGTCTCTTGCTCGCCTTGAGCATGCTGAAGATCTTGTCGAAATGAACCATAAAAAGGCCGTGTGCTTCGAGGCGGTGGCTAAACGGATAAAACCTCATGAAGGAGGACGATGCAAAGGGATCGGTGTAGATAATCGAGGTGCGCGGGTCAAAGATGATTCCTGAATGTACACTTTCGTCGACGGCGGCGGCAAAGAAGTGCAGTCTGTTATGGACTGCCAGAGGAGGGAGAGACATGGTCATGCGTCAGGTGGTTGCGTGTCGGTATGGATTTGAGGGTGCGTGAGTTTTGAGACTGATGGTTTGTTGATGTTGGGAGCCAAAGGTTGCGTTTGAAGCTCGGTGAGCGTAAAGTGTGGTTCACTCGAAAACCGCAAAGACGTGTAGGCGGAGTTTCAACACGAACGAACAGTATAGCTCGGCATAAACACCCCAGCTCTTCTTTACAATCCTCACACGCTCATCATGTCGTACTGATGTCTACTACAGATCGCACAATTGTTAGTTGTGCATAAACTTTTCGAAAATCACTCAGTGTTTCACCAATTCAATTCTATGGAGATGCCACTTCCAATTATCTCAATGAATATACGACTATGGTAGTACGGACAGCACGCGCACACTGGATTGCAGTCTCAAAGAACCCTCACTGTTGTCTATCTTATACAGACCAGTTACCCTCTGAAACAGCAGTAGATAGACATAGCATAGTCGAACAGCCATTGTAGAATGACACCACGACTTCCAGGTGTTCAAGCACAGAAGAGGTGCACCGCAGAGCGTAGTACAAATGCCTGCTTGTTAGCTGAACAAGGACCTTCTTTGTACCAAAGTAACAATAGGAGCACTTGCAGTGTAGAAACAAAATCTCGAAAAGAAAAAGAGAAGCGCAACTACAGGGACTCGAACCCCGAATCTTCACCTACATGCCCCGATCTGTCTAGCAGAACCCCTTTATCCAATAGGGCCGCCGATATCCAACGCCGGAAGGGAACATGTGGTGATGCTCTAACCATTGAGCCATAGCTGCTTTTTTGGTGCAGGTGAGAATTTTGCAAAGCACATATAGCGAAGTCTACAGGAACATACCTCGAGGGCATTGAAATGGCCGTGAGTCAAAGATGTGTGTTGTACATGCCCCTAATGGGTAATATTGTAAAATGTTCAAATTTGACGTGTCTCAAGAAAGATGGTGTCTGGAAGTGGCATGCTGGAATGAATTGTTTTGATGGAAAGCTGTCTCATTATGCCTGCTACGAAGAGACCAGGGCTGACAGGAGGTAATTCAAAGACGCTATGGAAAGAAACAAAGGCATGAAAGGGGGAGATCAAGGGGCGACAAATAAAGGAAGCAACAGATGACAAAGGAAAAAACCGAAACCGCCATTTCATCTAGGCTCGCTCTGCGCCTGCTCATTGATCTGGATGCTGCCTTGGTGCTGCCGTGGGTCGGACCTGCTTTCTCCCTTTGATGTCGAGTAGCCATGTAATATGCTGCACACCGCAGTAACGATCTTGTCGTCAACAGCGCCGGAGTAACGACGAACAAAAGACCTCTGCTCATCTTTTTTCTTCTTGGCCAAATTCTTCTCCTCACGTTCGGCCTCGCGGATGATAGTAGAGGTGACATAGGTTCCTTCATCAACCTTTCTTGTAGTCTCCTGTTCCACAGTAGACAGAAGAGATTAGGTCGTTGGATTTTCTTGTCGATGCTCGAATTCTCAAAGACGGTGAGTGTAGTGGTGGAAACGATGCAGCATGGTCGCAGGGCATGGAAAAGACTTGGTAGGAGACGAGTTTTGAGGAGAGACATTGATGGTATGCTGTCTTTGGTCGGTATCAGATGATAGGGACGGTACGCTAGAGCTGGACAGTGACATGGGTGTCAGTGATGGCAAAAGGGGTAGTAAACAGGCTGTTTACTCACGGACCTATTGTAACTGGGTTGGGTGCTCGCCTTCACAACGTGGGTCGTGACAAGGTGGTGATTAAAGGTCGACCTCATCAGGGGACAGGAATGTAGGGCAAAGGATCTTTGCATAGTCGGTCTAGGAGCCGTTTCACTCTCTCAGAACCGCAAGCCTCATAGCTCTCCATGATATAGTAGTCATCGAGACCAATCCCCAGCTGACCAATGTAGAGATGTTGCAGGTCACGGAGCCTTTGGACGAACCCGAACACTCGAGTCCATTCTGCATCGGTACACAACCTGACTTGGCGCTTCCAGACATTCGACCTGGCAATGTCGAGTTCATGATACAGACGGACGTTTCGCATGCTGAGTTTGTGGATGGGATTGTCTCTCAGTGCCCGCAGCAAGAAGAGGTCATCGAGAAGGCAGTCCTGGAGGTCCAGGGACGTGATGTTGAGACATTCAAACCTGTATTTCGCCATGTCGCAGTGGTGGATCGAGATATTGCTGGCACTCAAGACGCGTGGCTGGTGAGCGAGGCGGATTCTGGGATAGGTTGATTGTGGGTTGCGCGTGTGGACGAAGCGGCAGACAATTTTGAGGTGCTCAGGGACCCATTTGGTAAGAATTTTCAAGATCGTAGAACCCACGTATGTATCTGAAGGGTTGCCGAAGTTCACCAAAGGTGGCTCCGAGCTGCTGTGGTCGTCGACGATAGGAAAGTCGTATACGACTTCTTTGAGGACCACGTTCGCCTTGAGCGCGAGCGGTAGTAGAGAATCGAGTAGGAGTCTCAGGGCTCTCTCCCATAAAATACGAATTTCCAAAAGTCCCTCATCACCAAGAGATGGATCTGGCGCCTCGTGTCGAACGCCAATAGAATCAAGGTTGGCGAAGGTACCCAGAACGATGTTCAGCAGGGCAATATAACCTGCTTCTGCGTCCCTTCTTTGTTTTGTGCGCAAAACGACTGTCTTGATGTATTTGCCCGAAGGGTGGATACTGAGGTGGCGGAGTTGCTGAAGTCCGCGTAAGGAGAAATGAACGGTCGTTTCTGAAAGGAAGGCCATGGCGAAGTCGGGCATGCTGTTCAAGTGCATATGCTTGCTTGTCAGACGAAGACTCAGCAAATCCTTTGGATCCAAGTATGCGCACAGCAGCGACATTAGCTCTGGTGGTAGGTTTGTGATGTGGGCGTCCATATTGATACAGGGCTTGTAAGATGCAGGTTGGCGATAGTTGCTGGAGCAAGGAGTAACAGTAGTTGATGAGGATGGAACAACGGGAAGACTCGACGAGGGGATGCGTATTGTCGAAAATTGTCGTTGTTTACACGACGGAGCTTGAACGCAAAAGAACAGACTGACAATGTAAACACAAACGGAGACGCGTACATCGACCTCCAAGCTCGACGTCCTCTTCCACCGCACTTGTCACAACACAGCAATGCGAGTCATCAGATCTTAAGCATCGCGTAAACATCTTCTTCTCCATCCGAGTCAACATCACCGCCATCCAAATCAATACCACCAGTTCTCCAGGACCAACATCACCATCACCATGGCTCCTCGGTACCACCCCATGAAACACCCTTTCTTCCTGACGGGTGTGCTCATCAACGCCATCCTAGCCTTCTTCCTGCTATGGGCGAAGAAGAACCGCGGCCCTCAAGTCTGGCTCAGCATCGTCATCACCATGTTCGGCGTGGGCACCCTCCAAGGCGCCTTTGGTAGGTCACTCCCATGCGCAGTAACCGGCACTGCTAACCATACGTATAATCCTGGTGTACCTGTGCCTCGAGAAACCGGCGGTCAGCCCCCTCGCCTTCACCAACATCCCCCTGGTCGAGTTGGAGCCTGACAACTCCAGCTCCGACGAAGACAATGACTAGCAACCTGCCATCTCTTCGGCTCCGCAAACATCATCAATGCACGACACTTTTTCTCGGGAGTCGCGCGACACAAACACGGTCCATGACTTTGAGCACTAGAGAGGCAGGGGGCTTATGGAGATTGACAGATGGAGTCTTGAGGAAGTTGTATGAAAAGCCAGCTCAGGAAGAAGAAAGCATTTCCAATCATCATGCACTGCTCCTGTGATGCGTGGAACAATGCATAACAGATTGGATGATGTGATCGGTAACCAGGAGACCTATGCACATTGATCGTTGAGGGTACTTCTGCATCGTATGACAAAGGGCGAGTAGTAATGGGAGAACCAGGCATGACAACAAGGGGGTGTGCAATTTCAATCAAGAAGTACCGCAAAAAGCAAAGAAACAAAACCAAAACCATTCCAAAGCTCCTTGACCCCCCGGGTATCGTCTGACCGTAACAATGCTGTTCTTCATCTCAATCTTCATATCGTAACTTTATCCATGCGTAAGCGTTTCCTGACTTGTGATGCTGACGGTGCCGTTGGCATGGTCGACAGAGATGACGCAGACAATGCGAGTCTTGTTGGCAAAGTGCATCAGCACTGGGGGTTCTGACCCATTCTGATGGCCAAGATCTGAACAAGCTCGGGACTGGAGCAAAAGTCAGCGACTGTTGTCATTGATCGGAAGCAGGGCAGACTTACTCAAGGGGTTCATTGCGTTGGGACACGGTGCCTTCGAGAACGGCAAGAGCATAGTCGCGCTGCATGTTGTTGTATTCAACACTGCCGGGTCCGAAAAGAAGACTCACTGAGGCTATGGTCAGTAAAGCTGCTCATGAGTACTGAAGAAGAAGGAAGGAAGGAAGGAAGGAAGGAAGGAAGGAAGGAAGGAAGGAAGGAAGGAAGGAAGGAAGGAAGGAAGGAAGGAAGGAAGGAAGGAAGGAAGGAAGGAAGGAAGGAAGGAAGGAAGGAAGGAGTGGATCACTTACCACGCTGGTAATCCATGGCACGCTTAGTGTACTCGCTATCGGAAGCAGGAGTAGTAGGGGCGTACTGGACGTTGTGCTCGACCTCGTGTTCGTCATCGAAAGGAGAAGCGGTCGTGTCGAAGGAGGTCACGCGACTGGACTGCTCGAAAAAGGCAGAAGGCACGCTTGAGCAGGGAGAAGAGGCGTATGAGTCCTTGCCATCATCGTCGAAGGAAGAGCCTGTGATTGCGAGAGCGTGGTCGACTTCGTGCTGGTCGTCGAAGAGGGAGGCACGGTTCTTGTACACCTTGGGAGGTTCTGAGAAGACAGTAGGGGTGGAGACATCAACATCCTCAAAGGTGTCGTTGCTGGTGAATGAGTTGGTGGGCGAGCCCATGCTGGCGTTGGACTCGTGCTCGAACATAGCGAGAGCCGTGCTCGAAGAAACAGACACCTCAAGCTGAGGGATAGGTTTGGCTGAGATAGGGAGGTGCGATGTGACTCTCTTTGGTCTGAGGGTAATCATGCGGACAGGAGGGGGGCTGTCGAAGTTGGCACCTGCGCCACTCTTGCAGCACTTGAAGAAGTTGAAGAAGGACATGTTGCGTGTCGTGTAAGAGTTTTGATGATGTTGACGCGTGCTGAAGGGAGACGATGATGAGGTGTGTTAGAAGAACTTGATGAGGATGGATGATGTGGGTTGGTGGAAGTCGATGACAGTTGATGAAATTTCGAGTGGTGATGTTGTGATGGGAGAGAGGGAGAGAGGAGTATGTGGAAGTAAGTTTTATGCGCGAAAACGAGCGGACGAACGCACCGAGCCCCAGCCACCTCATCCATGAACTTCTATACCAAAGCTTCGTGATGCAGCACCGCAGGGACCACTCGACGACACCATTGGCAAACGGACCATCTTACGTGTACTAGACGTATCTGAGGCTTGGCGATGCCAGACTACATAACCAGTCGTCCGCCATAATCATCTCGGCCTCTGTTCTTAGCATCCGGTAACAGTAGGGCATCCTACTTTATCCGACACAGACTCCAGCGACGGGACTTTCATCTGGAAAACAATGAGATGGTAAGCATATGTGCCCAGGAACTCTTGCAACCGTGTAGCGCGTTCAGCGCTAACGGGTTTCTCTAATCTTAGAGCCACTCTGTTATACCTCGCAGCATCGAAAGTTATGAGAGAGCGGCGGGACATTGCCTTCATCGTTCTGTTGCTATCTGCGGCCTTTTCGGTGATTTAGTTGTCACGATCAGGCAGTCAAGCACCCGGGAAGTCGACATCAGGCGTATGCACAAGGGGTACTTTATTACAAGACTGAATTGCAGAGCTTATCACGCTGTGAAAAGATGGGACAGCAAGCGAACTCTATCACCGTTTCTTGCCTGATCCGGCGTGGCTCTTTGTGTGGCGAGTGTTTCGCATGTTCCCTTGTCTGTGGTCAGATATCTCAGCATATTAGGAACATCGCAAAGTATTGTGTGCTCGCTTCTCCCCAGTAGCACCTCCATCGTCCAGGTATCTCTACAGAACATGTCTTCCAGATCTATCGATAGATGCCTTCACCAATAGAGCATCTTTTGCAATTCATATGCCTATACGTATCTCGTGTTCTACACACCAAGATGCTATCTCTGGAGCAAAGAACCTTTTTCACCACCAAACTCGACGCAAGTAGCATCTTGACATGATCACAAAAACTTTCACCTAGCCACCACAAAATGTTTCCCCGCAAATCTTGGACGGTATCCCGTGAAAATTTTGAACTCATCTGTTGCTTCCTGCTGCATCTGCCTGACTGCCCTGCCGTCTCAAGGATGTCGACATCCCAAGTCCTCAACCCGGACGTCGTTCACGAGGCTACGATAGTCGGAAACTTCTAGCCGGTATCTTATCTGGAATCTGCTAGCTCAAAAGTTCCGAACAAGGCCGCAAGGAAGCAAGCAAATTATTCGTCCTCCGAAATAAAGCCAGAGATTTGTGCATGCGAAGTATTGCTACCGAAGAACCGCTTATGAGCGGCCCCCTTCTCACACCGACACGTCACTCCATAGCGGCAACTTTGTCGCACAACTTGTCGTGAGAGAAACATTTTCCGGAATCGGTTCAGACGCTCTAACGACATACAACTCAGGACAACGTTCTACGGTATCGTCCCGTAGCCTGGGCCTACACACATTGATCGTAATCAGACTGCTGACAGTAGCACGACTTTGTCTCGGTCTGGCCATATCTCGGACAGTTGGCAAATCTATGTGAGAAGCCAACATAGTCCGTCGGTACTACTCTAATAATTCTCGGTAATCAGACAAAGTGTTTGTTTGTCGAACAATCGTGATGCTCAGAGGTTAGAATGGGGGCTTGAATGGATATCCAGCGAGTGAAGTCAAGACGGCATCTAGATCTGTTTGCCGACATCTACCGAGGTTAAACCTTTCTTGAAGTCGACGACGTCAACTCTTCCTAGATGCACCTACGATGCGTACTTTACGTTTACACGACATACACGTATCTTGCTACTTTCCCTTCGAATTGAGAGAGTGGCTTCACGTTTTTGGAAGTCTTTATTCGCACAAGCGACTCGACGAAGACCAATTGCGAACAAAGAAATCATGGCCGACAAGCCCACCGACGCCCGCGAGCGTCTCCGCCAAAACTTCCTCGACCATGACCCAAAACATCACCCGAACCGCTGGGAACATCTCTGGCAACAGAATGACTTGCCATGGGACAAAGGCTTTGCTTCCCCAGCCCTAGCAGATGTCCTGGCCGACAGAAAGGATCTGCTTCCGACTGCACAGTCTGGCCGCCGCCTGCGCGCTTTGGTGCCTGGTTGCGGCAAAGGATATGATGTGCTCTTGCTTGCTAGCTGGGGATTTGACGCTGTTGGTGTTGAGGCTGCCGCGACTGCTGTCAAGGCCGCCAATGCCGAGTCTCAGGGCTGGGAGGAGAAGCCTGAGTATGCAATCAAGGATGAGGCCAAAGGCCGCGGAAGTGCCAAGTTTGTGTTTGGTGATTTCTTTGAGAAGGACTGGGAAAAGGAAGCAATTGGCGTGGATGCTTCGGAGGAAGGACAATGGGATTTGATCTATGATTACACCGTAAGTCTACGCGTCTGATGCTTGTCAAGGAAAGTTGACAGCTACTGATAACGTGCAGTTCCTATGCGCATTGCCACCTGCGCTGCGACCTAATTGGGCAGCTCGCCAGTCGTCGCTGTTGTCGCCAACTGGTCGTCTAATCTGTCTTGAGTTTCCAACTTACAAGCCTCCCTCAACCGGCGGACCTCCGTGGGCTCTCCGACCTGAGACTTACCTTGCTCATCTGAGCCAGCCAGGCAAAGAGGTTGAGTATGATGAGGAAGGTCTTGCCGTCTGGAAAGAAGGTCAGACTCCTGGAAATGGCGCCTTGGAGAGGATCGCGCACTGGAAGCCCGAAAGAACCTACAAGATTGGTGAAGGCACTGACAATGTCAGCATCTGGAAGAGAATGTGAATGATTTGATGCTTTGCTTTCCCCTACGTCATCTCAAGCTCGGCGATATCGCAGAAGCAGGGCTGCAAAAAATGCAAAAATAGATTCATATCATCATTTCTATCTAGAAGAGAGCCTCGAGAATCAAGCCCCTCACTGACGCTTGACATAACAATAATTCGGTCCATGCACTTTTGTGACATTGTATCCTCGATTGGTCGTGTTGTCAGTTGTGCTTCCGAGACAATGACAGGCGGACGTATTATGAATTAGCAGCATATAAGAGTAGAGATTCTAGAAGAATTTACATAGGATTGCTCGAACCAAATCATTTTCCAGTTGTGATCTGAACGAGTCCGCCAGAAAAAAGTGGTGTGATTTATCAGCGCCGCTAAATAGCCCAAACAGGTGAGGTTAGGACAGAGTTATATACAGCCAAGATCCGATGCTCTGGGGTGAAAAGAACCAGCCACGTCTGTGCGGAGACTTCGCGCCAGCTCTCGGCGATGCTTGTGTGACAATATGGCACACGGGGATCGAGCCGAGCTTGGATGCTAACATCAATCTTTGAAAGCTATACGAACTATTCTCTAATGACGATCTTTGCAACAGCTTTTCGCCAACTTCCAAGATAAACAGACAGGAGAGAATTCATGTGAGAACAAAGGATTCACGAGTTGCTGTGACGATCAGGAGAAAGAGCGAAGACGAATAGGAAAGAACTGTCCTTGCTGCATGGTGCCAATGCATGCACTCAAGTCGAATGTATGCCGGTTTCCACGAACACGATACATTGATTGGATGAGACCGAATCTATTGGAAGGGTTCAGGGATCTGTAACAACGAGTCAAGAGAAGGAGCTTTTAGCGCTTGCTTGGTGCCGGTGAGCGGGGCAACGCCAATCACAAGTTCAGGAATGACTGGCACATCGACGTCTGGCTTGTATTCTGACATCCGTACGATGCAGGATAGTTTGCTTTGACACAACTAAGGATTGCCTGCTAGGCGCACCGTATGCTAATGCTCTGTTGATACATTTCTCAACCCTCCCCATCTTGTTCCGTCACTCTTCTCGTCAACTTTTTCAACTCATCTTTCAGGACCTCAGTCTCAGCAGCATGTCACGTACACTCTTTTTACTCGGCGTCTACTTGGCTATGCCCTTCGCGGTTCTGGCTGCAAACAAATTCGAAAGCCGCGCGACCTGATCGAACTTCAGCACTGATGGACACTCATACACTCAGCCAGGCCCTTCGCCCTTCACAATCAGTGCTGGCATAGTCTGTACCGGTCTCTCACCGTGCGACATTCCTGTGGGCGGTTTCGTCACCGTCGATCGCTCCTTGGATATATCACACCTCGATGACGGCACCATGTCCGACATTTTTGCTTTGGTCACCTCTTCAGTCACCTCTGTCACTTTCAAGGGATCCATGAGTAACAATATTTCTTTCACAACCCAGCGTTTCGCGAATGGCACAGCCCGGTGCGTAGTTTTCACACCAAGCCTTCGTTGCATATCAGGCGCACTTAGCGGTTGCCCTAGCGACAATGCAGCACTGACAGACGGGACCACCATCGAAGCTTGCACGCCCTTTGAATCTTCTGAAAATTCTGATGGAATCGTGGGGACGGTCAATACAGTGAAAGCAGATGAAGCCATGGCTAGAGCTTTGACTTGTAACCCGGCCAATGTGAGCAGCGCGGCTGACGCACCGAACATGGCCTGCAGAAAACAGGAGGGAGATGAGACAAGCGGAGCTATTCGAATGTCGAAGGTTAGCAGTACTCCTACGACAATTGTACTGACCAGTATCATTGCTATTGCTATATGCTTTGTCTAGCAATCATGATTTGTCTACTACCACTTGCTCTCTCAGTGGAAGCGCTTCTGTACGAGTACGAGATCGGACCCAGCTTGGCGGAGGAACACCGAGATCGTGAGATTGTTTTGATAGCTGTATACACACGCAATGGTGTGGTCTTCTGAGGCCGTACGTGCTGCCGCTATCGCCTATCGCATACAGTTACATCCTTCTTTTGCCCGGCGATTTGCCTATTTGTGATTCGTTTGATGATGTGTGTTATGTGCCGAGATATAGGCTTCCCAAGCACATTGTAAAGCGTGATCCCATGTATGGAATTACGAAGCTTTGGGATTGGGAAGAGGAACCTGACTTCTGATTCTTGGGTATGAAATCGGGGGGCTCACAAGTAGTTCCTGGATTCTTTCATATTAGTTCCCAGTCTCGTGCAGCCAAAACCCCTCTGATTATTACGCAAGGGCCACCCACCAAATCCCTAAACAACGTTCACTGTTCAGCAGAAAGCCATTCCTTCTCTATCGACATCAGTCTCCAAGATCGGTTCGGCAGCTATAGGCCACCTCGTGCCGACTGCCAACCTTCCCTCATCCGCCGACGCAAACAGTACAAAGCTCCACAAGATCAAGATGTGGCTCCTTCTGGGGTTGAAGAGAGATGGTTCGAAGGTGCTTCTTGATAGATGTTCGCGATCAGCCATTCCAGGCATTGGGCTCGCGGTATGATCTCCGAGTCTGCAGACATTGTTGCAATGTGACTTTTGCCATACACTTCAAACGTTCGATGTTCCTGGAGAGAGCCAGAGGGGCCGGAGGAGGCGTTGTATCTTGGGTAGAAAGGGAGAGTGTTGTGGATGCCCATGGACTCCTGACAGCGGCGATGGGGGTGGTGGTCTCAGTGCTCTGCAATGATGGCGTGAGAGGTTGTGATGTAGTCTTGCCAGCATTCAGGGTGTGCGCGGATGGGATCGGTGTCGATGAAGGCAACACCCAGCTCTGACATGAATGTCGGGTACTTGTAACCACGAGGTCGTTCCATGTCTTCAGGGAGACAACAGTTCTCTCTGTATGCCAATTAGTATCTGTTCAAGGAAGAGAAGTAACCACGTACGTGTCGATAGAAAGGATTCGAGTGTTCGATTCGTTCGGAGGCCAGACTGTCGTGGGCGAAAAACCCCCCTCGATGCTTGATAAAAGGTCTCGGTATGCATACTCCTTGATGAGCTCCACAGTGAGCTTTACCGTGTTTACTGCGTCTTCCACGGCGCAATGCTGTACAGGGTCGCGGTCGGTGCGTGATTCGCTATCAGGATACCTAGCAAGCAACCTCTTCTGTGAAGTCATACAAACACCAAACTCTTCGGACGCCTCTACGAGCTTGTATTGGCCGTTTGGCCCTTTGTCTGCCACTTTGCCCCAGGGGCGCAGCTGCTTAGCCATTGGTTGAGCATCGCACGACCGCCAGATGAGCTTGTCAAACTCAAAGCCCAGTTTCTGGAGTTGCGCTTTGTCGCCTTGTGCGTCCCAGAAAGTAGCAACAGTGGGGGTGCGGTCTCGTGGAAAATCAGGGGCAAGGCTTGCGGCTGCAGAGACTGACCACGCGAGATCATGTATTTGCTTAGATGTGAGCTTCCGCGCACCGGGGGCGCTGTTTGGGAGTATGGATGATGGCATGTTTGTTCGAAGACAAATGACTGTTCCGATGTCATAGAAAGTGTGGCCTGAGAAGTTGAAGATTCCAACCGCAGACGGTGAAGGTTGTTTAGTTCGGGTTCAATGTAAACAAGGAAATGCAGAAACACGGACAACAACGCAATCGATGCACACTAAGTCCCAGCTTTTCCAGAAGATCTCTTTTTCTTGCTTAAAACCCGGATGCATAACATTTCTACATAGACCAGTTTCTGTCCGGAGTTGCTGCAGGTCTGGTCCACCAAATCCCAATCTTCCTACAAAATGTTCAACGATCTCGACTTGCTAGGTACCTGGATCTGTCGTACCCAACATGTTGCTCCGTGAAGTAGGAAACCACGTTTACTGGGTATGCAGAAGACGTTGTCCAATACGGATCGTACGGCCATCTTCATACGCTTGTGTAATTCCATCGCATCCAACATGACAAAAATGGGGATTCATACACAGGTCTGTCTAGCTAGCTCTGAGCGTCGAGTCATCGGAGCCGTGTAACGTAGTCGATGTGATGAGGAATGATGAATATGACAGCGCGTAGCGTTTTGGGTGCACTGCCAAAATTTGGCCGATACGTAGTGTCACGAACAACCTTAGACATATCAATGAATATGTGTATAGCCGGAGTGTGATATGTTGCTTCAATCCACACCATTTCGTCTTGAATTCAGCCTGAAGTCAGGCAAGATACCCGCATTTGAACCTTCTGACTGGTAGCTACCCCGCACTGTTCTGTGTACATAACGAGGAGCAAGCTAGCCATGGTCCGACTCTTGCATTTTTCCTCTGCTACCGCAGCCAGAGATACTATTAGAGGTCACGAGTCTTTCAGTCTTCGAAATTTCTTTATTACTTTACTCGAACAAATTGGCTACTTGGTTCGCTTTACCGACTTCATCGAAGCTCACATACTCGAGAGCTTACTAATTCCTTGTGAAAATGGATCACCACCGCCAGGTTGTACAAGCCCTTGTTCTTCGATGAAACGATAAGACGCTTCGGGCAAGATGCCCATACTGCCCATACTCTCACAACCATGGCGTCTGCGGATCTTTGGAGACCAAAGACGTTGACAAAACGCAAACAGGATGGAAACTTCACGAAGACGAGAACCAGAGACGAAGTCATTGTATAGACAGACAACTGAAAGGTCAATACATCCTGGTATACCCGCAGGCGAAAGGTTCGATCGCTTCTGCCTATGGCTGGGAAGTGGACCATGAGACATACGAGTTTGTTACTGTGGATCGTGAAGGCATAGTCACAGATCAAATTGACGAATGGCAAGTTGGCAGAACTCTGCTACCACAACATCAAAAGGAGCATCAGGAAGCAGAAGACGATATCGACGAACTGATCGCTGCCACCAAAGCTTCGACTCTCGAGGATGACGCAGGGGAGGGAAAATCGGGCCCGACTTCAGCTCCAAGCTACGAGGAGATCATGAAGGAGCTTTATGCTGACGCGAAATTCCGAGAGGATGTCAACTTCTCGCATTGTGTCTTGGGAGAGGTGAGGGAGCTCGAGCTACTTTATCACCAGTACCCCGACGACCACTTGGTAGGAAGCTCTGATGAATATGGTAACACAGGAGCTCTCTTTGCTGCGACCGAAGAGAAAGGTCTTGAGACTTTGCGCTGGCTTCATCATCATGGTGGTTCCATACACCAAACGAACCACTATGGTAGAACTCCGCTCATGGAAGCTGCGTTATGGGGACGTCTAGAAGCCGTTCAGTACTTGACTCAGCAGCGTGATGTCGATTTCGAGAAACGAGATGGGAAAAACATGCGAGCCACAGATCTTGCGGATGATACACCACGCAATAGGAAGGAGAGGACAGAGCGATCTGGGTGTGATTACCGTGAGCCCTCTGTTGCCGACATCCGGCGTCAAAGAATCCAGGGGCTACTGAGATGCATCAGTCCAGCCTCTCCAGAACGATCAGAAACGAGATCGTCTCGACGTACTTTCTTCGATAGAAATGCTGATGGCACGCTCGATGTCTATCAGCCTCAATTACGTTTTACGCCACCTGATGGACCGCGAGGAATCCAAAAAGCGTTTGCAACGTTGGACCGAGGCCCAAACTATCCATTGATCAGTGCGATGAGTGGGTACACTCAAACCGGCTGGCCAAACGTGCTAGAGAATTCATTCTGGACGGGTAGAGCGGAGATCTTACAAGCAATGCTCGGGTTACCAGTTAACAGGCATTTGGCATCTCACGTTGAACCTCAACTTCTCGCGTATATCCTGGACCGACACTCTATCCATATGTTAGAAGACGAGGATTGTCGTCGAGCATTGAAAAGTGTCATGCCTACCTACTCCTTGCGACCTGTAATCACGGTTAGCAAGCAAGACCAATGTTCAAGTTGTTTTATCTTGTTCGAGCAGTTCAAACAGAGATTCCCTGGCTTCAATGTATCCTTCGAATGCGCTGGAGAATCTGCCGGAAGCCCCAGAACAGTACGAGAATGATGATGGCAGGGTCAACGAACATCTCGGTGGGATCCATGCTTCCCGGGACGATGATGATCCTTACTCTCTCGATCATTGAGTGTCGGTTACGAAGACCAGGACATATCTTCTAGTCCAGATTATTGCTATACGTGTAGATCGATCTTGGAACAGCTATCAACAAGGGTGCATTTCTCCTGGCCGTATGGGTTGTCCGTGCTCTTTTGAGATTGCTTAATTGATATAAGGGTCAATTGGTGTTCAAGCGGCGCACTTACAAGCTGTACATTGCGAGCCAGGAGCAGCGTAGTAACTACAGCTCAAAGGCTGAACCTCACCCACAAGATCTTCTTCAATGCCACGAAAGTCCACAGCTGAGATTTAAGATGCTAGACCGTGTAGTTCACGAACCTAGAAGTGTCGGTTGCTACGGAGTCACGATTCTCCTATTGTTCCGCCAAGACAATCGTGACGAACAAAACACAAAAACGTCGTTCTACACGTCCAAACCTTTCACCATCACAACCACACATCTCACTTACACGACCTTCTCTCCACACACAGAGTTTGTTATCATCAACCCCCATCAAGATCTCAGCAACCAAGCAAAGCCGCCATCAACCAATCATCAACGCCATGTCTTTCGGCCTCCTAGATCTCCTGTTCCTCATCATCTTCATGATCAACTTCGTCATGATGGCTCTAACCATCCAGACTTTCTTGAGCCTCCGCAAATCGGCTTGGTGGATCGTCTTTCTCATCGCAATCATCCTCGGACTCATCTACCAGGCTGCACACCGTGAGTTCGCGTCTACCCCTGCCCCTGAGCCAACTAACATTCCAAAAGTGCGCCGCCACAGAGGAAATTACAACCCTCGCCACAAAGGCCCCACACAGACCCAGCTCCGAGATATCTACGGATTTGACACCTCCGCCTATGACAGCACGAGCAGTGACGATGGCGACTATGCCAGCAACCGCGATAACCAGAACCGCAATTCCGTCGAGGACCCCATCGTTCGCTCAGAAGGTGCTCACACGCGCACTGGCCGTTCTTCTGCCACCGCCACCACCACTCTTTGACAGAACATCCACGCTCCCATCCCTCGCCGCAGCGTCACTCCTGCTTTCATCTGAGCCTGATCATGGTAAGTTTGTTAAAGCTTGCGTGACACTGAGCCTCTACTGACGGGCAACAGTCGCCGCAAGAACAACAAACACTCTCACATGGCGAAGGGCGTGCATTGAAGCACCAGCATCATGCAGAAGATATGGACGGCCGAAGCTGGGAAGGATGCGATGCGGACGTCAAAGTGTGACCACCCTTTTCCTTGTATCATCACTCAAGACCTCAAAAACAAGCACCAGTCAAGAGAATTAATGAACACAGGCATGAAGTCATCCAAGGAGGATGAGCTGCAGATCAGAAAACTTGTCGAAAGAACAGAAACAATGATTTTACTTTGCTATCACAAATTGATACACTCCCTCCCGTCTCTGTGATTGTTTGTTCCGTGGCTCCAACAAGACACAGTATGCTAGATCGAACAGTCCAGGCAAGTCGAGAGGGGCTGTTCATAGCAGATGCTGTACGCCTAGTCGATCTCGTCCATCTACTTGGTCTGACAGCCGGCACAGGAGATGGCTGAGCAGGCAATGCTACGCGCAGATGAGTTGCAATATCGCCTAGAGCTGGTGTAGCAACTCCAAAGTGTGCTGCTTGACGCGATGATTTGTTCGAGCTGTAGCGGGTGATGGGCACCGACGCAAGGGCAAATGGCGATTCTGAGGAAGTGACAGCAGGGGTTGCGGAAGACTGATGAGAGCTTTCAGTTGGCTGAGGAATACCCGATGAGTTGAGAACAGGGGGTGGAGTAGGCGGCCAGAAGGTAGCGTTGACGGCTCTGGCAAACGATGCAAGAGGTCCATACGGGACGTCGGCATGCCACACCGCTGCCTGTTTCCCCTTCAAAGCATCAGGCTTCTTCATGCTCACAGTATAGGTATCACCGTCTTGCTGGAAGAGATACTGGTGGTCTGGGCTGTCAAGGTAGAAGTCTGAGAAGACCCAGTCCCAGCAAGCTCTCCCAGACTTGTTGTCTTGTTTGCTAGGACCCCATATTGGAACACCCAGGCAGTGGCAGCCCTCAGCGAGGTTACGAGAGTCGTAAACAGACCCGAGGCCGTCCCGCTTGGTCATGATTTCGTTGAAGCCGATGATCAGGCAAGGGTCCGAGATGCGCTCTACGGGGATACGAAACCGTTTCGCAACGTCTTCGGGGATACATGAGGTCTTCAGTGGTGTACGATTGTACTTCAGTTTAGGGTCGACGACTATGATGAGTGGTGGGTCAATCACTGTGACTTTTCGATCATTTGTTATGTGAAACGCAGGCTGCGTGCGCAAGTCCAGTGCAGGATGACCGCGTTTCTGCATTCCATTTTCCCAGATAGCGATTGCTGCAGGTGGACCTTTGAGATAGAAATGCTCATGTACGCTTCCATCCCTTTCGATGACCCACACTCGCTAGCAGCCGAGAGCTTGATCCCAAATCATACAGCGTCAGCGTCGGAGGGACTCTTGCTCATATGGAGTCCGCGATAACCGAACATGCCTTCGAAAGCCTTTGCGTAGCCTGGTGCGAACGCCGCTTTGAACAGCGCTTTGCGGTCTTTCTCTGGGGCGCGAGAGATCCCATCGAGGATGTCGTCCGCGACTCTCTTTGGTACACCAGGCAGGAATCCTCGTCGAAGGTGTTCATCTTTGATTGAGCGGATACAGTCAAGCGTTTTGCGGGTGGCATCGGTAGTAGGCCAGTGCATCGAAGACTTCCTGAACCTCCTATAGCGCTCGTCACGACGCAACTTTCTTTTGATGGCTTTGGATTCTCTTCTCGACTTTTTCGAATCCGTGTTTATAGCTGACTTGGCGGCAAGACGCGCTGAACGGCGAAGAGCGGGAACAAGAGCGTCATCTTTTGCGATCGACGTCTTTGTCGTTGTGGTTTTCTTCTGGATCTTCTTTGGAGCGACGGTGTTCTTGGGCTTAGCAGCCTTGGTAGCCTTCCGAGTCTTTTGCTTCTTGGCAGCCATGGTAGGTGGACGAAATCAGGCTTTGTTTTTCGGGTGTTTCGGAGAAAAGTGGAAGTTCGAGGAATGCAGAGCAGAAGAAAGGCTCTATAGACAACTGTGTGGATTGTCACAAGCCTCGAAGTCCGCCGGATCCGGCGATTCTGTGTTGCTACAGAATTCTTGACAAAGGAAAGCTTTCGAGCTTCAACCCGTACTTCTTCGCATAGAGCCACAAAATTGGATTCTGGCTGACAAAGAGAGTACAGAGGCTTTAGAATTGGTCCTAGGTCTTCATGAAATCTGTTCTCGAGCCAGCAATTGATTTCCCTCATATCTGACATTGAAGGGTCGAACAAAGCGCGGCAGTAGGGCACGTATTGACGGCTCTCTACTGCCGACCGACCATATCTTATATCTATTCCTCTTGTTCTCGTTCAAGTCCGATAGTAGACCTCGACGTTCGTAACCTGATCCACGATTTACACCTCGGCGACACAGCGATTCTTGGCCGTCCAGGTCAGGCAAGCGTACAGACCACGTCAACCAGCTTTGTCACTATTTGGCGAGAATGGGAGAGTTGAAGTGCCTGCCAATGGGTTGACGAGGCCGTCAAACGCGGATGAGGAGGGCTGGCTGGCGATAGCCATAGGCATGGTAGGAAGAATACGGTCTTGATTAACGGGAGCGACAGTCTTGTGGGGTTTGATCTAGGGCTGTAGAGCGTTAGATAGTGGACAGGGACCGCAAACGTATGTTGCAATCGCCTCAGGTTTGGAGCACTTGTTCTAGAGCTTGTTATTAGAAATCTCGGGATCCTTAGCGTCTTAATTGATAGAGCTGAGGTCGTCGGCGTCGATAGACGAGTTGGAGCTTCAAGCCCTATAGGCCATGGCCTTGCAGACCTTGATCTTGGTGCCCTTGGGTCACTGTATGGTACTAATAGGAGTTTAATGGATAGAGCTAAGCACGCCGTGCTCAACAGGAGAATGAGAGTTTCGTCCTTATCGACTGCTCGGAAGGTGGTACATAGACCAGGGACAGCATCTTTGATCGTTAGCGAATGCAAGTCTACGACCTCGATCGAAGCTAATTAGCATACCCGCCAATTAACGAGCGTTCTAGGTCCCTAAACCTAGCTTCGGTGTTATACACTGACCATAGCTCACATGAACACGAAAACAGGCCAAGACATACGCGTTCACACGGCATAACAACATCCAGCGCTCTCGCGGCTTTCAACATCTGTTCAGTCCACACCAACGCATCATTGAGCTGTAGCAACACCGCGATGGATTCTCCTACCACCAACACTACCGCCACTGAGCCTGAGGCTAGAACAGACAACAAGATGCACTCAGGGGTATGCCTAGATCCTTATGATCGCGGTTTGTTGAATTTTGACATCTTTCCAGCGACCTAGCAAGAAAGTCGCAGGCTGGACCTGTTTCTACACGCCTCTAGTTGTGTCCTCGGCCCCTGACGACGGTGCCCAAGATGCTGGCGAGGGCGAAGACGACATCACCATCCCTGAACCCACCATCAGCACCCTCTCCTGCGAGTGGCAGGGCTGCAACAAGTCCTTCACAAGCATCCACGCCCCTACCCTCCTCTACGTAAGTCCACACCACACCCTAAGGTCTTCATACACCTTCTAACAAGCCTATAGCTCCACGTCACCAAGGACCACGTTGGCAAACCATACGAGGTCAGGGACCCCAACCACTCGTACCACTGGTCGAATTGCTCTTACACGGGCAAGGCCCGCAGTCACATCGTGTTGCACGTTCTGACTCACGTGCCCGAGTACAGACCCTTCGCCTGCGGAGACTGTGGAAAGACGTGCCAAAGAGCATCCGACTACAAGAAGCATCTGAAGACATGCAAGGAGAAGTGAAGGATGGGAGTGACTAGTGGTGGGAGAAGCAAGAAGTGAAAAGTTCATAACGATACCCGAGAATGTGATTCGATTCCGCCCCTGAAAATATCTTTCAATGTGCTCCAGTCTGTCATATGTGTAGTTATAGAATTGTACGATTGTTTGTGGAAAAAAGACAAGTCCAGAGAGAGCCGATAGAACCATGAATCTCAGTGGATACTCATTATTCGTTGGATTGAGTGTGCGTTTTGATAAGCTCTTGCATTGTAGACTCGATGACAAGAGAGTGAAAGACTCTCTTTGTAGGGATGGAACGTTTCTTTGTACTTTTGTTTGCAATTTTTCAAAGTCTTTGTAACAACACGGTTCCATCTGCAATACATTGTCTCAGTTATTCCTTGTTCCTAAAAATACTTAATCGGCCTTCGAGTCTGACCTCGCTGAGCCCATCTACAGACAAAATTCGACACCAAAACAACTAACTCATTCCCAAAATCTCAATCAAAATGTGCGTCGGTTCAGTTGTTACCGTTGAGTGCTCAAACTGCAGCTCGACTTTCGACATGTCCTCGTACCTTGGCTGCGCCACTGACGAACACAGTCGTGAAGGCTGGGAAACCCGTAACGACTCCATCATCAGCAGATCGAGCTACTCTATCTCCTCCTGCTCCTCTTGCCCTAAGCTTGATGCCTCCTCCGGTTCCGACTCCTTCTCCCTGAGAAGCGTTGATTCTGCGTCTACCATTGACTCCATGGCTGAATATGATTATAACGGCAGTGGTTCATCAACCGCTTTCTACTCACTCGGACAGGCATCGGCTCTTACTAAAACATGGTCTGAAAACGCTGCTAGCTCCCTCGGGGACTTCTCTTCCGCCATGGGTATCTTCATCGATCGTATCATTGCTCTACCCTCCACCCCCGCCACAGAAAGCCTCAAAATGAACATCTTCCTCATCTACAGCGAATGCGATGCCTATCTCAAATGGACTGAGACGGAGAATGAGCGTGCCATCACCACCGAGGCCACGCTCACTGAAGTCTTGTATGTCACTGGCGTGGATGTAGAGGTTAATGCTGTCAATGTTGAAGACATGACTGTGGAGATGGTGGAAATGTTTGATAACTTGACGTCCTTCCACCCGCACTATGATGTAGAGTACAATGCTGGTAGGTTTGAGGGTTATCTGTCTACTTTGGAGGAGAGATTGGAGAAGCTTGAGACTGATGCTGATTCCATCTAGGCGTTGCTGTCATTTTGTTCACTTTACTGTTTATCTACAAAGATGAAAAACAAAAGGATTTCGCTCACAGGCGATGTCTGATTTCAGAAGTCCGTATTGTGTCTTATCCGTTCTCCACATGATATGTGACATCTCTTCAAGTATGACTGTTCAGAAGTGTAGTATAGAAATCCAAAACATGAAGTGGTTTGTACGTCTGTTCCAGTGAGAGCCCTATCTTTCTTTGCTCTCTCTGGACACAGCTATAAAACCAGATTACGCTTTGCATTTCACAGATATGACAAACCAAGTGCTGTGTTTGGAGAAAGCTACAATTGACGGCTCGTTCGTGTGTGCTTGAGTTTCCGACTAGCTCGGTAAACACCATTTTTCTTGCGCGCTCACACCAACCTCTCATCCTCCTACACCACCCCTCTCCCACCCCCACCCACCACCATGAACCCCCAAAGACCCTCTCGTGACGATGTCACCAACCTCGAGTCCCGCGTGCGCGCCCTGGAGTCTCGCACCTCCCTCCTCGTACATCTTTCCCTGATTCACTGCACCAAGTTCCCACCCACTGACATCGACAACACAGGGCGCCGAACAAATCTACGATGCCATAGCCACGGCACAGGCATCAAAAGCCACTCTCGAGGCCGTCTCGTCCATGCACTACGAGATGTACAGAGGCAACATGGACACAGCAAGACTGGAAGCCGAGTTGGAGCAGACGAAAAAGTCGCTCGAGGAGACCAAGGAGGAGCTTGCCGAGGAGAGAAAGAAGCGCAAGGCTATGGAGATGAAGATGGATATGATGTTTGAGTGGTTCAAGGCTCAACAGCAGTAAAGTTGTGAGTTCGACCGATTGGGTATCGCCTAGATTCTCCATCTGAAAAGGAGGCTGACATTTTCCCAGATTGGCGTTTATTGTACAGTACTGGTAGCCGCATTGTTTCATTGTGTTCAGCAACAAAGCTCCTTTGTTTTACACAAGGACTCTTTGTGTCCTCCTTGTTCCATACTTCTACAATGCTTTGTACCCCTTATTCCGACAAAGCTATATCAATCCCACTACCTCCCTGCTTGAGTCTCAGCATTCGTCCTTGTACCCACCACAATCTCAAACAGGTCAGTCCCTCTTTTCACCTAACCATTTTCATAGAGAAAACCACCAACCATGTGCTACGGCGACTCAATCATAACCACTTGCCCTCACTGCTCCTCCACCGACCAGATCTTCCAACACCATGGCGGCTGCTACTCTGACTCCAATTTCATAGAGACCTGGTGGATACTCCCCTACGCCATAATCGAAGAGTTTGCACTTGCCACTCCCTGCGCATCCTGCTCTCTCTGTTCCAACTGGCTCGAAACCCTTTCCCCTGTTCTCCCTAAAACACCGCCAACCATCCCTGACGACTGCAAAGACCTCTTAGCCCCTGAAAACACCCAGAATCCCAGCTACGAAACCGATACAGATCTCAACTCCACAACTTCCAGGAATCCCTCATCCTCCAGTACCCCCTTCTACACCCCCGAACTCCACCTCAAGCACATCTGCTCCTGGTACGACACCCTCGAGCACTCCCTCACGCCCCTCCTCATCGCCCTCCCCTCCCTTCACACCCGCTGCACCGCCACAAGGAACCCAGCCTCGATCATCAACCTCGGCGTCTTTGAAGCAAAAATCCAACTAATTCTTTCCGAAGCTTTGGCAGACCTCGAATACGTAATCGAGACTCTGACCTGGATTCGCTGGACCACGGATTCAGAGGAAAAGTTGAGGGGTACGGAGGCGGAGAAGTTGAGAGGGGCGATGTTTGAGATGAGGGTGTTGTTTTGTGGGATTTTGGAGGGTGGGGAGAGGGATGCTGATGGCATTGTGGAGGGGTTGTGGGGCGAGGCTGAGGAGATTTGGTGTGAGATGTAGGCTGTGGAGGAAGAGGTTGCGAGAGAAGTCGAGGTTTTTGGAGGGGCTGATGTCAAGGTTGATGAGGAAAGGGGTAGGAATGGCTTGGTTTCGAAGATTTGGGATTTGGTGTTGGGTTGATGTTCATTTAGTAATTTCTTGTCCTTGAACTATGCGAATAGAATTGTTGCTCATGCCAGTTTTAATCGAGGTATTCTGTGCTTTGGAAAAGTAGTAGTGTACAGATTTGCTGGTTCCATGTCGGGAAAACATGTTGTCGAAAAGCTACCCACACATAAAGCACGATAGACATATCTTTCAGGCTCTCATCCTCACACATCAAACTATACATCTGTAATTATCTAGTCCTGTGTTAATGTCTTAGGCCATAGCTTCAACAGCCAGGCGCGTGAAATATCTCCTATCGCACCAGGGTGACACCAAGCCCCTCTGCAATTTCAAGCTAATCTTCCATGGAAAAAGCAACGGCTATACCGACTGCTTCTATAGTAACCAAGAATCCTCTGTACCTCTAACTATACCCGACCTTACTCGCAATCTTTCCTGATGTCAGTTTCCTACCCAAACCAAGTATCATATCACTAGCCAGGCATGGACTGTGCGGCAAACGCCTCCCGTCAATCGCACTCGTGTTGCAAGCCACAGGATCTCTGTAAAGTGCTTCCAGACCGCAAGATACAACGACCTTCCCAACTCGGTTCTAACACGACTATAGCAGATAAGGGATATTCCTGCGCTATGCGACACATAAAGCCAGCAAAGTAACATGCAATGCAAAGACCGATACAAAACCAAACACACATAATACACCAGCAACTTCTTTCCACAAGACCTTTATTTATTCTCTATCTTCGTACAACAACACTCTCCAACCTTCTACCTCACAATGAACACCTCGACCTCATGCTCAAGCGGCTACCTAGCCAATCCCCCGAACCTCGAAACCTCTTTTTGCGCCATGACAAACTGCCCCGCCAACCTCGCAGCCATGGAGGCCTGCTGCAACGGCTCTCCGGTCCTGGATTACGTGATGCCTCCGCCTGACTCAAACATCACGTACACTTCACTCAATGGAATATACTGTCAAGTCCCGGCAAACCAAAGTATGGCGCAGTGGTCGGATTGCACGAGCCGGCAGGGTGTAGAAGGCGGCATGTGTGCTTTAGGGGTGGAGGCGTATCAGAGTGGTGCTGGAGGAAGCGTGACAGGAGCTGCTTCATCGGCGGTGGGATGGCTGGGATTGTTGCTGTTGTTCCAGATTATGTTTTGAAGAGAGAGAAAGGAAATGGAGATGAAACGGGATTGATGAGATGGAAGAATGTATAATTTTCTGTCATGAGGGGAGTGGAGGTTGGAAGATGCAAAAACGCCTTCATAACCAAAGCGAAGAGGTATCTCGAGCACCAATGTAGAAAGAATGCAACGTGACGCGGTGATGGAAAAGACTCAAAACGATGACTCGGCCGTACAAGGATAAATAAAAAATGCGATAACCAAAAAGCAGAGATCCAAAAGGGCAAGACGCTTCTAAACAAAGGAGATCAGTGATGGCTGCACCCCATCACGTCGTGTTTGTGACTACTGCCTCCGCTGCTGCAACGGCTGCGGATGCTGTTGGTCGTGGCAGAGATGGTCTTTGTCTGGAGCTTTCGGTGGCCGGTCGTAGGCGTAATCGGCGGCGTACTCTCGATCTCTGCCGTCAGCCGTGTGAGTTACAGCATCGTAGCCATCGTCAAACTCTGCGTCTTCGTCGTCCTGCCTCTCGTTGGGGCCAACGTTCTCGTCAGGATAATTCTGAGGCGGAGTAGGTTTTCCCTTTGCGTTGTTCTTTTTTCCTTTTCTGTTCTTCTGCTTTGCCTTTTCCAACAGACGCCTCCTCTCCTCTGCCTTTTGACGCTCCTTGCGGTCCTTGATTTCGTACTGGCGGATCAGGGCCTCGGGACGGGAGCCCCAGATGTCTTCGTACTCGCAGAATTCGCAGATCCACATGGAAGCCGGGGTCGGGCGAGAGTGGTAGTTTGTGTATTCCTGCTGGAGACGTCTTTGGCGTTCTTGGAGGGCAAACTCCTTGCTCGGGCGACGGGGGCGGGGTTTGCGGGGCTGCTGCTGTTGCTGGACAGGCTGGACGGGTGGTGCGGGCGGGTTTGCGTGAGCGGGGGCATGCGTCTGCTGGGAGCGCGAGGCCGAGTGGTTGGCCAGGGGCGAGCGCGGCATCGAGGTGGGCGTGGGGGTGGGTTGCTGGGGCCAGAGCATCTTGTTGGACGAGTCGGACTCGCAGGTAAAGGTGAATTGCGTCTGCGGCGTCGTCGTGTGCGAGGGCGAGCGGGCGAGGAGGCTCTCGCTGTTCTGCTTGGTCGGCGTCGTCGGCGCCTGGTCGTCGTCGTGGTCTTGGTGGGCGCTGGCGATGGCCTGCGAGATGATGCCGTCGCCTTTATCTGTGCAGCTCGTGTAAGTCTCTGTCGCAGCGTCACTCTCACTGCAGCCTCTCTTACTGGTGCGCGTGCCGTCGCCCTTCCAGTTGCCTCCGCGCGACTTTGCCGACAGACTCGATGCGTAGGCGTTGTGCTGCCGGCCGAACCTGCCGCGTCCGCTGCCCGACAGCTGCCTCGAATCCTGCTGGTGCTCTTCCCTCGATGCGATGCCCATGTTGGCCAACTCTTGCGACAGACTCGACTGGTGCACGCCGCCACCGCCAGACAGGGGAATCTTGCGCTTCTTCTTGTTGCTCGTGTTTTCAAAGGATTCGTATCCGTCGGCTGAAGAGGCCGTGGACGCCGGGGCCTTTGCTGCCATGAGCTTCCTCTGCACACTGTCGACTCGGGAGGCGTCGTTGACGGGCGAGGACCAGCGGTAACTCGGGTGGTCGTATGCAATCAGCTCTTCGTCTTCGTCACTCTCGTCGACGTGGTGGTCTCCGTTGCAGGTGCAGTGGCTGTGCGAGTCGTGGTGGTTGAGTGCGCGGGGATCCATCTTCTCGACGACGCCGTAGGGGAAGCTGAAGAGGGGCGACGTGGACGGAGGCTCGGGCGGGTAGATGATCTGGCTCTGCTGCTCGGGCGACAGCTGTTCTCGCAGGCGGTTCTTGGGGAGCGGTCTGATGGGCCGGTCGGGGTAGACTGGGGATAGCGTGTCGGGTGATCTGGTTAGTGATGACCTTCGCGGCCACACGTATTCTGAGAGGGGGGAGAGCTGTCAGTTGTGTGTCTTGTTGTTAGAGACGGTCGAGGCTGCTGCGGGGTGTCGTGGCTGCTGCGTTTCGGGCACACGACTGGGCTCGGACGGCCGCCGCCACGCCGCCGACGGCACTGGCGACACCAAGACATGCAGACAGGGACAGCGGTAGGAAATAGGGACTCACCTGCGGCCGCCATGGTGGTGACATGCGGTGGTGGCGGGCAAAAGGTCAAATGTCCTCAGCCTCTCCCAAATGCCCAATCTGCCAAGCCCCGTCTTTTTGGAATCTGCCGGCGATTGCCCGTGTCTTGCTCAGCGATGAGTCAGTCGCTCTCTGCACACTTTTGCTGTCTTTCAAGGCCGTGAAATGCCGTGTTTGTGGGAGCTTGTCTTGTTACTGCCAGAGATGACAGCAGTCCAACATTCAGCTATCTCTCTGTGCGACGTGGTTCGCCAGCCTCTGAAAAGACGTTGATTGCATCTTTAGTCAGCTTTCGTCTGTGCCTTGTCTCCGCTGAACCTCCGAGCCCGACCGCCTTTCCGATTGTCTCCTGCAAGTGCGATGCTGGAGTCTTTGATTGAAAAGACAAACAGACGATACAAAGACAGGTGATATTTATCAATTTTGTATGTCTGTGTGATTGGAGTCTCCGAGAGATCCGGGAGACACCAGTTCCAGTGGAGAGAGCTCAATGTAAAGCATGCGGCTCTCAGCGACCCTGTCCAGAAGCGGAGTTTCGTATGTTGGTACGTGCGAAAACAGTTGACTTCAGCTCTCGAGTGGGAACTTGTTCCTTCTCCTTCTCATGATTATCAAAGACAGGGTGTTTGCCGGGCCTTGGTGACTCCTCGTCTCGCACGACCATCCACGACAGTGTCCCATCGTGTTGGTCTCCGAAGTAGCCCGGGCAGGTACACGGTAGGTGGGCGAGTGCAACAAAGACGCAGTGTTGGCTTTTGCAAACAAAGCTCCAAAACATGCAGGTAGGAGACTGCAGGTAAGCAACCGTAGCGCCAGGTGGAGTATGAGTTTTTAAGGTTTCATTCCAACTGTCTTGAACAGCAATGCTGCTATGATTTGCCTCATTGAATGTTGAAAGGAGATGTGCGTTGTGGTGTGCAGTTGGGCAGGCAGGCGTCGAGATTTGAGCCGTGAAGCCACAGAAAAGACACGAAACAGCAGGCAGCGACGACAGCATCGCAGCTTTCCTTCCAACACGAAGACGACAGCATCGCACCTTCCCTTCCAACACGAAGCGTGTCTCTCGGCGCCGAGACACTCCAGCGCTTGCGTCTCGTCTGTTGTATCTTCACTCGCACCGCAGACGCCCTCATTACTGCATCTCTGCCCTCTCACCACTGCATCTCTGTGCTCTCATCACAGCAGCTTTTTACTTTCTTCTTCCCTTTACCGTCACACTCGACTGCACAACAGTCTTCTCCAACATCTTGCACTTGTTTCCTTTCGTTCTCTTCTCCGCGCGCGCACTAGCATGGAACGCTACTCTGTCGTCGTCAGCGACACGGGCTGGCCAGAGCCTCTCAAACTCCTCGTGCCTTTCCACTCTTCTGCCAACTCTGCCGCTCTCGTCAACGAGGTCGTCAAGCGCGCAACATCCCGTCATGGCAAGACGCTCGACGCCGCCAACTGCACTATGCGCCTGGCCAGCATCGACGGTCCCATCCTCGACCCGGACGACACCCTGTCAGACCTGGTAGTCGACGAACAGCTTTTCGCCGTCTTCACCTCTGCCAACAACGCGGGTCCGGCTCAGCTAAGTCAACGCCTCATCTCTCATCCTTCTGTCACGACTTCTCACACATTGCAGACCAAGAGTGCCCCAAGCACTGCCGCGCAGAAGCAGGCAGCCGGCGCCGAGCAGTCCCTCAGCATTCGCAACGCCATTCCCGTCCGCATCATCACTCCCGCCATCGCCAAGCTGATGACCAAGGACCCCAAAGCCTTGCCCACCCCCGCTTTCAACCTCCCTGCCACGGCAAAGCTCCAGCAGCTCCACAACGACGCTGTCCGCCATCTCAGCAACACTCCTCCCGACTGGTTGGATGCTGCTTCCACTCTGGACCTCCACATCCACGAGCTGCCTATCGCCCCGTCTTGTCTAGGCTTGACCCTTGAAGAGATGGGCCTCGCTTCCTGCCTCAAAGACGGCGTGCTCACCATCTACGCTGTGCCACGCCCTGCCTCGGCCACTCGCTCGCCCGAGCCCACAGCCAGAGTTGGCAAGAACGACCTCTACGCCGCCGCTCCTCACTGGCAGCCCGACGTTCCCCAGTCGGATCGCGGTGTCGCCATGTTCTTGTCTTCTCTCAGAGTCTTTGCTCACCTGTTGAAGAGCGACTCTGTCCCCGACGAGCACAGGGAGAGAATCGTCTACGTCTTCGATCTGCTGTGCTCGTTCCCGCCAGCCGTGCGCGCTCTGCACTTGTTGATCCAGGGACGCACCGTCACCCACCTGGCAAGCTCCGCCTTGAGCCAAGCCTTCTACTGCATTCTCGAAGACCTGGGCCACAAGAAGCTCATCAAGAACGACAATGCCAGACTCTTCGAGGGTTCCCGTCTTGTCCTCGGTCTCATCATGGAAAAGGCCAACCAGCTCAAGCCAACCAAGTTTGTTGTGCCTGTCTATTCGTCGCAGATTCACAAGGTGCAATTCAAGTCTTCCGCACTGGCATCATCCCTCGAGCTCATGCCTATCGGTGGAGGGCCTTCTCGCTCTACCGCCTCGACGTATGTGCAGCCAGATGCCAACTCAGGAGAGTTGAACCTGGAGCTGTTGTCAGAGTCCGAGCAGAGCACCGTCGTCTTCAACTGCCCCCACGACCTCTTCACCCGTACGCAGACTTTGCAAGAAGTCGTGAGCCCTGGTGATCTTCGCAACTTGCACCAGCTCGCCAACCTCTGTGGCAAGGTTTCCCTGTCAGTCGTCAGACCTTCTCTATTGTCTTCTGTCGCACCCGAGCACTTGACCTTTGACTCTGAAGGACACCTCGCCGTCTACACCGGCAAGGCTGGCTGTGCCGGCCCTGGTGAGGATACTGTCATCTTCCGTCCTATGCATGGTGAAGAAACTCCAAACACGGGTCAGGTCGAACAGCAACTCGCTCCCATCCTTGCCATCTACGAGCAAGATGGTACAAATGTCTTTGACGTACTTGGTTCCTCTCAGACCCGCGCTCTTGACGAGCCTGATGAGATAGTCATGTTCGCCGTGGACTGCAGCGCCAGCATGTGCTCGTCTACCGATCTCATCGGTATCGACAACAGTGAGAATATCCTGCAAGAGCCCGTCCTTCATCAGATCCCTCCTCATGTCTATACTCAGGTCAAGCTGGACGACACAAAGAAGTCACTCTCCGAGCACGAAGTCTACGATGATGTTCTCGGTGCCGTGTTCGAATCTGCCCACGGTGCAAGATCTACTGTTGCGGCCAAGATGCTGACACTGATCTTTGATTTGCTCATGGATAAGCTGGAAACGATCCACAACCAACCGTACTACAGTCAATGGCATCTCCAACAGAAGAACAAGAAGATTGAAGAGCTCGAAACTTTTGCTGCTGGTCTCAAACGCTTCGAGCAGGAACTCATCGACATGATCATTCTTCGTGCCATGGCCGTGTCTCCACAGAAATGGACATGGCGCCTCGGCGAAGAGATCCTTGGACGAGCACAGATCTCGGCTCTGCCAGATGAAGTCACTTTCATTCCACACGCCCTCAAATGTCCTATCAAGCTGGATCTCATCCAAGATCCCGTCGTGGCGGCTGACGGCCAAGTCTATGGTCGTCAAGCAATAACTAAATGGATGTCAATCAGACGCTCATCACCTTTGACTGGCCTGAGGCTTGTGGATACCGAACTCACTCCGCATCTTGGGTTGTCCGAGCAAGCAGACAAATGGCTACAAGCAGAAGACCTTGTTGAGCCAGAGGAACGTCCGGTGAACAAGCGTCGCCGCACCTCACCCCAACAAAACACGATCACATTCTCCAACTCTTCTCACCACTTCTCGCGTGCACTTTCGCCCACCACCACTCTGCTTGACCTGTTCAAGGTTGCGTTCCGCGGTATGAAAGGTCGGCATAACGCTTTCCAGCTGTTATGGCAAGGAGTGCTTCTGCAGCCATCTTCAGGTACCCTTGCAAGCTCGGGAATTCCAGGCGGCAGTGTCATCACCATCGTTGTCGCTGACGACACCAACACCATCCAGAGTGGAACATCGCCTCTTTGCTTAATCAAAGTCTACACCAACTACACTTGCATGGCTTTCTCCTACTGGGTTTCCAAGAACACTACTGACTCCTTCATGTCTCTCATGACAAGATACTGGCGTTTCAAATGGACAGACCAGCCGTGGCTTGACTACAAAAAGCAGGAGATCTGGACGGATCTCAAGTGTTATGGCGATGACCACTACCAGGGTTCCCGTCCGACCAGTTCTGAGTTTATTGGAAGTTATCTTACTCCTTACCACGCCTTTGGAACGCTCCAACCTGAGTCTGTCTACAAGAGCGGGTCAACAAGCCCATTGGATGCCGAAGACTTGTACAGTGATGACGACGACGTCGAAGAGGAAGGTTTTAAGCCTCTGGTGTTGAAGGTATATGTCTCTCAGGTGTCTTCACGCCAGAAGCACGAACGTCGTTTGTCTCGCCTCGAGGTTCTGAAGCAGATGTTTGAGGCCATGATCAATCGCATGATTGCTTACTCGTACAAGACACATATCGGTTTAGTCACGTTCGAATCGACGGCCAAGGTGTCTCAGTCGATCACTCATGTCATCGAGAACTTCCGAAGAAGTGTCGAGAACATGCACGCAAGTGGCGACACCGCGCTCTGGGATGGTCTCAAGCTCGCACAAACTGAGATCATGAAACACGCCGAAAAGTATCCTCAAGCACAACGTCGCATCATCTGTCTCTCTGACGGCAACGACACCAAATCAGTCACTGGCGTTGCGGATCTCTGCTTCAAGCTTCGTGAGAACAAGATTGCCGTCGATTCGGTTTGCATTGGACAAGACGACAACATGGACTTGAAAGCACTCTCGATCATGCTCAGATCTTACTGTTTCTATCCCAAGGATCTCACCACTGCGCTGGCCATCTGTGAGATGGAGCCCGTCTTGTCTCAAACTGAGCGCCCTCTACCCGACGTGGCTACTGCTGATCTTCCGCGCACCTCAGCCTTGAACAACTTCTACATGATGCGCCACCGCGCTGCCTTCACTGTCGTTACTCAGGACGTGTATCCCAAGCGCAAGGAACATCCCAGACTGGAAGACACCTTCATCCAGCTGGCCAACTGTGTCCGTTCAAGTGCTGGTACCCAGTCCAGTCTGCCTACACTGAGAGCATCTCGTCTCCTTGTGGAGATGCGCAACATCGCTGCCGAGCCTCATCCGATGTACGACTGTTACGTTTCTGAGGCTGACATGTTCTTCTGGAAGATTGTTATTGAGGGTGTAAGTTCTGCTGTATGATGTGATGATTTGGACGAGCTGCTAACCTGTGTACGACAGCCCCCCGAAACTCCATACGAAGGCTGCAGCTTCCTGCTGTACCTCGAGATGCCCGAAAACTTCCCTGCCTTCCCTCCCAAGGGCCGTTTCGTGACTCCCCTCTTCCACCCCAACATCAACCGCCACGGCCGTATCTGTCACAGCATATTCGACCGCGACTGGACCACTGACACCACTCTCAAGAGTGTTCTTGATACTGTCTATGGCCTTCTTCTGCAGGCTGAAGCTGGCGACGCTGTGTAAGTGTCTTGATATGTTCTTGGGATGTCAACAACCACTAACAGATTTGACAGGCACACCACTGTCACCCTCGGTTTCCACCATGACGAAGTTGCCTTTGCCGAGGAAGCTCGCCGTCACGCCAGAAAGCACGGCAGCAGATCTCGCGAAGATTGGAAGTACGAGTTGCTCGATCTCGACGAAGATGACGATGAGGACGATTATGACGACGCTGAGGAAGGCGCAGAGGGCATGGATCTGTGTTTAACTCGGACACTCCCGTCTTTGTGTTGAACGGTCGCCGTGCCTAAGCAAGAAAGAGATGGGTCTTCACACATGGCTCGGCGTTGAGGGATTGTTTCTTCCAAATTCTGTCGGTTGACTTGCGTTGCTTTTCTGTACTCTATAGTCAAAATAGCTCCTTAGCTTTGCTGCATCCTCTTCACCTCGAAAGAAAATCACAGAACGTTTTTTTCATATTCTTTCTTTCCCTTTGAATTTTCGTACATCTTCACGAACGTTTCAGAACATCGAAAGAAGACAAAAGCATAGGCAAAAAGAAGACGAAGAAGAAGAAAAGATGATCAAAGTTAAGGTTGAGGGTGTCACCCTGCCCCATTTCAAAGGTCGGGGCATCTTGACAGTTCTCTCTCAATACAACTATATACATAGGAACATTCGTGCATGTTCAATCGCTCAATTGTTCATCCCATGTTTTTGCGAGGATTTCTCATGAAAAAATGTATATAAAGCTTGTCCTGCCTTGGGTGTGTGAACGCACTTTTTCTTTTAGGTTTTATTTGTTCGGAATTTTAGGATATTTTTGGCGGACAGTAGGAGGCCCGGATACGTGGAACCGAGTGCAAGGTGTCGTGATAATGGTGAGGTTTAGGTTCTTTGTTGCAAGCGTCGTGACAATGCCGATGTCTGGATGGATTCTTATCGCCCGCGGTCGATGTATGATAGTAAAGAGGTAGAACGTCGCGAATAAGATCCAAGAGCGTCGAGGTCTAGTGTGCAGTACCGTGCGATATCACCCACTTCCGGTGATATACGATAGCGAAGGGATTGGAAGTGCGGATGAGGTTACGAGTGTTGGTTGGAACAAAAGTGTAGCCTCTCTTGTAGTATCGACGTTGACGTCGGTAGACGGTTCATGGATGTCTCCAGTGTCGATATAACAGAGGGCAGCAAGTGTATAATAAGAAACGCCTAACTTCTGGATAAGAGGTTCATGTGTCATGTTAAGTTAAGGATAAAGTATGTGTGTAGAATCCAGGTGCGAGTTCAAACGGTTATAACAAACGTTGGTACACTCGCCGGAATTCTGCCCCCAATGGGCCATTAGCCCTCTTGCCATTTGAGAAGATGCGCTATGAGTGATGACTGTATTCTGCCAAGAATGATCATGGATAAGATCCCAATGCAAGTTGAATCTCGTCACTTGGTGTCAGGTCGGAAATGATCATGTAGAGGAGACCGGCGAGCAGCAGCAGAGAACATGAAAAGAGGGGACGACGTATTGCGGAATCAGTGGCTGCGAGAACAGACGTGACAGCGAGGTATCAAGAGCAGAACAGTTCGCGTAAAGGGCTTCTTACGAGGGAGACAGGTTGATGCCGATTCTGAACGTGGTCCTGTGTGTGCAAGAAAGGAGATGTGGTTCGTTGAATCGGTAGCCGGGAACAAGCAGGAGATGGCGACGTTTCCATTCAGCCACTCCTGTACATCCACAAGGAAAGAATAGGTCAGTGACAGTTGTGGACACGGCTCGCCACAGAAAGACAGTCTAGTTCAAGGGGCGGCATTGTTCTCTGAGCTCGTTCGTTGGGTTGGAAGAAGATCCCGGAGGTCTTGACTCTTGAGTGTATCCCCGAGGGCCGAACAAAAGGCATATTGAACGTTTGATGGGCAGTCTTCTAACCCGGTTGCGACTCGCGAAGCGTTGAGTCCAGGCCATAGCAATGACCATACTGGGCTCTAGCGAGGACAAGGAGCGTGCCCTCCATGCAGACAGTGAGAAGCGAGATAGATTGCGTGTTGGTTGCGAAATGAACAAAGCGGCTCACCCTGCATATGTTCGTTCCGTTCCATCGGGGAAGAGATGAGGACGTCGGGCGCAAGCGCCACGGCACCAGAGTGGCGTGTATATCATTGAATGTTCCATATATGTAAGATCGACGGGCGGGATCCTGATCCGAGGATTGACATACAGTAACCGGGTTTTCAGCTTCGAGTTATGTACAATGCATCTGAAGGGCTGACATGACGACTTCTTGGGGAACTTCACCGAGAGATGGGTCTCAAGATTCCCGGACGGGACAGTCAAGCCAGGTCCGTGATTTTGGTTTGGCTTTGCATGTGCGTAATCGTCAAGAAGCGTCGAGCTGAATATACCTCATGAGGCAAAAGAATGTTGTTGAGAAAAGATGTTGACAAAAGCGTCGCGAAAGCGGAGAAATTCTGGTGACGGCCGGCCGAATCAAGGGTCAGAACGTTTGGGTACTTCCTACCTTGGCCGCAGAATCTCACAAAACAAAGCCCATTCTGATCAACCTGAGCATGAGACAGGATCCGAGACACGCATCGAGAAGACGAACATGGCCTGACAGAATTTCGATCGCCAGACATAACCCTGCCGAACATCGCGGCTTCCGTCCTGATCCAGCGTAGCCCTAACAACCATCACACACGGCGGCCTCTTGCTTCATCGATAGACCAACTGTCGCGTATAGAAGACACGAGTGTTGACGAGTTCGGCCCACTACGCGCCAGGTTGCAGTTCAGGACATGGCACTGTCAGGTAACGAGTCGTTCGTCAGTCAGTCGGGCGACTGATCCGCTGACGACCGCTCGCATTCGTCCCGACAATGCTTGGGTTGTTCCCGTCGTGCAACGCCCCATTCGGTACGCGTTGCAATTTGGGATACATCCATGAACCACAAGGGGCAATATGTCAGTTGGCTGATGATGAATCTGGTTATTACACGAGAGAGGATACCACAACTTGGAGCTGTCACGCTCGCGGAGCGGGGCGATCCGTCTCTCGCGGGCCGTCGGAACCAGACACCACCAAAACCTTGTTTGCCAGGAAAACTCGACGTCGACTTGTTCAGTTCAGAACGAGTCGCATGGCCAACACGTTTATTCGCAACGACTCTCGACAAGCGAGAATGCGTCGTTGCGAAAGGGGCATGCGCGCGTGAAGGGACATGCCGCGGTCAGGTTGAATCTCGCCAGAAAAGCCTGGCGGCGTTGCACACAGGCCTCGCACACACGTCCACAGGCAAGTGAAAAGTGCCGTCACTAATGCAGCCCAGTTTCCAAGAGTCCTTCACACATGATGGCATTCGATCTGTGCTTCTGCATGTCGAGGGCTTGCGCGTGTGCCCTTGTCCAAGTGTCTCCTGATCTCTGAATAGCAACAGACGTGCAGCACTCACGCCGTCGATGACATCTCAAGCTGTCTCGTCGAATCATGTCGCATTCCAAGGATCTTGCATGTTTTCCCGGCATCACATCTTGGTGTTTCTCAAATTGTTCGCATTAGCCCAATGGCGTTGCGTGAGGCATGCCGATCGATCCCAAATGGTCTGCAACTAACAAGCCAGCCCTGTGAAGCGCCCGCCAGATTGGGTGCTGAATAAATTGACAGCGCCTCGATCTTCACACTACCACTGCAACGACACGGATTCGGGTCCATGGGACAAACTCTTTTATATTGCACACCGGAGCCAGATAAATTTCGCGAGGCCCGAAGGATCTGTGGATGCACGTTGACCGTTTTCACTCAAGCACCGGTACCAATGCAGACGGTACGCTGCCCTCGTTGTTTTGTTCTGCGTTCTTCATGTCGGTAATGCGGAGTTTGGGAGTAAAGGAGGGCTATACGAAAAACGGACTGTGAAAGAGATGGATTCGTACGAAAAGTGGGACTGGTTGACTAACGGTTCGCCCTACACATCCGGACTTGGTATCATCATGCACATCGCCGTTGCGACATCTGTCTACATTGAGGCATGACCCAACAACCTGGTTGCGACGGACCCAAGGACAAGGATCGGGAGATCATCATGACGCCTTTCCAGCATCAATATGGGATTAATCTATCTTGCGCACCGAATGGGGTGCAGACCAGAAGGCCGTAGCTTGGTCGCCAGGTTTGGAAAGCACTCTTTGAGATTTGTCAAACGGCATGGATCCTTATCCACGGGTGTGGCACGTCTGTCATTGTTCGTTCTCTACCTGGAAACGACCTCAGGCTCCCCGTTACGCCACCATCGCTGTCGAGGCTCAAGTATGGTGGAACAAAGCAACCTTATCCTGAGTCTAATCTAGCGATATCTCACGTCCCGTGTCATGGACGTATATGTAGCGGGCTTGACGCCTCTCCTTCCTCTGCATATCCAGCTCTTCCTCAACACACTCTTTTATCTGCTCCTCGGCTCTTCAGGAGGTCAAGACTAGTGCAAATCATCTTCGGCACCCTTTGAACATCCCATAATTTTTACTAGTCGCCTTGTACTACATCGAATCTACATCTCGACCAGCCAAGAACTATCTTGTCGCATCTCAACATGACTCCGGCTGGCTCATTCGACAAGGATCTGGAGAGGGGCAGCGACAAGCAAGTCGTTATGATCACAGAAAAGAACTCGGTCTCTTCCTTTTCGAGCACATCGACATCATCAACACTTGTCAGCCTGTCAAAACCTGAGTTGATGCAAGCCGAGGAACCTGTTCCACCGAAACGACAAGCCAGAATCATCCGTTACTTACGACACACCGGGCTCAATGTATATCGGAGAATTTTCTCCATCGTGTTCCTCGCGAATCTTGCTGGTTTGATCGGCCTGTTGGTGTCGGGTCGTTCCTCTATCTTGACCCACATGCCATATGCGGCCAACGCTGCAGCAGCGAACTTTCTAGTCGCCATTCTGATACGCCAAGATTACATCTTCAACATGATCTTTAGGATGTGTCAACTGGTGCCACTTTCCGCACCACTACGACTGCGTAGGGTATTGGCCAAAGTCTACGAGCATGGTGGTATGCATTCTGGATGCGCCATCGCCGGAACCATGTGGTTCATCCTGTTGACCGTCCTCATCGTCGTCAACTTCGAGACTGGTGCAATCATCCACACGCCTGTTGTTCCGATCTTTACCGTTCTTCTCCTCATCATTTTCCTGGTCATGTGTGTCTTTGCGCATCCTGCCATTCGTCACAAGTTCCACAATTCTTTCGAGTTCACTCACCGATTTGCTGGCTGGTGTTCGATCGTCGTCTTCTGGGTCGATCTCGTTCTCATTGCCGATACTGTCCGTCTTCAGAACAACAGCAAGCCCGAACCGCTTGGTCTTGCTTTGGTGAAGCTTCCTGCCTTTTGGTTCCTCATCATCATGAGTGTCCACATCGTCCTGCCTTGGCTTCGTCTTCGTAAGGTTGCCTTCACCGCTGAACGCCTATCGGAGCATGCTATCCGCTTGCATCACAAAGAACACATGGGTCCCTACCGTGGTATTGCTATTGCAGAGTCGCCTCTTGGCGAATGGCACCCCTTTGCCTGTTTCCCTGACGGCGATGGTGTGAACAACAGCATCATGATCAGCCATGCTGGTGACTGGACTCGCAGAACCATCGATAGCCCCAAGTCACACTACTATGTCAAGGGCGTTCTCAAAACCAATGTCTTGAGCATGGCTTCCATCTTCAACCGCGTCCTACTCGTGACCACCGGTACAGGTATCGGTCCTGCTCTTTCTTTCGTCGCCGAGCCCAGCCGCAAGGGTCAATGCCAGGTCTTGTGGGTGTCGTCATCACCTGAAAAGACATTTGGAAAGCCTTTGATTGACTGGGTGTATACCCTCAACGGCAACGCGATCGTGTGGGACTCGAAGAAAGACGGTCGTCCCGACATGGTTGCGCTGACGTTGAGGCTGTACAAGGAGATGAATGCCGAGGCTGTCTTTGTTGTGAGTAACCCCAAGTTGACCAAGCAGTTGGTGTATGGGTGTGAGAGTCGTGGTGTTCCGGCATACGGACCCATCTTCGATTCGTAGATGTTTGACTTCCTGAGCCGTTTCCCTTCATTTGTTTTTTCTTTCTTGTCTCCTCTTTTCTGTCGTTTCCTTTCTACTATACACCCTCCCTGCATATCTCTTTCTTTTCTTCTCTTTTCTTTTTCTTTCCTTTTCTGGCTACTATACAATCTTCGACACAAGTCACTGATACCTTTCTTGTTTTCTTCTGTATCATTAGCGACTTCAAAAGTCAGCGAGGTGTTTGGGGTTTGCTGTTTTGCATTGGAACCCGCATTGGACATACCTTTATATACCATAGACACTTGTACGACATACCCGATTGAAACTCTTCGTCTTGGAAACTTGCATATCAGTGCTGTTGCGATGCAATTGCCAATTGGTCTCTATGTCGAGAAGTCAGGCTTGATCTCAATACCTATCTCGCTTAGGAAGATGACCTCTTGCCGTGTCTTTGCACATATTTTCTTCTTCTTTGTTTGCCAAAAACTATTGCTGATCTAAGCCATCTGATACTCAACGCAACTCTTTCTTCGGACTCGCTTCCGATGAATTTCGCGTGGCCACAATCCCTTTGTCACGTTCGATGACTCCGCATGGCACAAGCGAATTTTCTCCTCATCAAGGTACCAATAAGATAGGTAAACCTACCAAAAGCTACCAGCCTACCTTGTCCTCCAGCACTTGTCAGGACCTCGGTCAGTGACGTCGAGAGAGCAAGCACAAGATCATGTGATTTTTCTTCAGACGTCGCACGAACGCATGGAAGTTCTGTGCTATGCATGAAGGTGTCTCAGATTGCCGAGGGTTCTGTTGACCTCGGTTCATCGCGGCCGTGATCGATCTATCGGAAGTAGGGCAGCATATTTGGTGTTTCGGATGCAGAGATGTCGCAAGTTTGTTAAATGCAATAAGCGCAAGTTCCGTCACGATATGGAGGTCGTGGAGGCGTAGGTGGTGCGGGCTGCTGGGTCGAGGCTGTCGATGGCAGAAGGTTAGCAAACAGCGGCGAGAGGATGAAAAGTCTCGGCTTTCCCGATCCATCCGGCTTGTGAGGCTGGCCGTCTTTTCTCTCGGCGAAGTTCATGGCGGCCAATCAATTATACAATATGTGGTTTTGTGAGGTTGGGAAAAGGTTGCTAAGCATCGTGCTGGCGCCACGGAGCTGTGAAGGCCAAGTCGTTGGGCATGTCGTGGACCGTGTCGATTTCGCAGTGCAAAGCGACGACTGGAACGGCTATCGCGAACGGGCGCGAACTCGACCATTAGAAAGGGGTTCAACAGGACGTCTTATGTATCTCTGAGGCGAGGACCGAAATACAAAAGCACCAGCGACCCTTACGGAGTCAAGATATCTTGTTCGAAGTTCTCTTGGCCGACCCCAGGATGCATGACGACCTTCCTGATGCGCGTTCGCCGATCACGGTCGCGGCCGACAAGATTTCTGTTGTGGAGGAGCTTTCAACCAATCATCCGCTGCACGCTTTCTTGTCGGGCGACTATCTCATCTGCAGTATGGCTTCATAGATGAACAGAAGAAAGTATGACGAGCAGGGTATATAAAGAGACAAGCATGGCAGCCCATGGTCGTGTCCAACACACAACTTGCGCTGTTAGAACCTCGTCAAGATGCGTTACTCGATCGCTGCAGCTTCGCTCTTCTCGACATCAGCACTCGCTGCTCTGTACCCTAGTCAGAGCAATGTCAACCACACCTGTCAATTGAGTGAGTGTCTCGAGCCAATGCGACTGCAGCTCGACCTTGCTAACACTGTATAACAACAGCCAACGCCGATTCCGTCCTATCCTGCTCCAGCGCCGCCAATCCCGACAACGTCGACTCGTGCTGCGCCGAAACATACGGAGGACTCTTCCTCTCGACCCAATTCTGGTCTACATACACTGGCCTTGAGTCTGAAGGCCAACTGCTGCCTCCCAACGACTGGACGCTACACGGACTGTGGCCTGACTTCTGCAATGGCTCGTACACTCAGTACTGCGACTTGAACAGACAGTACGACCCTACTCCCTCGCCCAACACAACCAACGCTTTGCCCAATGGTACCGTCGTCCCACCCTACACGGGCCCCAACATTGGCACCTTCCTCGAGCCTTTCGGCAAGTACGATCTCCTGGAATGGATGAACAAGTACGTTCCCGTGCTGTCATTGCCAAAAGAACTTGAATTTCTAACCTACTCAGATTCTGGATCAACCAGGGTGCCCCCAACTCGGACTTTTGGGGACACGAGTTCAGCAAGCACGCGACTTGCTTTTCTACCTTTGACGTGCCTTGCTACGGCCCCGAATATGTCCAACACCAGGAAGTCGTTCAGTTCTTCGAGACCGCCATCCTCTACTACCGTCGTCTGCCCACTTTCGCCTGGCTGAACCAGGCTGGCATCAAGCCCAGCAACACTACCACCTACTCGATCGGCCAGTTCCAGGATGCTCTCACCAGAGGATACGGTGCTCTGCCCTACATTGGTTGCAGCGGTCCTAGATACAACGAGACTGCTGCAGGAAGAAACTCGACCGACAACGGCAGAACCCAGATCTCCGAGACATGGTACTACTTCCATGTAAGTGTAACAAATATCGAAATAGAGGATAGCGGTCGACTAACACTCATCACAGGCTCTTGGACAACCTCAGAGAGGCGCTTGGGTTCCCACCAACGCCACGGGCTCTGTCACCAGCTGTGCAAAGGCACCCAACGCCCTTCGCTACCCTCTCCGTGCCAACGGCTCGACCTGGAGTCTTTGAAGCGACCAAAGATAGGTGCAGAGAATAGAGACAGCAGACGAACAGAATGTGTAATGTATAAACAGCTACTGTAGCAGCAATCTGGACCTTCCCTGTATCCTCGTCGTTGTTTTTATCCATCGTGTACTGGTTCCAAGAGGCCTCTGTCATTTGATGTCTTGCTATTGGATGAGGAAGGCGTATCGCGAAGTTTTATCTGATAAGGTATTGTTGTAGAGTTGTGGTAAAGTCCTTGGGCAAGTATGTGAAGGTGGTCGTTTCTCACTTTCCCGTTCTGTGATCTTTCTTCCCATTAGAGCCTTTTCTTCTTTTCCTTGCCGCCTCTTCAAAGGTCCGAGAATTTACGACCCTTGAAGCGCCAGTTGGCGATGGCGTCAGCGAATCTATGATTGCCGACCTGGGCCTTCTGGGCGCCAGCCTTCTCCTGAACAATCTCCTTGTGTTCGACCTGCTGCTTCACCTCATGGGTGCCGTTCTCCTTCTCGACCTCCTGGTCCTCTTCGTCAGTAGCCTTCTCCTGGGCCTCCTGACCATCTCCACCCTCGTCGACGCCCTCTGATTCGGGACGCTCCATCTTGGCCAGAAAACGCTTGGCGAGCGCCAGCAACTTGGCCTCCTCGCCGTCACAGCCTTCGTAGTTCTTGACGCCCAGTCCAGCCTCCTCAACAGCTTTGTGAGCATGATCCAGGCCATGGTCGATGCCGTGTGGCAGGGTCTATTGGCCAGTTAGCTTTCTGCTGGAGCTCAAGGATGAAATGTCCCATGTATTGAAATGGGTGTTGTGTGTGGCTATCGACATTCACAATCCTTCCAAGAGAAGGAGCAGTATCCAGTGAGAAGGTACCCAATGGCAGCTCTCTCTGGATAATGCTCTGATCCAGAGACATCCGCGCATCATGACAGCCCAAGTATCACTGCATAGTGTTGCAGGTGAAGATGGAGGTTTCTGACTTACCAGACGATCATAGGCCAGGGTTTCAAAGGGGACGGGATCGAGAGCGTCTTGAGACTGCTCGTCGGCCTGATTGACGGCCATAGGAGAGCCTTGGTAATTGTTCTGGTCGGCCATTGTAGGTTTGGGTGTTTTCTGGTAGGCTCTGGATGCGCGATGATGTTGGAAAGCTTGCGCACAGAAGAGTGAAGAGAACAGCGTCTAGACGGAGTGTGCGTAAATTCGCGGCGGAAGGTGCGTTTGACGACGACCCTTCCCCTTTGGGATTAGTCAATCGTGCGCGCGCCCAAGTCTCCGTATCGAGTGTTTACGGGTCATCTCTTGGACTCTTTGTCTTCTCCGTAGACCCTTCTGTATATCTGCGCATCTGCCGTTTTGTGTGATCGTCTTCGGAGGTGCAGCGAACTTACTACTTTGGCAATCATGTCAAGGCCAGACAACAAACTGAGAAACACTAGCGCTGGCATTGAGACTGTGGAGCTGTTCAGATTGCCTATCAACATCAGAGTTGTCGACAACGATCATCTGGAAATTGTCTTTAGGGATGATGAAGGTGATCAGAGTTCTGGGATAGTGGAAAAAGATGTTGAGTATGAGTGACACGTTTGAGATCTGGACAGAGACTATGGTGGAAGCGTCATGTGTGCTGGTTGATGAGTATTTGTCTTCTTAGCGTACAACATAATCTTTCATACTGCTTGTTGAACCTCGATTTGTCTCATTTGCTGTCCTTCAGGTAGCCAGTCATCGAATAGTCGACCTTTTTGCTCTCCGCAAGATTCAACTCTATCCTTATTCTCGAATAGTTGCATTCGTCTCGGTGTGCTTGATCAAGTGTCTTTTGCACGGAAGATAATTCGACTTCGTTAGCTGCGTGTGTGTCTATAAGAGTTAGAGGCGATATATATTCGTGGGTGAGATATAACGCATCGAGTCAAGGGCTTAGTATAGAAGATTTAGGTGGCAAAGCGATGCCCCAACATACTGAGCTATCTTGAAAACTTGTTCGGTGAAGATTTTGTTGTCTTTGGAATGCTCTGGAAAACTCATCATGTCTTTGGACTCACAAGTCACATAAACGCGATTCGGCGGTGGAAAGAGGGTTAGATAGGGGGGAAATATGACAAAGAGAATAGAGCCGTGGAAGAAGGTTTTGAAGACTGTCACATCAACTAGCTTAAGTCTGACCGAGCTCACACCAGATTGCAAGTACGCAAGAAGAGGCATATCCTTGACAGCCTGCTTTTTGCACAACGAGCTCACTCTCGTACAAGAGCAGAGTATGGCTCTGGATGAATAGACGACATAATCGTTAAGAAGCCCTAAGATACGAAGTACAATTCCTCTCAAGCATATAAATCTTGTCATCATCACTGAGGCATCAGAGAAATCGTCTTCTCCTCCAAGTCCAAACCTAGACGACTTTCGTGTTCCAAGCCTGTCTCAGACACACCGTTAGGCTCTACCAGTTGTACAGATTCATATGGCATAGTAGACCCACTGGTCTCTTTGAATACACTTTCTTCCTGGATACCTTCCGACTTGTATGCAGTACCCCTTGGCAGAGTCTCTCCGTACCGCAATCTGCGAGTCGACAATCGTGTCAAAATCTGCTCAATGTCGAACCTCGAGCCGTCACTCCTAAGAAGAGGCGCATCAAGCGCCAAGGCAATTTCGAACGGATCGAGGGAAAGCTTGCGACCAAGGATCTGCCACCGAAACAGCAGGAAAATGATGGTAAGTGCTTGTAGCACCATACAAGCTAACGCGGCGACAAGATACGTGTAGTTGGATTTATAGGAGGCCAGAATTTCCGTGCGTTGCATGTCAACTTCCTGTCGCACGATAGCGGTCTTGTTGAACTTGGCATAGGCGATCGTACTACGAAACATCAACTCTCGCGCTGTGTTGACAATGTCGACCAAGGGATTGCCCCACGTCATGTTGCAATAGTTATATGTAGAGACTTCCGAGTTGACGTAGTTGTTACCGGCTTGTCCAGTTGCATTGATTGAATATCCATCTCCTCTGGCATCTACACGTAAGGAGAGGTGTGAGCTGTAGAGATGGTCCAGCACGTAAGAGATACCTCCAAGCATGGACCCAAACGGCTCATATGATCCTTGAGCCACAAAAAGTATGTCGCGTGCTGATGATGCTAAAAGGTTTGGAGGTTGAGTGATCCGTAATGTCTCATTCTGCCCAGGCTGCCAGCTTTTTATAGTGGCTATGCCATTGGTTAAAGTGACTGGATATCCAACCGTAGCGAGGCGGAATACGCAGTCAGTTTTCGTGATGTATCCTGAGCATGCCGCCTGAGGTTTGTGACGGATTGTGGCGTTCATTGTGCTATAGTGAATGAAGTCGTGTAAGCCTCCAAAGCTTATACCAACCCCGAACGTAGTTATTTGACTGGCGATGGGATTCGGCGGGGGCCCTAGGGTCTGATCACCAAGTCCCGCAGAGGCGAGTTCGATAAAGTCATACGGCAGAGGCACGTCAATGCAGCTGACATCGAATCCGGGGGCTGGCAGGGTGAACTCGCATGTGGTGTTCATGCCACAATTCTCGATAGCCAAATGGATGGCGTCACGATTGGAGTAAGCTCGGCTGACATTACTAAAAACAGGCGGAAATATATCGGCGCCATAATTGCCACGGGCAAGACTGCTGAAATCGGCTGGGAGTGAGGCAATCGAAGCATTGACACTGCTAGGAAGCAAAGACGACCCATATGATCGTGCTGTGATTGTAGAAGCTCTTTGCAGAAGGGGACCATTGATGATGCCAACCAGTAGAGAGACGACTGCGGCGACTGTAAATCTGTCGAAAGACGCATTGCGGCTGAATATTGCAAGTATCCGTCGTTGGATGTCAAGATCGAAGTGGAGTTTGCGTAGTTCGGCTCCTTTGATTGCTTGGATCCACCAGGCAATCTCGAAACCCTTGCTAAGAGCTGTTGCGAGGCACAGGTTTCCGACTGCGACAACAAGCGATAGCAGGGAGGACACAGGGATCGTCCTAGACGGCATGGGCCATGATCTTATGGGTTCACCATCAGAAGTGAACAAGATCAAGACTAGGCAACCACAGCACAACGTAAATCCAAGTAGTACGGCAAAGGCGTCCCAAGGGGCTCGTCGCCAGAAGCCTGTCTTCCATGCAATGGTTGAAAACTCACTGCCAGGTTGCATGATGATCAATCTTGTATCAGTAAAGTATGCCTGATTGCAGCAATAGCGGAGAGTTTCTTTGTTGCGCGACGATGTGCGGACCTGGAAGGAATGAGCAAGCGGAGTGGATATCATAGACAACATGGACCAGCACTGCTTTATAGCTTCGCCAGCCCTGTGCATCTGGCGTGCATTTGCAGGACGACTTGCCTCTCGGCATGTGGCATGTGCTAGCGCATCCAGATCACTGTACGTGGATGCTAGTAAATTTGGATTCAGATGCAGCTTGAAAATGAAATGGCTAGCCTTCTGGCCAAACAAAGCTTTCCAAGCCTCAGCACGGGACTTGATGCGTTAAATCGATAGTGCCAATGCCTGTAGACGGGGTAAATGCCCATGACTCAAGCAATGGCTAGCGCTTACTCAAGATCGACTGCAGAATAGTAGTAGACGATGTCCGCTCCTACATCCATATCGCAGCAGGCTTATCTTCGTTCAGCGGAGACGTGCAGTTCTCGCCGTTGTGGCCGCGGACGTTCCGAGGGAAGCGGGCTAAGCATGGCTAATTTGTGCCGCACTATCTATGTACGATAAACTAGGCCACCTTATAGCGTCCGCCTCTGCTAAGATATGCTTCTAGAGTACATATAGTATTGCTAGGGGCGAGTATGCGTTGCGATATAAGAGTAGGGAAAAAACATTATAATCGCGCAGAAACCAATTTTTGGAATAACTTACCTAAATCGAACCTAACAAACCCCGCACCGGCGCCAAATTACTCGCGGACGTAAGCTCTATCGACCTAATAGGGACTTAAGTCACCGCCGGGTTAGGATGGCTAGAGGTAGGAGAAAGAGACCTAAACCTACGCGTATACAGTCGTAAACTTTAGAACGAAATTAATGTAGTACTTAAATGCGCGCGCGCTACTACGAGAAAAGGAAGAAGTACGACAATTCCTAGGGCGAAAATTATCCCTCTCCTCGAATCTATGCTTAATTTTATTAGAAAGGGCCCCGCTAAGGTATAAGGAGGTATATATCCTAAGGCGACTACTAAGAGCGACCTTAATATACTTACCGCTAAGATTATAGCGGCTATTTCCGCCTAGCCTTAGGTCTCCCCTATAGTAAGCTAGGCTTAGTTATACTTTAATGTCCTTACTAATAGCCTACTATAGTCTATCCTATAGTCGGCGCTCTCTAGAATAACCTTTATATCTAATACTCCTATATCCTCTTGCTTAGTAAGGGAAGTTAGAATTAAGACAAACTTTAATAATAATTATAGAGCCTAGCTAGGATATAGTAAAATCTTAAAGGAGGTAGTAAACATAGCTAATAAGGGAATCGTAAAGGTAGGAATATACTATAGACTACTAGGTATATACCCTATTAAGATAGCTATAGTCTAGCTATTAGAAGACTACCTTCTACTAGCTAAGGATAGAGCTACTATAGAAAGGCTTATTAAGAATAGATTATAGTAAGTAACTTACCTTAGAGGAAATATAGAGGTAATTACCCTAATATATAGAGTTATAGCTATAAATATCCTAGTATTTACGTTTAACCTATAGGAATAATAATAAATAAAATAAATGCTTATAGGGTTAAACCTATAACTTTTATAAGGATACGAGATTAATTATATAGACTAGTATAAGAAACCTAAACTAGAAAGCGATATAGGAAGTATTATAATTAGCTTCTTAAAAAAGGTAGGAGTAAACGCTATAATTATAGCTAAAGTAATCGCCTAGGAATATAATAAGAAGCATACCTTTAAGTATAGTAGAATATATAAAACACTATAATACTTTAAATACTACGAATATAGATATATAACGCGTAGCTATAGTAATACTAAGAAATATAGATACTATATAGAGAAACATCTTATAAAAGACTACCTAGTACTAGCTAGTACTAAAATATATACTCTATATAAGGAACCCTATAAGGCGTAGAACTAAAGCTATAAGTATAGAAAGAAGGAAATAAAGAGAGTAGCTATTAAGATAAAGAAGGTCTAATAATAACCCTACTACCCTAAGGACTCTACTATTAGCCCTAGACTATTAGAGAGAGGCTTAGTAGTTTTATTTATACCTTAGGAAAGGGAGGAAGTTATAGGGAATACGCCTACCCTAGCTAAGGCTTTAGCTATAATATTAAACGTAAGCCGAATTATAAGCTTAATCTTAAGCTAAAATATAAGAGAAAGGAACCTAGCCCTTACTAGTATCCTTAAAAATAGTAAGATACTATAATGTACCTATATAAAAGTAGGGAAAGCGTAACTTATAGGAATTAGCCTAAATATAGTTAAGAAACGAGTATTTAGCCTACTAGTAATAAACCTACTATAGAAGGTAAGGTAGAGTAAGCCTAGTTCTAACGCTATTATAACTATTAAGCTAATACCTAAATAGAGGTTATTACTACTACTACTAGAGAAGATAGTATAGAACGTAGTCCCTTCTAGACGCTTAATACGTTTAAGCTTATTATAAATATAGTAATCTCTATTAGATAATAAATAGAGATACTATAAAGCTAAGAATAATATAGTATAATATAGGAAGATAATACGAAGTAATAGCTAAAATGCTACGCCTCTAAGAGGTTATTACGATCCTACTAATAATAGGGTCGCGTAGCCTACTCTATTATTCTCCGCACCTTAGCGGAATAGAGCACTCTATATAGAGACGCTATCTACTCTACTCTGCTCTACTACTCTATTAATAGAGCATAATAGAGCACATAGAGCAACATGCATACACTTATTATCTATTAAGTATATAGGTAGGTAGGCCTTTACTAGGAAGTCCTACGTTTAACTTAATTAGTTATTCTAATAGTCCCTTTAGTATACACTACTATATACCACCTTCTTCTACTTGTTTAATACTCCTCTTTACGAGTCTAACCCCGTAACTAGTAATTCTCCTTAAGAATAGTTGGCTATAACAACTTTAAACGCCCTTAGAATAAGTCACTTAAATAACACCCTAAGAGGTATACCCGCACCTAGCGAAGCCGGTAGAACCCGCACTACTAGCACCGCTACTAATAAGGATAGTAAGGTCGCTAAGCCCGATCTCTACTATAGAGACCGCTAGGGACTTAACGATTAGCTTACGTAGATGGACATCTACTTCTAGTTTACTACCGTAGAGTCTAATAAGAGAACCTTATTCGCTACGACCTACCTCCGTAGAAGAGCCTAGCACTAGATGAAGCCGATGCTTATAAAGTTCCTAAATGGATAGGGAGACACCGATAGTATCCTTACTAGCTTTATTAAGTTTAAGGAAGAGATTCGCCGCATCTTTAGCATCTCTAACGAAGACAAGGTTGCTATACGCCTTATTTAGCATATCCGTTAGCATACTTTAGCATCCGACTATGCCGCTAAGTTCTAGGAGTATGCCTAGGTTACCGACTAGGATAACTCCGCCCTAATAACTATATATCGACGTAGTCTAAAGGAGAATATTAAAGACGAGCTTATAAGAGCTAGCATGAAAATCGATAGCCTCGATAATCTTATCTATATAACGATCGAAATCGACGACAACCTTTACGAACGTGCTATAGAACGGCGCTACGACGTAGCCCCTAGAGGCAAGTCTAGGTGCGTTCTATACCGTAGCAGTAATAACAACTTTAAAGGAAAGAAGTTTAACCGTAACACCTAGTACTAGGATCCCTATAGACCTATGCTAATGGAACTAGATGTTACCGAAGGTCGACGATCGTAGGGTAGTAGAAAGAAGAACTTTAAGGGAAAGAGTTCGATAACTTGCTATAGATGTGGCAAGAAAGGCTATATAGTAAGGGATTATTATTCGAAGAATAAGGTACCTCGAAGACAATTTAACATAACGTAACGTAGACTAGAAGAAATCGACTAGATGCGTAAGGAACCTAAGGAGCCTAAGAAGGAGGAACCTAGGCAACTTAAGAAAGGACCTAAGGAGCCGAAACCTAAGCTAGAGACGCTTAAGTACGATCGCTATAGACTACTTAGTTAGACCGTATGCTACGACAATAGCTGCATAATCCACTATAGCTCTAAGATAGGATCTAGATGGTTTCCCTCTAGACTAAACGGCAGAGGAAAAGGCTATTATAACGTCATTTCTAGGAAAGATAACCTTAAGGAAGGAGAAATCGAAGAAGAAGACGTCGAGAGTAATCCCGAAGTGGACGACGACGACGACGAAGAGGAAAGTAGTAACGAAGAATCTTCCGATGAAGAACGACTTAATTACCTATGCGACTTCGACAACAATATTAAAGTCCTCTACGCCTATATACCTTTATGTTTTGTAATAATGTTTAATATTATAATAAAGTGTAGCGAGGAAGCATTCCTATCGATTAACGGACAAAGATTCTTATACCCTTATAACTTCGATAAAATGCTAGATTAGATCCGTAGTGCATTCTAGAACTACCGACTTATAGTAGTCGACTACGACTTTAAGTCTTTCATCGTTAAAAGGCCACTACTCGGTAGTACCTTTATACCTATAGGATATATTATTCCCACTAGAGAACGTGTTAATAAGAGTATGCGAGAAGGTATTAACTTGCTTCGATCTCGATACGGATAAGCTTAATAATAGCAACGTACGCTATACGAAAGACATCTCTAAGAAGAACACGGACTAGATATATCATTAAAAGGAAAAGATAGAGTTAGGTTTAACTCTATAGTTAGTAACATTTCGGGAAAAGAGTAGATTCTCGTAGTAAGGGCAGCTAACGAGAATGCAACATAATCTAAGCCCTAGCGTTAACATTATTAATAATAGTGTTCCGTACACTAGTTACCGTTAAAGGAAAGAGACTATATATAATGATAGATTCTAGAGCGAGCGGAAACTTTATATCGATAGCAACAGTTGCTCGATTTAGGATCGCTACTAAATCGAAAGAACACGGGTACGAACTAATGGCTATAGACGGCTTAGCCTTACCCGGTGTTATAGAGGAAACACTACCTCTAGAACTAATTGTCTAATCGTACCGCGAAGACATCACCTTCGACATTATAGAAATGGCTAATTACTACATTGTCCTAGGTATGCCTTAGTTAAGATAACATAACCTAACTATCGACTAGAGGTCGAAAGTATTAAGGTTTTAGGGATGCGACTACGTAGTCGATCCGCGACCTACGTACCGGCAGCGTTCGGTAGTAGATAAGAGGAAGGGTTAAACTAGGACCGAAACAGCATATGTTACTATAACCTCGACTAAGGCATTATTAAAAGAACATAATACCGGCTCCGTAGGCACCGATCTTAGAGGTTAGACGGGCTACGAAGCGAGAGTTAGTAAAGGAAGTTACGTACCTTCTATTATCCCTAAATAATATAGCAAATGGAAACGCTTATTTTAGGAAGAGAAGAACGCTAACGCGTTACCTAGGCATTAGCCGTAGGATTACGAAATTAAACTCGAACTAGGGAAGCAACCTACATTTAGACCTATCTATGCGTTATCCGAAAAAGAACTTAAGACGCTTCGAGAATACCTAGACGAGAACTTAGCACGAGGATTCATCTACAAATCGGAGTCCCCTATAGGTTACCTAATTCTATTTACACTAAAGAAAGACGGCAGTCTAAGACTATACGTTAATTACCGAAAGATTAACGATATCACTATTAAGAATCGTTACCTATTGCCGAATATTAAAGAACTATAAGATCGCCTTATATAGGCTAAGTGGTTTTTAAAGATTAATCTTAAAGGAGCCTATAACCTTATCCGAATAAAGGAGGGAGAAGAATGGAAGATAGCGTTTCGTATACGCTACGAGCATTACGAATACTTAGTTATGCTATTTAGTCTTACTAACGCCCTAGCTACCTATTAGATAATAATTAACGACACGCTACGAGAATATCTAGATATTATAGTTATCGCGTACCTAGACGACATTCTAATATACATAAACGGAGACCTAAACTAACACATTAAGGACGTATAATAAGTCTTAACTAAGCTTTAAGAACGGAGACTTAAGGCAAACCTAAAGAAATGCGAATTTTACGTTAAGGAAACCGAATTCCTCGGCTTTATTATTAGAGTCGATAGTATCTAGATTAATCCTACGAAAATCATATCTATTAAAGAATGGCCTACTCCGAAGAACCTTAAAGAAGTATAATCGTTCCTTAGACTTGCTAACTATAATAGGAAGTTTATAGTAGGTTACTCCTAGATAGCGTTACCACTCGTAGAACTTACGAAGTAGGATATTCCATTTATATAGAAGGAACGGCAATAGAAAGCTTTCGAAGCACTTAAATAGGCATGCATCGATAGACCTACCCTAAGAATGTTTAACTTAGGAAAGCTAGTCTACATCGAAACCGATGCATCCGACCGAGCGATTAGAGCATGTCTTACGTAAGACTACGAAGGGAAACGACATCCTATAGCTTACTACTTACGTAAGATAACACTAGCAGAACAGAATTACGACATCTATAATAAAGAACTTCTCGCCATCGTCGTAGCCTTATAACACTAGAGAGTTTACGCTAAAGGAGCCCCGTCTCTTACTATTCTTACGGATTATAAGAACCTCTTAACTTTTATAACTACTAAAGTTCTTAACCGAAGACAAGTAAGATAGTCGGAACTCCTTAGTTAGTATAAATTTAAGATCTAGTACACGCCTAGTAAAGACAACGGCCGAGCGGACGCGCTTAGTAGAAGAATTAATTACATAGAAGGCAAAGAAGCTATTATATATAGCATCTTATAAACTAATAAGGATAGAACACTTAGCGTACGGACATATAAGTTTAATGCCGTATTACGTATTATAAAGGATAATAAAGAGTAGTTTCCTATCTCGTACGACAAATACTAAGTACCTAAACGACATTAGGAATAGTGCATTAAGGACTACTACGATAACCTAACATATAGTTACCCTAGTATTACTAAGATAATCGAGAACATATAACGTAACTTTGCATTCCCTTAGATGAAGGTAAAGGTTACAGCATACGTTTAGAAATGCCGTAGCTATTAGATAAACAAATCGTCTCAATATACGAAGTATAGGGAGATCCAATTTATGGACCTACCGCTATAGCCTTAGGACGAAGTTATAATGGATTTCATTACTAGATTACGTAGTTTAAGCTCGCTAGACGACTCGAAACTACGTTAACCCTACGATTTAATACTAGTTATAGTCGATAGACTTACGAAGTACATACACTTCATTCCCTACATAAAATCGATTACGGTAGAGGAATTAGCACACTTGGTTCTAGATAGACTAATTAGGTATTACGGGATTCCTAAGTCCTTTATTACGGATCGTAATAAGCTATTTACGTTAAACTACTAGAAGATACTAGTTTCTATAATAGGCATTAAACATAAGCTCTTAACTGCTTACCATCTATAGATAGACGGTTAGACCGAAAGAGCGAACTAGACGCTCGAAGCTTACCTACGACATTACGTTAATTACGCTTAAGACAACTAGGTAATTTACTTACTAATGGCACAACTGGCGCTTAATTAACAAATCTCTACTACTATAGGGGTTACGCCATTCTATGCTAATTTTGGCAAGCATCCAAATCTATTTATAGAACCTAAGTTATAGCACCTAAACGTAGACAAAGCAATAATTACTAGCGATTAGCTAAAGGAGTTATATAAGCAATTACGATAGAGAATACTATCATCCTAGGACAGTTTACGCAAAAACAGACAGAAATCAAAACCGGATCCTTAGCTAAGGAAGGGAGATAAGGTATATTTGCTTACGAAAAACTTACGATCTTAACGGATAACAAGAAAACTAGACTATGTTAAAGTCGGACCCTTTTTGATTTTAGAAGTTAGGGGACTAGTTAATTACAAACTCTAACTACCTAACGATGCAAGAATACACCCTATGTTCTACATATCGTTACTAGAACTAGCCGACCTAGAAACTCCGTTATAGACGACATTCTATTTCTAGACCGAAGAAAACGACGAATTCGAAGTCGAACAAATACTAGAACAACGAGGTTAGCGATACCTTATAAAATGGAAGGGTTACCTACATTTAGAAAACACCTAGGAACTAAGAAACAACCTTAGGAACTGCTAGAGGCTTCTATAGCAGTTCTAGTAGAATCGACACTCTAGAAATCGGAGGATAAGTCGAAACTACCGTTAATAGCGTTCTAAGTCTCTAGACCTAGCGTTAAGCTAGGAGTGTTAGCCGAGAACTCGAGCAACGTAGTGTCGAGCTCTTCTTATTCGATGCCTATATACTCCGTAGCTACCGCCTCCTCCTCTTTCTTATCTAGTAGATCTAGCTATTAACGAAGGCGCATCTTACGAGCGAACGCTATTTACTATCGCTCGCGCGCTAGATCCGCTTCCTTTCGAGCTAGCTCTTATACGTAGTACGTATCCTTAATGGCGTCGCGTAAACGCTTACGCTCTTATTTTAGGCGATCCTATTCGGATTACGACATACGGATATCGCACCTCTAATTACGACGAAGACATTTACTACATTTCCCGGACCTAACGTAGACCTAACAAATGCGGCCGTGTTTTAAACATATGGCGTAGGGCTTTACTATAATGGTTCCTTCGGATTCGATATATTCGGCGAGTCTTTTACGACGTTTAGTACTAGTGTCCTTAGGCATAGTAGAAAAGGTCCATTGCTTACTAAGGTGGAATTAGTAGGCAATAGCTAATTATGTACGTTAGCGTCGGGACGACGCTAGTACGGAAGGGGGATAGTGTTACGATCCTGCTAATAATAGGGTCGCGTAGCCTACTCTATTATTCTCCGCACCTTAGCGGAATAGAGCACTCTATATAGGCGCGCTATCTACTCTACTCTGCCCTACTGCTCTACCTAATAGAGCATAATAGAGCATATAGAGCAACATATATACACTCATTATCTATTAAGTATATAGGTAGGCAGGCCTTTACTAGGAAGTCCTACGTTTAACTTAATTAGTTATTCTAACAGTCCCTTTAGTATACACTACTACATACCACCTTCTTCTACTTGTTTAATACTCCTCTTTACGAGTCTAACCCCGTAACTAGTGATTCTCCTTAAGAATAGTTAGCTATAACAGTAAGAAAGAGATTTATACTATAGAAGTATAAGATAATTTACTTTATAAGGGGAAGAAAAGACTAGGAACCTAAAGTACTACTAGTCCTCCTAACGGCTATAGTTAGACCCTTAGAGATAGTAAGACTACTAGGAGTAATTCTAGATAAGAAACTATTAGGCCTACCTTATATAGAACACCTAAGGGATAAGGTAAGAGTATTAATTAGGGGTATCTAAGCTATTATAGGCTCTATATAAAGTATTACCCTATAATAGAGGGTCTAGCTATATAAGGCTATAATCCTACTAAAGTTAGCTTACGCTAGCTTAATATAGTTTAGAAGTAATCCTAAATACGGCTATAAGTAAACTACTATAAACACCCTAGTAATCCTCTAGGGAATTTAAAAAGATATACTAAAACTAGCTATAAAAGTATAGAAAACTACTATACTAGTAGCTCTAGAAGTTAAAACTAATACCCTCCTAATAGACTTATACCTATAATAGAGAAATAAGAACGTCCTTTATAGGATTAGAGAAAGCCTAATATATAGTAATATTGCTAAGGCTAGATCTAATAGGCCTATACTAAGGATAAAGAAGTCCCCTCTCTAGTACTTAAAGAAGCTTTACTTAAATAGGAACTAGATTATAGGCTAGCTATAGGAGGAGGTTAAGCTAATATATATAAATATAACGAACCTATAGTAGGAGCTACTAGAAACGTATACTATAGATATAAAGGTAAAAGCGATTAGACTCTATAAGACCTAAATACGCTATATAAGGAAGAAAGTAACTTATATAGCTATATATATAAATAAAAGCGAGATTTAAGGATAAGTAAAAGCGGCTACCTAGTACCTAGAAGTAAGGAGGAAAAAGATAAGATATATAGACGATAATACCTAGTCTATAGTATACTCTACTAAACTAGTAGGTATTAAACTTATACTCTAGATCGTATAGAAGCTTAAAGGCTATAACGCTATTATAATCTTTATAGATAACTAAGTAGCTATATAAGCTATAGTATACCCTACTATCTTATTAGGATAATATATTACTTATAAAGTAATTAAGGAAATTAAGAGAATATAATAAAAAGGCGTTAAGCTAACTATCTAATAGACGCCCTTATATAAGAGAATCCTAGGAAACGAAGAGGTTAACTTACTTACTAAATAAGCTATAGGATAGGATCTAAGTATAAGGTAAATAAGCCTAGAACTCCGCGCCCTACTATACTAGATATATACTCTATAGTTAGTAAAGAAAAGAGAGAGTAAGGAGAGAGTAAGAAAGAGATAAGAAGAGTAGTAGTAATTATACCCTTATAGTAGAATATACTACCTATATACTCTACTCCCTTATAAAGTATACGTAGCTACCTATAGTAATTATAAGAAGGCTATATTATTAGTTATAGTATAGATAAAGATAAGAAAGGTTAGACTAAACTCCTACTTATATAGGATAAGGCCTAATAAGGTTACTACTAATAGATATTAGGGATATCTTATATAAAGGGAAACCCTCTACTATATACTACTCGACTACTTATCGTACTAGATAAGGAGGTAAGAATACTAGCTAGAGAGTATACCCTATAGTCTTAAAGAGATTTTTACTAATATATAGAAGACTACTACTACTATAAAGCTAATACTATTACTCTCTTTACTAAACTAGTTTAGTTAGGTTAAGAAATAGACACTAGCTATACTAGATATAGTATAGAGTTAAAACTAAGAAATAAGTAGTATAAGCTTATAAAGAATAGAATACTAAATAAATTAATATAATAAATAAAATAGGTTAAAAGTAAAGACGCGAAAGTAAGGGTATAATACTTAATTATAGGCCTAGTTATAGGCAATTTCCTATGTTAGCGCTACTAGATATATACCTATAAATAGCTTAGTAGCTAGATATTTTTCCTAGTAAAGCCTATAGGGCTAAATAGAGTATAATTCTAAAATAAAAAAAAAATATAAAAAAACGATATAAGAGTAGGGTAACTAGCTTATAAGGTCGTTTAAACCCCGCTTCTAGATCTATAGTCCTAAAGCTTAAAAAGCTATACGGCTAAGGGTAGATTTATACTTTCTAAATCCTAACGCTATAGCATTTATTTTTCCTAATGTAATAGCTTATCTTATAGTGTTTTATATAATCGATCTCGTTACTCCTAGAGTTAGCCGTATAAGGAAGATTATAATTCTAAACCTTGCTCTAATAAAGACGAGAGGCGCAATTAGGGAAATGCTTTCCGCCTGTTCTAACTCGATCGTGTCTAGCTAAAGGCGAGGAAGTGTAACGCCACGCACTGTGTTGCGTTCGATTACCGAAAGGGTTTTGCACAGGCAAAGTTTATGTGGCTGTATCTCAGCTAAGTTCAGTACGAAATCGCAGATGCACCTCCGTTTCCGGTCTTCGGACAGATCACGGAGTATGGATGTGGATATATATATCAGCTGAATGTAAGATTGGCTTCTTGGCTTTGGCGCCACGATTAGAGGTCCGCCTGGTGCCAAGCCTTCACGGATATGCCGTGAAGAAGTCACTCTTCAAAACTCGAATTCTTCTTCTCCTAGAATGGTCAGCCAAGAAGCGTTGACGGAGGCTTGCAGACTATCGTAGCCTCCATATCGCACCTAGCATGAGTGCAGCTTTCCGGCTACGGCTGATGCATATCCAAGGATGATCCCGTCTCTGCGAGTTCGACGCCACAGACACGAACCGTCGTGAGCAAAATCCATCACCATGAGTATCTGCTAACGTATGCCTGGTCAAATGACTACATTCCATCCTTCAGACTTTGTTGGCAGCGCATGCATTCATGAGAGCTGGAAGTGATAGAATATTGGTTGGAGAGATATAATGTAGCGCGTCAAGGGCTAAATCCAAAAGATTCAACTAGGTGACAAAGCGCCGTTTGAGCGTGTGAAGGTTTGATATCACATCTGATTCGAATATCTTGAATCATTGCAAAAAGAGCGACTTTTTATTGCATGGAAATGTTTCCTGTTTCCATGCGCCCGGCATTGAACCTTTTCTCTATCATCTTCGTTTATCTTGCTTCAGTACCTACGTTCTTGCACAAAAATTATCATCTGAGCTTCTCTCAGCTATCGGAATAAGTCACTTCACGCGTCGGTCTCTTGTCGCACGTCTTGTGCCATATCAGGTCCTCACTCAAGACAGTGTGACTAGCACAGCTCTGGTAACGCGCCGCCCCTGCATATCAATCCTCACGTCTTCTATTGACCTGCTAGCCTCATCCAAATCCCCCATCGAAAGCAATGCAGCGCCGGACTTTGATCGCAGTCCCGACTGTTCCTCCTTTCAAGCGCTATCATCTGTCGACACTCAGTCAACCTCACCGAGGGTTTTCGTCGGTACGAGCTGATCAAATGACGTGTAAGCGCCGCGACCCAACGACGCCTGAACACGGCGATGAGGTCAACAACCATCCATACTATAACTATACATCTGGAAGATGGTTGTAAGTCAGCGTGATGCGTTCTCTGTACATCACTAAACTCTCGCTCGCGCAGGTACAATGAGCAGATTCGCCTTGCGGAAAGACGTCTTGTCTTCAACGTTCCGGCACTCCTTGAAGTCATCGCCAAGTCGGTCAACGAGCCAAGCAATTCGATCAAGAGTTTCACAAAGATTGCTGAAGGTGGCTCATACCGTGTTTTCGAGGCAGAGTTTAATGATGGCCTTGCGGTTATCGCCCGCCTGCCATATCCATGCTCATTGCCGCGATCTTTCGGTATCGCAAGTGGGGTTGCAACCATGCAGTTCTTGGGTCTGCAAGGCATCCCAACTCCGGAAATTTTTGACTGGGCGCCTTCCGCAGAGAATCCAGTGGGATCCGAGTACATTGTGATGGCGAAAGTGCAAGGTGAAGAGCTGGTGCACAGCTGGTACAGCATGACAATTCCGGAAAGACTGAGCATGATGGAAAAGATCGTGGACGTGGAGAAAAAGCTCTTTCGAATCAGATTCCCTTCTATTGGTAGCATCTACCACAGATCATTCTTGAAAGCTCGAGGCATTGAAACGCCAACCTTTTTCACAGCAGGCACAGATGCAGAAGAGTTTTGCATCGGCCCTTCGAGCGCATACCTTTGGTGGTATAGAGGTCGGGACGAGTTGCTCTTGAATCGAGGACCATGCACGTTGATCCTGAACCTTTATGATGCGACATCGCACTAACGAGACAACAGGGACGCAGACCGAAGATGTCTTGAAATCCGTGGCTGAAAGAGAATTGGCATGGCTTGAAACATTCGCCGAACCTCGCCTCCCTCGCGAGCCTCTGTATAGAGCTTTTTATAACTATCAGGAAGTCGATCCAGAAGTTCAGAAACAGAGCCTGCGCCAATACCTGAACATCATCCGACATATGGCTCCCGAGCAAGCTGAGCTGAATGAGCCTACCATTCGCCACCCAGACCTCTCCCCCAGCAACATCTTTGTCTCTGAAACTGGAAACATCACTGGCTTGATTGATTGGCAGCATGCTTCTGTATTACCCTTATTCCTGCAGGCCAAGCTACCGGAACACTTTCAAAACTGGGGCGACGAAGACTCAGAAAACTTGAAGCGTCCTAGACTACCAGATAATTTCGACTCCTTGACTGTGAGCGAGCAGGAGGCTGAACAAGAAAAGTATCGCAGAAGACAGGTGCATTATTTTTACGTCGGATATACTAGGCGGGATAACGACATGCACTTCCACGCCATTAGTAAACCTCATCCCGTCATGTTGAGCAAACTGTTCGACACAGCTGGACGGCCGTGGGAGGGAGACAATACCTCTTTGAAAGCCGAGATCCTAAAGACATTGCAGTATTGGCCTGACATGGCCCGCACTGTCCACTACACTGCTGAGGAAACTTCACAGTGTCTTGCAATCGATGAACAGCAGCGAGAAGCCGATGCACAGATGCAAATACTGCGTGAATGTTTCAACACTAACATTGACGGGTGGGTGCCTTCTGGCTTGTATGATCAAGCAAAATCTAGAGTAGATGACATGAAGAAACAGATGATGGAAGCGGCAGATACAGAGGAGGACAGAAGAGAGATTGACGATGATTGGCCTTTCCGAGATCATGTTGAGATTGATTAGAGGCAATTCACAGTACACATACTTTATTGATGACGATCGCTGATTGCAGCCCTGGTTTTACCAAGATTGCCACAAGAATGCGAAAAATCACTTGCGACAGTACTTTCGGTCCCTACCTACAAGATGACAGACGGGTTCGAAGATCGTTGAAGAGTGGAAAAGTTTTCTGAAGTCCATTTCTTCTATCATTCACACTTGACGATCGGCGACATGGAGGGCGACCCTGTCGGGACGAGAGACTGGAAATTCTTCTGGCTCGTGGGCATCCATCTGTTCACGACATCCCAATGAACAACAACGACTTCTCCTCCTAGGTCCTTGTTCGGGTCATTCTCACGTTGTGTCTTCTGGCAGTGACAATGGTCCTGGACTGATAGTCGCGGGAACCTTGCAAGCAAGCTTATTCCAGGGCAGCGCATCAAGACCTACGAGATGGTATTTCCCAGCACGCGTACTGCAAGCAACAACAAATTGGAAACAATCGGTCGCCAACATGCATGTGCTCCTTATCAGGGAATGGAAACAACAACCTACATGAAGTGCCGCCAATGGCATCGATTTTCAGAAATGCTGACGACGCGGCGACGCGGCTTCGACCAAAAGCTTTGCGGCTTCCTCCAACCGTTTCCGCGACTCTTCCTGCATGTCTCTTTTTTCATCCCAACTTCTATTGCAAGACGCGTATACATGCGGAACATGCGATGTCGAAAATTGTGCCGCGGCGTCGAAGTGCATCAATCATGTCCGAATTCGCTTGTTGAGGTAATTCCAGCACCGTGGTTTGGTTTGGCGAGAGACACGGTAGGAATCGTCATATGATCATTGTTATCCGTCTGCCTAGCTTTCCGTCCATCTGGTTTCGCCATCGGTTCGCCTGCTAGGAAGGAACGACGCCCAATCAACAGCACAAATAGCCGATTTCGTATATTTTCAGCTTTGCTACCTACACATCATAAATCAACATCAGTTACTTGGTTCATACTATCTCGCCTCTATTCCGCAAACCTATTTGCAATGTCGAAACTCAACCCTCTTCACTGGTCGCGGAAATGGCAAATTGCCGGAGTCATTGGCGCAACAGTCATCATCGTGGCAGTGATAGTAGGTGCGGTTGAAGGCACAAAGTCATCAGAGTCGAGCTCGTACCCGGATTACAGCCCATTGAACTACACAATCTCCGAGCGCATGAACGGAACCACATTCTTCGACCACTTCGATTACTACACCGCCGCAGACCCGAGTAGCGGCTCGGTCGTGTATCTATCCGAAGAATCAGCAACCTGGAGCAATCTCACATATGCCGGAGAGTCGTCGGCCATCCTTAGAGTCGACAGTACAAGCACGGGCATCACGAATAGAAATTCTGTTCGTATCACTTCGAAGAATCAATGGGATACTGGACTCTTTGTGTTTGATGTGATCCACTCGCCATATGGATGCGGTACATGGCCTGCTGTGTGGCTGTCTGACCCGAACAACTGGCCGGAACATGGAGAGATTGACGTTATCGAGGCTGTTGAGCAGGGAAACAAGGGAAACCAGATGACATTGCATACCTCAAAAGGCTGCACGATGAAGACTAAGCGTGAGGAGACTGGCACAGTTTCCGGCACAGATTGCTGGAACTCTATAAACGCCAACAAAGGATGTGGTGTCTTTGGCCCCAAGAACAGTTATGGGGCAGCTTTGAACGAAGCAGGCGGTGCCGTGAGTTCACCTCTGATCCGTGTCATGTGAACCTCATCTAATCCCCTCAACAGCTCTTCGCCATGGAACTACGCAACGCCGGTATTCGCCTGTGGATGTTTGACCGCTCATCCCCGCCCTCAGACTTGGTCTCCACCAATGACTCCTCACCAGACCCATCGCAATGGGGCACCCCCGTCGCCGATTTCCCCAGCACCGACTGCGACATGACTTCGCACTTCAAAAATCAATCAATTATTGCAAACATCGATCTGTGTGGTAGCTGGGCTGGCGCCACAAGCGTGTATTCGACCGAGTATGGATGCCCAGGCACTTGCGCAGATCTCGTTTCAAGTAATGCGACTGCTTTTGAGAATGCTTTTTGGGAGTTTGCGAGCTTTAGGGTGTGGACGTCTTCGTGAATGGAAGTTGAGATAGGGCATCGGACAATATCACAGCAAGGTAGACTTATCTTACAGATCCTGAATACAAGCTGTGTCCAGCTTTCGCTGTCGAACCAATTCGTTCTTAGCATCGAATGGATGCAGCTGTCCGACACGTCTACAAGATCCCAAGCGGGCTGAGGTGATCCTACGAGTCCTCAACTTGACCTCTAGCTGGAATGAACACATCCAGAGATCAGGCACCAGCAACAGCTTGAGAATGCTTGTTTGATCTACATCACAAGCTCGCTTTCGCTCTAGCATCCTATCGGTTTGGTTGCGTTGCGGAATGTGGCTCAGTGCTTGCAGGATGGGGGTGGTTTATGCAGCTGCTCGGTCTCGGGTTCGGATTCGCAGCGCCATTGACTGCCTGCTCAGTGCCCCCTGCCCTTGTAGCAGCTATAGAGCAAGCCAGCTTGGTCACACTCGATTGGAAGACCGAGCATGTCGTCAAGTCCAACACAGGCCCTGCAAGACACGAAAAATAGGTTTGCACGAGACGATCGAAGATTCACTGCGAGACTCGAGCAACGACATGAAAGAGGGGTCGGATCGCTACCCAAGGGCTCTCCAAGATACTTTGCACAATCGTATCTCAACTGGCATTTGCTTAGTTGCCCTACGTGTTATTCGGTCGCATGTCTCTCAGACGACGCAGAGGCTGTGCACTACTCAGCATTTCCCTCAGCAACCTCGGATAATCCCATCCCTTCTCGGCAGCAGCAATAGCACTCAGACTCGCCTGATCTTCTCTTCCCGGGCGGCCCGGTCCAGTCATGTTCGGTTTCATGTTCACATCAAACAGAGCAAACTTGGACCCAGGCTCTTCGGTAAAACGACGGACGTCAATACGCATGATAGCGGTCAAGTCCATCAGTTCAGCCACTTGTTCGCATTCGGATGCAATGGCAGAGTATGTAGGGTTTTTGGCGTATTCTTGCGAGCTGACGGCGCGAGAGTTTGCGGTTACTGCGACGATGCCGTTGTAGGGTGCTACGCCATTGGCGTGGTTGAAGCGTGTGACGATGGGGAGGGCGCGATGGGATGGGTGTTCGTCCGAGGGCGGCATGACGGTGACAGTCGCTTCTTCTCCAGCGAGATAGTCTTCGAGGATGACGGCTGGAGATTCCTTGAAGAGGGATTGCACATGAGAACGCAGCTCTGCGAGATAATGGCAGACCTTTACGCCGTGGCTACCGCGACCCCTGACTGGTTTGCCGACGGTAGGGAAGCGGAGGTCGAGTGAGCTGAGACGGGTGTAGAGGTCTGAGCCGTTGTCTTCGAGCAGCCAACCGCGAGGCAGAGTGAAGTTGCCAGACTTGCGCAACATGTCGTTGACGTAGTGTTTGTCATCATGCAGTTCTACCATGCATGGAGGATGGCCAACAACCTTGACCTTGTCTTGGTACTCTCCGACTCTTGCAGATGTTTGTAGTGGATGGCTGGCAAAGACGACGGTGTTGGCGAACAGATGCGTGGCGCCCTTCTGTAGAGCTGCGAGGATGCCATCTTCAGAGTCTGGGAAGCTCCATCCGACGTGTTCTCGAGGATTCGGCGAGTCGATGGGCGTGATTATCTCAATGCCGGGTTGGCTGCTCAGGTTGAAGGCAATGTCGGCGCATCCGTCTTGGTAGCCTGGATGATTTCAGTGTCTTTGCGGCTGTACCTGTGATGAGAAGAAGGATACCACCAGGCTTCATTGGCTTGCGAATGCCATTGATGATTGGAGACTCAATGGCCTGGTAGAGCAGAGCAACGCGTGCCGTGTGGACACCTCTGCTGTTCCGTATCAGAGACATGAACTCGTTCCTCGGAAGTCGTCTAGCAAGAAAAGCCATGGGAGAACGGATGAGTGTTTATACTACCTGGCAAGATCAAAGCAGACATATTCGAGCACACGGCGTGGACACCACACCGGCGTGAAGTCTTGATGCCGTTCGGAGCTGCGCAACACTTGCCGGCCGATGATCGGCTTTGCCCTACCTGGCCGCAAACTGCCTACCTGCTTTCTGTTGCTGCGCACAACAGCAAGCGCATATGCGATGAGATCCCCAAGGTACATCCAGTGTTGGATGCATGGGCTACGGGATCAAGTGGTTGTGACCGTCACAGAAAGACGAAGCGGAGAGTTGAACAGCGGACACTTCCGTGACCAGTCATGACACCATCTTGGCCCGTGTCGCCTTCTCCGACCTCACCTCCTTCCAAGTTGCATTTCACCTCAACACAAACACAAGCACAAATGGCACCAGAACTCAGTACTAAAAGGATCAAGGAAATTATATTTGACTAATATGTGAACAAAGGAAATGTAATAGGTAATGTTGTGGAGAAAACGAAAGGAAAAGGAATGCAAAGAGTTTTGCGCTCTGCAAGGGAAGAAAGAAGAAAGATCAAGGAGCCTGCCCTGATGATGCAGAACTCGAACTAGCACCCGCCGAACTCGAGTTTCTGTCGTACGCACTGGACGCCTGCGATGACTTTCCATATCGAGGATCCATGGGGTCCATCTCTTCATCTTCTTCTTCTTCGATGATGAAGTCGGCCACGACGTTTGCATGAGTACTGCGGCGGTCTAATTTCTTGTCGAAGCCCTCTGGTGGCTTGGGCGACGACATGGTTGTTTGGCCCAGAGCGGCCTTTTCGGCGTCGTTGAGAATGGCGCCGTCGACGATTGTTGGGCGTCTGGCGAGTGGGTCGATGTCGGCGCCTGAGACGAGGGTCGGGCGTCTGACCATCTGGCCAGCTCCCATTGTTGTCTCTCCGACGGCGGTTTCCTCGTCCTTGGTTGCTGCCGTGTCGCTGTTGCGGTCGAGGAACAGGTTGCGAGGGAAGGGCTCGAGAGTAGGTTGCTTGGGCACCTGGGGCTCCATGGCCCAGCGAGCAATGTTGCGACAGCAAGCTGCTGTGATGGTCTCGGTCAAGAAAGAGAGGGCGATGACGGTCAAGAAAAGGGTAAAGTAACAGACAACCGCTGTTGCCAACAGGACACCCCAGTAGGGCGCACCAGTGGATCCAATCATGACCACCATGTACGATCCTAGAGTCCACCAGATGAATCCGTGAATGAGGTAGATGGTGAAGGCGTGAGGGAAGATGGGTTGCCAGACTTGCATCGAGAGGAAAGCCTGGACCCATGTGCTCGTCTCCACCAGAAGCTGCATGGCCACCGAGAAGACAAGGGTGTTGAGACGAGGCTCGAAATACAATGGATAACCTCCCCTGGCGGTCTCACCAAGTTTCTTGCCAGTGTAGATGTCAGGGTGGATATTTCTCTCCGAAGACATGGCGGTGATGTCCAGCCGGTCTTCCAAAAGAGTCATTGCAGCACTAGCGATGGCGAAAAGCCAACAGACGGAACAGAAGACGAGGCACAAAGCAGGACGAGCCTGAATCCTCGAACTGAGCTTGTAGGTGACTTGCAGATCTGCCAACATCAAACCGGCCCAGAAGCAAGATCCCCAACTCAAAGAGTACCAATGGGCAACGACACACCAAGAGTAGAAGGCGAAGCGCTTCCAGTGGGTCTTGACATCGCGAATCATGACAACGGCCAGAAGGGTCATGAAACTGTACTGCAGCTGGACGGGAATGGACCAGAGCACACCAACGCAGTAATGACTGACGACCTGGGGTGCAGCGTTGGGAATGAGATAGCCCAACTCCAGCATGGCGTTAACGTAGTGACCGAAGTTGTCATAGTTTGACATAAATGCCCACTCGGACCAGGAAATCGAAGGCAGATACTGCAGCCATTGCATGAAGTCGAGCTCGAAGAAGAGATATTCGAAGGCAGCCACGATGAAGCAAGGCAAGAGTAAGCGAGGTGCACGAAGAAGTACCTTCTCAGCAATCATGCCCAAGTCACCATCGCGGAGATATCTGGCTGCCAAGAATCTACACGAAGTAACGAAGAAAGGCCCAAGCTGTCGATGTGTTAGTAAAAACATTTTGAACTATCTTTTTCTTGCTGACTTACCCAAATGGGGTTGAGAATGGCAGGGGTGACGGTCCAACGAGCCCAGTATTCGCTTCGGTAATGCTGACCGTAGTTCAGACCACCGGCGTAAGGGTTGAACGACAGCATGAAATGGATGACAGTAACACCGAGAGACGAAAAAGCAACAAGACCGGCGAGGTAGTTGATGCGGGCTTCGTGCTCCTTTGCCTTGGGCAAGGGCATATCAACAGCCGAGACGGGAACGGCTTCGGCGAGGGTGATACGGCGGCCAGTCTTCATCTGCGACTCATGAGGAGGATCGACAGTGCTGACTTCGTGCAGTCCCTGAGTGTTCCAGTCTTTGATTGAGATGGAACCACGGGTAACGCCAGACGCCATTGAGACACCTCCGACGCTGGCGAAGTGGTTTTCACGGTAACGCTCGAGCACGCTGGGCTGTCTACCTCTGAGGATGGTGGAGCGACGGGCATCTGGAGCTTGGTGGGAAAGGTCGACGTCCTGCAAAGTATCAGGGTCACGCATGATGGTACCGGCAAAGTTTGCGTGGCTCTCTCTTCGTGCAGCACTAGGCTTGCCGCTGCCTGATTCGTCGGATTCTTCCATGAGGTTCTCCTGCAACTCGATGGGTTCAACACGATCAGCGTCGTGCATGCCGTGCTGGAGCACGTGCCCAAGAGCCTTGACAGTGCTTCCGCTACGACCCTTGATGCTCTGGAAAGTGCTGGCTTGACGGGGACGGAAACTGTCTTCGGCAAAGGCAACGCTGGCTTTCCTGATCTTACTTGCCATGTCACTCCCCTCAGGAATCATCTCGGGGAGCTGGCCATGGTATGCCATACTCTTGCGGCGCCAGTCGGTGGGTTGTGCGTTGGACATACTTCTGGGGACTTCGGTGGCTGAAGTGAATGCACCGCTGTGTCTCTTGACAAAGTCATCTCCAGCTTCCGCGTCGAAGGGGTTGAAAAACTTGACACTCCTTCTGCGCATGCTGTCCCTTTTGGTGGCGTCGTCTTTGTCACCAACAGGAGTAGCAACTTCAACAAAGCCAACGGTCGACGGCTTCTTCTCCGGTGGCGCAGGAATCAGAGTTTTCTCATCCTTGGAAACACCCAATAGCTGCTGGACGAACGGAGAGGGCGAGCTGAGTTCGGGTTCAACATGGACGTTCTTCCCTCTGTTCTTCTTCAGGAGCAACTTCCAGGGCGCTCTTCTGAAGAGCACGTTGATGAGAGTCAAACAACCGAAAGCAAAGACTGCACCAGAGGTGGCACCAGCAGGGACACGCCAGCTTTCGCTCGGTGGAGGTTCTTTGAATCTGATGAGTGCGGCTTGTTCGTAGGGACTTGAGCCACGAAGGGTGATGTCATCAACAGAGCACATATCGGCCATTCCGCAGCGGCCATCGAAAGCAACTTGTTGATCCATAGTGGTTAGGGAAGAGTTGAAGAAGGCACGAACCCAAGCAACATCAGCTTGGTTGCGCTGGTTGGGAGGACCGCCCATGTAGTACTTGTCACCAATTGACCAATGCTTGAAGATCAAAGGTAGAGGCTCGCTCAAGTCAATGCGACTGCGCTTCTCCGATCTGGTCTCGTTACCTCCAAAAGTCCAGTTAATGTGCTTTAGGGTCCAGTCGATTTTGCTCTCGACGAATTCCCAGGGATCACCACCAGCGGTAGCGTTTTTTTCGTTTGCAAAGTAAGTGTAGTTGAGCTGGTACTTGTAATCCGGAAATTCGCCGTCCTTGAGAGCGAGGAATTTGGCGTCTTCGGGGTATTGCATGTTACACATGTCGGCATCGATAAAAGATGTGCGGTTGTGGTACAGTTGCATTGACATTGCAGATCCACTGCAAAGCGCAAATGTCAGTCGCGACACACCTCTCAACCTCTGACTGAGGTGTACTCACCCAGTGTTCTTGTTCGGTCCACGCATCGAAGCTCGGAAAGTACCAAAATGAATGTCCTGTCTCAAGGCCTCGATACCAGCACCCTGTACATAGTGCTGTCCATTGCCTTGGTCAATCCAGAGTTGCAGAACCTGCTCATTGACATTCTCATCCGTGGCATTGCCGATCATAACATTCTCGGGAGTGGCACCCTGTCGATACAGCGAGTTGTAGCCAAACTCCCTACGATGGTGAAAATCGAGAGGTCGAAACTCTTCAGGCAGTTGGTTCGTTTCGTTGAAGTAGACAATTAGTGCCTCTGTCCATACTTGATCATTAGCGGCATCGTAGAAACCGCAGGCGCAGTCGGAAACATCCAGAGCGGAGGTCGTTGTGGCCGCCAGGATGGCACTTGTCAGTGCGATCCCCCACTTCATGGTTGCGGTGGTAGGAGTGAGAAACAAAACAATAGGGATTGAGAAACAGGATGAGTGGGGGAAAATGTATGAGAGAAGGCAAAAAGGCTGAGGTGGTTTTGGATTATATCCAAGCTGCACGTGCCCTGTCCTACCAGATGGCTGACGTGTGAGAGGCAGGTATTGGAAACAGAACAAGCAGGAAGGAAATGCTGATCAATGTATGATGCAAAGGATTATTACTGAAGATCTGGGCCCGAAGCAATCGCTACACTACTTGCTATCACGGTGGGCACTCATAAACATCATCAGTGTGTAACCGTCAGCCGCATGGCGCAATGACCCTAATGGCCGGTTAGCTATTGCCATCTGGAAGGGTATGTAGAGTAAGGGTCAACGCTATGGACAGTTGTAAGGCAACGTACGGATCAGCGCACCTTGTTTCAGTTGCTTGTTTTGACGCCATCTAATGTTCTACGTGGCAACCTCCACTGCTTCTGGAGATCAATAGATCAGATGCAACGGCAGGGTGGAAAAGGGGGGCGATGGTACATGTACAATGTACCTATACCGGTGCAGTGGAGCAACCCAAAATTTGATTGTATATGGTTAAGGGTAGGATTATATTAGCCGTTGGCATATAACGGCTTCTTTCGCTCTCGGATCTCAAGATTAAAGGCTATCCCACACGTTCTTGCATGAATCAGACAAACAAATGACATGTGCACAGAGCGAAAGCCGTTTGAAGAAGCGTTGCATGGTCGAACTATCGAAGATTTGCAGCAACGGTCATCTACTCTGTCTACTTCGGCGAAGTGCCCCGCACGTTTTGTTGGAATGATCCTCGTTTGCATTAATTTACTGATATTATCAATACTTGTTCTACAGATCTTTTTGAATGCTAAGCCGTGCAATCTAGACCATGATGACAAAGGAAAAAATATGTAGGTAAGAAGAAAAACTTGAGAGAAAGGAAAATATGATGGTGACGAAGGAGAGAGAAAAGTGTCGGAAAGGAAGAAGACCCTACTTTCTTGAAGTAGGGTTCCAGGAAGAGTATCCGATGATCTCACGGAAGTGTCCATAGATACCTGTATATGTGATCAGCAAAGGTTTCATAGCGTGTCTTGAGCTTATAGATAAAGCTTACCCATTGTACCCTGAAGAATGAGGTAGGGCACGTAGATGGCCGAGAAAAGGATCATGTCATAGAAGGAAGTGAACTCGGATCGGACGATCTCCGTGATCCATAGCGTCACAACCAAACTTCCGACAGTGAGGAAGAGGAACCACTCGGACAAGGCGTAGCGGAAGAAGATCAATCTGGCCAATTCACCTGAGCTCTTGGGCCAGCCGGTGATGAGGAAACTCATGAGAAGGCAAGTGTGTCTGACGGATCGTTAGCATGATTTCAGTCATGGTATTGCGGACTTTGCAACTTACTGAGTGACGAGGTAGTAACTCAATTCGCGCACAATGATCAGAGAAAGAAGACCGTAACGTTCGCTCAAGCAGCGAGTACCACCGGGAGGGTTGTCCCAGATCATGTGAGCGTGACGAATAGATGCCTGAGTCCAACCCTGAGTCCAGCGCATTCTCTGCTTCCAGAAGGCCATCCAGAACGTTGGTGCCATTTCGTAAGACTTGACGTTCATGTCGTGAACAGCTCTCTTGCCCTCACCGTAAGCTCTAAGGGCAGAATCGATATCCTCGCAAAGCATATGACCATGCATCTGGTGACCACGCAGCAGCTCGGCCTTCCAGTAACCATTGCTTCCACAGAACAAACCGAAGGAGAAGAGACGCGAACGACCAGGATGGGACACGGCGTAGATCTTGTCGAATTCGAGGGCAATCATGCGGGTGAAGAAAGTCTCCTTGGAGTTGTAGACGATACATCTGCCCTGTACAATGTCGACGGTAGGGTCGGCGATGAAACGTTCGGCAGCCCAGCGAGCATTGTAGGGATGAGGGAAGTGATCGCAATCGAAAACAGCAATGATCTCAGCACCAGTGTCGAGAGTGAAGAAGAAGTTCAGGTTGTCCGCCTTGGACTTTGAGCCAACAACCTTGGTGACGCGAAGCAAACCACCGTGCTGCTTCTCCATCTCAAGCAGCTCAGTCTCTAGAGGTTCGATTGGCTTGGGAGTGTTGTAGAGCAGGTTGATTCTCAGCTTGTCGCGAGGGTAAACAATCTCCTCGAGGGCGTAGTTGACTTGGTCCTTGACAATATCCTGCTCGTTGGGCAGGTATGCGACAATGACAATGTCGAGGATAGGGAGAAGCTCGTCCGGAGTGGGAAACTCGCCGCAAGTGTTGACTCTGATAGCAGCTGCTCTGGCATCGCGAAGAGGTGAAATCCCCAAGAAAGCCTCAATGACTGTACAGGCGGCGATGTAGAAGTTGATGACCATGAAGAAGTAGTAGAAGCCTTTGATAGTTCCTTCGTCGCAAGAGACGTAGAAACATATCGATGCCACCCAGTAGCAGATTGTGAGGATGAAGGGCGTCCATTCGAAGATCCAATTGGACGTGTATTTGACAGCATAGTCAAGTTTGCCAAACACCTGCTTCAAGCCCGACGCTGCGGCCTTGCCACCCTTGAACTCGTCGGACATGACTGTGGTGATTTGGTGTTCAAGCAGAGGTGTGATTTTGGTGAAGAGAGCAAAGGGAGATTGCGGCAAAACTTCAAAGACTTTGCTTGAGTATTCAATTTATTCAAACAGCATCCTTGAGCAAGCCCATCATCACCAGGCGTCTAGATCCGGAAGCCTGCTGGGTCTCTAGACTCATCCTATCGAAATGATCAACGTCCACAATCGAGAAAGTGTGTTTCTGTTTTGGAGACTGCTTGACGTCGTGGCCATGGCGCTCACTGGTCTGGCCGTTTGGACGAAGGCGTGCGGTGGCATAAGATTGCCAAGTATGCGTACGTATGGGGCTCGATAGACGCATTGGGTAACAGAGTACTTCAAACAGATAGAGTTTGACCGACGCCACCAGTGTATACCGCGGGGTTCGATTGACAGTGAAGCGTCGCATCATGAAAAGCAAAACGACATGTCTTACTATGGCGGGAACAAAACAAAGAGACTGCCTTACTAGGGCGAGAAAGGGTCAAAGCGGTAGGAGATGTGTTGATCCGACGTTCTCCGGAATCCTCAGGTATGCGTGGCTGTCATATGTTTCAGAACGGCGTTCCGACTCAAGAATGAACAGTCCCTATGAGGAAAGGGTCCTGACCAGGTCGTGGTTGTTGTTCAAACGGTGCGGCTCGCAGCCGTTGGTAGACTGACAGTTGATATCACGGGCCAAATTCGGATCATTTGCGCGGACGTTGAGATTGGCATTTCTTACCATTGACCATGTGTAGGATGAACGGCTGGAGGAAAAGAAAGTCTGGACACAACTAGGGTGATTGACGTCTATAGTCGCCGTTTTGATCAAAACATGACGAGAGAGTGGAAAGACAACGCATGTCAGGGTCGAGAAGTTGATGGACAGTTGAGAGGGTGATGGGTACTTGATCACTTCAAACAGTCCATGTCAGGCATTTGAACTCGGACTCACCTTGTTGTTTTTCTTTCCGTGACCAAAGCACGCTCCGCAGCGGCGAAGACAACGCATCATGGCGACATATCAACCCCAGAATTACATGGCATATCGACGAAAGTCGTCTGTCCTCAGCAATTCTCAAGATCACCTTTGGGGTATCCGCGCCGTCCTTGCAGTGCAGAGTTTCGCCTGGCTGTTTTTCAAAGTCTTCAACCCGACACTGACAGTTCCGGGAGCGACGACGACTGGAGAACACATTCCCAACGCTTCACCATCGTCGGTGCCTGGTGTGTTTGGTGGTCCCGGCATTGTCGGTCCTGGAGCCGGCTCTGGAATTGTCGCTCGCGATTTGTATCCTCGCGACCTGTTCCCTCGTAATCTCAGTATGTCAACACTTTCTTTTCTCTCTTCCAGATCACACAGGGCGGACGGTGGGAGCGAGCGAGCGACGCGGGGAAGCGACGATTTGAACGGGCAAACATCGGCAGATTGCTGCACGTCATCCTTGATGACTCCATCTCTGGCTCTCTTGCGATCCTCAGCATCACGCACGTGTGTTCAGGTCTCTTTGCTAGCTAGAAATCCAAAGGCTGCGAAACTGAGACTCCGGAGGCTCCAAAGATGGATACTGAGATGGAGTTGTGCCAACCGAGATGGCTTCTGTCTCCGTGATCTCGGAACAGGATCGCTTGGAGCAAGAGCATGCAACTGTGAGAGACGCAGTTTTACAAGGATGCCATATATCCACCGATCCTGATTCCGAAGTCTGCTTTGCTCAACCCGTCCACTTGCTCCATACCTGGAATCACCACAATTCATCCTTACCAGAAACTGACCTGTCCTTCTAGGTGAGATCCCATACATCCAAGACAAAAGCCCCCACTACCAAGTCCTCCTCCGCAAAATCCTCTCACCTCTCCTCTGGGACGAATCCTTCATCTTCTGCTTCTTCATCCTCTTGTCGGCCCGTACAGTCGCCATCCCTTTCCTGCGCGATGTGAACTCCTCTACATTCGCCCGCAGCTTAGTCGCCCGTCCCATCCGCATGGGTATCCCGCTTGCCATTGGCCTCGCCCTCTCGTGCATCATCTTCAGCACAATCAACACTCAATACCTCGAAGACTTTGCCAGACTGCAAGGAAACCCTTACCTCAGAGCACCGGAGAAGCCTGCTTCTGCTCTGGCTTGTTTCAACAGCATATGGAATCTGTTGTGGGTGACTAAAGATTACTCGTTGCAGATGGGTAACTTGGCGTTCCCGAGCTGGACGCTGTGGGTGCCGAGTGCAATCTATCTCCAGTCCTACACTGTGTACATTTTCATGGTTGTGTTGCCTTACAGCAGGCCCGCTTGGCATGTTACCGGTCTGTTCATGTTCTCCTTCGGTTCTTGGTGGTTCAACTCTTGGGGTTGGTATTCCGCAACCGGCCTTTTCCTCGCCGACATTGCTATCAATCCTCCTTTGCGCACTGCGCTGTTCCGCGGCTGGAGCAACGAGAGTGGCGGTGTCAGGATGCCTTACTGGGCTTTGGGCATGGTGTTCCTCGGTATTGGAACAGGACTCAAGTACATGTGGACTGCAGGCTTGGACGACGACTTCTGGAGTGGAGAGGCCTACGCCCATCCCGCTCATTACCTTGGTGGCAGCAGTTTTGGCTACTCTAAAGGCACGCAACCTTATCCTCGCATGGACAACTGGCTGGTCATTGTTGGTATCTTGCTGCTTGTCGAGTTCAGTGAGGCGGCCAAGAGTATCCTGTCCAGCAAGTTTTTTAGGCTCGTTGGAAGACGCTCGTTGAGTAAGTTTACGTTCTCTCTTGTTGTTACTGGCTTCATGACTGATCGCTTCGCCAAGGTTACTTCCTCGTCTCTACCCTCCTCATGTACACCGCTGGCATCAAGATTTTCCTCTACTGCAACGTCTCGGCTGGCTACTCTTCTGCCTCTGCCAAAGCGGTGGCCTTCTTTGTCGTCCTGCCCGCATCCATCATCTGCGGAGAGCTTTTCCATTGGGCATTTGACAAGCCCGCCGTCTGGGCCGGTCATGCAGTCTTTGACTGGACAAGAAAGTGAAAAAAGTCGGAGGAATAGATCGTGCAGGTGCGATGGGAAGGTGGTGGTATGATTTCTCCTTCTCAGATTTTCCTTTGTTCTTTCTTCTTTTGTGCATCGAGATTTCTTTCCTTTTATTAGTTTGCTACATAGAGCAAGATTCTAACATATTTTCCCTTCTCAACTTGAAGTTGTTCTTGTTCATTACCGAGAAGCCCAAAGCAAGATGCCGCAAACTCCCTCTTTTCCACTTGCTCCAGTCTGTTGTCCATGTCTTCATTAACCTAGACAATTGTACCGATTGCGTCGATATTATGGCTGTTGTAGCGGGGGGTCTCCCTAGCCACGCTGCCAGGTATCGAGTGTCTTGTGGAGAAACCAGGGTCGCACCTACAACAATCACTTTTTGATCATCAACAGTGATATAACAATATTCTGGAGGTTGCCATGCATCAAAGCTGGTTTTTATAGCTTGTTAGTATGGGTTGAGTATCTCGTGTAGCTCTTAGTCAGGGTATACCAAGACTGCGGCTGTAGTATTCGGTTTTGTACTTTTGAGTCCTGAGATTTGGGAGAGTGGCCTTGACTAGTTTGAGTTAGCCAAGGATATTGATCGTGAACTAACTATTCCATGTGAAAAATATCATATCGAGCAACCAAGACACAGTTTCTGTTGTATGTATAGCAATACCTCTATCCATTTCCAGGCACTCGGTCGTAGCCAGGCATCCCTCAATGACGTACCCTTTTGCCCTTGACAGCAACAGGAATCACGCCTCCAGTAGGCAACGCAAATCTCCTATGCCCCACCGCCCCCAACACAGCAGCAATGGTGCCCGAATGCGCCGTCAGACTCAAAAACTGCTTCTTGTCCTGTGCCCAAATCTCTTCCAAGCAGAGATGCTCACGCAGAATGTGTTCAGCAGGCTTCTCACGGTAATCAGGTGTCCAGGAGATGTCAGTCTCTGGGAGTCCTTGCTCCAAGATGTAGGTGGGAAAGTCGGCTCTGATGATGGAGGAGGGTCCTCTACGGTCGCAGGTGTGTACGCCATTGGTTTCGCGAAGGAGTTCTTTGACGATGGGGATGAAGGGTTTGTCTTCGGGCAAGGACAAGTTGTGGAAAGACAGCCAGGAGGTCTGAAGGCAGCGGTAGAAAGGGGATGTGTAATAAGTCTCTGGCGCTGGAACTTTTGCTTGCGTGAGAGCGGATTTCCAAAAGGCGTTCACGTCGAGGGCTTGATGTTCGCCGATTGGAGTCAAATGGGCATCGGCCCAGTGGGCGTGTTCGTCGCCTTCTTGTTTGGCCCAGTAGTCCTGTATGGTTGTCAGTGACTGTCACAGACACGACACCACTAGAAAAGCAAGAAAGCGAGGTTGACAGCAGGAGAAATACATACATCCCAGAGCTTGGTGCCATATCGAGACTCGGCGACATTGTGGTATCCTTGGCCATGTCTACCGAGATACAAAACCTTGTATTCGACACCATCTTCGGCGTTCTTGTTGAGTTCACGGATGTAATGTTCGAATCTTTGCCACTGCGTTTTATCGCCGACGTTTTCAAGAGATTCGTCAGATGGGTAGGACTGTTGGATGAGACCAAAGTTCTCCTTTGCCTATTCGGTGTATCAGATGGAGGAGCAGATATGGAGGGGTTGGACGAAGTTTGCGACCGGAGTCAGGACATACATAGTCAAATGTGTCGGCATCAGTATCGGGAAGACCTTGCTGAAAGATGTTCGGCAAGAGGCTGAACTGGTATTTTGCGTTTGACGGAGGAAGAGAGATGGTTGCCATGTTTGTTGATGTGTGCAAGTACGTCAAGATGCCGGCGATGGAGAGCAGAAAGCTTTTGTGAGTCGGTCAGAGAGTCGTCGATGAGTAGAAAATCGAGGAAACAATCGAGAAGAAAGTAGACGAGTGGTTGCCGGAGATTGATGTTGTTGCAACGGAATAATTCAAAGATGCGGGCAAGCCACTCTGATGTTGTGGTTGTTCCGCTCCGACGACGCCGCAACGTGGAGGGATGGGTGGAAGAGAAAGACTCACATGAACAACGGACGGAGTCTGAGCTGGAAATGCGCGACTCCTAGGTTAACGTTGATGGAACTCGACTTCATGTAGGGATCTGTTCGAGGAAGAGAAAGGGCGCTTTGGATTTGGCGTTGCTGCTTGGGTAGAGACAAACGAGGCAAAGTTCAGTCGTGTAGCGTCATGTCACGCTCAGCCATCACGCACCACCAAAACTCGACACATCAACGACACGCAAATCATTTCATGTAGACATTTCAATTCTTCTTCTCTGCAGATGGGCAACACCTCGAGACACTTTTGGTTGTATATCATTCAGGCCCCAAATGTTTTCATCGTCAGTCCTTGCTCAAAAACGACGCCCTGAACGCCATGCCATGCCGTGGTTCACAAAGCCCCCCCTGGTCTTGTGATGGAAACAATTACAGCCTCATTTCGCGCTCAACCTCAAACTTGAAATCAAAGTAGGGCTGGTCGAAGTGGTGGACGCGGACGTAACCATCCTCACCACCAGAGGCGTAGCCGGTACCGAGGGGCGACACGGCGACGTAGTTGAGGGGTCCAAAGTGACCTCTGACACGGCCAATCTCCTCTTCAAAGATCTTGTGGTAGAAGCGGGCTTCGAACTTTCCTTGACGGGCGCTGGTCGTGGTGACGTCCATGGCGGCCTGACCACCTCCGACGATAACGTAGTCCTTGACGGGTGTGATGGCGGCAGAGTTGAGGGGCGTGTCGGCGACGTATGTCTTCATGACTTCGAGCGTCTTGGCGTCCATGAGCTGTGGGGGAGAGAGTGTTAGTTGGGTGGTGAAGACAGAGGAGAGAGAAGACCGAGGGTGATAGAAAGAGAAGACAGAGGAGAGAGAGAGAAAAGACAGAAGGAGAAGATGGAGGAGAAAGACAGAGAGAAGCGAAAAAGACGATACCTTTGCCGTCTTGTCCTTGGACGAAGTCACAAAGTAGGTGCGGTCGGCAGACCACTGCAAGTCGGTGACCATCATGCCGTCCTCGTGGGGGTAGGCGCGCTCGTACTCCTCGCCAGTCTTTGCGTCCCACTGCGTGACGGAGCCGTCCTCGTGGCCAGAGATGATGTAACGGGAGCAGGCCGAGAAGCCGGCGACGGTGACCTTGGGAATGTCGTCGACGACGATGCGCAGCGAGTGCTCGTTGGCCTGCTCGCCCTCGGGGTCCTGGTTGATGTCGTAGACGAGGATTGTGCTGAGCTGGCCCTGGCGCTTCTCGGTGACACCGAGCAGCTGGCTGCCGTCCTCGTTGAACTCGACGCGCTTGATGGCGGTTCCAAACTCCCACGTCTTGAGCAGCTTGCCCGTCTTGACCTCCCACAGGCGGATGGTGTTGTCGGCGCCGCCGGTCGCGAGCAGGACGGTGCGCGGGTCGACGTCGATTGTCCAGAGCGCACCCTGGTGGCCCTTGTAGACGCCGAAGCGCTCACCGTTGTGCGACCACCATGCGCATGCGTTGTGATCCTTGGACACGGAGAAGATGAAGTCGCCCTCCTTGCTGAACCTGTGTGTGTGTATGAGTGTCCGTCTCTTTTTGAAAACCCAGCGGGGCGCACGCACTTGACCTGGGTCAGAGCTCTCTCCTGCGACGGGGGTTAGTTTGTGCGGCGCATGTGGGATGTGAGAGGGTGAACGTACGTGACCGGAAAGCAGAATGGGTCTCATGTTGGCGGTGGATTGGGGGGTTCTGGTCGCTGTCGTCGCTGCTGCGTCGCCATGAAAATGTGCGTCGCCCGCTGCGAGGACGTTGGCCCGTGCGTCTGCGACTTCCCTCGCGCTGTAATTTATCCGCAGTTTCCCCTCGCACTGTAATGTATCCGCGGTTTCCCTCCGCCAGCCTCGCGCCTTCCCGATCAAGCTGTCTGCCCACCTCCACATCTTGGAAACCAGTCTACTGATGCAGCTCTCTGACTCACTAGCCTTGGACCTCCTTCCTCTGCGACTGTGGTAGACCAATGGTCAGCAAGGCCATCGTAACCGACGTCTTGTGTTGACTGGATGTTGTGAGAAGCTGAATTCAGCGAGGTAGAAGCGACGGGCGCTCTTTCCACTTGCACGACTCCGGAGCTCTCCCCAGACTCCTGTGACACACAGTCCACCCGAATTCTGCTCATTGTATGTAATTGAAACCAAACCGCCGTTCCTGCCCCACGCCAGGCCCTCCGTCGCTCCCTTGACCTCTGAAGTGCTTGTTCAATAATCGTTGTGTTTGTATACCCTCCTCAAAGAAGAAGGTGGTTTGTCGTCGAGCATGCACGGCCAATTGATCAGCGGTCGGCGTATCGCCCTGCGGGGCCAAAGTCTGCGTTTCCTCGTCCGCTCGACCAGCCCGACTCTTTCCTCCTCCCTCTCTCCCAACATCCAACGCGCTGCTGCATTCAGCACCACACTCCGCCTCATGACGGCCCAGAAGATTGATGGCACTGCCATCGCAAAGTCGATCCGCGAACGCATCAACAAGGAAATCACCGACAAAAAGGCCGCCAACCCGCGCTACAAGCCCTCGCTCAAGATTGTCCAGGTCGGCGCCCGCTCAGACTCGTCGACCTATGTGCGCATGAAGCTCAAGGCCGCCACCGAGGCCAACATCGAGTGCGACCTGGAAAACTACCCCGACGACATTAGCGAGTCGGAGCTCCTCTACCACATCGAGCGCTTCAACAACGACCCTTCGATCCACGGCATCCTCGTCCAGCTGCCCGTGCCCAAGCACATCTCCGAACACGCCGTCACCTCGGCCGTCGCCGACGAGAAAGATGTCGATGGCTTTGGCGTCGCAAACATTGGCGAGCTGGCCAAGCGCGGCGGCAAGCCCCTCTTCACACCCTGCACGCCCAAGGGAGTCATGGTGCTGCTCAGCGAGAGCGGCGTCGACATCAAGGGCAAGAACGCCGTCGTCATTGGCCGCAGCGACATTGTCGGCAGCCCCGTCAGCTACCTGCTCAAGAACGCCGATGCCACCGTCACCGTGTGCCACAGCAAGACCAAGGACCTGCCTGGCTTCGTCAAGCAAGCCGACATTGTTGTCGCTGCCATTGGCGCTCCCGGCTTCGTCAAGGGCGAGTGGCTCAAGGAGGGTGCCGTGGTCATTGACGTCGGCACCAACTACATCCCCGACGAGACCAAGAAGTCGGGCCAGCGTCTGGTTGGTGACGTCGACTACGAGTCTGCCGTCGAGGTCGCTTCTCAGATCACCCCCGTCCCCGGCGGTGTCGGCCCCATGACGGTGGCCATGCTCCTCCGCAACGTCGTCGACTCTGCCGACAGCTACTTTGACCGCCAAAAGTCGCGCAAGATCACGCCGCTCCACCTCAAGCTCGAACAGCCCGTCCCTGCCGACTGGGAAGTCTCGCGCAAGCAGCACCCCAAGCTCATCACCAAGCTGGCCGCCGAGATTGGTCTGTCGGCACACGAACTCGAGCCTCACGGCGCATACAAGGCCAAGGTCGGTCTCGACGTGCTCAAGCGTCTGGAACATCGCAAGAACGGTCGCTACGTCTTGGTCGCCGGCATCACTCCCACTCCTCTCGGCGAGGGCAAGTCAACCACCACCATCGGTCTCGTCCAGGCTCTTGCCGGTCAGCTGGGCCGCATCGCCTTTGCCAACGTCCGCCAGCCCAGTCAAGGCCCTACTTTCGGCATCAAGGGTGGCGCTGCTGGTGGTGGCTACAGTCAGGTCATTCCCATGGACGAGTTCAACCTGCACCTGACTGGCGACATCCACGCCATCACTGCCGCCAACAACCTGCTCGCCGCTGCCATTGAGACGCGCATCTTCCACGAAAACACGCAAAAAGACGGCCCTCTCTACAAGCGCCTTGTGCCCACGCAAAAGGGCAAGCGCGAGTTCAAGCCCATCATGTTCCGCCGACTCCAGAAGCTCGGCATCGACAAGACCAACCCCGACGACTTGACCGAGGAAGAGATTCGCCGCTTCGCCCGTCTGGACATTGACCCCGACACCATCACCTGGCGCCGCGTGCTCGACGTCAACGACAGACATCTCCGTGGCATCACCGTCGGCCAGGCTCCTACCGAAAAGGGCCAGACCCGCCAGACTGGTTTCGACATTTCGGTTGCCAGCGAATGTATGGCCGTCCTCGCACTCAGCAACTCCCTGTCCGACATGCGTGAGAGACTTGGCCGTATGGTCGTCGCCAGCTCTCGTGCTGGTGAGCCCGTCACTTGCGACGACATTGGTGTCGGTGGTGCCTTGACCGCTCTCATGCGAGATGCCATCAAGCCCAACCTCATGCAGACCCTCGAGGGAACTCCCGTCTTTGTCCACGCCGGTCCCTTTGCCAACATCTCGATCGGTGCCTCTTCCGTCCTTGCAGACAAGCTTGCCCTCAAGCTGGCTGGTACCGAGCCCGATGAGGACTACAACTCGAGAACTGGTTTCGTCGTCACCGAGGCTGGTTTCGACTTCACCATGGGTGGTGAGCGTTTCATGAACATCAAGTGCCGTTCTTCCGAGCTCAAGCCTGATGTGGTTGTCATTGTCGCCACCGTTCGCGCCCTGAAGACTCACGGTGGTGGCCCCGCCATCACTCCCGGTGCCCAGCTCCCCGAGGTCTACCGCACCGAGAACGTCGACATCCTCCGCAAGGGCTGTGTCAACCTCAAGAAGCACATTGAGAACGCCCGTCAATACGGTGTCAAGGTTGTTGTCGCCATCAACAAGTTCGAGACCGACACCGAAAAGGAAGTCCAAGTCATTCGTGAAGAGGCTCTCGCTGCTGGTGCCGAGGACGCAATTCCCGCCAACCACTGGGCCGAGGGTGGCAAGGGAGCCGTCAACCTTGCCCAGGGTGTCATTTCTGCCTGCGAGAAGGCCGAGGCCAACGATTTCAAGCTGCTGTACGGGCTTGAAGACTCTGTCCAGGAGCGCATCGAGAAGATTGCCAAGAACATGTACGGCGCTTCTGCCGTCGAGTTCAGCGAGACTGCTCAGAAGAAGGTCGATGCCTACACCCGCCAGGGCTTTGGCAACTTGCCCATCTGTATCGCAAAGACGCAGTACTCGCTTTCGCACGACCCTGATCTCAAGGGTGCTCCTTCGGGCTTTGTTGTTCCCATCAGAGATGTCCGCATGGCTGCCGGTGCTGGTTACCTGTAAGTTCTTATCCAGCCTTCATATAGCATGCTTCTATACTGACTGCTCTTCCAGATATGCACTCGCTGCCGACATTCAGACTATCCCCGGTCTCCCTACCGCCCCCGGCTACCTCAACGTCGACGTTGATGCCGAGACTGGCGAAATCGATGGACTCTTCTAAGACCGTCTGCCTCAACAAAGAACGATTCGCATACTTGTACAACCATGGGTGGTGTGCTTTTTCAACATGAAATGACTTCAACAGCGTCGGTGTTCCGGGATACTATTTTAACAATTTTTTCAAGGGATCAATGTTTGCACGAAACAATACGAACGAAACGGATATACATGTCAACTTAACTTTGACGTCGGAGGCGTGCTAGAATAGAATCTTAGATATGAGAACAGTATCCGCATGGATCAAATGGGATTGTTGTCTCTCTTCATCTCTTCCCTATCCATGTTCGTATGATTGTGCCCCCCCGAGGCGTATGTCAGTTGTGCATCGCGCTCGCTCCATTTGCTTATGCCGCTTCGATCGAGCGACTCGACGACTGTTACCTTTGCACACGTAACAATGAGAAGATCAAAAAGAAGATTCACCGAAGAGTTGTTATATAATCAGCGGAAAACACCATCTGCTTCCATCGCAGCATCTTCCGCATCCTCATCGATGCCCAAATGTCCCGTAAAATAGCAAACTAGCCTCCCAGCCGAAGCTTCGAAGGTCGTGCGAACACTACACAGAGGCCAATCCTCATCATCATCGCCTGCACTGACAAGCAACACAGTATCATCTTCCATCGACCTCTCATCCATAATGATGAAATATTCCGCCATCAGTTCGGATTCGGTTTCTTTGCAGAGTTTGTGAAGCATCTGGCTGCATTCAAGAGGAGTCTTGCCGATGAACGGCGAGTGCGGATTGCTCGCAGACTCGACTGGCATCTCTGATGGCTCGTCATAGTAGTCATCAATGCTGTCCACAAACGCGAAGTTCGAGAGGTCATCTTCGTCAAGAATGCCGCTCTCCTCAAGCAGACGATTCATTATCTACGCCGAGGGGTCAAATTTGGTTCTATGCGATGGTAGTGGGGTGGGACAAACTTCTTTGCTCTATAGAGTAACACAGACAATGGGGTACGAGACGACTATAAGGATCAATTTAGAGAACTATAGTAACTATAAGAGTTATACAGTTAAAATCGACCTCCGTAGATCGTAACTCTTCTAAGCGGTTAAGCACCTTTATTAGTAGATTCTAGAGCCTAGCTAAGATGGGTTAACGTTATATATAGATCGGTAATAACTACCTAGCGTTATCCTAGAATCTTTTAAAGGATTTATATCTATAAGCCCTACTACCTAAAGATTAGAATAATTAGTTAGTAATATAGAGCATTTCTTTATAAGGATATAGTATATCTATATATATACTAATTATAATATAGAGGAACTACCTACTATATTAAAATAATAAGGCCTTAAAGAAGACTAAGCTTTAGTAACTATTATATAGATTAGTAGATATTATATTAGGTATAGCTATAATTATTTACTAGATTAGAAATAAGGTCTACTTAAGTTTAGAATTAATAACGCATTAGCTATAATAATAAGTTTAGATAGAGGACTATTATATCTATATATTAAGCTTACTTATACTAGCGCTAAATCTACTTAACTTACTATAAGCTTCTCTATCTAATTACTATTTAATTTTTACTACTAACTTATATCTTTTTATAGTACTTTCTTATAAGTAAGTATTATAGCCGTTAGAGTAACCCTAGCTAGGGTTATATAAAATATAGAACTAAGGTTCCGCTAGGAAAAGATTATAAAGCCTATTTTAACTATTATTTATAGCTCTTTAAGCTATATCTTATTAGTATACCTACCTATTAGTTACGCTACCTATTTATAGATAGCCTATTAAATATTACTATACCTATATAGCTACTCCTTCCCCTAAATACTTAAGCTTACTCTATAATACTATATAGCTTTTACTCTAAGGAATAGCTACTTACTTACTTACTAGTTGTTATATTAAGTTAACCTTAACCCTTCGTCTATATTAAATAACTAGATAAGCTCTCTATATATATAGAGGCTTACGCTAAAGAATAGTTACTATACTTCTATAACCTAAATAGCTACCTCTCTTAAGTAGAAAGCGCTTATAAGGATAACCTAGCCCTTTTAGACTCTACTTAATAGACTATTAAAAGAAATAAAGGTATTATTACTTACTAGAAAGAGATAATTAATAAGAAGGATACCTAAATTATTTATATATAAGTTAAGAAAGAGCGCGACCTAAAAGCCGCTTAACCTACTATACTATTTATCTATCTTACTATTACTTCTACTACTAAAATTCTATTAGATCCTATAAAGAGAAAGACTTTACCTTTTACTACCCTATCTTCTAAATCTAGTTACTCTAGTAAAAAGCTCCTTAATTCTAAAGCCTTTAAAGGCTAAAGAACTAATCTTTACTACTTTATCTAATAGATTTATAGTAAGATAACTACTAATACTAACTACTTTCCTACTACCTAATCTTATCTAATCTATATTATAGGCTATCTAAAGGATAATGCTTATAACTTAATCCTACCTAAGATTTAGTATAGTATTCTATAGTTTATAGACTACTAATAACTTCTAGACTATCTAGACTAAGTATTTAGTAATCCTAATAGGGTCTAAAATGCTTAGAACTGTTACGATCCTACTAATAATAGGGTCGCGTAGCCTGCTCTATTATTCTTCGCACCTTAGCGGAATAGAGCACTCTATATAGAGACGCCATCTACTCTACTCTACTCTGCTGCTCTGTTAATAGAGCATAATAGAGCATATAGAGCAACATGTATACACTTATTATCTATTAAGTATATAGGTAGGCAGGCCTTTACTAGGAAGTCCTACGTTCAACTTAATTAGTTATTTTAACAGTCCCTTTAGTATACACTACTATATACTACCTTCTTCTACTTATTTAATACTCCTCTTTACGAGTCTAACCCCGTAACTAGTAATTCTCCTTAAGAATAGTTGGCTATAACAACTTTAAACGCCCTTAGAATAAGTCACTTAAACAACACCTTAAGAGGTATACCCGCACCTAGCGAAGCCGGTAGAACCCGTACTACTAGCACCGCTACTAATAAGGACAGTAAGGTCGCTAAGCCCGATCTCTACTATAGAGACCGCTAGGGACTTAACGATTAGCTTACGTAGATGGACATCTACTTCTAGTTTACTACCGTAGAGTCTAATAAGAGAACCTTATTCGCTACGACCTACCTCCGTAGAAGAGCCTAGCACTAGATGAAGCCGATGCTTATAAAGTTCCTAAATAGATAGGGAGATACCGATGGTATCCTTACTAGCTTTATTAAGTTTAAGGAAGAGATTCGCCGCATCTTTAGCATCTCTAACGAAGATAAGGTTGCTATACGCCTTATTTAGCATATCCGTTAGCACACTTTAGCATCCGACTATGCCGCTAAGTTCTAGGAGTATGCCTAGGTTACCGACTAGGATAACTCCGCCCTAATAACTATATATCGACGTGGTCTAAAGGAGAATGTTAAAGACGAGCTTATAAGAGCTAGCATGAAAATCGATAGCCTCGATAATCTTATCCGTGTAACGATCGAAATCGACGACAACCTTTACGAACGTGCTATAGAACGGCGCTACGACGTAGCCCCTAGAGGCAAGTCTAGGTACGTTCTATACCGTAGCAGTAATAACAACTTTAAAGGAAAGAAGTTTAACCGTAATACCTAGTACTAGGATCCCTATAGACCTATGCTAATAGAACTAGATGTCACCGAAGGTCGACGATCGTAGGGTAGTAGAAAGAAGAACTTTAAGGGAAAGAGTTCGATAACTTGCTATAGATGTAGTAAGAAAGGCCATATAGCAAGGGATTGTCATTCGAAGAATAAGGTGCCTCGAAGACAATTTAACATAACGTAACGTAGACTAGAAGAAATCGACTAGATGCGTAAGGAACCTAAGGAGCCTAAGAAGGAGGAACCTAGGCAACTTAAGAAAGGACCCGAGGAGCCGAAACCTAAGCTAGAGACGCTTAAGTACGATCGCTATAGACTACTTAGTTAGACCGTATGCTACGACGACAGCTGCATAATCCACTATAGCTCTAAGATAGGATCTAGATAGTTTCCCTCTAGACTAAACGGCAGAGGAAAAGGCTATTATAACGTCATTTCTAGGAAAGATAACCTTAAGGAAGGAGAAATCGAAGAAGAAGACGTCGAGAGTAATCCCGAAGTGGACGACGACGACGACGAAGAGGAAAGTAGTAACGAAGAATCTTCCGATGAAGAACGACTTAATTACCTATACGACTTCGACAACAATATTAAAGTCCTCTACGCCTATATACCTTTATGTTTTGTAATAATGTTTAATATTATAATAAAGTGTAGCGAGGAAGCATTCCTATCGATTAACGGACAAAGATTCTTATACCCTTATAACTTCGATAAAATGCTAGATTAGATCCGTAGTGCATTCTAGAACTACCGACTTATAGTAGTCGACTATAACTTTAAGTCTTTCATCGTTAAAAGGCTACTACTCGGTAGTACCTTTGCACCTATAGGATATATTATTCCTACTAGAGAACGTGTTAATAAGAGTATGCGAGAAGGTATTAACTTGCTTCGATCTCGATACGGACAAGCTTAATAATAGTAACGTACGCTATACGAAAGACATCTCCGAGAAGAACACGGACTAGATATATTATTAAAAGGAAAAGATAGAGTTAGGTTTAACTCTATAGTTAGTAACATTTCGGGAAAAGAGTAGATTCTCGTAGTAAGGGCAGCTAACGAGAATGTAACATAATCTAAGCCCTAGCGTTAACATCATTAACAACGGTGTTCCGTACACTAGTTACCGTTAAAGGAAAGAGACTATATATAATAATAGATTCCGGAGCGAGCGGAAACTTTATATCGATAGCAATAGTTGCTCGATTTAGGATCGCTACTAAATCGAAAGAACACGGGTACGAACTAATGGCTATAGACGGCTTAGCCTTACCCGGTATTATAGAGGAAACACTACCTCTAGAACTAATTGTCTAATCGTACCGCGAAGACACTACCTTCGACATTATAGAAATGGCTAATTACTACATTGTCCTAGGTATGCCTTAGTTAAGACAACATAACCTAACCATCGACTAGAGGTCGAAAGTGTTAAGGTTTTAGGGATGCGACTACGTAGTCGATCCGCGACCTACGTACTAGTAGCGTTCGGTAGTAGATAAGAGGAAGGGTTAAACTAGGACCGAAATAGCATATGTTGCTATAACCTCGACTAAGGCATTATTAAAAGAACATAATACCGGCTCCGTAGGCACCGATCTTAGAGGTTAGACGGGCTACGAAGCGAGAGTTAGTAAAGGAAGTTACGTACCTTCTATTATCCCTAAACAATATAGCAAATAGAAACGCTTGTTTTAGGAAGAGGAGAACGCTAACGCGTTACCTAGGCATTAGCCGTAGGATTACGAAATTAAACTCGAACTAGGGAAGCAACCTACATTTAGACCTATCTATGCGTTATCCGAAAAAGAACTTAAGACGCTTCGAGAATACCTAGACGAGAACTTAGCACGAGGATTCATCTGCAAATCGGAGTCTCCTATAGGTTACCTAATTCTATTTATACTAAAGAAAGACGGCAGTCTAAGACTATGCGTTAATTACCGAAAGATTAACGATATTACTATTAAGAATCGTTACCTATTGCCGAATATCGAAGAACTATAAGATCGCCTTATATAGGCTAAGTGGTTTTTAAAGATTAATCTTAAAGGAGCCTATAACCTCATCCGAATAAAGGAGGGAGAAGAATAGAAGACAGCGTTTCGTACACGCTACGGGCATTACGAATACTTAGTTATGCCATTTAGTCTTACTAACGCCCTAGCTACCTATTAGATAATGATTAACGACACGCTACGAGAATATCTAGATATTATAGTTGTCGCGTACCTAGACGACATTCTAATATACATAAACGGAGACCTAAACTAACACATTAAGGACGTATAACAAGTCTTAACTAAGCTTTAAGAACGGAGACTTAAGGCAAACCTAAAGAAATGCGAATTTCACGTTAAGGAAACCGAATTCCTCGGCTTTATCATTAGAGTCGATAGTATCCGGATTAATCCTACGAAAATCACATCTATTAAAGAATGGCCTACTCCGAAGAACCTTAAAGAAGTACAATCGTTCCTTAGACTTACTAACTATAATAGGAAGTTTATAGTAGGTTACTCCTAGATAGCGTTACCACTCGTAGAACTTACGAAGTAGGATATTCCATTTATATAGAAGGAACGGCAATAGAAAGCTTTCGAAGCACTTAAATAGGCATGCATCGATAGACCTACCCTAAGAATGTTTAACTTAGGAAAGCTAGTCTACATTAAAACCGATGCATCCGACCGAGCGATTAGAGCATGTCTTACGTAAGACTACGAAGGGAAACGACATCCCGTAGCTTACTACTTACGTAAGATGACACTAGTAGAACAGAATTACGACATCTATAATAAAGAACTTCTCGCCATCGTCGTAGCCTTATAACACTAGAGAGTTTACGCCGAAGGAGCCCCGTCTCTTACTATTCTTACGGATTATAAGAACCTCTTAACTTTTATAACTACCAAAGTTCTTAACCGAAGACAAGTGAGATAGTCGGAACTCCTCGGTTAGTACAAATTTAAGATCTAGTATACGCCTAGTAAAGATAACGGCCGAGCGGACGCGCTTAGTAGAAGAATTAATTACATAGAAGGTAAAGAAGCTATTATATATAGCATCTTACAAACTAACAAGGATAGAACACTTAGCGCACGGATATATAAGTTTAATGCCGTATTACGCATTATAAAGGATGATAAAGAGCAGTTTCCTATCTCGCACGACAAATACTAAGTGCCTAAACGACATTAGGAACAGTGCATTAAGGACTACTACGATGACCTAACACATAGTCACCCTAGTATTACTAAGACAATCGAGAACATATAACGTAACTTTACATTCCCTTAGATAAAGGTAAAGGTTACGGCATACGTTTAGAAATGCCGTAGCTATTAGATAAACAAATCGTCTCGACATACGAAGTATAGGGAGATCTAATTTATGGACCTACCGCTATAGCCTTAGGACGAAGTTATAATGGATTTTATCACTAGATTACGTAGTTTAAGCTCGCTAGACGACTCGAAACTACGTTAACCCTACGATTTAATACTAGTTATAGTCGATAGACTTACGAAGTATATATACTTCATTCCCTATATAAAATCGATTACGGCAGAGGAATTAGCACACTTAGTTCTAGATAGACTAATTAGGTATTACGGGATTCCTAAGTCCTTCATTACGGATCGTAATAAGCTGTTTACGTTAAACTACTAGAAGACACTAGTTTCTATAATAGGCATTAAACATAAGCTCTTAACTACTTACCATCTATAGACAGACGGTTAGACCGAAAGAGCGAACTAGACGCTCGAAGCTTACCTACGACATTACGTTAATTACGCTTAAGACAACTAGGTAATTTACTTACTAATAGCATAACTAGCGCTTAATTAATAAATCTTTGCTACTATAGGGGTTACGCCATTCTATGCTAATTTTGGCAAGCATCCAAATCTATTTATAGAACCTAAGTTATAGCACCTAAACGTAGATAAAGCAATGATTACTAGCGATTAGCTAAAGGAGTTATATAAGCAATTACGATAGAGAATACTATCATCCTAGGACGGTTTACGCAAAAACAGACAGAAATTAAAACCGGATCCTTAGCTAAGGAAGGGAGATAAGGTATATTTGCTTACGAAAAACTTACGATCTTAACGGATGACAAGAAAACTAGACTATGTTAAAGTCGGACCCTTTTTGATTTTAGAAGTTAGGGGACTAGTTAATTACAAACTCTAACTACCTAACGATGCAAGAATACACCCTATGTTCTACATATCGTTACTAGAACTAGCCGACCTAGAAACTCCGTTATAGACGACATTCCATTTCTAGACCGAAGAAAACGACGAATTCGAAGTCGAACAAATACTAGAATAACGAGGTTAGCGATACCTTATAAAATGGAAGGGTTACCTACATTTAGAAAACACCTAGGAACTAAGAAATAACCTTAGGAACTGCTAGAGGCTTCTATAGCAGTTCTAGTAGAATCGACACTCTAGAAATCGGAGGATAAGTCGAAACCACCGTTAATAGCGTTCTAAGTCTCTAGACCTAGCGTTAAGCTAGGAGTGTTAGCCGAGAACTCGAGCAACGTAGTATCGAGCTCTTCTTATTCGATGCCTATATACTCCGTAGCTACCGCCTCCTCCTCTTTCTTATCTAGCAGATCTAGCTATTAACGAAGGCGCATCTTACGAGCGAACGCTATTTACTATCGCTCGCGCGCTAGATCCGCTTCCTTTCGAGCTAGCTCTTATACGTAGTACGCATCCTTAATAGCGTCGCGTAAACGCTTACGCTCTTGTTTTAGGCGATCCTATTTAGATTACGACATACGGATATCGCACCTCTAATTACGACGAAGACATTTACTACATTTCCCGGACCTAACGTAGACTCGACAAATGCGGCCGTGTTTTAAACATATAGCGTAGGGCTTTACTATAATAGTTCCTTCGGATTCGATATATTCGGCGAGTCTTTTGCGACGTTTAGTACTAGTGTCCTTAGGCATAGTAGAAAAGGTCCATTGCTTACTAAGGTAGAATTAGCAGGTAACAGCTAATTATGTACGTTAGCGTTAGGACGACGCTAGTACGGAAGGGGGATGGTGTTACGATCCTACTAATAATAGGGTTACGTAGCCTACTCTATTATTCTCCGCACCTTAGCGGAATAGAGCACTCTATATAGAGACGCTATCTACTCTACTCTACTCTGCTACTCTATTAACAGAGCATAATAGAGCATATAGAGTAACATGCATACACTTATTATCTATTAAGTATATAGGTAGGTAGGCCTTTACTAGGAAGTCCTACGTTTAACTTAATTAGTTATTCTAACAGTCCCTTTAGTATACACTACTATATACCACCTTCTTCTACTTATTTAATACTCCTCTTTACGAGTCTAACCCCGTAACTAGTAATTCTCCTTAAGAATAGTTAGCTATAATAAGAACTACCTATATAACTAGAAGTAAAAGAACTAAGACTTTAGCGTCTATTATTCTAAGTTCTAAAGACTTATACTAACCCTATAGAGATGACGGGATCCTACTAGGATCCATTTAATCTTTAGTAAGGGGGGAATCTAGAGGGGGTACGATCTATTTACGGGAGGGGGTTAGGATCCGTATCGGAGCGTTACGATTTCTTACCGTCTCGGATAATGTATATTATTAATTACGCCGCTACGAAAAAAATGGCTTCTTTAGATTTTCTACATCTCGTACGGTCGCCGTTCGATATAGGTCCGAAAGTGTAGTGGTTTAGGTGGTTTAGGGTAAGTCCGAAGACGCGAGTGTAGGGGTAGAGGTATAGGGGGCGAGCGATCCGTTTGTTTATTTTTAGAAATAAGGGGGTAGGATCCATTTGTTCTAGGCAAACAAGATACGGAAAGAAAAGATTAAAGAGAATATAGGGAAATGTGAATAAAAGAGAGGTTAGGAGGGTAGAGAGTAGTAGGGTAGTAGAGAATAGAGAGTTAAGGTTTTAGAGGGAGTTCGGTATAGTGTTATACGTATTATATAGTTGTTACATCGCGCCCGGTATAGTAAAGGGACATTTTAGGGACGGAAAAAAACATGTAGGTATAAAGGGAAAGAGGATCGAGGAGATCGAACGATAGATAATAGGGTTAGAGGGGTTAGCCACGCGTATAGGAGATGTAAGGTATCTAGGGAAAGAGAGTTTAGGTGTTAAAGGGTTAGAGGTTTTTTCGGATAGGTATGTTTATTGTTAGGAAGTAAGTAGAGGAGATAGAGTAAGGGTATGTAGTTATGTTAGTAGAAGTAAGCGTGTAATGAAAGAGCACGGAAAGAAGGTACACGGTTAGGTAAACGGTGTAAAAAAGGGAAGGATAAAGAAGAATGTAATGAAAGAGAGATTTTAGAGGGGAGGTGTAAAATTCTAGAGGTTTTTTAAGTTAAGCAGTTAGAATATAGGATTCGAGGTAAGGAGTAGAGTAGAAGAGAAAGATAGGAAAGAAGAGGAAGAAGAGGAAGAAGAGGAAGAAGAGGAAGAAGAAGAAGAAGAGGAGGAGGTTAAAGAAAGATAGAGTGGAAGGTTAGAAAGGTTAATGTTAGAGAAGAAGAATAAGAATTAGAAAATGTTAAAGGAAGGTCGGGTAGATAGAGAGATCGGAAGAGTTAATATAGACAATTAGTTAAAGATGTTAGGTTAGAAGGATATATTAAGGGGTGTAAAGAGTGAGAGTATAAAGGTTTAGTTAAGGGGTGTTAATAATAGAGAGGTAGAGGATGGTAAGAAAGGTAAGAAGGTTTTAGAGGTGTATAAGGCGTTCGTAGGCAGGTTAGTAAGGAATGTAATAGTAGTCGTAAGGAGTCCGGACATAGAGAGACAGTGTTTGTTGTTATTAAATAAGAGAGAATTTAGTAGTAAGGATGGTAGAAGGCCGATATATATTAGACATATAGTGTCGACATTAGATTAGTATATAAAGGTGTAGAGGATGTTATTAAGGTTTATCTAGAGGATATAGAAGGGTAAGTTAAGAGGTAAGGAGGAAGGTGGTGTATTTAAGGGCAGGCCGGGTTTTGTCTTAGGTTTAAGTAAGAGAGAAGCGTTGTCGGCGATAGAGATAAAGGGAAAAGAGTTAATTAAGATGTAGAGGGAAAAGAGGAAGGCAAGGGTTAGTAGGGGAGTAAGTAGTGTTTAGGGGGATAAAGAGGTAAAAAGAGTTAGTAGAGAGTTAGAATGTCGTCTATTAGAGTTTTAGGTAGTAATAATAGGTGTTAAGTTAAGAGGTGATAGTAGAAGAAGTGTTTTCGTATATAGGCTAGCGTGTTTAGGCTTAAATTTAAAGAGTGGTAGTTAGAAAGAGGTAGATGGTTATACATAGGTATATGCGGCCGTGTTAACGGTTAGAAAGTTGTTTATGTTATATAATTGTTAGTTAAAGAGAAAGAAGGAGGTTAATCTGTTAGTAGTAGGAAGGGGGATGTCGGAAGAATAGGTTAGGGTTAGGGTTAGGGTTAGGGTTAGGGTTTAGGGTTAGGGTTAGGGTTAGGGTTAGGGTTAGGGTTAGGGTTAGGGTTAGGGTTAGGGTTAGGGTTAGGGTTAGGGTTAGGGTTAGGGTTAGGGTTAGGGTTAGGGTTAGGG